>OZ018328.1:164017543-164610840 GCA_963969495.1 Ceratothoa steindachneri
TTCGTGACCACGAGAAGGGCACCCGTTGGAGGGGTGTGGAAATATAAAATAATCCATAGGCAGGTTCCGAGGGACGAAAGAGGGAGTGGTGTGTCTGTGAAGGCGGTGGAGGGAAAGACAGCGGTGTTATGATTGTCTACGTGCGTGATGACATCTGAAAGGAGCTAACTGCCCCCGTATGGGTGGGGCCGCCAATAGGCGGGCAGGTCCCTCACGTGCGCTGGAGTTTCATGTCCGCTGTCGTGGGATCGAGCCGGGTACCTAGGGCTTGGCAGGTTGACGCCTTCTCCATTAGGCTGATGGGAGCTGCGATGGTTAAGAGAGGAGGCGATAGTAACTAACGGACTCAGAATGAAAGAGTGGCAGGGATGCACTGAACAGCACAACGAACATTGTGTAGTGCATGTGCTTGAGGTAATCCCTCATCCAGGTGACATCGGCTAGAACAGCAATAACGCATGTTGACATCTCGGTTTCAAAAGGCCATTTCCCCCCCGTCAGACAGTTGACACGAATGCTTTCAGATTAAAGAAAACGGGCGAGGCAGCCCCGTATGGAGTCGCTAGTTTCGCGTTTACGCGGAAATTCTTTGTCCCACTGTAATGATATAATTTCAGAGGTTAACGGAGTAGAGATAGGGGAATTGATCACGAGGACAGAGGGAGAGACTAGTTTCAGCGGTCAGTCCAAACCTTTTCACCATACCCGCCGCCATTCCTTGCAACACGCCCGGTGGTTCGCGCCCCCATATTAAAGTGTAGGTGTCAACTGAGATTAGACACAAGACTGTGAAACAGTGGTGAAACCACTTACATATACCGCCCCCTTCCCCCCCCCCGCCTGCCTTTGCCCCAGTTCTATCATTTCTCTTTGGGGTGGTCTTGGACACAGAAAGAAAGAGACCTGGAGTTAGCTGCGAGGATTGGCCAGCAGCTTCTCGCGCGGAACCGCTGTCTCGAAGAGAAGAACTCGACACTCGAGGCTGAGATATGCTCCTCGACCGAGAAGATAACGCAGCTCAAGCATGACCTCCTTATGAAGACGGACCTCCTCCAGATTTATACCAACGATGTCGATGATTCCAGTGTTGATTGTGAGTATCTTTATATATATATATATATATATATATATATATATATATATATATATATATATATATATATATATATATATATTTCTCTCTCTCTCTCTCTCTCTCTCTTTCTCTTTCTCTATTTTTCTCTCTCTCTCTCTCTCTCTTTTTCTCTCTTTCTCTCTTTCTCTCTTTCTCTATCTCTCTCTTTCTCTCTCTCTCTCTTTTTTTTCTCTCTCTCTCTCTCGAATACACACTCGTACCCTTTCTAGCACTCCCTCTCTTTAGTACCTGTTCTCTCCCCTCCCCCTCTCTATCCCCCCCTCCCCTTCTCCCTCTCTCTGGCACTTTAATACTTGAGTGTTAGGGGAATTTTATGCTAAAAATATATGGGGGCATTTGTCTCCCGAGTACAGAATAAGTGACGTCGATCATGTAGGTGAAAATTCCCACTTAAAAGAACTATATTGCTCCATCTTTCCCTCTACTTGTGTATTTGAACGGTAGATAACCCCTGTGGAGGAACTACACGATCAATCCTAGGAGTCAGGTCCTTGCCGATCTGATCGATGACCTAGAGATAGGTGACCTAAATGTGGATGAGTTAACGCATCACTATCCGAGAACCGGTTCACTTTTCTGTCTTCACCTATCTCTGTGCACCAGATGCACAACCTTATATTTTAATGGGAGGTGGTCAATGACCCCTATAGGGGTGATCATTTCCTCATTCAACTCATTTTCTAGGCCGCTGTCGCTTGAAATACCACCCTGGTGGTGCTTGGAACAGCCGCACTGGTATGCATTTGAGGAAATAACTGATTTCTCCTGTCCCACTGGAGGACTTTAGGTCGGTGGATGAGGCCGTTGAGTTCTTCTACGGCAACCTTATCGCTGTGGGCCTAACTACTATTCTTAGAAGGTCTGCTCGTTTTGCCTGCCGACCTCTCCCGAGGTGGTCAGCCGAGTTTGAGACGACCCTCAGACAGAGCGTTATGCCTATATGCGCTATAAGCACCCCCGAACGATTTCACCGTGGGTGAATTTCGTTTAGCTAAGTCTAGGTTACGGTGTGTTTCGTTTAGCTAAGTCTAGGTTACGGTGCGTTTCTAAGCACATCCGCCGTTAATCCTGGCCCCTCTTGCAGAGATGTGGAAACGAGTCAAAAAGATTCGTGAGAAGTTCTCGTAAGACCCTCATCCCGTTCGTCAGGAGAAAGTTACCGCAATCTTGGACCCCTTGTTGGTGGCGGGGGGGGGGGAATCCTTCGCGCATTCTCTAGCTGGGATGCTGCTCCGCCAGCGTTCAATGCGCGTCGTGATGTCACTGAAGACGGCCGACTAGATTTTACTAGGTATGGGTGGGGGGAGCCCTCTCTGGCCCAATGGAGCAGGAAGAGGGCGTCCCACAGGGAAGTGTCCTCAGTGTCGCACTCTTTGCCCTGAGCATCAATGGCATCACTTCCGTGCTGCCGGAAGATGTTCTCGCTACGCTCTACATGGACGACCTTTCGATCTCTCTTGGCGCGGCCCAGATGCCAACTCTGAAGCATAGACTCCATCATGCATTGAATCGCATCTCTCGCTCCGTTGAAGCGCACAGATTTCCGTTTTCTTGGCCAAAACAAAAGTGGTGCATTTGTGGCGGTTTCCACGGCTCCATCCCGACCCGGACTTGTTCCTAAACGGGGTTTTCCTGGAAGTGGTAGTTTCGCACCGTTTCCTTGGTCTTGCTTTCGACCGAATTTAACATGAGTGGCTCATATTCGTACCCTTATGGTCTCTTGTACCCGCGCCATGGATATTCTTCGATTCGTGACGTTCAGCACTTGGAGTTCTGATAGGGCTACTACCTTACTTTTCTACAGATCCTTTGTTTGTTCGAAGCTTGGATACGAATGCGAGTTTTCGACATCTTCAGCCAAGCGTGCATTGCTTTAGTTGGACTCGATTTACCACAACGGCGACCGGTGCCTTCCGCACGTCCCCCATTGAAGGCTTACTTGGCGATGCCGAGGAGTTGCCACTCGCTTTGCATTGTCTCAGTACATTATGCGCTTCTTTTGGCGGGTCCGACGTTTCCCTCAGTCGCCAACGGCTCTCACTGCATTCGTGGCAGACTTTGACGGTTCCTATGCCACCGAGAGACGCCAGTCATACCCTGAGCCCTTTGGGCTTAAGGCTAGGAAACTCCTTCGAGAGCTTGGTATGTCTCTAGGGCAGGTGGCGCCTCTTGTTCTGCCTAGGACGCCACCCTTGAGGATACCACATTTGGCTATTTGGCACCACTTATCTACTCCCAAAGCTTGCTCAACCTCTGGCGTAATGCGTTAGATTCTTTTGGAGCACACCTCGTGTCACGCTGATTCCGTGCCCGTATACAGGGATGGCTCCAATATTCAGGAGGGTGTGGGCTTTCACACCGTATCCCATCTGTTTTAATTCAGCTGGTCTGGACCAAGCGCTCTCTCTCTTCACGTCCGAGCTGGTTGCAATACACCGCTCGGTACTGGAGATAACGCTTAGTGCCCCGTTCGGAGATTGGATTGTGATCTTTAGTGACTCACAAAGCACCCTGAGTGCTCTCGAAGTATTCGAGTCTCTACACACCCTGGTTCGCGTTATCCGTGACGCCACGGTTGCCCCGAGCCGGGTGGATGTCGAGATTCTCTTGTGCTGGGTTCCTGGACATGTGGGAATTGATGAGTCTACCAGAAGTGGCAACCAGACCAGCGTTTCCCTCTTCCTCACATCGACTGCATGGCAGTCACCAGGGCAGCCCTCTTGGCTACCTGTAAAAGAAGATGGGAGACGGTCGAGGGGGAACTTAAAGTTCGTGCCATATGGCCGCTACTGTTCCCATGTACTTCCCCCTAATGGCGCGACAGCTTCAGGTCGCTCTTTGTTGTCTTAGAATTGAATACACTCCCGGGAAGCATCGCCATTTGATGGAGCGCTCATTATTTTGTGACGTCTGCGTTGTCCCCCAGACTGTTCGCACATTCTTCTTGAATGTCTGTCTGGCTGATCTTTGCGTACGTTATCTGTCCCGGTACCGGGAGCGGGGTCGCTATTGCTTGTCCCTCGTACTCTGGACGAGTTCGTGCACAGCGACTTGTGGAGCGTTTGACTTTTTGTAAAAGCTTCGTTTTATTTGACTTTAGTGTTGATCACATGATCCTTTTGGTGGGAGGCCCGGTTCCTCCTGATGCTGGAGCGTGCTTCCTTCTTCTCCTTTCCTTTTTGTTTTTTTACTTTTTGCGTTTTTTGTATGTTTGAGTTATTGGTTTATTTGTCTGCTTTGGTTTCGGGAATTTTAAATAGCTTACTACTAGACAGAGCTCCTGCTAGCCGAGTGGATACGTTGTTGGCCTCCCAACGTCGCGGTACGGGGCTTGATTCCGAATCCAGGCATGAGTGGACACAAACGTCAGCGCATGTAAAGATCTCGCTACCGATTGGTGGACGCGCTATGCTCACCCCGTTATCGGGTGAGTAGATCCTACACCTCTCTCACCTCACACAAAGCCAATCACAACACTGCTTTCTTTCCTTTCCCGCCTTCACAGCACAACACACACTCTCTGTTCCAAGGAAACCTGCCGATGGGTATCTATATTCACGTACCTCTGACGCGGAACAGGTCCCTCTTCCCTGAGGTGACGAAGGCTTCCACCTGAACGCTGTTTGGTGTCAAAACATAATACTTCCTGGCACCTCTCCCCAAAGAAGACCGGCCCCTGTAGCCCTCGGGCCGACCAGCGATTGTCATACTAACCTTAAATAAAAAAAATTCATTATCCGGTCGGGGATCCTCCCAGTATCATGGAAGGTTAGCGCTAACTAACTAACTAACTAGACTGAAATTTTAATAGCGGGGTCTTATGCCTTTGAAGGCAGCCTCCAGAAGGGAGTACTGGCTAAGATTATAAGCGGCCATCAGGACATTGAAGAAGAACTTGCAAAGAAGAAACTTATGCATGCTCAGCGTTTTTAGGTCTTCCTGTTGAAATGGAAATGAATCTTACGAAAATTGTGAAGAAAACGCATTAATGGCCTTGCCAATTATTTGATATGAGAGCCACCGAAGTTTAAAGAGGCGGCATCACAAGCACACCGCTAATCATGGTGGCCTACAAACACTTATCACTTCCGTCTTGTCATGGATAAATTAAATAAAGTTCGCTTTTGTAATGTTGGTGTTAGCAGCCGACACGAAGGAGGTGTAAATTTGTATGGCACCGGCATAAACACCGCAGATAACCACCGGGTCGGAGGCGATACCCTCAATATAAACAAATAAGTCCAATAGGTGATTTTGGACCGAAACCAGTCGATGCCTCGAATCACCCCCCGTAAGGGGCGCGGCGATTGGCAATCCTGGCCGCCGTGCTGACGGGATCCAGCGCTCCGTCCGGCCCCAGCTTAGCCTCTCTTCCTTCCTTCAGATAGCCCGATTTCTCCCCTCCCTCTTCGCTTTTCATACAACCTCTCCCACAACTTTCTCTGGTCAGCCTCTAATTTCACAGGGTAGATGCTGACCTTCTCAGCCAACCGTCCCGGATCGGGGCTGAGGGGGGAGGGGATAATATTCCCTAACCCCTGAGCTCCGGTCTGGGGTGGCTGGCTTTTAACAACCTGCTTCATCCCCACCCATACCTTCCTCACATCCCTTTTCCTCTCTTCTTCAAAATCTATTAATTTTTACGCCGTGTTCAAGGTTGAGCCGCCATGCCGATGGACTGCCAGGCCACCAGGCGGGAGGGGTGGTCCCAAATGGCGGCGCCTGGCTCTGCCAGGCCTGTAAGCACCTCTTGCAGTGCGGGCAACTGCAAGAGGTGATGAGCTATTGCGTCCCGTATTAAAAAGAGGGTCACCATGCCCATGTATAAAAAAAAACAAAAACCCCAACCCCCAACTTCCCCCAAAACATCTACGGAGCCGCCCTCGGGCAGCTCCACCGAGAAAATGGAGGTCCTCCCCCGTGTGCTTGCGCAGGGGACCCTCCATACTTCTTTAACCGGAGAGGAGGCTTACTCCTCTCCTACGCCTACGGGTGTAGGGGACTCCCCCTCACCTCCTTCTCTGGAGGTGCTTTCGGGCACCTCCCTATCTCCAGCGGCAGTCCCTCCTTTGCTTTCTAAGGGGACTGCCAAGAAAGCCAGCAGGCAGCCCATTGCCGACCGCCCCTCGTGCAAGCGGCTCGGTAGGGCAAACCCCCTTAGGGGGGAGAGGGAAGCCAGGCCCCTTCGGTCGCTTCCCTCAAAAGACCTGCTGGCAAGAATTTTTAACCTTGCTGGGGTCAAGGCCTGTGCCTCCCCACACAAGACTGGCGATACTGCCAAAGGGACCTGCGATGTCCTGGGAGGGGATGGCCAACTGGAGGCCCCTCCTGTGATAGACATGGTCCTTGAGGAAACCCAGCCTCAGACGCTAGGGCCTTCCATGGGGGAGAATCCGGGCTTGGCGCCAAACAGCCAATCCGAATCCGCCCCTATGCAAGGTCCTCCTCAAACGGCCGAGGGCTCCGAGGCAGTAAAAGGAGGGGAGGGATCTCCTCCGACAGGTGCCCCTACGACTACCAGGTCCTTCTCCATTTCGGAGAGGGACCTGGCTGAGGCCGGCCCATCTGGCATGGGGGCTTCTGCCGGCGGAGGTGAGAAGCGGGTTCATTCCCCGCCCTCCTCTCCTAAAAAGACGAAGAAGACTCGGGGCTCCTCTCCATCCGCGGGGGCTGCGGGGACGGATGGGTCTACTACCACTTTGGTAGGCGACCAAGTGAAGATCGGCGGAGCCCCTGACTAAGACTAACACCAAGAATGCACAGGGCGGAGCCTCGATGACATCGGGGCCCCTCATTCAGAGGTTACCTGGCGTTTTCGAGCCCGCTGGCTTCAAACGCTTCCTCGTTATTCGCTCCACTGATGGCACCATGTTGTCCAAGGGCAACATGATCCATCAGAGGAGAGGATTAGCTAGTGCAATTGGTAGAGAGCCGAAGGTAACCCGTTTCTCGGACGGGAGCCTTCTGGCGAATGCGGCGAATCCCGCCGAGGCAGCCAAGATAAGTGCTCTTCGGACACTTCATGGCACCCCGGTGAGTGTGATGCCGCACTCTACCATGAACTTTGTGAAAGGAGTAGTTTATGCGAGGGAACTCGTTGACTACTCCATTGAGGACATCACCCTAGAGCTTGCCGACCATGGGGCGGTCAAGGTCGAACGTGTGATGAGAAAACAGGGAGGGGCCTCGAGACCCACCCCTACACTCTTCGTCACGTTCGACTGTGACAAGCTCCCTGAGTCGGTGCGTGCCGGTTGGTACCGCTACCGCGTGAAGGCATTCGTGCCACTGCCACGGCGGTGCTCTTACTGTCACGGCTTCGGCCATACGAATCGATCATGTAGACGTGCAAAATCGGGGTCACCCGAAGTCTGTGTAAATTGCTCCAAGGTTGCACACGATAAGTCCAAATCGTGTGTGGCCAAGTGTGTCAATTGTGGAGAGCCGCACCCTGCTTCTTCGAAGCAATGTGGTGCATATCTCCTTGAGAAAGAAATCCTGGCCGTTCAGGCCCAGGATCGACTCTCATTCCGCGAGGCTAAGGACTTGGTCCTGGCGCGCTCGGCTCTGCCTGGGACGTCATATGCCTCAATAGTTAGGAAAGCACCCTCTTCTCCTGGCCCATCCAGACCAACGAGCACGGTTGTTTCCGCGCTCATTCGGAGCCCTTCTGCGGGCTCTACTACACCCGGGCGCTTCCCTGGTAAAGCTGGCGGCAAAAAGGGTTCATACCCTGCCCCGGCTAAAACCAGGGCTCCCCCCTCTTCCCCCAGCGTGACCGTTTCCCGTAAGGCGAAACGGCCACGCGCCTCCACCGAGTCGTTAGACTCACAGGAGGCAACACCCCTGAAGATGGTCGCTAGGCCATCTTCGGGGGTTCCTAAAGCTGTTCCCTGAAAGGAGGACAGCAACAAAGGAGCTTCGGCCCCTTCGCCCACGCCCCGAGGTGGAGCGAGTGGCTCGGAGACGGTGGTTCCTCGAAAAGAGGGCCGCCTGCCTCCCAAGCCGCAACGCCCGCCTAAGGTTTCGAGGTGGAGGGAGGAAAAGACTCGCATGGCGAGCTCAACCTCCCCCAATAAGTCCTCGAAGGCGACAGCGCCTTCAGCGCTTTGTCCGGCCAACAGCGCCCGGGGTTCTGCCCCCGGAAAGCGTACGGCCATTCCTGTGAGGGTCTTCAATTCGAGGAGGGCCCCCGCGTCTGCTCCGAGCTAGTCCTGGAGGGCATATTCCTTCAATGGAATTGCCGTGGACTCCGGGCCAACTGGGAGGAGCTGCGGAGGCTCGTCTCGTCCCGTTCCCCGTTAGCTATTTTTTTGCAGGAGACCATGCTAGGCGCGTGCCCGCTGCCTGCCCTCCCGGGGTATAAGGGTCTTGCGACCCCACCACCGCGGGATGGCCGGGCTGGGGGATGCGCGGTTTACACCCGGCATGATGTCTCCGTTCTTCCTTTCTCTTTAGATACCTCCCTTCAGGCAGTGGCTGTGCAGCTGCACCTGGATAGGAGGTATACTATTATTTCTGCGTACATTCCACCGTCAGCTGACTTCGACGCGGGGGACTTCCGCTGCGTCGTGGCACGGTTGCCGAGGCCCTATCTATTGCTTGGAGATCTGAACGGCAGGCATCCTCTCTGGGGAGATTACTCCATAAATCCCAGGGGACAAGTCCTTGCCGATCTGATCGAAGAGCTTGAGATGGGTGTCCTAAACGTGGATGAGTTTACGCATCACTGTCCGAGAACCGCTTCATTTTCTTGCCTTGACCTATCTTTGTGCTCTTCGGATGCACAGCCTGATTTTGATTGGGGGGTGGTCGATGACCTCCATGGTAGTGATCACTTTCCCATTGAAATATCATTTTCAGGGCAACTGCCGCCTGAGAGACCACCTCGGTGGTGCTTGGCGCGGGCGCGGGGGCCTGCATTTCAGGAAATGACTGAATTCTCTATCTCAGTCGAGGAGTTTAGGTCGGTAGATGAGGCCGTTGAGTTCTTCTCCGGCAACCTCATCGCCGTGGGCCTGACTACTATTCCTAGGACGTCTGGCCGTTTTGCACGCCGACCACTTCCATGGTGGTCGGCCGAGTGTGAGACGGCCCTCAAACAGAAGCGTTATGCCTACATGCGCTATAAGCGCCGCCCGAACGATTTCACTGTCGCTGAATTTAGTCGGGCTAGGGCTAGGTTCCGGTATATTTGGAAGCACGCCCGCCGCTCTTCTTGGCGGGCATACGTGTCTTCACTTAACGGGAAGGCCCCTTTAGCTGAGGTGTGGAAGCGAGTCAAAAGGATTCGGGGCAAGTTCTCGCAGGACCCCCCTCCCGTTCTCCAGGAGAATGGGACCGCAATCTCGGACCCCGCGTCCGTGGCGGAATCCTTAGCGACCGCTTTTTCCGCATTCTCTAGCCGTGATGCTGCTCCGCCAGCATTCAATGCAACTCGTGATGTTGCCGAAGGCCGCCGGCTGGACTTTACCTCCAGAGGCGGAGAACCCTCGCTTCGTGCGCGGACACCGCCCATGGTCCGGACCATGTCCCGTACGCCATGCTTCGACACCTGGGTGAGCGAGGCATGGCCTTTCTGTTAGATTTGTTCAACATGATCTGGGTGAAAGGTCTTCTCCCAGACTCCTGGCGAATCGCTACTGTGCTCGCCTTTCGCAAGCCGGGAAGAGATCACTCTACTCCGACCGGTTTCTGCCCAATCTCTCTAACCTCTTGCGTGTGCAAGTTGATGGAGAAATTGGTAAATGTTAGATTAGCCTATTTCCTGGACAGCGGAGGCCATCTGTCTTCTGCACAGTGCGGCTTCCGTAAGTTCCACTCCACGTCGGATGCTCTGCTCCGACTGGAAAATGCCGTCTGCGAGGCTTTCCTTCGTAGACAGCACTACGCCACGGTGTTTTTTGATCTGGAGAAGGCCTATGATACCGCATGGCGATACGGTATCATGGAGACTCTCCACACGATGGGGGCGAGGAGAGGCCTCCCAATGTTTATATCTGAATCTTTGCGAGATCGTCGACTCCGCGTACGGGTGGGGGGAGCCCTCTCCGGCCCAAAGGAGCAGGAAGAGGGTGTCCCGCAGGGAAGTGTCCTCAGTGTCACACTCTTTGCCCTGAGCATCAACGGCATCACCTCGGAGCGTCGACTCCAACAGGCATTGAACCGCGTCTCTCGCTATGCCGAAGCGCACAGGTTTCGGTTTTCTTTGGCCAAGACTAAGGTGGTGCACTTCTGCCGCTATCCACGGCTTCACCCCGACCCAGATTTGTTTCTTAATGGGGTGCGCCTAGATGTGGTTGAGTCGCACCGTTTCCTTGGTCTTGTATTCGACCGACGCCTCACCTGGGAGGCTCATATTCGCAGCCTTAGGGTCTCTTGTACCCGCGCCATGGACATTCTCCGTTCCGTGACGTTCAGCGCTTGGGGCGCTGATAGAGCTACTGCCTTACTTTTTTATCGTTCCTTTGTTCGCTCGAAGCTTGACTACGGAACGAGTTTTATGCATCCGCAGCCGAGCGTTTATTGCGAACGGTGGATTCGATCCACCACACCGGCCTTCGCCTTGCGACCGGTGCCTTCCGCACTTCCCCCATTGAGAGCCTGTTGGTCGATGCTGGGGAGATGCCACTCGCTCTGCGCCGCGTGCAGTGCATCACTCGCCTGTACGCGCGAGCCCGGCGCCTCCCTCAGTCGCCAACAGCTCTCACTGCATCCGCAGCTGATCTCGATGGTGCCTATGCCGCCGAGAGACGCCAGTCATACCCTAAGCCCTTTGGGTTTAGGGCCAGGAAACTCCTTCGAGAGGTAGATATAGCTCTCGGGCCGGTGGCGCCCCTGGTTCTGCCCAGGACGCCACCCTGGAGGGTACTACATTTGGCTATTTGTCGCCACGCCTCTGCTCCCAAAGCTTATACTGCGCCGGGAGTATTGCATTCGACCTTTTTGGAGCACACATCGTGTCACGCTGGTACCGTGCCAGTGTATACGGATGGCTACAAGTCCCAAGAGGGGGTCGGCTTCCACGCCGTATCCCCTCTGTTTGAAGTCAGCGGGGCTCTACCAGGCGCTGCGTCTGTCTTCACGGCCGAGCTGGTGGCAATACACCACTCGGTACGGGAGATTACGCGACGTGCCCGGTTCGGAGACCGGATCGTGATCTATAGCGACTCACAAAGTGCCCTGAGTGCTCTCGGGGCATTGGAATCTCCGCATCCCCTGGTTCGCGATATCCGTGACGCCACGGTTTTGGCGAGCCGGGCAGATGTCGAGATTATCTTCTGCTGGGTTCCTGGACATGTAGGAATTGCGGGGAATGAGGGCGCCAAAAAGTTCGCGAGGACTCTGCGACCGGACCAGCGTTTCGCTCTTCCTCACACTGACTACATGGCAGGAATATGGGCAGCTCTTCGGACTGCTTGGCAAAGAAGATGGGAGACGGTCGAGGGGAACTTAAAGTTGCGTGCCATTGCGCCGCGACTGTTCCCATGGACCTATCCCCCAATGCCGCGGCGGCTTTAGGTTGCTTTCTGTCGTCTCCGAATCGGGCACACTCGTGTGACGCATCGCTATTTGATGGAGCGCTCGCCTGCGCCCTATTGCAACGACTGCGTCGTCCCCCAGACTGTTCGGCACATTCTTGTCGAATGTCCCAGTCTGGGTGATCTTCGCGCACGACACCTGTCCCGGTACCGGGATGGGCGGGGTCGCTACCGCCTGTCCCTCGTACTCGGGACGAGTGCGTGCACTTTGACTGGTGAACTTGTTGACTTCTTGGGGGAGGCCGGCCTTCTCCCTTTCATTTAACCAGGTTTGGTTGTTGTTTTTGTTATTGTTTTGTCATTGTTATTTCTTTTTGTTGTTGTTTCCTGTTCAATTTTTTAAAGTAGCCTAGAACTTGGCTGTTTGTTTACGGCGACTTATGCCTAAGTCGGCAGTCGCCAAATAGCCCCTTAAATAGTAAAAAAAAAAAAAAATGGAGCAGAATTAAGGGTGGGATAGATGAGCAAATGTGATCGGTCCACTTTGTAAAGCAGGAGAAAAATCACTGAATTCATCTCGCCGAGAGAGTCCGAGTGGCTCAAGGAAGAAAATGTTTGGTCGAGCAGAATTGTACTGGGTTGGGCTACTTGATTAATTCTGATTTGAGCAACTCATTAGTTTGGAGCCAATCATGAAAGAAAGTGACGAAATTATACAAGGTGAGAATGTGTGGAAGGTACATAGTTTGAATACCCTAAATAATTGACTATTCGGGCATTAGTCGCATTAGCGTGGCCAAATCGCACTACGACGATGGATCGAATTCATATTGACATGAGCGTGGAAGAAACTCATTTTCTTTCTCACTTTTCATATTGCATTGAGCCTATACAAATCATGTTTTCCTTAGCTGATAAACCCTTTTTAAAATATAGACGACCTCCCTTCCCCTTAATCCTTTTTCCAATTCCTTCCGCTCCTGAATTAATGATGGTCAGAGTTCGATTGCGAGAGGGATTGAGGACTAACTTAATTTGTGATACCTTTTCGACTTCTTCAGCGACACCCACCAGTTTACGCCACATCAATGTGGATCTGCTGCAGAGGAAGGTGAAGAACTTGGAAAATGAAAACGTGTATTTGCGTGAGGAAGCATCCCAACTCGCGACTGACACGCAGACTTGCGAAGAGAAGGAGAAGGAGCTTGTGAACGACGTTATTCGACAACTGAGTAAGTGGTGCGACCTCGTGTTATCAAATGAAGTGGGTTTGGTTTCAATCTCTGAAATTATTCAGGAGTGGGGGGGGGGGGTCCAGAAGTCATATATTGTAGGGATTGCAAAAGTCCTATATGCGGGTTTGGAAAAGTTCTAAATTCCAACATAACTTTAGGGTGTGAAAACCATTAACATCTAATATAGTCTGAGAAGTTTCAGAGATTAAAACGAAATGTTCGCTCCTTAGTTTATTTTTTTCCTGCCCGTATCTCTTCTGCTTTTTTTTTTGTAGCATTGACAAAGTTTCCAATGTGAAATGACGTCCGTATTTAATTAAATAATTGGCGCCCGTCTATACATTAACATATCTTACTCTGGCTTAAATTGCATTGGTCGAAAATTTAGCTCATTTCTGTTGCTTCTTCTTTTTTGGACAAAGTGATCCAAGTCAACCAAATGCTTGGCCTCTTTAATTTCGCTCACCCATTGAGAATTCTTCTCTCACTCGGTTGACCCACATTTGCATTGAAATAGGCTGCGTTATTGTCAAAGTGGATTTTGTGTTTAAACTACTATTTTTCTCATCATGGAATGTACATACTTGTTCCTATGCACAAGGAAGAGCAACCATAATCGGCTATATCTTAAAAAAAATATATATATCTTAATGTGCCATCCGAAGCTTGCGAGAAGATATTATTATTTGCTTTCTTTTGTTATTGGAGGATAGTTTTTAAATTATCTCAACACACAAAAGGGATGCAAGTTCTCACTTTTAGGTGTCTACACGCTCGGGTGTAGGAACATTGATAGTCTAGTTTTGAAATAGCTCTTCTCCATTATTTAAGTTCGACGAGCATTGCCATTGCCGCTTCGTTCTTTTTAACCTTGGCGTGTTATTGTACCCCCAACACATAGGCAAAACGCAACGCTCATCACTTATTGTCACAAGTAAATCCCCTTTTCAGACGAGGCAAACTTCCAAGTGAATCAGTTAAACGACGATCTGTCGAAGAAGATCGAGGACAATCTCCGATTGCAGGAAGAAGCGACTCAATACCTCGCACAGGTATTTCCTAGTCTTGAAGCATCCACACCTTTCGATAACGGCTGCCTAAAAGCACCCCTCCCAGGGGGTTTCTTGCGCAATGTTTTGTTTCTATCTGATATCGAGCGAGTGCAAACTGATGTACACATCTGATCAGCGACTCGTGCCAATTTATCTAGATAGATAGATAGATGTGAATAGTCACCTATAGTGTGGTAATGTTACTATACCCCCTTTTTCCCATCCAACATACTACTACCACAAAGCATTTAGATTTGCCAATCTAATCAAGGCTTTCAACATGGCTTTGCAGGAAACTGTCGTGCTTTCTAACCTGCTGGATTTTTTCAACAACACGATGGGAGAATTCAATCGTCAAACGTTGGACCTACTTTATCCCTGTCTTGCAAAAGGCGTTCGATAAAGACACTCCCCGGAGGCTTTTGACTAAGTTGGCAACGCTAACTAACTCCGTTCAAATATCCATGCCCTCAGGTTGTTGATCTGCAGGCGACAAACAAACGAATTGTGCGGGAGAATGAAGAGTTAGGGAGTCTGGTTGGCGTGGCGCGGGAGTGCCAACAAGAATTAACGACCGAGTTGGCAGAACTGAAGGAGAAATACGCCGAAGTCCTGGATCTTCTTCACGACACCCAAGAACAGCTGAGAAAAGTACAAAAAAAGGCAAGTCATTTATTTGGACCATTTTCATTCTATTGCTATTTATCCTATAAATTCTCTCCCTCACTCATTAGCATTTGTAATTCATTACACTTACCCCTGGGCTACGGCTTAGCCGAGTAGAAACACCCATTCCGATTACGGCAAAGCTAAGCCACATCGGGTGTGGTTAGTCGCCGGGTGGTGTTCCATTTCGGATTCTTCGTTAATCAGTAGGTCCCTACCCCCACTGATGTCGGAGGAGTTCGTGGGGGGAGAACGCGGATCCCTTGGGACTGTTGTGAAGGTGGTATGTTTGTGATGTCTTGAGTAGGGTATTACTTATCCGTGTCGACCTGTGAAGAGGTTGATAAGCTATTTTTTGTAATGACCCAATGTGGTGTTGAGGATTTTGTTGGTATGGTATGTACTTGGGTACTGTGTTGAAGGCTTTTCCTGTCTACTCTTGTGCGTGCTAGTGGGAGTTGGTTGAAGACTTCTTGCAGGCATCTATTGATATGTGTATGATGATTGTGTTTTACCTGGCGTTACATGATTTCGAAGATGATCCAGAATAGGGAGATTAAGTTGTACGCTACGAAGTCATTGGGTAGGGGTTTATTGGAGCTGAGTCTGCAGATTTCCATTCATCTGTGAATGGAGGTGGTATGGCTTGGGATAGCATTGTTGCAGCGAATTTTAGAATGTCTTTTCCCGTTTTAAGTTATAAGGCGGTTTTTTTTTTTTAAATTAGATGTGAATTCACGTATTTTTCTGCCGATTTTTGCCCTCTTTTCTATGTGGGGTTTAGCTTTTTCGTGTTCGTGTGGATGGCTCGATGTCTGTCTTTTTGATAGTTGTTTGAGTTGACAAGTTTTCTGATTTTCTACAATTGTCTGCTCTAGTGTTCCGCATTTCTTGCAACTTGTTATTGAATCAGTCTTCCGATATTACGTGTTAGTCGGTTATTGATATTGGTCGCGTCTTGGTTTCGTGGTTGTTTTTGGTTTTAATCAGTTGTCTAAGCTGGACAGGTTGATCGCAGTGTTTCTCCTAAGTATGTGTTTGTTACATGTTGTATTTTGATGGAAGTGTAAGTAGGATGTTTATGCATCTGAACTGAGGAATCTTGTGTTTGTGTTCTGTGCACTGTACAGTAGGTAAAGATTCAGTCAGCTCTGTTGTAGTTTGTGTTAGTATACTGGGTTGAGGTGGATAAGCCAATCGAGTGCTATTTTTTGAATGATTGGGTGATGGTCGGAGGATCGGGTGGTGCAGGGAATTTTCCAGGTTGTATATGTAGCTCTATTCGACGAGGAAAGGTTGATGTCTTGGGTATTTTTGTCAAAGGGTTTGGGGTTGGTGGCGAAGGGGCGTTTAGAATCAATAGATGGTCGAGGTGTTCAGACGTAGTGCGACTTCATGTCGTTTTTTTGGAACGTGAGCATTGAAGTGTCTCGACAAGATTATTGTTTTAGACATTAGGAGTCGGTCCCTCGTCGATTCATGGCTTGGTAGAAAGTGGGTGGATGGTGGAGGGGCTTCTATTGACCTGGCAACCTCGCACCATTATGGCTTATTTAGCTGTCACTGAGAAGAATTAATTATTGTATTTTCATCGCCTTGTCACTCGCTCCACGCTAAGTGCCAGCCTCCCACGGCAACCTCCAAAGCTTTCCATTCACGCTAGCTACAACCACTTGACTTGAACATTCAAGAAGAATTCCTACTTGACTTTGTAAATAAAGATAATATATAACACTAGACAACAGCAACTTTACTGTCTAAAGTTGTTTTTTTTAATCATTTAAAATTATTTTAGTTTTTTTTTAAATAATTTAGGACAATTTTTACGGTTTTTTACATGTGCGGGTATTTTCTATTTATATGATGCAAAAATCTTTCTTATTTTTTTAAATAAACTAATTCTGAAGAGTTAACATTTGCCAATTTTTTAACTAACTGGTATTTTTCTTTTGCCTGCTACATCTGCAGCCAATACATAGTTGTTCCTAACAGGAATTCAGTCACAAGTTTCATAAGGCGTTCTTACCATGCTTATTTTGGTATTAAACTTGGTGAGCAGGATAAAGCTTGGGCGCCACACAAGGTATGCCAAACATGCACCGAGTATCTACGTCGTTCGACCAAGGGCAAGAGGAGTTGTTTGAAATTCACATGGTGTTTGGAGGGAACTGACAAACCATAGCACCGACTCTACTTCAGCGTTATTGATTTGACTGTAAAGAACAGAATGAACCGGAGTAGCCTCGAGTATCCTACTCTTCAATCAGCACATTATCCTGTAGCTCATTGTGATAAAATTCTAGTACGTGTCTTTGGAGAACATCCTGGCATTAGTGACGAAGATTCTTCTAGTGTTGAAGAAAATGAAGAAGTGTTTTTTGACGCTCGACATCGCTTTTCCTCAAAAGAGCTAAATATATCTAGTTCGCGATCTCAACTTGTCAAAGTCCTCTCTCTAACCTTTGGCATCCAGATTGAAGAAAGAAAACTCCTCTCTTGACAGTGTTCGCATCACCTTCTTTCAGGACATGAAAGAGATAGAGACCAGGTATCAGAGACTCTGGTATGCAGTCGTAAGGGCTGAATATTATTGGACTCTTAAAAGAGAGAGATCCCTACTACCGCTGAGCATTTTAGGAGTTCGAAGAAACGGAAGTTCATGCCCAGAATTCTGAACAATGATGACGTAATATCCAATTTCCATGTACTCGCCTTTATTAATGTCTACTATTCACTGTACACTGATCAATTTTTCGAATATTTAATACATTGTGTTAGAAAACTATGTTTTTATCTTAAAATCTTATTTCGAATGAGAAATATTAACAAAAATCAAACGAAAATGTCACAAAAATGTAATTGATTTTGTTATAAGATCAGATTTTTTTTTAAAAAATCGACCTAGCACAAAAACCTGACCTGATCGGGGGAAACGGATTTCAGATTCAGCTGTTCAAAATGGTCCTAAATCATTTGGAAAAACTAAGATAATTTACATTTTTTTTGTAACCCATATAATTGGAGCGTGTTTACATAACCATCCGGTCCTTGTATAAGTCTTGAATAATGGAATGGTATCTAGTTATGAGTATAGTGTTAATAGGTATCATTATAAAGGTGATCCCAAAGTCTTTTCCCGTAACAAAATTTAATACATCGTCATATAGTTAGAAGCAGTGTGTTGAAAATGTCTTCCTTGTACACGAATTCAAGGATTGATCCTTTTCAGCTTAATGGCAAGGACAGCGATTTCTATTCTCCTTTATACTGGTTTTCACTTTGGACACCTAATTCACTTTTCAACGAGGGAATTTTCTTACTACGGCGAGATTGGATCAACCAAGAGTGTGTAACGCCTTTAAATTTAGTTTTTCAAATTGATCCTCAGTAAAGGGTTGGTGACCACTACACTACGCTAACGAGAGCTCCATAGATAATGCCTATCAAATTGAATAACCGATGCACTTCTTCACCTGGTACAGGCTGGCCATGGTTGAGAGGAGGCTGAGAGGCAAACCTCAATCTTTTTTTCTTTTTTTTTCTTACGTCTAGGTCATGCCAAATGTGAATGAAAGCATCGGTTTAACTCCCTAAGGTTTTATCGACCCTGTTAGATTGAGAAAGGGTCCAACCTGATATCAGGAGACTATAAACAAGCTGAGATCTTAGAATCGGCTGCAACAATCTCGGTGTGCGACCGCCAAATTCTCGCAAGATTACTCTTGGCATCAAATAAAGATGATGCTGACTGTCAGATAGAATCTGAATTTGCCATAAACAGACCCTACCTACCTCCACCACAATTCTCCTTGCATTGGAGTGTGTTAAGTGCGATTATCCTTGGTCAAGAGTGTTGTTTTTTTGCCATGAACTTGATGAGTGAAAATTTTTATCAAGTGTTTAGTTTGTTTTTTTTTAGGATGGGGTGAGCTAAATTTATATATTGGAACGAGGGTTTATTGATTTTAACCGAGATTGTGATAGAACACGATTGTTTTCTTTAATTGATATTCATGGGTTAATTAATTTGTTAAAAAGTTTTTCGCTTGTTAAATTTAATATCTTCCTAAAAGATGCTTAAAGGGGCGAGAAGAGGAAATGTAATTTTCGTTTCGTTGATGCGCGCCGACCTCGTAAACACTCATCCTTATTAGTATTATTTTGAATCAAGCTCCGAACGGTTTAGACTTGGCATGTTTGTACTAAGTAAAGGGAAAACGATAGGAGGAAACGGATGGTTTGTGTGGTGTGGGTGATAAGGTAGAGCAAAGAGGGCGGTGTGGCTCGTTTGTTGAGTGTGGGAGTAGTACTGTGCTATAGATAAGTAAGAGTGTGTTGATTTACCACTACGGTTCGTAAAATTGAATCTTGTCAGAGCTTTGTGTGCAGATAGCCCCTATGATGATCAAAATAAGTCTCCTGAAAATTGCTAAGGTGGAGAATGGGTAGTAGATGGATATGAATGAAAGGGTTGGGAATGACAGGGTAGATGGTGTGACTTTTAGTTTTTGTAGATCTTAAATTAATAAAAGGAACTGTGTTGTGTTCCGTTATAAAAAAAAAGCTGTATTCAGCATGAAGATATAAATGTCCATAAAAAGGTAAACGAATTAATGGGGATCGGAGACGTAAGATTGATTTGTTCTTTGTGGTAAGGGAAGAGAAACGATTGATTTGTTCTTGACATAAGGGAAGAGAAACGATTGATTTGTTCTTGACATAAGGGAAGAGAAAGATTGATTTGTTCTTGACATAAGGGAAGAGAAACGATTGATTTCTTGACATAAGGGAAGAGAAAGATTGATTTGTTCTTGACGTAAGGGAGGAGAAAATATTGATTTGTTCTTGACGTAAGGGAAGAGAAAGATTGATTTGTTCTTGACGTAAGGGAGGAGAAAATATTGATTTGTTCTTGACGTAAGGGAAGAGAAAGGATTGATTCGTTCTTTGTGGTAAGGGAGGAGAAACGATTGATTTGTTCTTGACGTAAGGGAGGAGAAACGATTGATTTGTTCTTGACGTAAGGGAGGAGAAACGATTGATTGGTTATTGACGTAAGGGAAGAGAAAAGTGATTTTTTTTTTCTTGACGTAAGGGAAGAGAAATGATTGATTTGTTCTTTTTGGTAAGGGGGGAGAAACGATTTTTTTAATGACGTAAGGGAAGAGAAAGGATTGATTTGTTATTGACGTAAGGGATGAGAAAAGCGATTTGTTCTTGACGTAAGGGAAGAGAAATGATTGATTTGTTTGTGGTAAGGGATGAGAAAAGATTTTGTTCTTGACGTGAGAAGAAAGGATTGATTTGTTATTGACGTAAGGGTGGAGAAAAATTTGATTTGTTCTTTATGTAAGGGAAGAGAAATGATTGATTTGTTATTTATGTAAGAGGAGAAAGGATTGATTTTTTTCTTTGGGTAAAGGACGGAGGAGAAGCGGCGGCCTGGGAAAAGTTACGTAAACGCTCTGGCTGGTTCGGTCAAGGTCATGGAACCGATCCCGGTATTGCGTAAATCCCGATTGATTTTATGTTCCATGAATCGAGCGTCTGCGATCGAGAGGCAATCCAGGTATCAAGAGGAAATAGTTACAAAAAATGTTGGATTTTTCTAAGGAATTATGTTAAAGATTGCGAACATGTATTTAGTTGTTCTAAAAGTAGTGGAAAACGATTTTGTGCTGAATGGTGGGTGAGGAAGAAATGAAAAGAAGTCGTTAATGAAATCATGAAAGAGCAAAATGTTCTGCTGATCCCAATGCAGAGGGTAAAAGGAATAAATGTATCGGAGAGAGGGAGGTTGGTCGATGACCATCATATTTAAAGACAGGGCAGTGCCATAGATGTGCATAGAAGAAAGAAACGAGTCAAACTATGGAACAAAAGCAGGAGACGAGTAGAATATGAAAGTTATCGATATAATCCAAGGTCATTTAACGCCTTCATGGGATTCTTATGTAACATAATAAGGAGACGTAACTCAGTGTCTCGGCCCATTTTGTTCATAGGTCCGTTTACATTTAAATGCCTTGTCCGACGCGCAACTGGCCACAGGTTGGCACTGGTATTAACTCCCTACAACAAAGAAGTAAAATTAAGGTTTCGATAAAAATGAGTCACGATAAATAATCGATCCTTCGCATATTTCACGGAAACGAGGGACAATTGGGGGGTAGGTGCGCGTGGATGGGGTTTGTGCGGGTATATGGTTTTAGCCCTTTGACCAGGAACCAGCCCCGTGATGCTACAGCACACTGCGCCCCATTTTCCCGGTGCTGAGCCATGACTTGACGAGATGCTACAGGACAAACAGCCCATTTGCCAGGGGGTAAACTCTGACTGGAGGAGATTCTACAGTACAGTGTGCCCTGACTACTATATGCTACAGTACAGTGTGCCCTGACTACTATATGCTACAGTACAGTGTGCCCTGACTACTATATGCTACAACACAGATCACCCACATCTCCACAAAGGGACGATGAGGTGGGGGATATGATAGGTAGCTACACTACCGACCAAAATAAGAGAACGATTTTCCTTTATTAAAATATTTTCAAGAATATAATGAATTCTTATGAAGATTTCTTATGATACAATCGTGTATTCAGGAAATTATACTAAATAAACTAACAAAATACAATGATGACACGTGCAAAATAAGAGAACGATCATTCACGGATTTGCCTAGCAAGCAAATACACTAGAACCAAGCAAGATTTGACAACGATAAAACTTAAAACCTTTAATATGAGGGGTTGAAACCTTTGTTTTCTATTACTTCTGCCCACCTACGACCATTGGAGCTTACCAGTTTCTTGCAGTATTCTGGTGTTATTTTGTTCTATTCTGGATTAATTTTCGTCCATACATCCATCACAGTTGAAGGCTGCTGGTCTCGAAATTTGTATCCACTGATCTTTCAGAGGTTCTCAATTGGGTTCAGGTCCGGGTTCTGAGCAAGCCACTTCATTATTGCGATTTATTCTTATTCGAAATGGTATTTTACTCGCTTTGCAGTATGACTGGGCGCGTTGTCCTACATAAAGACTGCTGGCTGGTTCAGAGATCCTCAGAGTGAAGGTATAACATGTTGTACGAGGTTTAGGGTATACATTCATATTTACGGTTCCAATTATTCGGACTTGCGGACCAACTACTTCAGACGAAAAAATCCCCCATGCCAAGACGATGCCTCCTTCATGCTTGGCAGACTTTTTAACACATTCAGGGTTATGTCTGCGACCTGCAGCGCATCTAACAAAACGTCTGTCATCAGATACAACTAAATTAATAGTCTTCAGGTGATCGAAGATTGACCCGTCCAAAGTGACGTCACATTTTTTTCCAGAATCTTGTCGGATGTTTCTCCAGAAGGTTTGACGTAGAAATTTCAAATTACGTGGGGGTCTTGAAACAAACGCCCGAAGGTGAAATTGCTCTATAGCCCACTAAAATACTAGCGTGTACTTCCAATTTACTATTTTGTTTGCATGGCCTTCGTGGACCCTGTTGAGACCCATTGGTGTAGAGTCTTAAGTACGTACTTTCTATTTGTCTTTCACTTTCTCTGCAAATTTACTTCAGAACCTTTCACTCATTATTTTTTTTTCTATTGTAAGATGATAAATTGCCTCTGCCACACTGTTTCTAAACGTGTTTTTATGAGTTCATCAAACGCTTTGTCCCAGCCTCATTATTGCTAGATGTCTGCTGTAGTATTAACAGACCTTGTAATTCCTCCTTTTCCACTCGGGACGAGTTCGTGCACTTGACTGGTGGACCTATCGACTTTTAGGGGGGAGGCCGGCCTTGTCCCCTTTATTTAACTAGTTTTTGTTAGTTTTGTAGGTCGCACGTTCCTGCGCCGGGGAGAGGCGGACCTCCCCCCCGACGCTGGAGCTTGCTTCCTGCCTCTTACCTTCTTCCTTTTTTTTTGGGGGGGGGGGGTCATGTTGCTATTTTAAAGTATCCTAGTACTCAGCAGTGGTGAGTACGGCGACTTATGCCCAAGTAGGCAGTCGCCAGATGAGCTCTTAATTTTTTTTTTACAAAAATTCCTTTTACCAGTTGTTTTTCTGACTTCGTTCCTCCTGCTGACGGTATGCTCAGATCGGACCCGTGCTAATTTCCTTGGCTTCTCGCGGGCGACCATTCTAGCGGTATACATTTTTTTTTTAATCTCTTTGTCTGTGCGTCGACTCGAGAGTCAAGAATTCGAACTCCTCTCTTTCAGAACTTCCCTGGAAGTCGCGGTACTCACTTAGGCACCGGTAGTCTATTTTCTTCCTTCCACTCCGGCAGCGACTCCATCGCCAGCGAACTCCATTCTCTGAGCTCGGGGGAGGAAAGCCATGAGAAGCCCGAGGGGTAAGAAAAGACATCTATTTTATGATTACACTTTAAACTTAGAAGCGAAAACGAACTATTGCATAGCGCCAGGAAAATTGGGAGACCTCCTATTTGGATTTCACTTTAAATTATATATAAAACCAGGCAATGGCTTCGCCACTCCCCCTCCTACGGGGGGAGCTTGCGCTTCGCTACTAAGATTAAAATTTAAAAATCTAAAAAATAACCGCTATGGTTAAACTTTTTAATTTTCTGAACTTCACCATTCGTAATTCTTTGGGTTTTAAAAAATTCACAAAATTTCGATACTTATATTTATTTATGAACTTCACCATTTTGTTTTTTGATATTATAAAAGAATTATTAGAAATAGCTGATAAAAAAACATAAGTCATAACCAAACTAAAATTAAATTATTATTCAAATACTCAAAAAGAACCCTTAAATTATAGTTAGTGAAAAATACACCCGATAGTCATTTGAAAGGAGAGTGAGGATAGAGGCATTTTAGTATGCATGGCAGGATATGGCCCTGATTTCAGCGTAGTTTGGTCGCAGTTTTTAAGACTCCCGGTCTGTTCCTATTCTGCTGATTGACCATAGAGCTTCCATTTGCAAACTAAGCAAATGTCATTTGAAGAGTTGTCAATTTTAGCTCTCTTGAAGAGTTGTCATGATTTGTTGTCAGTTTCAGCTCGGGTTTAAGAGTTCGCATTATTGGTTGTCGGTTTCAGCTCACTTCTACCTCCTAGTAATCGAGATCTTTTGCCAGATCCAAAAACGTGAGTCGAATATTCGACACCGTCCGCATCTCGAGCAGACTAAGCAGCTCTCTGACCTCGATGGGTTACGGTAGCGGTTCGGTTTTCTCCACGCCCACGAAACAAGCTAGTCAAACTCACCTACACTTAAGTACTCCTATCCACGCTGGGGGACGCTACTCTCCCTTTTCGGGGCTAAGCAGCATGTCGATGGGCGGCGGCAGTTCCGGCCTTCCCTCGCTGGATTCCGGTGCAGAATCCGACGCTTCCTTCCCCACGGACTCCGAGGACAATTACCCGTGAGTGGCCAGATGAATCCTTTTATTTCAAGATGGTGCTGAGGTGTCTGTAAGAACAGAGCGATAATGTAGTCCCCGGAGGGAAATGTTGGGGTTCCTAAGCTATATTGCTTCAGATGTTCCTGGAGCATCTTGCAGGACAATAGGTTTTAGGACCCCCAGAAAATACAAGTGACTGACCTTTGAGATTCGTTCTGGCTGGATATGAACTTGAGGGGAAAATCGTGGAGAGTAGTTTCCAGGTCATGTACACTAGTATATGGTGGTGGTGGTGTCCGACCCACTTGGTTACTTGTACGTGTTAACACCAGGTCGTCTATCGTGTTTGGAAAAAGCATGGCTCGCCCCCCACTTCTCGCTATTTTTTTTACCTTTGTACCATCGCTACTAAGCTCACAGAAATGGAAATATACTTACCCTTGTCGCTTCCCCCTCATTTTATAACCTCTCCATAACTCATCCAAGACAATTTCTGACCACTCCCCTTATCCAGTCCTGTTCCTCACCTGCGCCCTGCCATCAAGTAGTTGTGAGGTGTTTGCTGTTGTTGTATATATCTACTCTGGGCTTGGAGTATCGTTGCCAGTTTTTAAATTGTATTTTTTAAGTCAATTTAATCAATTATATCATTGCTAGTTTGTTCTATAACCTTGATCCAATTTATTGGTTTGAAAAAATAAGAATTCTTATACAAAAGTTTGGGGGATCGACAACGCTGCTCTTCCTGATGAACGACAAACGAGGACAAGGATAGCCTAATTAGATTTGACTAGGCCTTGCGAATTATGAGAGGAACTATCAGGTTATAACTTGTTAAACAGAGTAATGATGTTCTCACAGGCTTTCCTGGTGCTCATTAGGTGCGTCGTTAGCTAAAAAATATTTGCATAGCAATTCTTATTCTTTTCAAAAGGATTTTTCGTTTTTATTTAAAAAAAATAAAGTGGGATAAGGTTCTACAACAAAATCGCAACGATATAATTGATTTACTTAACTTAGAAATGTATATTTTCAAAATTTTCCCAGTGTCACGAACTTTCGGGATAACCTAATAATAAACAAGTTGAATAAAATAGTGTCGCATTTTCAAAATGTTTCGGGCAAATGTAAGTTAACTATTATAAGGATTTAAGAAAGAAACAAATTGGACACCTTCCCAATCAAAGTGGATTCTAAATGGTAGCAAGAACAAAGTGGGACAAATGAATTATAAAAGAGGGAGAAGACGACTGAGATAAAAAAAAATTAAAAATGAGGGTAAAAAAGATTCCTCTGCCAGGAGAAAACGAAGGAGGGACAGTCTAGGTACTCTTGAAAGGTCTGGAAGCGGGACGACCGGAGAATGGTGAAATGAGGGCATTCCAATAGAAGATGGGCGACCGATTGGTCCCCACCCCCAAAACGGCAACAAGGGCTGATTCGAGTGCCAGCCTAAACAAGATGGCCGTGGGTAAGTCTCGTGTGGCTGATGCGAACGCGGTAAAGGGTCGCTTCTAGGGACCATAGTCTCTGAAGGCTAGACTAGGGCCAATAACGAACAGACTGATATTCTGTAATTTAAAGATGAACACCCAACCCATTCGTCGTCCTGCCACAAATGGCAGGAAAAGGCAATGCAGAGTTAGGCTGAAGGGGCCAGCTGATGTGTCCTCTCGTTGCCCAGGACCCTTACATGTCCTGGAACCCCCCAAATAAAACCCGATAACGGGACGTATGTCCTCTTGGAGGGTTGATACGGATCCACTGCACTATATTGGCCGAAGAGGCTCCCCGAGTTCTACGCGCGGAAATGGGGGGGGGGGTCAATTTAATGGGTTTCGCCTTGGACTTCGGCAAACGAAGGGAATGGAGACGCCCAACGTCCGTCCGACCTTCGTGAAAGAAGAGCAGAATCAATCCGAAAAAAAACATAAACGAGCAGAGGTCAGGGCCACTAGATATGAAAAGGGGGGGGGGGGGTAATAAAAGTCTAGTTCGCAGCACCAGGTAACCCCAAAGGTTCCAGAGCTGGCTCCCCTTCCTTGCCAAGAGAAGGACAGAGCCTCCATGGGACCAATGCCTGGAAAAAAAAGAAAACGTCCCAGAGAGGGCGGGGGGGGGGAGGGACTAACCATTATATCATTATTTATATGTTCGTTAATTCTAATCTATTTTCTTTATACCTGCAAATGTATAAATTTCCGCGCCATAATTGGTAAAAGAGCATTTTGCGTATTTGGTTTCTAAATACAAAGCGCCTTCGATTGTGCAGGATTCGTTAATCCGTAGAATTTCCGAATGTTCTATAAATCCTCGACTAGTTTTTGGATTGCCTTCTACTAGGCTTTGTTGTTCTGTGAGGTCAATTAATAATATTTTCCTTAACACTTTAGTTTGGAAAATTAATTATAGGTCTAAATTTTTTTTTTAAATAGGTAAAGGTTGATGCGAATATTTTTTTAAGATATTGTTAATTAAGCTGGAAAGGGGAAAAATTAGGGGAAATTTGGAACTCCTGTTTTCAAGAAAAACCGTTTCAAAATGTTTCGACAGTATTACTTGAAATACCACAATAACGTTAGAAATTTCACAAAATTTTATTTTTTTTATTGCTGTCCTATTAGTTAATAACTAAACCAGGCAATGGCTTCGCCACTCCCCCCCCCCCTCTACGTGGGGACCTTGCGCTTCGCTACTAAGATTAAAAATTAAAATCTAAAAAAAAGCAGCCATGGTTAAATTTTTAGCAATTTTCTGAACTTCGCCAATTATAATAATTTTTAAAATGAACTCTAAACTAAATTTCCTCCCTTTCAAAATATCACGTTGCTAAAATATAGTTATAGAAGATATATAAGAATAAATTTTCTGAACTTCGCCATTTGTAATTCTTTGGGTTTTAAAAAAATTCACAAAATTTTGATACTTATATTTATTTCTGAACTTCACCAGTTTGTTTTTTTGATACTATAAAAGAATTATTATATAAAATAGATGCTATAATTAAAAGATTAATACTCAAAGAAATTAGTTTTGTCTTGCGTTCCTAGTGTTGTTTTTTTTATATATATTCTTTAGTTATGTGGCCCCTATTTTATTTTAATTTTTTTATTATTAATTTTTATTTTCTAATTGTCACTGCTCTGTTTTGGCCTTTGTATTTTTTCCCCCTTTTGCTCAGCATGTCTTATAATCTCCCTCGTTAGGCTATCTCCATTTCTTTGAATCTGTTACCCTTTCCATCTTCTCAGTTTGACCTTATTACCTGCTTCTTGTAATTCTTAATGTGTTTTTTTACCTTCCCTCTTCCTCATTGGTGATTTCTTGTTTTTGAGGCGGTCTTTCATATTTTTCTTTCGTATATATACCTCTAATATAATACTATTTCTTGTAGTTATCCTTGATAAGGAACTTAAATAAAGTTCGAAAGTACTTGGAAACACCTTTTCATTTTTTCCTGCGAGACATTGCATTATATATATATATATATATATATATATATATATATATATATATATATATATATATATATATATATATATATATATATATATATATATATATATATATATATATATGTGTGTGTGTGTGTGTACAAAATTCCGATTAAATATATACATAAAGTTTTTAACACGCCCACAAAAAAATCGTGAAACATGTATATTAAATTGGCGACGAATTGAAAACAATGGAAATACCGAGAGGAAATTCAACACGGGAACTTATATAAAATAGGAAAATAATTGGCAGTGGATTTTATTTTTGCAAAACGTAAAATTTAACAAATCGACATGTTTGTTAATGAGTGACTATATTTCAACTGCTGAATTCGGCTTATCCTCAATTCTTACCGTGTATTGTTCTCACTAATGACTTGAAACTAGGTTCTCTATTTAAATTCAAAGAACAACCACTACCAGTATGCGATCAAAAATTATATACGTTTTTCGTTGTACGGGCAGCAGTGCTGTATCATATGCGGGGGCAACAAGGCGTACGCTTTACTCCCGCTTCATGGGGAGATCGGAGAGAAAACCTGATCCATCCCCAATTCGAGACCATCGATCCCAATGTGGCTCTAAGGCTTCACTCGAGAGAACTTTACAATACTTAATACGGTCAGCAAAATCTCAGACCTTTACCTGCTAGAATCAATTTATATTAAAAAACTTCAACCGAGTCTAAATAATAACTCGTTATCTATTGCATTAAATATAGTCACTCATTAACAAACATGTTAATTTGTTCAATTTTACAATGTTTTGCAAAAATAAAATCCACTGCCAATTATTTTCCTATTTTATATAAGTTCCCGTGTTGGATTTCCTCCCAGTATTTCCATTGTATTCAATTCGTCTCCAATTTAATATCCATGTGTCACGGGGTTTTTTTGGTGTGTGTGTGTTAAAAATTATTTTATGTATTAATTTAATCTGTATTTTGTACTCCTTATTTAGCACTGATGATAGGATTGGTAATAATCCTGAAACGTTTGCAATAAATGTTAAGAAGCGTCTTCGACTCTGCCTTGGTCATCCTCTTGACATATATTTATGAGACATGTTTCGGAAATGACTGGATTGGAAACCTGAAACCTGTCGCGTAAATAATATAAAATCTTGCTTCTTATTTGAAAGCTCGATACTAAGTTGAAATATTTATAATAGGTCCTCTCCTAACCACTCCCCCTTTTCAATGGTTACTCATAAATCTTTTCAGAGCCAGCAGGGCGGGAGTTCCCGGGTGGCCTGGAACCCCCGATCTAGACTCCTGTTTAAGAAGACTCGCGCCTCGTGATAGGAACAATCTCAACAACTATCTTCCGTATGGATGTCGAACTCCCGACTCGATCATGTCCACAGGTGAGTGTGTTGGAAGACATTTTGTTTGCCACATAGCCGATTTCTGTTGCTCTGCCGCCCTGGTGACTGTTACACCTACCGTCCTGAGGAGTAGCACGCCCCATCCCCCTGGTAGTCTCAAACTAGATTAAAACTATTTAGCTTTATTACCTTTAGACATGTCTACTTTTTCGCCACTTTCTTTATAAGTTTCTTCTCGCCTATCCCTCCTGGCTATAGACTAATTTTGCAGGATAGTCGCCAACCTGTTATTCTTGGTTGTAGCTGGGAGTTCTCGGACAGAGAATGGTTGTTTTTCACATGCTTACACTCTCTCCTCACTTTTACCCCTTCAATTAACCCTATCTTTCATTTCCCTATTCCCGGTGTCACGCCACACCGCGTAACAGTTGGCCACCGGGAGAGAAAAATAGTCCCTAATGCTCCAAAGGCTCAACCTATACCCTATATGCCTGCTCTATCAGGGGCTCCTGGAGCGGGCGTTTGCGTTCCGAACAATAACATGGATACTCGTCTCCATTGATGATTTTTAGGGGGAGGGGATTCTTGATAGTCAAGAGGTTTCTCCTTTTTAGAAGCTGGCCGCATATCGAGTGCGGAAGTACTTACTTTGTTTCACCTGCTCTTATCTTCGGGAGAAGGTCCGGACACGGGTGGATCCATTTCGGCAAAGGACCAGGCCAAGGCAGGTCAGTCGGACCATGGGGATTCCTTAGAGGATATAGGAAAATTAGTGAAAACCTCACCCTCGTCACCCAAAAAGGACAGGCCAACAAAAGAGAACGAAGCTTCGGGGACATCGAGGCTGTCTTTTGTCTTCGAGCTCGCCGTCTTCAATCTGTTCTAAGTCATTCGCGCGACTGATGGAACAATACTGTATGAAGAACATGTTTCTCGGACGGAACCCTTTAGGTCAATGTGATTAACACTGTCAAGAGTGCCAAACTGAGTATTCTCGGGATCCTCAATGGCACATCTATGCGAGTTACCTAATACCCTACTATGAATTTTCTAAAGGAGGTATTATGTGGCATAGAATTGGTGTACTATTTCCTCGAAGATATTACTGAAGAGCTTCCGACCAGGTTGCTTTCATGATCGAGGAAGGAGAGAGGGGTCTCTCGAAGCCGAAGCCAACGCTATTCGTCAGTTTCAACCTGGATAAGCTTCCCGAGTCGTTTTTTATTTGCTGGTATCGCACCCTGCACCTTCAAAGCATTGTGAGAGGTTTATATTCGAAATGTAGGTCTTCACTGTTCAGGCTATAGACCGGAGGCTCGTCTCCTTCCGGCCCCCGTTAGACATCTTTTATCTTTTTGCAAGAGACCATGCTGGGCGAGTCCCCCCTGTCCACTCTCCCGGGATATAAGTGTTTTACGACACCACCAGGAGGAAGCGCGATTTACACCCGGCATGATATCTCTGTTCTTCTCTTCGCTTTAGATACATTCTTCAGGCAGTAGCTGTACAGCTGCACCTGGATAGGAGGTATATTCTTATTTCTGTCCGTGTACATTTCACCATCAGCTGACTTCGATACGGGTGACTTCCGCCCGTCAGGACACGGTTGCCGAAGCCCTTTCTCTTACTCGGAGATCTGATCGGTAGACACCCCCTCTGGGGAGACTACTCGATTAATCTCAGGGGTCGAGTCCTTGCCGACCTGATCGACGAGCTAGAGATAGGTGTCCTAAATGTGGATGAGTTTACGCATCACTGCCTGACAACCACTTCATTTTTCCTGTCTCGTTCTATCTTTGTGCTCTCCGGATGCACAGCCTGATTTTGGGTGTGGGGTGGTCGATGAACTCTATGGTAGTGATTCATTTCCCATTCAAATCATTTTCTAGTCTGCTACCGCCCGAAAGCCCGCCCCGGTGGTGTTGGTGTTGGCGCTGGCGCGGTAGTGCGCATTTCAGGAAATAACTGATTTATCTGTCTCAGTCGAGGAGTTTAGCTCGGTAGATGAGGCCGTTGCGTTCTTCTCCGGCAACCTCAGCACCGTGGGCCTAACTTTAGGTTGAGGAATAAGTTCTTGCGTTTTTTTTAATGTTGTGTTGACGTGATTTGTGCATATATTAAGAAACAATAATTAATAATGAGAGCAAAATTTGCAAAGGTTAGGCTACGTCTTGAAGTTGAGTAATAAATCATTGCGGCTTATTTAAAAGTTGTGTTAATTTAATTTTTGTTCTGTACTCTCAAAATGGAATGTCAAGTTGAAAGAAAGGCGCATTTTCGACACTTGTTATTCATTTTCAATCGAGACAGGAACAATGCAAACGCAGCTAAATCTCGTCGCGATATTTGTGCTGTGTACGGAGAAAATGCTTTATCAGAAAGGACAGCTCAATGATGTTTTTCACGTTTCAAAAACGGCCATTTTAATCTTAATGACGAAGAACGTTCTGGTCGCCCCATTAAGTTGGATGAAGATCGATTGAACGATCTTCTTCATGAAAATCCTCGGCAATCGATTAGAGAACTGGCTGTACAATTGGCGTGTGATCAGAAAACTGTAGTGAATCACCTTCATTCGATGGGGAAAGTATAAAAACTCGGTGCATGGGTTCCGCACGCTTTAAGCGAAAGCAACAAACTTCAACGCTGCACGATTGCCGCAGGTTTGGTTGCTCGTCACAAGGCTACTCGTGGATATAAGGAAAGATTTCTTCACCGCATCAGCACTGGCGACGAAAAGTGGTGTGTTTAAGTCAACATGAACCATCAAAATCAATGGCTTAACCCCAATAAAAAAAAACTTCCGCGATTAAAGCAAGGACTTCATCCACGAAAAACGATGCTCTGTGTGTGGTGGGATTGTGAAGGCATCATTCGTTATGAGTTCCTTGCGAACAACGAGATTGTCAATGCAGAACTCTACGTTCAACAAATGTATCGACTCGCCGAAGCTATTCGTGAAAAGCGACTTCATCGACGTTATGGTGTCCTGTAACACGACAATACTCGTCCTCACATTGCCAATATGACAAAAGACGCTATACAAACGCTTAATTGGGAAATCTTGCCGCATCCTCCATATTCGCCGGACTTGGCCCCATCGGATTTCCATCTGTTCCGATCGCTCTCCAACAATTAATTTGCGTGGCGTTTCGTTCAATACTGATGTGGAATTAAGAACCTGGTTAGACGAATTCTTTGAGTCAAAATCCAGAGATTTTGATTGCAGAGGCATCGAAAAACTAGTTGAACGTTGGGAAGAAGTCGTAAATAACAACGGAGAATACATTATTGATTAAATTGCATATTGTTATCAATTAAAAATGAGTTTTTTTCTAAAAACGTTAATGGTAATGAATAAATTTGATAAAACCGCAAGAACTTATTCCTCAACCCAATAATATTCCTAGAACGTATGGCCGTTTTGCACGCCGACCACTTCCGTGGTGGTCAGCCGAGTGTGAGACGACCCTCAAACAGGAGCGTTATGCCTACATGCGCTATAAGCGCTGCCCGAACGGGCGGCTAGGGCTAGGTTCCGGTACATTTCGAAGCACGCCCTCCGCTCTTGACGGGCATACGTGTCTTCACTTAACGGGAAAGACCACTCTAGCAAAGGTTTGGAAGCTAGTTAAAAGGATTCGAGCAAGTTCTCGCAAGCCCCTGCCCCCCCGTTCTCCAGGAGAATGGGACCGCAATCTCGGACCCCGCGTCCGTGGCGGAATCCTTCGCGACGGCATTCTCTAGCCGGGATGCTGCTCCGCCAGCATTTAATGCGCGCCTTGATGTCACGGAAGGCCGCCGCCTGGACTTTACCTCCAGAGGAGGAGAACCCTTCAACGACAGGTTTACTTGAGTGAGTTGCGTTCCGATCTCGCTTCGCGCGCGTACACCGCCCCTGGTCCAGACGATGTCCCGTACGCCATGCTTCGACACCTGGGTGAGCGAGGCATGGCCTTTCTATTATATTTGTAAAACAGGATCTGGGTGGAGGGTCTTCCAGATTCCCTGCGAATCGATACTGTGCTCGCCTTTCGCAAACCGGGGAGAGATCCCTCTACTCCGGCCGGTTTCCGCCCAATCTCTCTAACCTCCTGCGCGTGCAAGTTGATGGAGAAATTGGTAAATTGCACTCCACGTCGGATGCTCTGCTCCGACTAGAAAATGCCGTCTCCGAGGCCTTCCTTCTTAGACAGCACTACGTCACGGTATTTTTCGACCTGGAGAAGGGCTATGATACCGCATGGCTATACGGTATCATGGAGACTCTCCACACAATGGGGGCGAGGGGACGCCTCCCAATGTTTATATCTGATTTTTTGCGAGATCGTCGATTCCGCGTACGGGTGGGGGGAGCCCTCTCCGGCTCAATGGACTAGGAAGAGGGTGCTCCGCAGGGAGGTGTTCTCAGTGTCACACTTTGCCCTGCGCTTCAACGGCATCACCTCGGTGCTGCCAGAAGATTTTCTCGCTAGGCTTTACGTGGACGACCTTTCAATCTTTTCTGGCGCGGCGCAGATGCCAACTCTGCAGCGTCGATTCCAACGGACATCGAATGGCGTCTCTCGCTATGCCGAAGCGCATAGGCTTCGGGTTTCTTTGGCTAAGACTAAGGTGGTGCACTTCTGCCGCCATCCACTGCTCCATCCTGACCCAGACTTATTTCTCAATGGGTTTGCGCCTGGAAGTGTTGTACTCGCACCGTTTCCTTGGTCTTGTATTTGACCGACACCTCACCTGGGAGGCTCATATTCGCAGCCTTAGGGTTTCTTGTACCCGCGCCATGGATATTCTTCCTTCCGTGACGTTCAGCACTTAGGGTTCTGATAGGGCTACTGCCTTATTTTTTTATCGAAGCCTGACTACGGATACTAGTTTTATGCATCTACAGCCGAGCGTGTATTGGTGTATTGCAGAAGTGGACTAGATTCACCATACCAGCCTTTGCCTGGCGACCGGTGCCTTCCGCACTTCCCCCATTGAGAGCCTACTTGTCGATGCTGGGGAGATGACACTCGCTTTGCGCCGTGCACAGTGCGTAATTCTCCTGTACGGGCGAGCCCGGCGCCTCCTTCAGTCGCCAACAGCTCTCACTGCATTCGCAGCTGATCTCGACGGTACCTATGCCGCCGAGAGATGCCAGTCGTACCATAAGCCCTTTGGGTTTAGGGCTAAGAAAGTCCTTTGAGAGCTCGTTATAGCTCTCGGGCCGGTGGCGCTCCTGATTCTGCCCAGGACACCACCCTGGACGTTACCAAATTTGACTATTCCTCGCCACGCCTCTGCTCCCGAAGCTTCTACGGCACCGGCAGTATGAGTTCGGCCCTTTTCGAGCACATCTCGTGTCAATCTGAAACCGTGCCAGAGTATACGGATAGCTCCAAGTACCAAGAAGGGGTCGGTTTCCACGGTGTGTCCCCTCTTTTTAAGTCAGCAGGGCTCTGTACGGGAGATAACTCGCTTTACCCGTTTCGGAGAGCGGATTGTGATTTATAGCGCCTCTCAAAGCGCCCTGAATGCTGTCGGGCATTGGAAACTCCGCCTCCCTTTGCTCGTGATATCCGTGACGCCACGGTTTTGGCGAGCCGTGCGGATGTCGAGATCATCTTCTGCTGGGTTCCTGGACATGTAGGAATTGCGGGGAATGAGGGCGCCAAATAGTCCGCGAGGACTGGGCGACCAGAACAGCGTTTCGCTCTTCCTCACACCGATTACATGGTAGGAATACTTATTGCTTGGCAAAGAAGATGGTAGATGGTCGAGGGGAATTTAAAGTAGTTGCGTGCCATTGCGCCGCGACTGTTCCCATGGCCCTAACCCCCCAATGCCGCGCCGTATTCATGTTGTTTTCTGTCGTCTCCGAATTGGACACACGCGGACGTACCGCCATTTGATGAAGCGCTCGCCTGTGCCTTACTGTGAAGACTTGTACCCCAGACTGTTCGGCCCATTCTTGTTGAATGTCCCCGTCTTGATAATATTCGCGCATGTTACCTGTTCCGCTACCGTGACGAGTGGGGTCGCTACAGCTTGTTCCTTGTACTCAGGAAGGCTTCGTGCACACCAACCTGTGGACTTTACGACTTTTTGGACTACTTTTTATTTGACTTTTTTGTGTGTTTTTGTAGCTCGCATGTTCCTGCGCCGGGTGGATTCGGGCCAACCCCGACCCCGGAGTACGCTTCCTTCTTGTTAATTTTTCTCTTCTTTTTTTTTAGCCTTACATTTTTATCGTTATTTGTTAATTACATAGTTATGTGTTTTTTTTAATATAGCCTAATAGTATGCTGTGATATGAGTACGGTGACTTGTGCCCTAGTAGGCAGTCGCCAGATGGGCGAGCGTGGTAGTTCCCGCACCTGCCTTGTACGGCCTGCACCAAAACGGCATAAAAAACTGCCCCCTATCCCTCCCCTAGCTTTCCTCCATTCATTCCTGGTCGGGACGGAGGGAATAACATTACTATATTATTCCCGCCCTTTCTCTTATCTACTGTTCTCATCTTTCTTTCCCTTCTCTAGCATTTTAGGCACCCGATCTTGCTGAGGGTTGCATCTGGAGAATTGTCTGTTCTCCCGGCCCCAACACCTGCACTTTGCTCTCGTGCAGGAGAAGCTGTGTCTATGTCCCACACTTTTTCACACTCTAGCTCCACCACTTTCCCGATCTCATAAAGCTTGTGCATGAGACGACCTCATTGTTATTGCGCTCTAAATTCGAGGAAAAAAAACATCTGAGACAGGATCGGTAAGCCCTCACCTAAAGGGCGAACTACACGATCAAGTCCAGTGGCCAGACCCTTGCGGAACTGGTCGAAAGGTTGGAATGGATGTCCTTAATGTGGATGAATTCGCATATCACGACCCTAGAACCGCTTCGTTTTCCGGCCTTAACCTGTCCCTGTACATATTCTGGAAGGGAGTGATGAACCGGGAGCCGACGAGCTGTGTGAACATCAAGGACAAGAATGGGCAGGGTACTTGTGAGCAATGACGTCAAAATTAATTAGTGATAATGTGTTGATGGGTATGGATGATATGCAAATGTAAATTTGATTGGTTTCGTGGATGTAACGCGAGTGCTCTGCCCGTTATGGGAGAGAGAAGCATATGAGAGTTCTGAAAAATGAGAGTGCAGCTGGAGTAGATATGTCGCTGAAATGGTAAAAAGTGTTTGTTGTGTATATCAAGTATTGCACCGAGATGGCTGAAAAAAAATAAGATGGGTAAAGTGTGTGTTGGATTAAATGATTAGGAGAACGCTTATGATCGTGTAGATAGAGAAGCAGTATGGCATGTGCTAAGAATCTATAGAGTGGTAAACTTTTAGATGGTGTAAAGAGTGTTTGTATTGGAAGTAAGGCGTACATTCGGATGAAAGATAAGAGAGTGGTTTAACATTCGTTGGGGATAAGACAAGATTGTGAGATGTCGCCATAAAAGTTATATATTTTTATGGCTAGATTACTGAGAGAAGTAGGTATGTGCCCGTGGGAAAGTGTTGTGTGATTGTTAAAGGATGGGTTCTATCTATGTTGATGACCTGATATTGATGGCTGAGAGCGAGAGGTATTTGGAAATGTTTATGGAAACTTTTGATAGGGTGTGTAAGAGGAGGTGGCTAAAAGGAATGCAGAAAAGAGTAGAGTAATTGTATTTGTGGGTGAGAATTGGGTTGGGTGTGATATGAGTGTGTAGTGTCACCCTTGAATGAGTGGGAAGTTTTAAGTATCTAGGATGCATTGTAAATGATAGCGGTACGGATGAAATTGATTGTGAGCACAAAGTTTTAAATGGTAGGATAGTTTGGGACTATTAGAGCGTTAGCGAATGTTAAGGACGTGAGTGTGGAATACGTCAAGAAAATGCATGAGAGTATTGGTGGCAACGTTGATGAATGGAATTGAGACTTATGATAGGAAAGGATGTGGAACGATGTCGAGTTAGTGCAGTAATACGAATAGACAACTTGAGAGGGATGGTGGGTGTGTGAAAGGTGGAAAGAGTGATGAACGACTGGACAGGATATGTTTATGGTGTGTATGAGGTCGTGACTTAGTATTCTGTGGTGGTATGGACATGTAAGAAGAATGGATGGAAGATATTATAAGAGAGGGAGTTTCAGGGTGTGAGAAGGGTTGGAAGACCGCGTAAAAGGTGGGTTGGTTATGTGAGAGAGAAAGGGATGACCGATGAAGCAGTGGATGATATTCTGTATGATAGGTGCTCGTGGAGGGGTATTTGTGAGAGGGAGTGCTAGGGGCCTCGTGCCCCAATGATAAACCCTGAATAGACGAGATGCTACAGTACATAGTAACCTATCACTATGAAGGGTCTTTGGTGTGGACCAAATGGTTAGTCTTGGTGACATTGCAGCTCGCCGACCACACGTTGGGCGAAACTGGTGAAAGTTGACTTATCACTGTGGTCTCCTGATGCACAAGAGGAATTTAGACCGGGGTTGGTCGTCGACCTCTTGGCCAGTGATAACTTCCCTATTCAAATATCGGTCGTTCTTGGATCGAGCACAGCGACCCATATTCGAGAATTTAGGCCGTTTGATGAGGCCGTTGAGTTCTCCGGCACCATAATCGCCGCGAGCCCAGCTTGTATTCGTCGAATGTTTAGCCGTTTTGCACGCCGTCCACTTCCATTATGGTCGGCCGAGTATGAGAAGCACCCTGTATGAATACGGTCAAACGAGGACCAGATTCAACTTCGGTTTCGAAGCATATTCGCATCTTTTCATGGCTTACATGTGTCTTGACGCAATGGGAGGCCACGTCTGGTAGTGTTGTGAAAGCGTGTCAAAAGAATTCAGGTTAGGTTTTCCTCGGAATCCCCGCCCGTTCACCAGGAAGACATGACCACCATCTCAGGCCCTGTATCACGGAGGGGGGCGTAGTCTTTCGGTTCCGCTTTCTCCGTATTATCTCTCATGATGCTGCTTAGCCAGCATTCCAAGCACAATGCTCGTTCGCTGAAAGCCACCAACTTTACTTCACCTTCAGAGCCGGAGAACTCTTCAATGCCCTGTTTTCGTTGACCGGTTTGAGTTCCTCTTAGTAAATGCACAGATGCGATTCCTAGGGTCCCGAGGATATCCTGCTTCGGCACCTAGGTGAGCGAGACTGCCTTTTCGTTCGCTTAGTTCAACAGGATCCGGAGGGAGGGTATCATCCGAGATTTCTCACTACCGTGGTTGCTTACGCAAGCTGGGGGGGGGGTCGTTCTGTCCCTCTCGTTTTCCATCCAATTTATCTTATTTTTTTTGCGTGTGCAAGTCGAAGGAGAAATTGGTTAATGTTAGCTTAACTTCTTATGGGGACAGGAGGAGGTCACTTGTCGTCTGCCCGATGGATGCCCCTCTCCAGGTGGAAAATACTATCTAAGAGTCTCGCAGGCAGCATTTTTATCGATTTGAACAAAGCCAATGCTACCGCGTGGTGATACGATATCATGGAGACCTTCCATTTTATGAGGTCTAGAGGGCGCCGTCTTATTTTTCAGCACGAGTTCTCATGAGATCTTCGATTGCGCCTATTAGTAGGGTCAGCCCTCCTTTAGCCCTACGGGCTCGAGGCAGAAGTTCTCGCCACGCCCTACGTAGATGACCTTTCGCTCTCTTTAGATGCGGATCAAACCCGCAAGAGGATGCCAGATATGCATGGGCAACCATGCGCGGCTGACATCTGGAGGATTGTCTGCCCTCCCGGCTTTCCGATGCCTATACGAGGATCTGGGGCTATATATCTTCTACACATTTTCACTTTCTTTACAGATATCCCATTATAAACTGTCTGCTTGATACTCCTTTTGATACTGCTCTTTAAATTCGAAGGTCAGATTCCTACATTGGAGCGACGGTTCCTCCAGACTGAACGGCGTCTTTCGTTATGCCGAAACGCACCTGTTTCTGTTTTCTTTGGCTAAGACCAAGTCGTGTACTTATGTTGCCTTCATGGACATCACCCCCTACCTGTTCTTAAATTAGGTACTTGCTTCAACGTGGTTGACTCGTACCGTTTCCATGGTCTTGTATTCGACCGACGCTTAACGAGAAAGGCACATATTCACAGCAGTGGAGTGTCTTGCACCCGCGCCATGGACATTCTCTGCTGTGTCGTTCATCACGCGGGGTGTGGATAAGTTACCCGCCTATTTTATCGCTTCTTTATTCGCTCAAAGATTGGTTATTAATGCGAACTTCTTCCTCTGCATCTGAACATCTAATGCGGCTACTGACTGGTGTCATCTGCACGTCCGCTAAACAACCTCGTCGCCACAGGGAGATGCAACTCCCTTTACGCCGTATACAGTGCATGTACACGCGGGGCCAGCGTCGGCCCCAGTAGCCAAAGGCTCTCATTTCGCCCGCTATTTTCCCTTCAGACATTGTAGTCTCGACATCTCCTGGTTCGCAATATCCACGACGCCATCGCTACCCTGAGCCAGGAGGACGTCGATATTGTCTTCTGTCCAGTTTCTTGACATGTAGGTCGTTGCTGGTGGACTGTGGTGATAAGCTTACTTAGGTCACCTTTTTTTTAATATTTATTGCTTTTTATTTTATTTCCTCGTTAGTTTTAAAGTAGCCTAAAGATAGGGTTATCTGTGTCCTTGGTGGCAGCTGCGAGGAGGGATCGTGAAATTTAAAAACAAACTGCTTTGATGTCATTTTTCTCTTCAAGGCAGCTTAAAGTCTGGAACGAGTGGATATTCGTCTCAAGACTGGAAATTGCCGCAGAAGCTGCAGATTGTGAAGCCGATCGAGGGGTCGCTGACTCTCCACCAGTGGTCTCGTTTAGCAACGCCACATCTCGGGGGGTTGTTGGAGGACAGAGAAGGCATCGCCATGAAGGTAACCAAACTAGTGATTTCTCCTATGTTCTCGATTGACCCAATGAACCATAAACCTTGTTGTGGTAGATATACAAATTATGTTCCAATTATAAATAGGGATGGGAGATGGGGCGTACCGATAGCAAATGTTCTTCAAAGAATGGACATTTGAGATGCTCACACTATGTGAGACAAAGATGAAAGGGAATGAAGAGTTTGCGTGGGTTGGAGTGCGCGATCAGGTATGAATCGTGGCGGTAGGGATAAAAGATGTGTGAGAGTGCTTCTGAGTGGGGTGTGGGTAGCATAATTTAGTGGTTGCGTATGAATCCGTAATCTCGAGAATAATGTGGGATAAAGTGGTTTCCTCTTTGATGATAATGGTACAGATGAAGCAGATTGCAACCACGAAACTGAATGCTATGAAAGTTTTGGTGGGGGCGATTAGAGCGTTGGTGAATGCTAAGGGATGAGTGTGGAATGTGTCAGAAAGCTGCATGAAGGAAAACTGGAACCAACGTTAGAAACTTTGGTAGGGGAGAATGAAAATCTAGGGAGAGTGGTGAAGAAGCAGAATGTGCAAAAGGTGGATAGAGAGAGGAACGCACGCTGATAAGAGCTACTTATCGTGTGACTGAGTGTTCTGAGGTGGATTGTAAGAGACGAGGGTGTGAGAAGGATTGAAAGAGCTTGTAAAAGAGGTGGGCTGAATGAGTGATTGAAGAGAAAGGGCTGACGGAGGAGTTAGTGTATGATAGCTGTATATGGAAGGGGGTGCGAGGGGCCTTCTCCCCTGGGCTGAAGCTTGACTGGACGAGATGCTACAGCACATAGATCCCCATTGCTATGAAACGTCAACTTGGTGTGAAAGAAAAAAAGGAAGAGTCGTCAGTCATTTCCAACTGAATACCACACGACCATCTCACTTGTATGTAAGGTTAAGTTGCAATAGAACTTCCATTTCCTAGCATGCAACAACCTCCCTCCACTCTGACCGGTTTTTCAGCACACCCTCACAGAGGGCGCGGCCCCCACTTAACCGTGGTAACGTTTACGGGGTCCAAGGCTATCTCCCTTAATCTCCCAAGTGGTCGTAGGTGTCATCTGCTCTCGCGAACCACTTGACAACATAATTCGTTTATTTAATCAAACTAAAGCCATAAAACGCACTTAGAAATTATTTAAATGCATTTTCCCCCGAAGTAATATATATATATATATATATATATATATATATATATATATATATATATATATATATATATATATATATATATATATATATATATATATATATATATATAAATATAGTATTGATGTAAGTCACAGTGAGTCGAACTAACGACTCTGATGGCAGTGCCCCTTAAGAGCCACGGGACTCGAGGCAAACGCTTCGATTTCGATTATCATTAGCACGCAAATCTCGCCGTGTCCTGCGTCTCTCTCGCTCCGATCGTACTCTCCTTCTCTCCCTCAGCGATACGATACTACCAGTTCAAGAACAACCTAAAACAACTAAGCGTTAGAACTCGTGTATCAATAAATCTGTACATAAAGTGGTTGCCTCTTACTTTCCTCGGGCAACCTCTGCGTCACTATCTAAAATAAATTTCATTCGCCTCTAGTTTTGGTATTTTAAATTTATTTTAGCAATGTGATACATTTAGTGCTTAAGTACAGTTCAAAGTCTTTATTAGCACTTCTGTTTAGGACTCTTTTTATCATTATTACCTTCATTACTCATAGAAGAAAAATTAAAGTCTGCACCCATCAAATACTAGAAAATGGGTCCGGAAGAATACGTCAATGCCATGTTTGGGTCATCTTCAGGGTGCCACGAATGCCAACCTCAATTTGGAGTTGTACTCCATGTCCGACCTGGAGGAGGAGGAGGAGGAGGAAGAAGCAAAGGAGGCGGAAGCTAGCGAGGAAGAAGATGAGGAGGACCTTGGCTATCCAGGAAAACAGTTCGTGTCCACATCGGGCGTTTTCACCTACACCAATTCCACCGTTCTTCATCCTGATGAAGTCACCAACCTTACATCCAGGTAGGCCCTCAGGTGTTCCTTTGTCCCGGCAAGGGTTGTTAGGTGTAGGATAGACAACCACACTGCAGTTGACATCTGGAGGGTCGCGTTCCCTCCCGGTTCCAAAGCCCGTAGGTGGATTTCCGACTGTGTATTCTACTCATTTTCACCACTTTCTTTACAGATCCTTATAAACACAGACGAGAGATGCCCTCGTTGGTTTGCGCAACTTAGTTATATGTAACTAATCAAAGATTCCCGAAGCAGGATTTCTGCATTTGTCCCAATCCTCTGCTCGTGAGATCCGCTCCCTCTTGTGTGAGCTTTCGATATCACGCAAGGAGCTTACCTTCGGACGGGTGCCTTCCCATTTTGGGGACCCTGGCATTCTCTGATCTCCTTTCACACGTGAAGATCTTTAATTAATGCACAATGGCCTTCTGCCTTGCAAACTGCTTCTCGCCGCGTTGTCCCCCAGACTGTTCAGCACATTCTTATCGAATGTCCCAGTCTGTGTGATCTTCGCGCACGTTACCTCAGGGTCGCTATCGCTTGTCCCTTGTACTCGTGACTGGTTCGTGCACACAGACTTGTGGATTATACGTCTTTTTGGAGGAGGCTGGCCTCCTCCCACTTTATCTGACTGTCTTTTTTGTGTAGGTTGCGCCTTTGGGGGGGGGGCTACCCTAGACGCCGGAACGCGCTTCCTTCTTGTTGCCTTTCTACTTTTCCTCTGTGCTTAGTCTCTCTTTATCTTAGCTATTTGTTATTTATATATTGTTGTTTGTTTTTTAATCTCGCCTACTAGTAGGCTTTAGCGTGAGTACGGCGAATTTGCCCTAATAGGCAGTCGCCAGATGAGCTCTCTCTCTCAAAGAAAAAATGCTCGCCAGACTTCACCGCATCAAACCCCACCTCGGTTCCTGGGTTTCATCATTCTACCGCGCCATTTCTACTCCCATCCCTAGCACTAAAAGATTACATCTAAACCTCGAACATTCCCTTCCAACCCCACGAAACCAGAACCCCATAAAATACACCCACCCACTTCATTTACATAGCACATTAAAACCAACAGCACATTCCCTACTCCAAAGCGTCCCACCTGTCATTCAATTATCCCAATCCACTCTGGATCACCGAACCAGAGGAGTTTCTTCAGACGGTGTAGGGTCAGGACCCTCCCTACACGAATACAAAACTATAATAAACCACGACACTTCACTCCTACTCACCCTTAAAACGTTCCATCTCATCCTATGCCGCCCTTCCCTCTATGTAACCTCTCTAGTAGACCTTTGGGAAAGACCGCGTGCGAGGTTCGACTGAAGAGAACCCGGGGGCAATAAGGAAGTCATGAACGTGGCCCTGATGATAACGATTTGATGTTGCTTTTATCATCTTCGCTTTTATTAATTAGATGACGATAAATCCTCCCCATTAATGCTCTGCATTATTTATGATGCCTTCCTTTCAGTCTCGCCGCCGCTCAGATGTCAACTATTGCCTCCACTTCTATTAGCGAGTTCAATCTTCCTGCCACTCCGTCGCACATAGTTTCGAAGCCCCTCTCTCGACGGGGTTCCACTGCCACGTTCTCGACCAACCTCGGCCTTGCGAAACATCTTCGAGAACGAGGTTTCGCTCATGAAGATTCTTCTCGCGTCTTTTTTACGGCCACCCCCGCTAATAGTCCCGATCATACCTCACCGGGCTCGCCGGAAGAACAGTCGTACAAACTTCCTGGTAAGAAAGTTTCAACTTTTTCGTCTTTGATTCGAAAAAGAACGGGGTTCGAACCACGTTTGGGCCACCTAAGGCTCGTGGGGTGTGGACAAGGGTGATAATGACGTGAGACCTTGTTCTTTACTCTTCGTTCCCCACAAGTGGACCCACTTTGTTGGATGTAAGTTAAGGATAGCTGTTGTTTAGGGCATCCTGGGCGAGTCATTCGAGAAAACCCGGATTGCGCACGGACCTAACCATCACTTGGTCCTCTTTGTTGCAGAATGTTTGTGGTCGAGCAGATCCATCTAATTGTGTGTGTGTTTGTCAGCGTGGCATTTTAGTCATGTTTATATATGTGCTGTTAATTCTGTGTTAGTGTGTACGTCAAGATGAATGGCACGGCAAAAGTCTCTAGAACTTTGCTTATGGAATAGTGGTGGGTTTCCTAGCATTAGCTCACGAGAATTGCGTGTTTTTCCTCTACTTAGAACCCCAAATATCTAACCTCCCTGCTTTCCTTACGAACCTATTTTTCAATAAATTCCTCCTATCCCATCTAACTCATACTCTCTCTCTTTCTCTATCTCTCTCTCTCTCTCTCTCTCTCTCTCTCTCTCTATATATATATATATATATATATACATATATATATATATATATATATATATATATATATATATATATATATATATATATATATATATATATATATATATATATATATATATATATATATATATATATATATATATATATATATATATATATATATATATATATATATATATATATATGTCTATCTCTCACCACGGCAAGTGGGAAGAAATCAGAGGTTTGAGCCCTGATCTTTGTCATGGCTCTGTATTGGCGGGGAGAGGAGGTGACACAGGCAAATCTCTTTGTAATCTGTCCTTTCGTCCAGGATTTGACGATTTGGCAAAACGACTCCACGCAGGAGCGAGTTTCCTACGTCGGACTTTCTATAGAAGCACGAGTCATCCGGAGAGCGAAGCCTCGACGGATGGGCACAAAATAAATTTGATGGAGCGCGTTCAGGCCCTAGGAGTGGAACGCCTCGTCTCCGGGAACCTTCCACACTCGGTCGGAGCAGTGGTCACCTCACGTCCTCGTTCCACCCCGCCCTTACTTCACCTTTCAAATCTGATACGGAGCAATGCCAAACCGTCCCCTTCTGTAGGGGAGCAGAACACCGTTAGCATCGATGAACGGAGCATTTCATCCACCCATAAAGTCTCTTCCCCCGAAGAACACGGCCCTAAAATTCATCCGGGCGTGGCCATGGGTATCCCGGGGCGTCCTGGGGCCGGTCATCTCGATTCACGCTTGTCGCAGCTGAAACCAGGGCAGCGCGCCGACCTGGGCACGGTGGGGGATGTCGGTGGTCGACCGCGACCATCCACCCTTGGATCTGTACCCACCAACTTTGGGAAAAGAGACGAGAAAATTGGGACAGTCGGGTGGACCTCCCTAGGTCGCAAAGGAGGACTCTTGTAGGAAGGACTCAACCTCTTTTCGCAATTTTGTTTTCCGCTATTCAACTCCTTAACTTAAATATCAGGGTTTATTTCTTTTGTAATGAACAATTACTTTTGTTTGGGAGAAGTATTCCTAAAACCTTTTTACTTCATACTGGAAGCGTCGTGGGTGCTGTTTCATTACAACCCAAGGTACTTATTCTTCGAAAGTTTCTAATCGGAGCAAAGTTATTGGTCACTGTAATTTAGAAAAATGTTTTTCTTTTTTTCTTTTAACGTTGCATTTAGATATCGAACTAGTCAACTTCTACCAGTAGTTCAAATGTTACTTAGATGGTTAGTTCGATTAATTTTCTGGTTGGATTTAATCTACTAGTTTTTTTTTACCCTCTGGCACTCGCGCATACCAACACCCAGTCATTTGCATTTGATTATGAGTGAAAGGATTTAATTAGCAAGAAATACTTATTTCCTGCTTGTACCATTCTTGTTTATTACAACCTTTCCTTCAGTAAACGTTTTTAAGTTTTCAGAAGATGCAAACTCATAGTTGCCCATTTACGAATCACCTCTGGAAAAGGGTTTATGGGTTCTGTCTGAATGCCGGGGAGGGGGGGGGGGTCTTTGAAGTAAACTAGGAAGTTAGGTCTTCATTATTGCACTTTCGTATGTCGATAATAAAATTGGAATACAACAGACCTCCTAATATTCCACTCCATTTCCACTTTAACAACACAAACTGCTCGTTGGTCCCCTGGACCCAGGACTAAATTTCCAACAAAACGAGCACTTTATATTCAGGGCAACCAAGTAATCCATTCCACAAACCTACAATAATAATAATAATAGGTATTTATAATGCAAGTAGTATATCCCTTCCCCCATGCTCACCTCTACAAGCATGGCTTGATCACCCAATCTTTCATCCACACACTGAAACCCACTCCAAAAACAAACATTCCGCTTCACCACGGAATGCGTCTCTGACGCCTACACCTCCACCGCCTGCCCATAAAACATCTCGACGTCCGAGGAACGCAGTTTTCCCACACAGAAAACCCGCGCCGCCCATGCCACTACCGAAGGACCCTTCCACCACAAGAACAGCATGGCATCCAGTCTAGGTCCAAACCACCTAACATTCCAGACATTGTTCCAGAATAGACGTCTCTCTCCACTCTCGGGGTCACCATGGCAAGGCTCCGATGCGATCACCTTCCAAAAATACAAATACACCTCACCGGGAACCAGCTACAAATATTCACAAAAAATGGCCAACACACACAACTCGGGGAAAATCTGCAAATACCGAAGTGCAGGATTTTTGTGGACATAGTTAAATAATTCCCCTTGAAATAGGTGTAGCGCCCCCTCCCATGCAACAATCCCAAGAATGTAATGAATCAGCAGGGGTTGGATTAGAGAATGGTATCTTTTTAACTTTTGTGTGGTAGGTATTGCCTTGTAGTAAGGGTATAGAAGATTTCTTTCCCTCTTTTTTCGCTTCGTCCATCAGATATCCATCAACAAGATTTCTTTTTTACTTTGATCGATGAAAAAGAAATCTTTTATTATGGGACTATGGAAGAAGACTCGTTAAACCGGAAGTTGATAAGCTCCAGTGCCATACGACAGAAAGAAGACATTAGTAGTGAATTTAATCCAACCAAGGTCCATTTGTTTCGCTTTATTTGTTAATTTATTAAATACATTTTGCGTAAAGTGATATCATTTTACGCATTTTTCTTGTGTCTTGTACTAGTAGATTTCTGGTTATCAGAAAACTATTTTAGTACTAGTTTGGCAGGTGCATTTTGTTAAAACTAAAGTGGTTGAGCGTTGTTTTATTTTGTAAATTCTAAATATTTAATTATAAGCCAATAGTAGTTTTCCTATCTACGAAAAATGTGATGTTGACTTGTAAAAAGCAAATAGGATATTGCTGTGATATTGTGAAATAAACGAAAAGTTAATCGGTGACTTAAAATAAAAAAGCTAATTTCATTCCTTTTAGAGTTGCAGAATCCATTTTTACCCTTCAATTCCAATCTTTCCTTTCAACGATATTTAGATAAAGCTTAAATAGGGCAACCTGGTTAGTCTGTTGTCGTTGTGCCCAGAAGAGCTTTATTTTTAAAAACTATTTTCTAGCTATTTAGTACCTATAGAAGTTACGGATGAATTCACCTTATTTTTCTTATCTTTGGAAACGCTTATTCTTCAATCAGATCAGAATGTATTTATAAGCAATTTAATTTCAATTTCACTATCTACGCAATCCAAGAGGCTCCCTCCCTTACTTTCTGCCTACAGCCACTAAAGAGTGATTTCTGCGGGACCCGACTGCTTTTACATGAGGTCTTGGACTCTTGCTGCAATAAGCTTGTCACATTTTGCTAGGTGTCTGGCAATGAAGCGACAAAGCTACTCAGTTAACTTCCGGCCCAGTGCACTTTCCATTCACTGATCTCTACTGCGCAATAGTGTGCATGCTGCCTGGCCAACTCAGCTCCTCACCCAAACCCCACCACATTAAACCTCTTGGTTCCTAGGCTTCATCCTTCCACCACTTCCGCCATAGAGGTGGTATTAACCCACCTCCGCCTAGGTCGCACTGGGCTACCCCGCGATCTCCTTCCAACCTATAACTCCCTACCCTACCCTACCAGATTGAGTGCCTCCTGTATTCCATCCTTCGCCGCTTCTTTCGTCCTACCTTAACTCAGATTAATAGTCCCCACTCTGCGACTCTTTTGATATTATGGCACCAATTATCCCGTCCCCATCTCCCGATTTATATTCTTTTATAATCGATTTGTTTCTGAGTGGATGACACGTGCGTCACTTCCCCCCATCCCCCGTCCTTTACCATAAGCAAAAAACGCATGTTTCAATGCAAGAGCTTTCAAATTCGTGCTCTGCCTTACTCTCTCAATCCTGAATATTTCTACAGTTCATTGTCATCTTGTAGATTTTATTTGGTAAATAACACGATTCTAACGTGGAGTGTAACAAAATAAAAAATTTATACATTGTGTCACCAAAACTTTTACCACCACCAATTTTTTTTTCTTCAGTATTTTTTACTTTAGTAATAAAAAATAAACAGAATGATTAACTTAAGCTTAAAAAGATATTTTTAATTTGCAAATTGTTTTAAATCTGCCTCAGGCACAGAAAATGTCATCTCTATTGTCCTGAAAAGTATTTCCCTAACTTGATCCTCTACGAAATAAAATTTTGAATTGAACACTCGTATAATTTAGAATAGTGAATGCCTATGGTGAGAGAGACGCATTCCAGGCCCTTCTTCCTCTTTAATTGCATTGTAATGTAAAATATAGCCTATTAATACTCAGCGGTTAGTTAATTACGTCCATTTCGAGTGTGGACAAAAAGAAATATTTGACTTCACTGAAGACGATCGACACCACTTATAAGAAGCATTTGACTCAGGCGCCGCTCAAGGCCATGGACTTCACAGAACGTATTTCTACGCCAAAAAGCTTTGGAGAAGCCACTGAGGCAGAATGATTAACTTGCAGAACTTTTAAGAATGAATCTGTGCCATCCACTGGTCCCTAACATTACACCGTGACAGCCGCACGGAGAGCCTGAGGCTGTCACCTATATGAAGTGTGGGCCCTCTAAAACGCCACAGCACGGCGTGGCATCCATTGATCCAACTCATTGTCTCCTTGGACCGAGCATTATTTTGGTGGACTACGTTTGGCGATCAGCGCGCCATGAGTGGTCGTTCCTTGAACAGAGGAACTTTTGGCAAAGAACATGCGGCCGTCAACACCCATTGACCCCCTCCCTTATCACGGCCCTCTCCAGGCCCTATTCGACATCGCCTTTGACCTTTCTTTTCCCCTCGGTTTCCTTTTACATTAACTCGTCTGGCTGAGTTAATGCACTAGGTCAATCGGCCGCCATAATCATATAAAAAAAAGGTCAAGGAATTTGCACAAAAGAAATGCCCCCCTGCCTCTCTGTGGGGAACTCTGTCTGGTTGGCGGAGTGGATCGTGGAAGCCGGCCTAGGGGAGGGAATCTACCTGGAAACAACATAAGTGGAAAGTCTTGACCAGGTTGAAGTATTCGAAGAGTAGATTAACAGTAATCTGAAAACCAATATGATCAAACCAGGAGCGAATGCGGATAAGAAGATACCTAGAGGATTTCCAAACTGAAATGTGCTTTGAGGGATGATTGATTATCCCTATTTTGGGATTGGTGGGTAGAAGATTACGACTCTCAATTGATGTTGGTTAGTGCCTCTTACTCAACCAGAGGAAAAGGTCGAAGGTTGCCCTGCCCGGGTTAAGGAAGGCTCAATGGCTGTTAAGGGTTATCGGGAGCGCTCAAGGGGTGTTACTGTTCGTATGAAACGTGCCATATCTGGGCTACATCGTCCTAGGACTCAACGGGTATTACCCGAATTTTCAATTGGTGTTCAGGGAGTATTCGATGGGTGTTTAGGAACGTCTTAAGAGACATTCGGGAAGAGCATCTTTAATGAAATGAGTGAAAGATATGGAGCCACTTCAGGAGTCGTTATCATAAGGTGGTTGTGCAAATTAATTATATCGAACGAATTACCACAAAGTGTGTTTGGCCCAACTGCCACACTGTGTATCTCGTTTTCCCAAGACGGTATGGGTATTATTCCTGCCCAACATACAGGCTTTTTTTTCTTTCTTTTTTTTAAAGAGCTCATCTGGCGACTGCCTACTTGGGCAGTAGTCGCCGTATTCAACATTGCCTAAAATTAGGCATATTTAAAAGAGGATGCTAAAAAAAAAACTGAGTCTTCACAGTAGTGCGCAGGCGAGCACTCCATCAAATGGCGGTGCGTCCCGTGGGTGTGTCTGATTCGGAGACGACATAAAGCAACCTGAAGCCTTCGAGGCATTGAGGGGTAGGTCCATGGGAACAGTCGAGCGCAATGGCACGCAACTTTAAGTTCCCTTCGACCGTCTTCCATCTTCTTTGCCAAGCAGCCCGAATAGCTGCACTTATTCCTGCCAGTTAGTCGATGTGAGGAAGAGCGAAACGCTGGTTCGGTCACAGTCATCGCGGACTCTTTGGCGCCTTCATCGGAGCGCCAATCCCCGCAATTCCTTCATGTCCAGGAACCCAGCAGAAGATAATCTCGACATCCGCCCGGCTCGACAAAACCGTGTCGTCACGGATATCGTGAACCAGGGGATGCGGAGATTCCAATGCTAGGAGAGCACTCAGGGTGCTTTTTGAGTCGCTATAAATCACAATCCGGTCTCCGAGCCGGGTACGTCGTGTAATCTTTCGTACCCAGTGGTGTATTGCTGACTTCAAACAGAGGCGATACGGCGTGGAAGCCGACCCCCTCTTGGGACTTGGAGCCATCTGTATACACTGGCACAGTTCCAGCGTGACACGAGGTGTGCTCTAAAAAGGTCGAACGCAATACTCTCGGCGCTGTATAAACTTTGGGAGCAGAGGCGTGGCGACAAATTGCCAAATGTGGTACCCTCCAGGGTGGCGTTCTGGGTAGAACCAGGGGCGCCACCGGCCCGAGAGCTATATCTAGCTATCGAAGGAATTTCCTAGCCCTAAGCCCTTTGGTATGACTTGTCTCTCGGCAGCATAGGCACTGTTGAAATCAGCTACGGATGCTTTGAGAGCCGTTAGCGAAAAAGGGAGACGCTGCACTCGTGCGTACAGGCGAGTAATGCACTGTGCACGGTGCATCGATAATAGCCTCTCTCCAGCATTAACAGGCAGGCTCTCAATAGGAGAAATGCCGAAGGCACCCCCCGTAAGGGGCGCGGCGATTTGCCATCCTGCCTGTCATGCTGACGGGATCCAGCGCTCCGTCCGGTCCCAGCTTAGCCTCTCTTGCTTCCTTTAGATAGCCCGATTTCTCCCCTACCTCGTCGCTTTTCATACAACCTCTCCCACAACTTTCTCTGGTCAGCCTCTAATTTCACAGGGTAGATGCTGACCTTCTTCTCAGCCAACCACCCCAGATCGGGGCTGAGGGGGAAGGGGACATTGTTCCCTAACCCCTGAGCTCCGGTTCAGGATGGGTTTTTTTTAACAACCTGCTTCATCCCCACCCATACCTTCATCACATCCCTTTTCCTCTCCTCTTCACATTCTATCAATTTTACGCCGTGTCCAAGGTGGAGCCGCCATGCCGATGGACTGCCAGGCTACCAGGCGGGAGGGGTGGTCCCGAATGGCGACGCCTAGCTCTGCCGGGCCTGTAAGCACCTCTTGCAGTGCGGGCTACTGCAAGAGGTGATGAGCGATTGCGTCCCGTAAAACAAAGAGGGTCACCATGCCCAATGATGCAAAAAATAAACATCTCCCCTTAATTTCCCCTAAAACAACGGAGCCGCCCTCGTGCAGCTCCACAGAAAAGATGGAGGTCCCCCCTCCTGTGCTTACGCAGGGGACCCTCCATACTTCTTTAACCGGAGAGGAGGCTTACTTCTTTCCTACGCCTACGGGTTTAGGGGACTCCCCCTCACCCCCTTCTCTGAAGGTGCTTTCGGGCACCTCCCTATCTCCAGCGGCAGTCCTTCCTTTGTTTACTAAGGGGACTGCCAAGAAAGCCAGCAGGCAGCCCATTGCCGACCGCCCCTCGTGCAAGCGGCTCGGTAGGGCAAAACCCCTTAGAGGGGAGAGGGAAGCCAGACCCCTTCGGTCGCTTCCCTCAAAAGACTTGCTGGCAAGAATATTAAACCTTGCCAGGGTCAAGGCCTGTGCCTCCCCACTAAAGACTTATGACGCTGCCAAGGGGACCTGCGATGTCCTGGGAGGGGATGGCCAACTGGAGGCCACTCCTGTGATAGACATGGTCCTTGAAAAAAAAACAGCCTCAGACGGTAGGGCCTTCCATGGGGAGGAATCCGGGCTCGGCGCCAAGCCCCGAACCCGAATCCGCCTCTATGCAAGGTCCTCCTCAAACGGCTGGGGATTCTCAGGCAGTACAAGGAGGGGAGGGATCTCCTCCGGATGATGCCCCTACGACCACCAGGACCTTCTCCATTTTGGAGAAGGACCTGGCTGAGGCCGATCCATCTGGCCTGGGGGCTTCTACTGGCGGAGCCGAGAAGCAGGTTTATTCCCCGCCCTCCTCTCCAAAAAAAAAAGGACGAAAAAGACGAAGAAGATTCGGGGCTCCTCTCCATCGGCGGGGGCTACGGTGACGGATGGGTCTGCTGCCACTTTGGCAAGCAACCAAGCCAAGATCGGCACATCCGGCCCCTCTGCCCCCCCGGGTAGGGAGCTCCTGACCATGACAAAGACCAAAAGTGCACAGGGCGGAGCCTCGATGACATCGGGGCCCTTCATTCAGAGGTTACCTGGCGTTTTTGAGCCCGCTGGCTTCAAAGGCTTCCTCGTTATTCTCTCCACTGATGGCAGCATGTTGTCCAAGGGCAACATGATCCATCAGAGGAGAGTATTAGCTAGTGCTATTGGTAGAGAGCCGAAGGTAACCCGTTTCTCGGACGGGAGCCTTCTGGCGAATGCGGCGAATCCCGCCGAGGCGACCAAGATAAGTGCTCTTTGGACACTTCATGGCACCCCGGTGAGTGTGACGCCACACTCTACCATGAACTTTGTGAAAGGAGTAGTTTATGCGAGGGAACTCGTTGACTACTCCATTGAGGACATCACCCTAGAGCTGGCCGACCATGGGGCGGTCAAGGTCGAACGTGTGATGAGAAAACAAGGAGGGGCCTCGAGACCCACCCCTACACTCTTCGTCACGTTCGACTGTGACAAGCTCCCTGAGTCGGTGCGTGCCGGTTGGTACCGCTACCGCGTGAAGGCATTCGTGCCACTGCCGCGGCGGTGCTATTACTGTCACCGCTTCGGCCATACGAATCGCTCATGTAGATGTGCAAAGTCGGGGTCACCCGAAGTCTGTGTAAATTGCTCCAAGGTCGCACACGATAAGTCCAAATCGTGTGTGGCCAAGTGTGTCAATTGCGGAGAGCCGCACTCTGCTTCTTCGAAGCAATATGGTGCTTATCTTCTTGAGAAAGAAATCCTGGCTGTTCAGGCCCAGGATCGACTCTCATTCCGCGAGGCAAAGGACTTGGTCCTGGCGCGCCCGGCTCTGCCTGGGACGTCATATGCCTCAATAGTTAGAAAGGCACCCTCTGCTCCTGGCCCATCCAGGCCAACGAGCATGGTTGTTTCCGCGCCCATTCGGAGCCCTTTTGCGGGCTCTACCCAACCCGGGCGCTCCCCAGGTAAAGCTTGCGGCAAAAAGGGTTCATACGCTGCCCCGGCTAAAACCAGGGCTTTCCCCTCTTCCCCCAGCGTGACCGTTTCCCGTAAGGCGAAACGGCCACGCGCCTCCACCGAGTCGTTAGACTCACAGGAGGCAACACCCCTGAAGATGGTCGCTAGGCCATCTTCCGGGGTTCCTAAAGCTGTTCCCCGAAAGGAGGACAGTAACAAAGGAGCTTTGGCTCCTTCGCCCACGCCCCGAGGTGGAGCGAGTAGCTCGGAGACGGTGGTTCCTCGAAAAGAGGGCCCCTCGCCTCCGAAGCCGCAACGCCCGCCTAAGGTTTTGAGGCGGAGGGAGAAAAAGACTCGCATGGCGAGCCCAAGCTCCCTCAATAAGTCCTCGAAGGCGACAGCGCCTTCAGCGCTTTGTCCGGCCAACAGCGCCTGGGGTTCTGCCCCTGGGAAGCGTACGGCCATTTCCGTGAGGGTCTTCAGTTCGAGGAGGGCGCCCACGTCTCCTCCGAGCTAGGCCTGGATTACATATTCCTTCAATGGAATTGCCGTGGACTCTGGATAGGAGGTATACTCGTATTTCTGGGTACATTACACCGTCAGCGGACTTCGACGCGGGGGACTTCCGCCGCGTCGTGGCACGGTTTCCGAGGCCCTATCTCTTGCTTGGAGATCTGAACGGCAGGCATCCTCTCTAGGGAGATTACTCCATAAATCCCAGGGGAAAAGTCCTTGCCGATCTGATCGAAGAGCTTGAGATGGGTGTCCAAAACGTGGATGAGTTTACGCATCACTGTCCGAGAACCGCTTCATTTTCTTGCCTCGACCTATCTGTGTGCTCTTCGGATGCACAGCCTGATTTTGATTGGGAGGTGGTCGATGACCTCCATGGTAGTGATCACTTTCTCATTCAAATATAATTTTCAGGGCAACTGCCGCCTGAGAGACTACCTCGGTGGTGCTTGGCGCGGTCGCGGTGGCCTGCATTTCAGGAAATGACTGAATTCTCTATCTCACTCGAGGAGTTTAGGTCGATAGATGAGGCCGTTGAGTTCTTCTCCGGCAACCTCATCGCCGTAGGCCTAAATACTATTCCTAGGACGTCTGGCCGTTTTGCACCATGACCACTCCCATGGTGGTCGGCCTAGTGTGAGACGGCCCTCAAACAGAAGCGTTATGCCTACATGCGCTATAAGCGCCGCCCGAACGATTTCACTGTCGCTGAATTTCGTCGGGCTAGGGCTAGGTTCTGGTATATTTCGAAGCACGCCCGCCGCTCTTCTTGGCGGGCATACGTGTCTTCACTTAACGGGAAGACCCCTCTAGCTGAGGTGTGGAAGCGAGTCAAAAGGATTCGGGGCAAGTTCTCGCAGGACCCCCCTCCCGTTCTCCAGGAGAATGGGACCGCAATCTCGGACCCCGCGTCCGTGGCGGAATCCTTAGCGACCGCTTTTTCCGCATTCTCTTGCCGTGATGTCGCATAAGGCCGCCGGCTGGACTTTACCTCCAGAGGCGGAGAACCCTTCAACGACAAGTTTACTGTGAGTGAGTTGCGTTCCGCTCTCGCTTCGTGCGTGGACACCGCCCATGGTCCGGACGATGTCCCGTACGCCATGCTTCGACACCTAGGTGAGCGGGGCATGGCCTTTCTGTTAGATTTGTTCAACAGGATCTGGGAGGAAGGTCTTCTCCCAGACTCCTGGCGAATCGCTACTGTGCTCGCCTTTCGCAAGCTGGGGAGAGATCACTCTACTCCGACCGGTTTCCGCCCAATCTCTCTCACCTCTTGCGTGTGCAAGTTGATGGAGAAATTGGTAAATGTTAGATTAGCCTATTTCTTGGACAGCGGAGGCCATCTGTCTTCTGCACAGTGCGGCTTCCGTAAGTTTCACTCCACGTCGGATGCTCTGCTCCGACTGGAAAATGCCGTCGGCGAGGCTTTCCTTAGTAGACAGCACTACGCCACGGTGTTTTTTTGATCTGGAGAAGGCCTATGATACCGTGTGGAGAGTCATGGAGACTCTCCACACGATGGGGGCGAGGGGACGCCTCCTAATGTTTATATTTGAATTTTCGCGAGATCGTCGATTCCGCGTACGGGTGGGGGGAGCCCTCTCCGGCCCAAAGGAGCAGGAAGAGGGTGTCCCGCAGGGAAATTTCCTCAGTGTCACACTCTTTGCCCTGAGCATCAATGGCATCACCTCGGTGCTGCCGGAAGATGTTCTCGCTACGCTCTACGTGGACGACCTTTCGATCTCTTTTGGCGCGGCCCAGATGCCAACTCTGGAGCGTCGACTCCAACAAGCATTGAAACGCTTCTCTCGCAATGCTGAAGTGCAGAGGCTTTGGTTTTCTTTGGCCAAGACTAAGGTGGTGCACTTCTGCCGCCATCCACGGGGAAACGAGAAAATAAAAATTACAGAATAACTATAGCATATAGGTAAAAATGGATTATATATTTGAAATCAGCATGAAAAAAAAACGAATTAAAATTGGCAAATAAATCTGTCACCAGAAAATGTGATTAAAATTGTTTCCCTGTGTTATTTACATGCGTGTGTAGTTTTATGGAAAAGCTATCTGCACCCTTCATCTAGCCCTCCTTCCTCAGCAGCGCTTGGGACCGGCCATGGCAGAGTTAGCTTTTGTTCTTCTTTATTTTTTTTTTGTTAAGAAAGGCATAGTACAGTCTCGTTGGATTCACCCCCCCTCTTTCCATCCCATCCGCGTTTGGAGAGGTAAGAAGGGAACGAGCCAGACCGACCTTTCTGCAGGATCTCCATCTCCCGCCCACATTGGCTATATTTTGGCCGGTTGGGATTGGGATGGCAAAAGATGTGAATATGTGAGAGAATAAGATAGGATAGGTAGAAATACTCACGTAATAGGAAGCTGAGTAATTTTTAATGATATGGATGAAGAGAGGAGGTGATTATAAAAAAATGATATGAATGAGGGTGATGGCGATTTGTGCCAGGTTGCCTGACAAACACTTTCATTTTCATTTTTTATTATGTTTCATTGGAGCCTTTGTTCTCTGAATTTCGTTTATGCATTTGCTTTTTATATAAGATATCTGTTTTTTTCAGTTTAGCTCTCGAGCTTTGTGCTCTTAATTTGTGCTCATACGAGTTTTTTTTCCTTTTTCGTATTTTTTACTTTTTCATCTTTTATTCTCTCTTAATCTTTTTTAACTATACTGCAGTTCTATTTCATCTCAAATCTTTTTCCTACTGCTTTTGAATTTCTGCTTGAAGTTAATTGTTCTATTTTCTATTTCTGTGAGTTTGACTTTGCCTTGAACTTCATTTTGGAAGTTCTCTTCTATTTTGTCCTATATTTTCTAGGCACTTTCTTGGATAAACTGGTTCATCGGTTTTAATCTTGCTCTTCGGTATAGATCATTTGATAGGGTTCTCTCTTTTCTGGATGTACTAGTTATGAAGCTAGTCGCTTGGTTTTGGACCCTTTGGATTTGAAACATATTTGTCTTAGGTAGAGTATGAATGGAAATAATTGGGTAGGTCGGGATTGGGCAAATGAGTGACAGATAGAGTTTACTTTTGTTGTTCTATGAGAGGTTTCTAAACCTGTACGGGGAAGAGAGGGACTTCTTTGATTGGGAAACTTTCTCATTTACGCTCAAATTGCAACCATTTTTTGTCATTTTCAGGACGACGAGTTTGCTCTTTGTGCCATCTGGATACTCGATGATTTTTGCGGTGACGATGTTTCTTCCTGCTGTTCAGGGAGATGGTTCCGAACTTGTCCGTGTTCGTCTTTATTTCGTTAGTTTTCTCGAAATCGTTAATGTTTGTGATTTCGCAAGCATTTCGTTACGCGATGTCTCTCGGATTTTTACGTTCGCAAGTAATAATCTGCGAGTCATCATCTGCCAGTTGGATATACATGTCACTGTCTTCCTTGCTGGAGGAAGTCTCTTGTATACACGGTATATACGTGGTACTGAGACACTTTCCTTGCATTACCGCTGTAGTTGTTTATCGATTTTTTTTTATTTGTTTCGTCGAGATAACTGCAGGAATTGGGGTGATGTTTGTTTCTAGACAGAGCTTAGTTAGTTTTATTTCTAATCATGGGACCAATACCTTATCAAAAACCTTGGCAATATCGCGAGTGTCAAATCCACTCTGTTGTCGCTTGCCAGATCGACTGCCAGCTTTTCGGTGATGAGTTCCAATGTTGTTTCAGTTCCTCGATGTTTCCTGAACTCATCCTGTTCTTTATTCTGAATCTGTTTTCTTCCAATAAATGTATTAGCCTCTCATTAAGAGGTTTTTCGAGTAGCTTCCAAAGAAACTCCAACAGTGAGATCGGTCAGTAACTTTTGATGTGTCCTTCGGGTTTTCCGGGTTTGGGGAGGAGTATCATTCTTGCTGTCTTCAACTCGGATAGAACGTGCCCTATGCTTAGAGAAATTTGAAGATTTTGAGGAATGATACTTGAATATTGTTGGGTGCGTTTGAGATGTGATGTTTAGTGATTCCACTAATTCCTGGGCTTTTTTGCTTGAATGATTTTAGAGTAAAGGGCCTTCCTTCGTTCCTTTGCTCGCAGGTTTCATTTATCCGCGAGTAAGGTAAAATTGAATATTAACAAGGACCCCCTGGGGTCTCTGTCGATATCCATTTCATTACTTTCGATTAGTTAGTTCCAAGTTGTGTACGTAACTTTCCCGTTCTTATAATTACATCTTCTCTTTTGATTCGGAACCAATTAGTTTTCTCTACTGGTTGCAGAACCTGCTGGGGTCTCTGCCGATATTGATTTTTTCCACTAGTTTGTCCAAGTTTTGTACCTTTTATTTCTTATGACTTCGTTTACTTGGACTGTTAGATTTTTCATGCGCACGTAGCTATCGCTGTTATTTCCATGTTGATGGATTTCCTCGATAATATTGTTGATATCCAGAGCTGGGCGTTGCGGCAACGAGTTGCGACTTTGTCGCACTATGAATTTCGAAGTCGCAAAGTCGAAAGTCGCAAACATTTTGAAAAGGTCGACCTAAGTAAAGTCGCACCGCCAATTTTCCGCGACTTTGAACAGGAACAAAGACGACTTTTTTGAAAGAAATTGCCGCGGCTGTTTTAAACCAGTTTTAAAGCCCGATTTAGCTAAAAATGTCAAATTTGAGTTGGTAACAGCTAACTTTATTTTTATCCGATTTTTACCTTTCCTTTTACGATAAATTAAATTTTTCACATTATATGAGACTGACGTTACATGAAACTACCTAAACGTATCAAAAAAAAAAAGTCTGTCACTCTGAATTTTATTATAAATTAGTAAAATTACATTCACTTTTCAGGCGTGAACCAAGTTTTAAACCTGTCTTGTCAGTTAAAAACGTCCGAAACGTGTTATGCAATGTTCAGACAGTCATTGAAGATCTTCAGTAGTCAGTTATGCACATTGTTCAGTGCATTAGTCAGGAGTGCCTTTATATGCAGCTCATACTTGATGCTTTTTGCTTGAAGGACTTAACGGCTGCCAAGTATTTATCCTTTATGAAACGCATTCCTTCTCCTATCCGCTTGCGTCCCGCCTCGTCGACATGTAAGTAGGAAGCAATGTTATGTTTTCCCGTTGTGCTTGCAGTGTACGTATGATCTCTTCTTCACATTCCATATCGTACTCAAGGTTTTCCTCAAGAGAAATGGAATTTTTTTCCAGTATCTTTGGAAGTTTTCTTGCAGTTCGTCGTTCCCGTGCACTTCCCTATCTTGTAATTTAATTTTTATTTCTTCTTTTGGTTACGATCCTCGTAATCTCTATTGATTCCAGAATTTCCTTGGATCTGTTTCGATGTCTATTTTTTCTATAATATTGTTACAGATCAGATCTGATTTTTCTTTTAGCATTATTCCTAATTTTCTTCTGATAGTTCTAAGCCTGCGATAGCTTTCTATTGCATTGCTAGAGTCCATAATTACTTTGGTTAGATTCTAGAATTCTTCCATTTTTTCTTTGATCTCGTCGTCCCATCGCGGGGCAGGTAAACTTCTATATTCTATTTTTGGAGTGTATAGTTTGTAGTCTTCTGTTATTTTTGCGGTTACTATTTCTAATTGTGTTTCTATTTCATTTTCCTAGGTTATTTAGAGATCCGATTTCTATCGTATTCAGGTGTTTATATATTTGTTCTAATTTGTTTTACTAATTGCTCTTTCCTCTGGGTTGTTGATTTTGATGGGAGAGGTGGATATTGGTAGTGACCATGCTTAGGTGGTTGGATGGTGTTGTGGGTCTAGGTTCTGTATGGAGATTAAGATTGAAATAGGGGTTTGTCAGAACGATATCGGGGATACTGGATTCTCGATCAGAGAGAAATGTTGAGAAGTCTGGTCCTTCTCTATGGACCAGATTTCTTTGCATTAACACTTGTACTGTTCTTCCTGTTGCTTTTAGGTGGGTTGAGACCTCCGACCACTATGGTTGATGCTGGTCGGCGAAAGAGCTTAATGAAGTTGGGGATGGGAAGGTAGGGGTGCCTTGGGGGTTGGTATGTTCCAGCTATTACTAAGTCAACTGTATTCATTCTTATCTTTACGGCAAAGTAGGATTCTTCGAGATCTTTTATTTCAGTCAAATAGATCCTACTTTTCCCTCCGATCATATATGGTCTGGGTACGGTTTGATGTTTTGATATATGTATAATTAAGTATTTTCATTGTTTCTGTTTCCCTATTAATTCCGTGTTCTGTAAGTATGACAATTTCCTGGTCATCTTATCTTATTATATTTGAGTAAGTTATTCTTTTGTTTTTCCAGCAGTTAACGTTGAGCCTAAATATTTTATTTTTCTCTGATAGATATACATATTGTTTATTTTTTTGCACTTACTTCTGTTATTTTCCTTCTTTTTTTTCCGTACAGGTTGGGAATCAAGTGCGATCAGATCGTTTTTCTTAAATTTGTTCGAAAAGTTGCAACAGAACTCAGGAACGATAAAATCATACTTTTTGAGTGCGTTGTGCATTTCACTTTCTTCGACGTCTGCGTCGTGATCCCATTTAAATTTCCCTTTGACCAAACCTCCGACTATCTCTTTTGCTTTCTTCCTTTAGGGATGGAGTATGTGTAAGAACCGTATATCTTTATATTCAGTTCTTGTGTGTTCAGTTTTGATTTTTGTTTTTGTTTTGCAAGCTCTTCGGAAATTTCCTGAGTTGCTTTTAGAATTTCTTCCTCGGTTGTGTCTCCTTCGGTGTCCTGGTCGGTCTCTATATGGGCTTTTTCTTCTTCTTGGTTTTCTGTATTTTCTTCGTCTTTTGGATAGCATATATATGTTATATATTTCACTTGAGGGTGGGCTCTCCAGGAACCACATTTTTGGGGGGCTGTTTATTCCAACATCGCATTCATTTCCTTGGCGTAGGATCCTGGCTTCGCTATGTTCACGAAGTGAGCATGCATTATGCAGAGTATGAGGTCTAGTCGCTTGCTTCCTTCAATGTTCACCATCGTAGTCTGTGGCGCAGGTGACTTCGTTGGTCCTCCCGCTCTTCCTGAGGCCTAGGTTGTATTTTCCTTTCTTTCCTTTTCTTCCTCGATTTCCATTTTGTTTTGCCTGATGAGCTGTTTCTTAATTGGGCATGGCATATCTAGCGTTCTATGTGCATCCCCGTGTAGATAGAGGAGAGTAGAAGAAGAGGCAAAGAAAAAATAATAGCGTAGGCGAATTGCGAACAAATTCCCGCGTCGCTGGACCACTGTTAGCGAGCGGCGAATCGACTCGGCCATCCTAAGTTAGAAAAAAAATTAATTCAAGCGAAGCTTTTAAGCCACTTGCTTGCACATCTCGTGCGTCATTCCCCCCCAGAAGCGGAGCGTATTTCGAAGAAATGAAGAGAACCTAGTTTGGAAATGTCACCCAAGGGCTAACGCTCCCCTTCCCGGGTCTGGGCACCATTAAAGATAGAAGGGGGTAGGAAAGGAGGTGAAGGAAAAATAATAGCGCAGGGGAGTTTCAAAAAGCTTTCCCCGTCGCTGGACCACTGTTAGCGAGCGGCGAATCCACTCGGCATCCTGAGTTTCAAAAAAAGACTCATTCAAGCGGAGCTTTTAAGCCGCCCAATTGCACTTCTTGTACGCTACACCCATATTTGAGGCATTTAAGTTTGGTGTTTTTACACTCGTCCCGCTGTGGTCCCGACTTGTACATTCTGAACAAGCCTTTCCCTTATCTATGCATTCTTTGGTCGTATACTTAACCAGGGCATAGCATGTGAAGCACACCTTAAAAGGGGGGAATGTTTCTCGTTCAATCTGGTCGGGGGATACTTTTGTATAAAAGGCAAGTAAGTCGTGTTCTGAGGCCTTCTTTGCCATTTCGGTCGTGCGGAAAATTACTTTGAGACATGGGTATGTTCTTCACCATTTTAGTTTTTGAACTTTACCATTTCATCGATGGTTGCCCACCTTTGTACCTTTTCCAGTTCTTGTTTAATTTCCCTGGCTGAGTGTGCTCCTACTCAAGGGTTGAGGTGCCTGCATATCACGGATCTCTTTGTTATGACTTCTGGGTGGATGCGGTGGGCGAGGCCGATCATGGCAAGGATGCAAGAGAGGAGGTGGTGATGTGTTTCAGCCGCCATTAATATTAATTACGGTAGTCTGCGTAAAATCCTTTCTTTTTAAATCCTCCGTGGAGTAAATCTAAAATGATGATGTGTGGAAGAGAAGGATTCCAGTCGAAATGGTCGTAGTAGCGCTAGATTGCCCTTTAGTATATTGGGATTGGGAGTGGGATGTTTAAAGAGTAAAGTTGGTGTTAGGATAGATGCAAAAAAATAAATAAAAGTGCATGTAATTTAAAGAGAGAGAAACGTGCCAGGTCGTCTGGCAAAATCAGTAACTGTATCTTTTTAACATATTTAGTTCTTTTGTATTTTGGTCAGAGAAATAATAATATACATCATCTGATCATGTAAATAATAATATGCATTATTCTTATACAGGGCTGCAGGCAGAACGAATTTTTACACGTACATGTCTTAAAACAAATACACACTCATACGTATATACAATTACACATCTCGAGATAAACAATGTTCTGGGAAACACCACAGCTGTGCCAACAAACGTCAAAACAGGTGTAGTCATTGACACTGAGCTGAGGACAGAAAAGATGCGAACCTTTATTTACTGTACAGGGGCTGTGAAACGCAAAATTGTATTCTCGAAATTTGAGATAAAGATTATCTCTATCTCCGCGCACACACATAAACATCCTGTAGAGTTAGCTACCTCCAAACCATGTCATTGGTCAACAGCGAGCTACGCTAACGGGTTTTCGAATTATATACAGCTCTGTTAGAGTCTAGAAGGGAGGAGAGGGAGAAGAGTCAAGTGAGTCAAGAGTCAAAGAGAGATTAAAGGATAGTCAGTCGGGCAGACGGTGCGGTAGTCAGAAGGATAGTTAAAATAGGCTTATATATTAGTAGGCCTGCCTCAGATACCGGCACAAGTTTAATCAAATTCTTTCTGCCTAAGCCTACCTAGTCCTTCGCCCAATAGAGTTTTTGAATCTGCCTTATGAGCGTACTTTTCCTAAGAATAGTCCAACCGGTCCTCTTACCCAGTTTACTTCACTAAAACTAAGCAAGAGGAGTATCTCCCCCACAATTGGAGTCAGTGCGCGTTATCTTAATACCTCAATAGCGCTACGTCGGAGTTAAGCGACATTAGGTAAGGTTAGTACTTGAATGGGAAACAGCCGTAGCGACCTCCAACGTGATACTACTTACTAACCTATAGACCTGGTAACAATAACATGGGACTAAACACAACCTGGCATAACTTGCCATAAGAAATGGCTTTGGACATGACATAGTTTCTTTCCTTTTACGTTAATGAATTTTTAATTTTTGACTTATGTGTCCACTACGGATCTTTTTATTATTTTTTTTTTGTACACTTCAGATCTTTGTATTAATTTGTACTTGTTTTATTTTAATTTAATATGTCCACTTCGGATTTTTTTTGTTACTTCGACTACTATAGAGTTAATTTCCATTGTATTTTCTTTTCTTCGTGTATTTTCAGGGCAAGTTAGGGTAGGTAATAATTTCACTTAATTCATGTTTAGTAGGGAGGTGTATATCGGTAAGATGTCTCTTTATTTTATTTGTTCATCCATTAACATTGAGGTAGAAGATCTTCAAATTTCGAATATACTTTATTCGGTAATCCATGTTTTAGATCCTATATGACTGTTGTTGTTTTTCTTCCACTCTATCTGACTGAGGATCTTATTCCTCCACATCTTATCTTTTTAAACATCTCATGAGGGAGGTTAAGGCAGGACTCCTGGCGGATCTCATTTAAACCTTGTCCCAGAGCCGCAAACAAATCAACTTCATTTATATCAGCGTCATAGTCGTACTTATACTTCCCTTTAATAACTCCTGATATGATGTCTGCGTTTTTGGATATTTCCGGTACTGGTGCAGATGGTGATCTGTAAATCCTCATACATAGATCTTCTGTGGTTCTTCAAGTTTGGGGGGTCGCGGTATGAACCACTGGTTCGGATCGAACAAAAAATCATAAAATAAACTTCAATCAATTACTTCAAACTCATAAGTAATTTAAGTGAGGCGTAATATAAGTAAAATGACGTCATGTCTTTATGAATACCAGCCGGCACAAGACTGGAGTGTGCTCCGTGCGATGTGGCTAAATATTCGCAATAGGCATTAATAATTTTATGGGTTTCGCCACAAATTCTGTTTAGAAAATTTTATTCCGTGTCTTCGGCCCATTAGCATTTTCTGTTATCAGTTTGTTTTTCGTTGTTGTTTTTAGTGAAATTTCTTGGATATATCATTTTGCGAAATTGCCTAGTCTTTACGGAATATTTTGTCGATTTGCAATATTTTTGCAATTATTTACGTTAGTTCACGGTCTGGAAGTTCCTGACGCTTACACCTATGGTAAAGTTAGCCTTGTCTTAATCTATGTTTGTGTTTTGTGACAGTATAGGGTTGCTATTGGCTAGTGTCCCCACACATTGGTCTATTTTGTCTAGGTTCTATTCCATTATGAATGTGTAGCATTCAGAAAGAGACATTTTAGTGGCTATTTTGTTGTACCGACTTATATGTAGTTTTAAATATATGCTTGTAGTAAGTATGTATGTTCTTGTCAGTTGAAACTTATGTGCCTAATGTAGATAGAAGGGTTTAGGAAAAGCGTGATGAAAAAAAATAACGAAAGTAGCATGGGAAGAGTTGCTAACAACTCCTTGCGACGCCGGGCAGCTGTTGAGAGGGGCGCTTTGACTGCGCCAGCCTGAGTCTCTATAAAAGACTCCTTCAAGCGAAACTTTCGAACCTCCCCTGTGCACTCCTCAGCACACTGCACCACTAGCACGGATGAGTGTTTAATGTTGATAATCTAACCCTGAGGGTTGGGAAGCATGTCTGAGACATTTCAAAGGTTTTCGCTTAGTGTCAGGGTTACATAAACAATCTCATGAACACAGATAAACACATTCGTTTATAATATGGAGCATAAAGCTAAGGATATAATTAATTGCTTTCTCCTTACAGCAGATAAATTGTATAATTATAAATCCGTAAAAGCTAAGATGACCATACAAACTTTTTCATCTCTACGATTAATATTATTTATGAAGGTGCAAAGTTTAATCAACGGAAGCAGCATATGGGCGAAGGAGCAAAGCAATTTATTGCCGCTCTTCATACACTTGCGGTTAATTGCAACTATGGCAAACTTCAAGATGAACTAATTCGTGACGTATCGTTGTTAGCATACTGGATGCTAAGCCAGCTCAGAGCATCCAATTGGATGCAAAACTAACCAGGGATTCTGTGAATGCAAAGGTGATGCAATTAGAACTGACTTCATGGCAGCAGGAAACCGTACGACAAACTGATTCAAAGGAGGTGGATTTTGCAAAGAAACAACACTATAAGAATAAAAATAATAGGTTATTATCTTGCATTAATTAAATCTGAATAAAATATAGTTGCATGTATTGTGGCCATCCAGTTCATGGAAAAATGTTTAAGTCTCCTGCAAAAAATGCCCATTCTAACAAATGTGAGGCAAAGGGACATTTTTGCCCAGTGTTGCAAGACGGAAAACAAAATCGACAAAGTTCGAAGTGATTTTCAACCCGATAATAAATCGGATTTAGGTATCATCTTCTTAGGTAGTATGGAGGTTTTCAATTTTTTCCGAGAGATAGGCTTCTAAGATTTTAATAGGGGATAATGGCTTTATTGGTTTTGAAGTTGATAGTGGTGCCGATATCACGCTAATACCAGAGCCAATCATTACCATAGCTTAGGCAAGTTTTCTGAAGTAAAGTCTCAAGTTTCTATTCCTACTGCTAAGTCTCTTCCAGTTTTATGATAAGGTATATATAGCCTTGCACTTGTTAGTAGGCCAGTTATAACTGAAGTCTATATGATCAAAGCTTTGCCGAAAGCCTTGTTAAGTCGACTCGTACTTAAGCCATTTAGAATTCTTATAAGATTGAGAAGCATAACGTGTAAAGAGTATTAGGAGGGACATTTCCAAAATGTTTTCAAGGTTTAGGAACAATGAAAACAGAGCCATATAAAATTTGTTGGAGAGCTGGAGAAGAGCCATTTTCTTTGTCAGTTTCTCGTTGTGTAGCTCTTCCCTCGTTACCGAAGATAAAGACTTAAATTAACCGCTGAGTAAAATAAAGAATTATAATCACTATTAATAGTCTTACTGATTGGTGTTATCCGATGGTAGTTATATCTAAAACTAATAGTACAGTTAAGATTACTACCGAGTTTTCTAAGCTCAATAATTTAATGAGGAGAGAAAAGTTCGAAATGCCGGTAGTTTCGGACACTCTAGCTATTTTTGCCGGTGCTTCCTACTTCTTGAAGGTGGATTCAAATTCAGGTTTCTTTCAGATACCTTTACATGAGAAGTATTTGTCTTTCACGATCTTCATCATCCCATTCGAGAGATATCAGTGTACGAATTTTCGAATGAGTATTAGTAGCGCTCTAGAGGTATAGAGCAAAAAGATAAGTGTAGTACTTTTGTGTCTAGAGGGAGTAAAAAACATCATGAATCATATATTCATTTTAGTGAATTCAAAGAACAACATGATTCTCGTCTTAAAGCGGGTTTATCTCACTTGTAAGAGTTCTGGATCTGTTTGAATCGGGAACAAGTGCAGTTTTTTGTGTGCATTCATTATCCTTTTTAGATTTGGTAGTTGGTAGTTGGTAAGTAGAGACTTCGGCAAGATCCAACAAAAGTGCAAGCCATTTTTAGGTAAACTACTACTACATCAGTGACTGAATTTCGCATATTTCTGGGAATGGGCAATCAAATGGCTCATTTTGTGTCTAGTCTTTCGGAAATTTCCTTTCCAATTCGTAAATTATTAAGTAAGAATGTTTCATGGTTTGGGGATGCAGTGCAGGTGAAATCTTTTGGAAAGATTAAAGAGTTATTGATATCAGCCAAAGCCCTACTTCACTATAGTAAACACTATCCTAATATGCTTGTGGCAGACAATAGCTCTTATGGTATCGGAGTTGTTGTTTTACAGTTGAACGGCAACAAGTGGCGTACAGTGGTCTACGCATCAAGATCTCTGACTGAAACTGAGTCGAAGTATGTCACGATAGAAAAGAAAGCCTTATCAGTTACATGAGCTTGTAAGAAATTCTCACAATACCCAATTGGAATGAGATTTTGCATCAAGACAGATCCTAAACATTTGATTTCTCATTTGAGTTAGAAGACATCAGACCAGCTGCCAGCTCGTATCCAAATATTAATGATAAGACTGCTCCATTTTTCATGTGAAGTTAAATACCTCCCAGGGACAAAGCAGATATGGGTGATTAAAGAATGCTTCTAACTCTCTAATTTGGTTAATTGAGATATAGAATTAAAAAAGAATGTTTATTTGATGTGGAATATTTTTAAGCATTTAATAAATTTAGTCCAGGAGCAATGTATCCCAATGATAGCCATTGGGAAGAAAGGTAAGAAACCATTATGGTGGAATCAATAGATGGCTAGAACATTTCTCAGAAGAAAATCGCATATTAGAAATTAGGGGCAGAGGTGGGCATTAAATACTTTTAAACTATTTAAATACTAAATATTAAATACATGAGAAAATGTATTTTGATACTAAATACATTAAATGTATTTAAATACATTTTTAAATACATTTCAAATACATGATATATAATGACAATCGATAAGGTTCCTTGGTATCACAACAAAAAATATCCATTAAAATGAAATTGTATATTATAATTACTAATGTAGAATTTGATGACAATTGGACTTAGGTACTACAAAAAAAAATAGAAAGTTCCCTAGAATGAAATTTCACCTAGCTATTTATATCAGGAGCTGATGATGGAAGGATGGTATTGTATATAATAAATAACTTTTATTATGTTTGGATATCTATCTAAACTTTGAAGTGTTTTATTTCAATCCTGGAGGTAACTGAACAATTCTAAATCTGCGGTTGATCGTGTTTGAGTAGGTTTTATAAATCCAAAATAATCGTCGCTCTCTGAGACACCCTTGGATGATTCAGCTTCGGGTCCCTCTGCTAAATTCTCAATTCCTTGAATCATAATATTTTTAACAGAGTCTTGGTGCTTGACCTGTGCCATGAAATACTGATATGTAACCAGCGTAGTTTGAAGAATAGATGGCTTGTTGATGCAATAATGGTATCTGTAACGCTGGCTTCATTTGCCAAGGTCAAATAAGATTGGTAGCGCTTTCCAAAGCCCTTAGTGACTGCACTTAGAAGAGGTTGGTAAAATTTCAGAGAACGTGACTGAAGGCTCTTCAGCCTTTTCTCCACATTGAACAAGGTATGGAGCAATTCTCCATAAAAGAGTTTTGTTCTGCCTGTAGGCGATCAATTGCCACTGCAATAGGAGCCAAAACTGAGACATACTCCCAAAGAAATTTAATTTCGTGACTTCTGAACACTGGAAGTTCAAGGGACGTCATGAGTTGATGTAATTTGTCCTTGTATTTTAAAAGTAATGATAATGCATCAAACAGAGAGTTCCACCTTGTAATGCAAGGCACCTTTAATGAGCAGTTGATAAGAGTTTTGATAATCTCTGCTGATTTTGAACGACCGTGTAGCGTGCGAGAAGTTCAGGCGAGCGGCTTAAATGCTTTGCTTGAATGAGTGTTTTGGGGGACTCAGGATGGCCGAGTGGTTTAGGACTCTTGCTAACGGCTCGTTTTCGCTAATTTCATTTATTTATTTTCCTTTGCCCCATTTCCTAAATTCAAGCTATCTACGGTGGTGCCGAAGACCCAGGAGGGCGGGGAGGGAGAACTTTAGTCCTCGAATAACAATTCCAGACACCATTCTCCTCAATCCTCAAAATACGCTCCGCTTCTAGGAAGGGGCTTGTGTAGCGTGCAAGAAGTTCAGGCAAGCCGCTTAAATGCTTTGCTTGAATGACTGTTTTTTGGGACTCAGGATGGCCGAGTGGTTTAGGACTCTCGCTAACGGCTATCCCGCGACACGAAAAGCGCGTTCGAAACTCGTTTTCGCTAATTTTATTTATTTATTTTTCTTTCACCCCTTTCCTAAATTCAAGGTATCTACAACCGCTTTTGTTCCATAATGCTGACCATTTCCCCATCGCAGCATGATTGATATTTGCAAATGAAGATATTTTCAGTGCCTATTTTGCATCAGTTGTGGCGACGAGACTGAGTGTGTATCAAGAACAGCGCATATGCTTAGGTTGGCTGAAGCTGCATGGGTCAGACGAAAGGTCTTCTTCCTGATCTAAGGCACTTCTCATTAAGAAACTATCCTCCAGCTCGTGCTCACCCTGATCTTTTTCACCTACCTGGATTCCATCTTCTGAATCTGTGGACACATTTGCTGCAGTGACTACAAATTCGTTAAACGCTTTAAAAAAATTAGAGCCGTTATCAGTGATGGTGCTCGTGATTTTCTGCAGTGGGATATCGTATTCATTGATGATATTCTCCATATGTTCAGCAATCTTGATGTAGTTACGTTCTCCTTTGAAGCGGCAGCATGCCAATACTCCACTGTAACGGACAAGAACAGCCTCCTCAAGCTAAAAAAAAAAAATATGCGTCCAATGTTTGTCTCATAAATTTTTCCATAAAGTTTACATATTAATACAAGCCGCTGTTTTCTTCTTTAACAGGAATAGCTTGGTTACACAGGCACCCCTGCGGGGGTGTGGCCTACGGCCTTATTTGCTAATCTTAACCGCTTTTTTTAATCCCCCTTATAGACTCTTTATTTTAACACCCTGAACGCCCTTTCTTCTTCTTCTTCTTCTTCTTCTTCTTCTTCTTCTTCTTCTTCTTCTTCTTCTTCTTCTTTTCATCTTCTTCTTCTTCTTCCTCTTCTTCATCTTCATCTTCATCTTCATCTATATTTTCTTCTTCTTCTTCTTGATCTTTTTAACTATTTCAATCCTTTGAATTTCCAAAACACTCGAAGTCATTTGTCAACTAAGCAAAAAAAAAACATATATAAATTTTCAAGAAATCCCCATCTTAAATTATAGTTATAGATAATGGAGATAAATTCCACTAACAAAAAGTTCTGCTTTCAGCCAAGAGCTGATCTCCCTGACCTTGAAGACATTTTCAATTTTAAGAGGTGCCGTCTAGTTTATTCTTCAGTATAGCTTTTGTCACTCTCTCTACTTCTATAAGATTTCGGCCTAGCGTCCGTCTTTTAATCACGTCAACTGAAGAATTTAGTCTTGCAGTAGTGGAACGTGTGATTATTGTGAATGAAATTGATTTTCACAGGGAAAGAGAATATATAGTATAGATATAATTTTTTTTATATAAAATGTATTTATATGAATATCCTATAGCTATATAGGACTGGCACATTAATTCAGAAATATATTATTAGTCCTTCATATTCAGAATTACGTAGTAAAATAATGACTTTCAGTATTGTAGGGAATATATACATTATCAAGCTTTATTTCCTATATTTTGACGGGCGGGCATGCTAGTTTTGACATAATGATATACAGGTATTGCTACTATAACGAAATACATCGTTATAGGAATTCATCTAATAACTGCATATAATTGATCAATAATTGTACTAATTATTCATGAACATTTTTTATTCAATAATATCTTCGAGTAAATGATAGCGCGCTTTAAGAATATATGTATATGGATCCTTATGAAATTATTGCAATATATTAACCTCTGTTGTTTGTATATGTCTTCCTTTATTTAACTTCGTTATATAGCTACGTAATGACCAATGATCAGAACGCTTTAGTATTTGGTCGTTATAAGAACTTAACCTGTACTACTCATACTATAATTGTAAACAACATTTGTAACTCAGAACTCACCTTTATTTTATCTTACAAAAGCTGGTTGCTCCATGGTTGATAGGGGATGCACACCTTGTATGATAAAATCTGCAATCAGCTTATTAACATCAGATTGTTTAAACTTCTTAGTATTCACCGCAAAACACTCCGGTAATATCATTACTTTGACACCGCTGCATGAAGGACCATCGTCTAATACTGAACATTTTCTTTTTGAATCTTTTCTTTGAGCTCTCACGTAGTTATCCGCTTTTTGCACCAAAGCAAGATGCTTTCTATGTTGATAAATGTACATGATCAGATAATTAAGGACATTTGTTTCGCGTTGGCACAATTCGCGTTAAATTCAATCAGCATATACTATAAATAAAGGTATGCAAAAGGAAGCAGGTAGGTTCGTGCATGGTAAACCTACGCTACTTAACATTATCGTTAGCTAGTAGCAATTTTGCCATTTTTTTAAAAAATAGGAAATAGTCAAACTTGTCAATTAATTATCTTACCTTAAATTACCTAAAATTCTTACCTTAAAATGAATGCGTAGATTGGAAGTAGCATTGCTCGCCGCAGAGATTTCGTCATTGCATTATCTACATACACACTTCACTTTTTTTCCGTCGGAAGATTTCACTAAAAAATTTACCATCTAGTAAAGGATGGCTATAATTAAATGATTATTTATCTTCCTCGTCTAAATTATTGTCTAACCTCTCCATTTTACACTCTTTCTTAGCTTTAATAAATTCTTACCTTAAAATGAATGCGTAGATTGGAAGTAGCATTGCTCGCCGCAGAGATTTCGTCATTGCATTATCTACATACATACTTCACTTTTTTCCGTCGGAAGATTTCACTAAAAAATTTACCATCTAGTAAAGGATGGCTATAATTAAATGATTATTTATCTTCCTCGTCTAAATTATTGTCTAACCTCTCCATTTTACACTCTTTCGAAGAAGCTGAAGTAGCTATGCAGCAATTGAAATAACGCTGAACGCTCTCACTATACAACCTAACACAACTGTGATCATCTTTTAACTGAATTTGAGCTGATGCGAGCAATCTTCCCTCACCGGCTCACGCAGTTAACCGTTTGTGTCATACAAGTTGCGACAAGCTAAAACATGCATTACAAGTTATGAACAGCTATATAAACCTATTATCAGTAAAGTATTTGCAAAAGGTATTTAAATACATGATTTCAAATGTATTTACAAATATAATTTTAAATACATAAAAGTATTTAAATACTGCCCACCTCTGATTACAGGTAGAGAACAATCATGAAAATATAAATCATTATAGATTGACTAGGAATGAGCTAAATATGAAACAAATGGTGTTCTGCAGCGTGGCTAACTATTACATAAATGTTTTTGCCTTAGATAGCGAGGCAATAGTCAGTACGTGCATAATTTTGTTTTTGGCTTATATTGAAACAATGTGAACTGATCGTACGGTTTAAGCCTAACGCAGATTGGAACTCTTAGCAAAATGGAATGTAATGAACAGACAGATAAGCAAAAATAGAATATATTAAACTTTACATGAATGAATTGGATTGAAGATATTTTTATACAGAAATTGAATTGAGCAATGCAGATGATATTTAAGGGATAAAATTTGAATGTTATACAGAGAATACTGAAGGAAACATAAATGATTTAAGTTGAAATTGAATACAAGATATTTGTGTTTGAAAAAATTAATATTATAAAATCGCGTGAGAGAATAGTGTGTTCGCAGGCGTACGTGTGTGTATATAAATATGTAATTGTAATTATGTAAGTACATGACTATATGGGAATATGAATTAAGGGTCTGTAATGAGAGAAGGAAGAGGAATTAGGACCTACTCTTGTATGGATTGTTTGCATAGAAATATTGGGAAAGGAAATACGCCTGACCTTTATCCGAGGAGACGCTGTTCATAAGTGATATGCGCATCACTTCAACACGGATAGCGAAAGGCGGGCGTTTGTATGTGTGTGTCCGTACGAGTATAATAGAAAATTTTGTATAAAAGCGATTTCGTCGAATTAGTGGTGATATTACATAGAAATAATTTATTTTTGTCACAGAGTAATTGATTGATTATATTTGAATACTAATTATATATATATATATATATATATATATATATATATATATATATATATATATATATATATATATATATATATATATGATGAAAAAGTTATGCAGATACACCCACAAAGGAAAAGTAAAAAACAATTCCGAGCACTTTCTTCTTTATTCTTAAAAACCTTTTCAAGGAATGAACAAGAGATTGGACATACATTGCCTTAAATAGTGGAAGGGAGTATTAGACTACCTACTTCTGAACCTTAATTAGGGGGTACAAAATCCTGAAACAACTTTATTTGAGATTTTATGTACATATGTAGTGATAATGGGGTCTAGCATGAACAAACCATGGCTAAGGTTGAAATTGGGAACGCTATAATGGAGATACATTCTAATATATTTCTCGAAATATAATTACTGCATTTTATGATTGGTTTGGCACTGTTCTAGTTAATGCTATGGTTAAGATTGTACATATGTAGAAAAAACACAGATTTTTCACTGTGATTACGTACATTGGCTTGATGTTGTTTAACCCGGACATCTAGTGCTTTTCCGGTTTGTCCATAATAACATTTTTGGCAGTTGTTGCAGCCTATCGAATAAACAATGCCAGGCCAGGGAAGATGAATTTTTGACAAGGATGCGATAACTTGTAGTCTCGTACTTAAAAATAACATTTATGTTCAGAGGCTTAAGTAAACAAGGTAATTTAATGAAAATATGGTTATAGGATAAAACTAGTAAGTTTTTGGCATGAAACTTAGGGATATTATTAACATTAGTTTTATAAAAGGAACGCTTGGCGGACTTATAACAATTTTCGAGAAAGTACAGAGGGTAGGACAAATTTATCTCTATTTTATATATTCTATCTACTTCTTTGTCTAGGTATTCTGGTGAGACAATTCTAAGGGCACGCAAAAACATAGAGGATAAACCACTTTGTTTGATGCTATTATGCTGGTTAGAATGAAAATGTATATAAGAGTCTATGGCTGTGGGTTTTCTATATATTTCATATTTGAAACAATGGTTGTTCCGATGAATTAGAATATTTAGGAAAGGGAGTATGCGATCTTTTTTAACTTTTAAAGTAAATTTGATCGAGGGCACCAAGGTGTTAATTTTAGTAAGAAATGTATTAATATTTAAATTATTAGGCCAAAGGCAAATGATGTCATTAACATATGGCATCCAAGCTATAGAGGTTTCATTAATTTGGGGAAGTATTCTAGATTCGAAGAATTCCATGTATAAGTTGGCGAGTACAGGTACAAACAATTCCCCATTGCCATTCCAAAGGTTTGTCGATAAATTTTTCGATTAAAGGTAAATTTGCAATTGTTGATGCAAAGAGCAATGAGTTTAATGAGGGTAAAAGCGGGTATAGGGAGAGGAAATGTGTCGAGGTGTTCTTCAAGGAAATTCAAGAAATCGGGTACGGGAACTTTAGTAAAGAGGGAACAAATATCGAAACTAACCAGGCTAAAATTATCAGGGTCGGGGAGCTCATTAAGTTTACAATTCAAAATCCCTTCGATAAATCAAAATTTATGCGTGAAGAATATTGTATCATATACGCTATCTAAGCCAACGATATAGTATTCGACATTTGTACAAAAGCCCCGGTTTGTTTTCGTTAGATCCAGTTCTATCTTTCTTTCTCAAATCAGACTTATCAGAGACCATATAAAAATCTGACCTCACAGTGAAAACATCGCTTTGTATAAATACGGTGTCTCTCTATTTTATAAACCATTGTGAGTTTGAAAATGTTAAGACAACGAAAGTACTAACTCCAATCAATCTTTCTTTTTCCCTACGTGGTATACCAAGAAACAATGTACGTCGAAATACTGAAAGTGAAGAATCGTTGAACTCCAGATTTTTCGCTTGCAGGTAGATCTTAAAGGCGTAAATGATTTTTGCCATCCAGCGGGCACGTTGGAGGGCAACAAGACGCAATATTCTGATCCCATGCTTCGGCTGTGCACCCAAGACGATTATAGACAGCTCTAGTAGTTCCCTGTAATCGTCACGTGGAATGTATTTTTCCAGTAGTCGGTTGAACTCAATCATGAGGTCATCGCAACGCTCAAGGAGGTTTGTGGCGGTATGTCTTTCTTTGTGAATGACTGAGGCAGAGATTTCTCCAAGTCCTTCCCCTTAGTGTGAAATCGCTTGGAGAGAGCAATATCAGGCCCAGAAGAAGGGCCAATGCATGCTATAAATGCCTCCCCGCACACCAGTTCCAAGATGTGGTGACGACAAGCTAGGTGAAGAACTCTTCGATTGAGCCGTTGCTCGATTATGGTACATGCTCCTGACGAAATCCATGTGTTCGAAGCTGTGATGTCAAAGGATAGGGCAGAAATGCGATCCATTTCTCCCCAGGCTTCGAGAGCAGTCATGACGGCATCGGCCATTGCTTGGCCAGTGTCACTGGGAAAGACTGGGACTCCCAATAGCTTTGCAACGCCATGTCCTGAAACCAGAACAGAAAGTCGGTCGACTATAGCTGCAGCACCATCTGCCGCTGTCTGCACCATTTTGCCATCCCAGTGCCCAACCAGCGGTACAAAGGCCCGAACGAGTTTTTAATTTCCTTGGCGGCTTCTGCACGACACTTCATCCGGTCTCGCCGGTTGGACTCGCGGTTTAACACCAGCTTTTGGGATCATGACCAAGGCCTTTTGCAGCTGCTGCAAGTATATGAACTCCTGCACGATCGGATATCTTGGCCCTATCCATCGCGGCTGAGAGTTGTGGAATCATGATTTTCTTCGAGCTCCTGGTGCGCTTTATTGGGGGTATGATGACTAAAGGTGTCCCTGCAACACAACCGTCAGCATCCTTTTCTGCACCACGACACTGAAAAGGGGGAATGAATGGGACTGGAACTGCTGGAACATGATGTAGAGCAGGATGCGAGTTCATTGATTTCTTCCAATTTACGCTTTTCAGCTTGAGAGCGCTTCATACGCTGTTCTTTCTTCTCTTCATTTCTCTGTTGTTGTTTTTCTCGACGTGCAAGAGGCGTGTCCGGTGTTGTTGACATTGTGTCCCGGTGAACCTCCTCTCTCTGGGCTCGTATTAACTCCCTGTCCTCGGCGATTGTAATCATTGACATCGCATCTTCATATGCGATGTCAAAGCAGCGACCAAGGGACAGAAGGAAATTGTTCTCGTTTTATGATGTTTTTCTGTTTGCCTGTTTTTGTTCTTCTTTAGACTTTTCCAGTTATAATGTAGTCGTACAACTTTCTCTCTTGCTCGCTGCACTTTCTCCATTGGAATACGTGCGCGATCCCAGAGAGTACTCACTAGTTAGACAGTTTCCGCCGCTGCTGCCTTTGTCGTCATCTTCTGGTTAAGTTGGAGGTGGTTAAGTGTGCGTGTGGTAGCATGTTACCAATGATGGTATGCTCGACTCAATCAAGTAGGTAGACACTTGGTATAGCTCTGGTTACAGATGCCATGGTACCTATAACAAATAAAAAAGAAAGAAAATGGCCCTTATTGTCTATGCTGCACTGTACATCTGCGTATAGTAGAGAGGGAAACAACTCAGTGCGTCTGTCTTTCACAGCATCACCCAAGCAATTAGATACCACGGCATAGCGGAAGCGATAGTGGGTCAGTGTTGGGCAGTTCGCCATATTCTGCCAGATGTTTATGACACTAATGAAACCTTGTTAATGTTGCGCCTTATTTTAATTTTATTTATTTAGTTTTGTGCATAAATTGGCATTTCTATTGTGTTGATTAGTCTTCTACTTCAGATACCAGCCAAAATTTTAAGTATGAACTAAAATTAAAACCAAGCACCATAATAACATAATTGTTAAAAATGTCGAACTTAAAGCTCATTGAGAGACTTCTAAATATAAATATTTTTCAAACATTTTATACACTGTTTTTTGAGCAAATGGAATATTCTGACTGCCAATCCCAGTTGAAATTCCAAAGTCGCCAAATAAGGGTTACCCTAATATATATATATATATATATATATATATATATATATATATATATATATATATATATATATATATATATATATATATATATATATATATATATATACATTTAGGGTCTTTCAATAAGGTCGCTTGATTTTTAAATGTAAATAAAATAAGTTGTGTGTGGAATATGACGTCATTCGAATGTCCACCGTGGCTTCGCTTGGTGGAACGTGTTCGGTAGGCCCAATTTTCGATTGCTTTGTCGCATAAATCTGGTTGAATTTGCTGGATGGTGTTTGTTATGTTGACTTTGAGGACATCAACTGTTTGCGGATTATTCGCATAGACCTGAGATTTAAGGTATACCCAAAGAAAGTAGTCTAATGGCGTTAAATCGCATGATCTCGGTGGCCAGTTGACGTCGCCACCGCGCGAGATGACCCTGCCTTGAAATCGCTGGTGCAAAATGTCTATCGTGGCGTGCGCAGTGTGGCACGTAGCGCCGTGCGGTTGGAACCAAATGTCGTCAGTATCCATATCAGGCATATAATCCAGTTCAGGCCACAAGAAGTTGCTTATCATCGATCTGTAGGTCTCGCCGTTGACGGTTATGGTAATCCCATCTTCGTTCTCAAAAAAATACGGACCGATGATTCCGTTAGACGAAAATCCGCACCAAACAGTGACTTTGTTGGGATGCAATTGGTGCTGGTGGATCTCATTGGATTGTTTTCGATCCAAATCCGATAATTTTGCTTGTTCACAAATCTATTCATCCAAAAATGGGCCTCGTCGCTAAAGATGATAGAAATCACGTAATGCGCGGAACCTTTGTCAAACGGAGCACTGATTTTGCTAATAACATTTGATGATTTACACACGCTGTTCAACGCTATAACCTTCTATCGTGACTTGCCAAGTAGTACTGAACAGTTCACAGTGAGGTTGCCAGATGTCGCTTTAACAACATAGACACTATCGCCTGACAAAGCTCGAGCGTCCTTGTTGAAAGACCCTTTATATATATATATATATATATATATATATATATATATATATATATATATATATATATATATATACGAGGGGCGGTCAATAAGTTTTGCAATTCGGATATAAGGAAACGAGATATGAAGAAAAGTGTTTTATTATTTTACAATATAACTACCCTCGACTTCAATCCAGGTAGGTGAAGAAAATCAGGGTGAGCACGAGCTGGAGGATAGTTTCTTAATGAGAAGTGCCTTAGATTAGAAGGAAGACCTTTCGTCTGACCCATGCAGCTTCAGCCTACATATGCATGTGCGCTGTTCTTGATACACATTCAGTCTCGTCGCCACAACTGATGCAAAATAGGCACTAAAAATATCTTCTTTTGCAAATATCAATCATACTTCGATGGAGAAATGCTCAGCATTATCGAACAAAAGCGGTCGTCCAAAATCAGCATAGATTATCAAAACTCTTATCAACTGCTCATTAAAGGTGCCTTGCATTACAAGGTGGAACTCTCTGTTTGATGCATTATCATTACTTTTAAAATACAAGGACAAATTACATCAACTCATGACGTCCCTTGAACTTCCAGTGTTCAGAAGTCACGAAATTAAATTTCTTTGGGAGTATGTCTCAGTTTTGGCTCCTATTGCAGTGGCAATTGATCGCCTACAGGCAGAACAAAACTCTTTTATGGAGAATTGCTCCATACCTTGTTCAATGTGGAGAAAAGGCTGAAGAGCCTTCAGTCACGTTCTCTGAAATTTTACCAACCTCTTCTAAGTGCAGTCACTAAGGGCTTTGGAAAGCGCTACCAATCTTATTTGACCTTGGCAAATGAAGCCAGCGTTACAGATACCATTATTGCATCAACAAGCCATCTATTCTTCAAACTACGCTGGTTACATATCAGTATTTCATGGCACAGTTCAAGCACCAAGACTCTGTTAAAAATATTATGATTCAAGGAATTGAGAATTTAGCAGAGGGACCCGAAGCTGAATCATCCAGTGGTGTCTCAGAGAGCGACGATTATTTTGGATTTATAAAACCTACTCAAACACGATCAACCGCAGATTTAGAATTGTTCAGTTACCTCCAGGATTGAAATAAAACACTTCAAAGTTTAGATAGATATCCAAACATAATAAAAGTTATTTATTATATACAATACCACCCTTCCATCATCAGCTCCTGATATAAATAGCTAGGTGAAATTTCATTCTAGGGAACTTTCTATTTTTTTTGTAGTACCTAAGTCCAATTGTCATCAAATTCTACATTAGTAATTATAATATACAATTTCATTTTAATGGATATTTTTTGTTGTGATACCAAGGAACCTTATCGATTGTCATTATATATCATGTATTTGAAATGTATTTAAAAATGTATTTAAATACATTTAATGTATTTAGTATCAAAATACATTTTCTCATGTATTTAATATTTAGTATTTAAATAGTTTAAAAGTATTTAATGCCCACCTCTGCCCCTAATTTCTAATATGCGATTTTCTTCTGAGAAATGTTCTAGCCATCTATTGATTCCACCATAATGGTTTCTTACCTTTCTTCCCAATGGCTATCATTGGGATACATTGCTCCTGGACTAAATTTATTAAATGCTTAAAAATATTCCACATCAAATAAACATTCTTTTTTAATTCTATATCTCAATTAACCAAATTAGAGAGTTAGAAGCATTCTTTAATCACCCATATCTGCTTTGTCCCTGGGAGGTATTTAACTTCACATGAAAAATGGAGCAGTCTTATCATTAATATTTGGATACGAGCTGGCAGCTGGTCTGATGTCTTCTAACTCAAATGAGAAATCAAATGTTTAGGATCTGTCTTGATGCAAAATCTCATTCCAATTGGGTATTGTGAGAATTTCTTACAAGCTCATGTAACTGATAAGGCTTTCTTTTCTATCGTGACATACTTCGACTCAGTTTCAGTCAGAGATCTTGATGCGTAGACCACTGTACGCCACTTGTTGCCGTTCAACTGTAAAACAACAACTCCGATACCATAAGAGCTATTGTCTGCCACAAGCATATTAGGATAGTGTTTACTATAGTGAAGTAGGGCTTTGGCTGATATCAATAACTCTTTAATCTTTCCAAAAGATTTCACCTGCACTGCATCCCCAAACCATGAAACATTCTTACTTAATAATTTACGAATTGGAAAGGAAATTTCCGAAAGACTAGACACAAAATGAGCCATTTGATTGCCCATTCCCAGAAATATGCGAAATTCAGTCACTGATGTAGTAGTAGTTTACCTAAAAATGGCTTGCACTTTTGTTGGATCTTGCCGAAGTCTCTACTTACCAACTACCAACTACCAAATCTAAAAAGGATAATGAATGCACACAAAAAACTGCACTTGTTCCCGATTCAAACAGATCCAGAACTCTTACAAGTGAGATAAACCCGCTTTAAGACGAGAATCATGTTGTTCTTTGAATTCACTAAAATGAATATATGATTCATGATGTTTTTTACTCCCTCTAGACACAAAAGTACTACACTTATCTTTTTGCTCTATACCTCTAGAGCGCTACTAATACTCATTCGAAAATTCGTACACTGATATCTCTCGAATGGGATGATGAAGATCGTGAAAGACAAATACTTCTCATGTAAAGGTATCTGAAAGAAACCTGAATTTGAATCCACCTTCAAGAAGTAGGAAGCACCGGCAAAAATAGCTAGAGTGTCCGAAACTACCGGCATTTCGAACTTTTCTCTCCTCATTAAATTATTGAGCTTAGAAAACTCGGTAGTAATCTTAACTGTACTATTAGTTTTAGATATAACTACCATCGGATAACACCAATCAGTAAGACTATTAATAGTGATTATAATTCTTTATTTTACTCAGCGGTTAATTTAAGTCTTTATCTTCGGTAACGAGGGAAGAGCTACACAACGAGAAACTGACAAAGAAAATGGCTCTTCTCCAGCTCTCCAACAAATTTTATATGGCTCTGTTTTCATTGTTCCTAAACCTTGAAAACATTTTGGAAATGTCCCTCCTAATACTCTTTACACGTTATGCTTCTCAATCTTATAAGAATTCTAAATGGCTTAAGTACGAGTCGACTTAACAAGGCTTTCGGCAAAGCTTTGATCATATAGACTTCAGTTATAACTGGCCTACTAACAAGTGCAAGGCTATATATACCTTATCATAAAACTGGAAGAGACTTAGCAGTAGGAATAGAAACTTGAGACTTTACTTCAGAAAACTTGCCTAAGCTATGGTAATGATTGGCTCTGGTATTAGCGTGATATCGGCACCACTATCAACTTCAAAACCAATAAAGCCATTATCCCCTATTAAAATCTTAGAAGCCTATCTCTCGGAAAAAATTGAAAACCTCCATACTACCTAAGAAGATGATACCTAAATCCGATTTATTATCGGGTTGAAAATCACTTCGAACTTTGTCGATTTTGTTTTCCGTCTTGCAACACTGGGCAAAAATGTCCTTTTGCCTCACATTTATTAGAATGGAAATTTTTTGCAGGACACTTAAACCTTTTTCCATATATATATATATATATATATATATATATATATATATATATATATATATATATATATATATATATATATATATATATATATATATATATATATATATATATATATATATATATGGAATATTTTGAAACGAGGCTGATTCCACCAGTTTGTTCCATTTAAGTTGTTTAGTGCCGCTATATAGACGATGTCCTGGGAATTCTAAGGGAAGATTTTGACCTCGATGGTTTTCTTTTATTTATTAATTCATTGGTTCCGTCATTTAAATTTACTTTAATAAAAGAAGAAAATAATAGCCTTCCTCTCCTAGATGTTCTAAGAATTAGACAACCAGACAGGTTTGAGTTTTCTATTTTCAGGAAACCGACAAATAATTATTTGACCGTTTCCTGAAAATAGAAAACTGAATAAAAATGGACATAGGAAAAATTATAATTTATTTTATGTCCATTTTTATTCAGGTCATTCTAAAAATATTAAAACATCAGTATTTTCTTCCATGTATCTCAGGGCGCTCAGAATATGTAGTCCGGACTATATACGAGGGGCGGTCAATAAGTTTTGCGAATCAGTAGGGCAAAACAGAGGAAGGGGGATGGCTGTTTGTGGGGGTGTTAGGACAAGTTATAACAAGTCAGGACCTGCAGCCACACGCTCCTGCCTTGTCTATTTAAGAAGCAGTAGCCGATCGCAGATCGTCAGTCACAAATTTTTCAACAATGGAGAAGGTTGAGCACCGCGCAGGGATCAATTTTTTGACCAAGGAAGGCAATAATGCAAAAGAGATCCATGAACGCATGGTTGCAGTGTATACCGACACCGCCCCTTCCTATGCAACCATTGCTTGCAGGAATAAGGAGTTCCGCCATGGTCGTGAGTCCTTGAAGATGACGCCCGTTAAACGTGACCAACGAGAACAATGTGGCCGTGTGGAGAGGATGATCCTCAAAAATCGACGGGGGAAGGTCGAAGAAATCGAGAGAGAACTTGGAATATTACATGGAAGTGTTATGAACATCATCTACGACAATTTGGCCATGACCAAGGTCTCTGCCCATTGGGTCCCTAAAAACCTCACGCCCCATGATCGACTTCAACGTCGTCAAAGGTCGGAGGAGCTGCTGGTCCTGTACAACCAAGACCCGGTGGGATTCAAGTCACGCATAGTGACAGGTGATGAAACGTGGGTCCATCATTGAGATCCCCTAGCGACTACTTTTTATTCCACCAGCTCAAGGCTGCACTGCGTGGACGCCGGTTTGGGAACGATGAAGATGTCCAGCTCACTGTCCAGGAGCGGATTGAACAGCAGTCGGGAGATTTCTGGTTGTCAGAAATTCGAAGCCTCAGGGACAAGTGGTGCAAGTGCATTGAAGTCGAGGGTAGTTATATTGAAAAATAATAAAACACTTTTCCTCATATCTCGTTTCCTTATATCCGAATTGCAAAACTTATTGACCGCCCCTCGTAGATCAAGAGTTTACAAAAATTGAAGAGATTGCCTTTTTGTCCCCGTACCCGCAGCAAAACCAATGACACTGTCACACGCTCCGGTCGCGTTGCCAGGATGCCTCGTCGGTACTCGGACTTGTAATCTCAAAATAGAAAAAGGGGGGTAACCTTCTTAAGGGAGGGAGTGTTATAGCAATGCCCTCTAGGCATTCCTATAATAAAATCCTCATGGAAAACTTAAATAAATATATATATATATATATATATATATATATATATATATATCATCAATTATTATATAAAATTCATATCATGCAATTCTGTTACTTAACTTTATCAATTAAATCGTTTAATTATTTTACTTACTTTTGTAAATTAAATCATATTTTATGTACAACTTAATAATTAATTAATTCATTTTACTTAACTTGTCAATTTAATTATTTTATGTAACCTTCAATTATTCAAATATCCTGTGACAAAAAACTGAATTCATTTAACATACTATTGATTCAAACAACAGGAAATGACTGAATTTTCTATCTCAGTCGAGGAGTTTAGGTCGGTAGACGAGGCAGTTGAGTTCTTCTCCGGCAACCTCCGACTACTATTCCTAGGACGTCTGGCCATTTTGCACGCCGACCACTCATATGGTGGTCGGCTGAGTGTGAGACGGCCCTCAAACAGAAGCGTTATGCCTACATGCGCTATAAGCGCCGCCCGAATGATTTCACTGTCGCTGAATTTCGTCGGGCTAGGGCTAGGTTCCGCTATATTTCGAAGCACGCCCACCGCTCTTCTTGGCGGGCATACGTGGCTTCACTTAACGGGAAGACCCCTTTAGCTGAGGTGTGGAAGCGAGTCAAAAGGATTCGGGGCAAGTTCTCGCAGGAACCCCCCCGCAAGTTCTCCAGGAGAATGGGACCGCAATCTCGGACCCCGCGTCCGTGGCGGAATCCTTCGCGACCGCTTTCTCCGCATTCTCTAGCCGGGATGCTGCTCCGCCAGCATTCAATGCACGTCGTCATGGCGCGGAAGGCCGCCGGCTGGACTTTGCCTCCAGAGGCGGAGAACCCTTCAACGAAAGGGTTTACAGGGAGCGAGTTGCGCTTCGATCTCGCTTCGTACGCGGACACCGCCTATGGTCCTGACGATGTCCCGTACGCCATGCTTCGACACCTGGGTGACGAGGCATGGCCTTTCTGTTAGATTTGTTCAACAGGATCTGGGTGGAGGGTCTTCTCCCAGATTCCTGGCGAATCGCTAGTGTACTCGCCTTTCGCAAGCCGGGAAGAGATCACTCTACTCCGACCGGTTTCCGGCCAATCTCTCTAACCTCTTGCGTGTGCAAGTTGATGGAGAAATTGGTAAATGTTAGATTAGCCTATTTCCTGGACAGCGGAGGCCATCTGTCTTCTGCACAGTGCAGCTTCCGTAAGTTTCACTCCACGTTGGATGCTCTGCTCCGACTGGAAAATGCCGTCTGCGGGGCTTTCCTTCGTAGACAGCATTACGCCACGGTGTTTTTTGATCTGGAGAAGGCCTATGATACCGCATGGCGATACGGTATCATGGAGACTCTCCACACGATGGGGGCGAGGGGACGCCTCCCAATGTTTATATCTGAATTTTTGCGAGATCGTCGATTCCGCGTACGGGTGGGGGGGAGCTCTCTCCGGCCCAAAGGAGCAAGAAGAGGGTGTCCCGCAGGGAAGTGTCCTCAGTGTCACACTCTTTGCCCTGAGCATCAACGGCATCACCTCGGTGCTGCTGGAAGATGTTCTTGCTACGCTCTACGTGGACGACCTTTCGATCTCTTTTGGCGCGGCCCAGATGCCAACTCTGGAGCGTCGACTCCAACAGGCATTGAACCACGCCTCTCACTATGCCAAAGCGCACAGGTTTCGGTTTTCTTTGGCCAAGACTAAGGTGGTGCACTTCTGCCGCCATCCACGGCTTCACCCCGACCCAGATTTGTTTCTTAATGGGGTGCGCGTGGATGTGGTTGTGTCGCACCGTTTCCTTGGTCTTGTATTCGACCGACGCCTCACCTGGGAGGCTCATATTCGTATCCTTAGGGTCTCTTGTTCTCACGCCATGGATATTCTCCGTTCCGTGACGTTCAGCGTTTGGGGCGCTGATAGGGCTACTGCCTTACTTTTTTATCGATCCTTTTTTCGTTTGAAGCTCGACTACGGATTCGAGTTTTATGCATCCGCAGCCGAGCGTTTATTGCAGAAGGTGGATTCGATCCACCATACCTGCCTCTGCCTTGCGACCGGTGCCTTCCGCTCTTCCCCCATTGAGAGCCTGTTGGTCGATGCTGGAGAGATGTCACTCGCTCTGCACCGCGTGCAGTGCATCACTCGCTTGTATGTGCGAGCACGGTGCCTCCCTCAGTCGCCAACAGCTTTCACTGCATCCGCAGCTGATCTCGACGATGCCTATGCCGCCGAGAGACGCCAGTCATACCCTAAGCCATTTGGGTTTAGGGCCAGGAAACTCCTTCGAGAGCTAGATATAGCTCTCGGGCCGGTGGCGCCCATGGTTCTGCCTAGGACGCCACCCTGGAGGGTATCCAATTTGGCTATTTGTCGCCACGCCTCTGCCCCCACAGCTTGTACGGCGCTGGGAGTAATGCGTTCGACCTTTTTGGAGCACACCTCGTGTCACGCTGGAATGTGCCAGTGTATACGAATCGCTCCAAGTCCCAAGAGGGGGCCGGCTTCCACGTCGTATCCCCTCTGTTTGAAGTCATCGGTGCTCTGCCAGGCGCTGCGTCTGTCTTCACGGCCGAGCTGGTGGCAATACCCCACTCAGTACGGGAGATTACGCGACGTGGCCGGTTCTGAGACTGGATTGTGATCTATAGCGACTCACAAAGCACCCTGAGTGCTCCCGGGGCATTGGAATCTCCGCATCCCCTCGTTCGCGATATCCATGACGCCATGGTTTTGGCGAGCCGGGCAGATGTCGAGATTATCTTCTGCTGGGTTCCTGGAGATGTAGGAATTGCGGGGGATGAGGGCGCCAAAGAGTCCACGAGGACTCTGCGACCGGACCAGCGTTTCACTCTTCCTCACAATTACTACATGGCAGGAATACGGGCATCTCTTCGGACTGCTTGGCAAAGAAGATGGGAGACGGTCGAAGGGAACTTAAAGTTGCGTGCCATTGTGCCACGACTGTTCTTATGGACCTATCCCCTAATCCTGCGGGTCTTCAGATTGCTTTCTGTGGTCTCCGAATCGGACACACTCGTGTGACGCATTGCTATTTGATGGAGCGCTCGCCTCCGCTATATTGCAACGACTGCGTCGTCCCCTAGACTGTTCGGCACATTCTTGTCGAATGTCCCAGTCTGGGTGATCTTCGTGCACGATACCTGTCCCGGTACCGGATGGGCGGGGTCGCTACCTCCTGTCCCTTGTACTCGAGACAGATTCGTGCACAATGACTTGTGGACCTGTTGATTTTTGGGGGGAGGCCGGGCTTCTCTTCTTTATTTAATGTTATTTTCTCTTTTTTCGTTTGTTATTGTTTTGTTTGTAGGTTGCACTCTCCTGCACCGGGGTGAGGGGGCCCTCCCCCCGCTGCTAGAGATTGCCTCCTGATTGTTAAGTTTTTCCAATATTTATCATTGTTATTTTTTCATCATTTTATTTTAAAGTAGCCTACTTCTAGGCTGCCATGTTTTTCGGCGACTTATGCCCAAGTGGGCAGTTGCCAGATGGGCTCTATAAAATAAAAAAAAATCTTAAAATTTCGAATGGGAAAGAATAGTGTTCCGGTGAGCCAGGCCTCCTCAACTTTCACAACCACATATGCGTCACCTGTGGCAATTAGTCATCCTGCAGCTGTAAACCAGGATGTCTGCGCCCGAGGTACCAACCACGCATTAATCAATCTTCTCACTTTCGATGCGACCAATCCGATAACGTAGTTCAAAATATTGCTAGCTTCTAATGGCACATCAAGCCATAACAGATCAAGAGCACATAATATGCATCACGCAAAAAGTCCTAATAATTATCTTTGCTTTGTTTCGGGGAATTTTGTTAGAAAGTTGGAGAAATAGTGCATGGGGGAAGTTGAGGCAAGATTTCAAGCTTGAATTTGGTAGATCCTAGGTTGAAGACTTAAGGGAATTACTAAATACTCAACAAATGGGTGATGGGCGTCCCACACGGTTCTTTGAGCATCTCAAAGAATTGATCAGGGCGAAGGGCGCTCAGTCAGAGCTTTTCGACTCGCTCTTAATGGAGATTTTCATGAGTGGGATCCCTGACCACATTAGGCCCCTCATCAATGATTGGTGAGCACAAGAGCGTGGATGAAATCGCCAAAGCAGCAGAGATAATATATCTCACTCCAAACGTAAACTGAGGGACTGTCCCACAATGTCCCATTCCTCCCTCTAATCCATCTATTTCGCAGGTTCGGTTACCAACGACGCCTTCTGGCAATAGGCCAGACCCGTGTAACGCCTCATTTTCACATTAATCACCGGACTTGGCTGCCACTTTGGAGAGGATAGAAGGAGAGCTACAAAAACTAAAACTCCAACGTGGGACCGATCGACTGAACGGTCACAAGGGTGGACGGAGCAACAGGCGCCGTTCTTCCTCTCGAAGACGAAACGAACAAGGGCATTCCAGCATAAGAGGTGAGGCACTGCATTCCCTTGCTCATTCTTTCGCCTATCCCTCTACTCCTAAATTCTCTCACTCTCAAACTAGAAATATGGTAGCGAAACTGTACCATGTACACAGCCTTGCCAATACTACCTATCATCTTATCCTCATTGTCAATCAAATGCTGGCTCTTCACAAATTCGTCCTTCTATTCATAATGTTACTTTGATCCAACCAACTAATTGGTGCTGATACTACAACAAATGTGGTGCACAAGCCGTAAAATGTATACAGCCCTACACATATTTACAACCAGTACCTCCTCAATCTAACGCTATTTCACCAATTTCACCTCAATAATCTATTTACTTTCCTCAAACTAATGCTCCACTCACTCTTCTGATTCTAATTTAAAATTTTCGACTAATTTAAACTGATAACGCAAGTGATCAATGGGTCTACCACCTCTGCCGTTTCTTCATCTCAGGTCGATACATCATATTGCATTTATAACCCAGTCTCTGGTTTCTCATATTTAGTGGACACTGGTGCAGTTTGTTTATAGCAGAGTGCCCCATAGCTTGTGCATCTCTGAAAGCTACTTCTCTAGTATAGATAGAGGGGAGTAGGAAAAGGGACAAAGAAAAAATAATAGAGTAGGCGAGTTGCGAACAGCTTCCCGCGTCGCTGGAATACTGTTAGCCAGCGGCGAATCCATTCTTCCATCCTGAGTCTCAAAAAGACTCATTTAAACGAAGCTTTTAAGCCGCTCGCCTGCCCTTCTCGTACGCTATACTAGCACTAGCTATTTATACAGCTCTACTAAATTTCAAGTCTGATTTTACCAGCAAAATGTGCTGTGTAGACTCATTAGATAGGCCCATCACAAATCTTTCTCTTTACATATCTGTTAGATGGTCACCAAACTCCCATGTGTGAGCAAGTGCTTTAATTCTAGCAACAAAATTAGCAGTAGTTTCACCAGAGTTTTGATTCCTAGAATATAACTTTAATCTTTCATATATTAGAATTACCTTGGGTTTGTAATCTTCCTTCAGAACTTTAATAATATCAGGATATTTATAAGTCCCTGGCTCCTTTGCTGATAACAAACCTTTAGGTAAGGCAAAAACCTTAGGTCCAGCCAATGTAAGAAAGGCTGGTACCTTCTTCTCCTCTGGGATAGAGTTAGCTAGAAAATAGAGTTCGACTCTACTAATATAGGTTGCAAAATCTTCGACTCCAGCATCGAAACTATCAATAGAACCTATAAGAGACATTGTATTCCAAAAAAATTTCTACGAAAAATAGAAATATACACACAGAGAATAGGATAGGGGACAATTTAATCCACTGATAATAGGCAAAACACAAATCCTCGTCGCCAATGTATTATATCTATTATCAGTTAGGTTATAACAAGTATTATTTAGAACACTCACCGAGGATGACGTGGCGCATCAGATATGGTAGTAATTGACACAATAAGTTATTAGTAGGGGTTAGTAAATAGAATAATGTAATATGTAATTTAGGCTATGGTAGGAAACAGTAGGCTAGAGTTGTTGTGTCTATAGCTTTTTCTTAAGTAGGTCGTTATCTTGATAGAGTGGGTGACGGGCGTGGACTGACAGGTTATTTCTACCGGACCTTAAGAGGTCACCTAGTATTGAAGTATTGTCAACAAGATTATAGTAAACCACAATAATATATCACGTCATTACAAAAGTTATAGAAGCAATGTTATTCAGCTCATTCGAATTATATATTTATTTATGAAATTCTGAAGAAATTTGGTTAGTTTTTCAAGTCCAAAGAGTTCTTTCCTTTGTCTTTTTAATAGGTCTCCCTTCCTCTTACGTCAGGCAGTGAGCAGCCGGCGCATGCGCATTATGGCGAAGAACGACCGACGCATGCGTGGCCTGGCAGCAACACACCTACGCATGCGTGACCTGTAATGACATAATTTTTTGACCAATCGCAAGTCAGATATTTTTAGACTCAATATGCTTTTGCCCGAGCGCATTTATATAAAATGACTTGTGAAGGAGGATGCGACCTTAATTTTGAGGGTTTAATTACCAAAGTTCTGTGCAATAGCGAGTCTACTGTTGCAATTTTAGTTGATCACGGCGTTTTTGAAGACAAATATAACTGTCCTAACTGTAACGCTATTCTGAAATTAAATAATCTAGGTAAATTTCGGTGCGACAAACGCGTTTATTGTGTCGAGTTCACACTTTAGGATCGCGCTTCATTTCTTTTGCTGATAGTTTCCTCGACTAAAGGATCGATTTCACAATTTTTGGAAGGCGATTAGCACGTTGTATCCGCCGGTAGAAACATTAAAAACCAGAGGTGTAGGTTGGATGTTAGAAAATATTTTTTCACCAATAGAATGGTAGATTACTGGAATAGTTTGCCTTCTAAGACAGTAGACAGTCCAAACTTGAATGTATTCAAACGTAGATTAGATGATTATATGGGGAGGGAGGGTTAACTTTGGGGGCTATTCTTGACTCATTCCTGTGGGTGCAGTTTTTTATTATTGTATATTACGATTGCTTTGGCTTTTAAAGAGTCTTGGCGATGATGCTTTTTGTTTTTGACACATTCCTGTGTATGGTTCGAATTGTATATTGTAGATGCATGATCTAACACAATCCTATCGATGCATTTTATGGGTGGGTTTTGGCAGATGCGGATGACTTTAATAGGCCCTTGTGGCTTTTGTCATCCATGAAATTATGTTATGTTAAGGAAACGAAACTCTTTTGTTTAACAATCGCCTTATAAATTCGAATCCGCAGTAGGCTTTCAAATTAGGAATATTACTAGTTATTTTCTTTAGATTGCGGAGGGGTATGGGGGTAAGGCTTCCCATTTCGAAAGTACCTAAAAAAATGTTAATTTTTGGCGCAAATAGCCTAAAGTAGGCAGTGATATCGTCGTCTTAAATTACCAAAGTGAATTAGTTTTTCTGTTAGTTTTTAAATTCAATTGTTTAGTCTCTGTTTCCGTCAGATCGGATTAGATTCAATATTAGTAAATATTTCTAAAGAGCGATCGATTTTGTTTCATTAATAAACTTAAGGAAATTGATTTTTATTTTAGTGTTTAATAACATAATGTCAGATGAAAAAGATTCACCAGGGTTCTTCAGATGTCAGTAATAGGCAAATAATACACATTTACCTCGTGCAGATGACTTGTTGGGTTCACGCAGATAAAAGGAAAAAATCAAATACATTTACCCTATGATTAAGAACTCCCGACATAAAGGCAATACTTCTAGACATAATCTGATCATATCTGTTTTGGGTGTTTGGGTATACTAATCTGTACGATAGGACTGACTGGCGCAAATAAATGTCGAGAGTGGAAACAAAGTATGAATTGGAAGCAATCTATATAGAGGACATAGCAAAGGGAAAACTGAAGAATAAAATATTAGATGCAGGAGAAAGGTTCTGGAGAAGAGGAATAAATGGCAAGAAAAGTCTGAACTTATACAGAGGCAAAAGGGAGCCGTGCATTGAGGATATGTATGATGGGAGTTTTGCAAGCCAGCTACTATTCAAGGCACAGAATGGATCCTTGGAGTAGAAGGGGTGAACATATAGATGGAATGGAGAGGACAGATGTGAGTGGTGCCTATTGGGGCAAAGAGAACCTATAGAACATTTCTGTGTGGGCCACAGTCTGGAGAGGGAGAGATTGAAAGAAGAATTGGTGATAGAGCTGGGAAGAGAAAAGTGGGAGGAGGTGGGGACAAGGGAGGATTATGGACTGAGTGTGGAGAAAAAGATATAGATGTCAAGAGAATAGGAATATTTCCACTTTCCAAATTTTGCCTCGTTGATTTCTACAATTTTCCCTTCACTGCCTACTTGTACATTAATGCACAAGTCTTTTCAGAGACTTTGACTTCATTGCGTACTACTTCCAATGTATTCTGGTTGGTAAATATGTAGATTAGCGGCCTGGCCAGAAAAAAAATTTGTGTGTAAATATTATCGCTCACTCGTGTCGGAATATTCATGCGCGTTTGGGTCCTTTTCGAATTATGGTAAACATGTAGATTATCGGCTCGGCCTGAAATTTTTGTTGGGGGGTAAATATTATCGTTCACCCGTGTTTGAATCTTCGTTCGCGTTATCTTTCACCTGTGTTTGAATCTTCGTTCGCGTTATCGTTCACCCGTGTTTGAATATTCATGCGCGTTTGAGTTTTGTTCGAATGCTAGGTGCCATTTCTTTTTTTTAAATCGCAAAATTAACCCCTGAAAATGCTGTTAACGTAGGCCATTTTAGTTACCAAATTGCCCGAAAATAACTAAACGAAACACTTTGTTTCCCGTACTTAAATGCAGTGGTTATACTTCCAAAATAGCGAAGAGGAAAGCCTATTTATTTTGCACGTCTGCGCCCTATTCAAAATCTAGCTGACTTGAATCACATTTTATTTTTGATCATCTAAATTCGAAGTTAGGGTTCCCATCTAATGCTTGGCCACAAATGTCGCATTCACTTTTAATTCGCACTAAATTATACACATCTAAAAAGGTGTTTAATTTATCTTTATCAGAAACTAGGGTTAATAATTCCGCAATAGCCTACGGACAAAATTCAGAATTCGATGATTATTTTCAAACTGCGTAAAAGGGGAATATTTGACACCCAAACTGCTAAAAAACAAGTAGTTCCTTGAAATGATCTAGCCAATTACATTTAAATATATAAAAGAAGGTAACAAAAATAGTAAAATGGGGAAAAATATATTGAAAAATAAAAATGACTGAATGAGGATAATAAAAAACTATTTAGTAGGAAAGAAAAATTGATATCAAGCATTTCTGACGTCATACCCCCCCCCCCCACCCCTATTATAATTCGCAAAACGATTACAGAAGCTGACATGATGTAGTTAAAGCATTCACCTCTGTAAACGGCAGAACATTATAACAATTAGGATTATATATTGGGGGGCTGTGCCCCCAGACCCCCCCCAATTTAATGAAACTCAGGATCATCGTAGTGTAGTCCCCCCATTGTGTTTACCCCCACACAAGCCGTCAACTTAAATGTACTCCAAAAACGTGAAACATTTTGGAGCACGGACGAAATAGTACGTCCCATCGTTTGCGCCGATAATCTACATATTTACCTTCTGGTTGATCAGAAAACAATAAATAATTGGTAAATATGTAGATTGGCGGCTGGGCCAAAAAAGTGGATTTTTGTTTGTTTATATTTCATTTACCCCTGTCTGAATATTCATGCACGCTGGAGTCCTATTTGAAATATACCCAGCGCCATTTTTTTAATAAAAATGCCCGAAACTAACCAAACAAAAAATGTTATACTGGGGGGCTGTGCTCCCCAGATCCCTCCCCCCCAATTGATTGAAACTCAGGATCATCGTAGGGTGGTCCTCCCATTCTGTTTACCCCCACACGAGCCGTCCCCTTAAATTTACTCCAAAGACGTGAAACATATTGGAACATGGATGAAATAGTTTACATCCCATCATTCGAGCCACCAATCTACATATCTACCAAATAATCTTCAGTATATTTTCTAGAGAGGCACAATTTTGAAAAAAACGATCCATTAAGACCGGAAAACGAAAAATAATGGCAGGAACTTTCACTGGTTTTTGAATCTTGTTTGCTTTTTGTGCACTTAAACGAAAAATCTTGTATTGAAAGTGGTTGGTTATAATTGTCACAATTAATTGTTAATTTAATTAATTTATGCGTGGCTAAATATTCAATAAGCTTACCCCTATCACTAAACAAAGGGGCAAGCTGAAAGAGATCTTGCAGGCAAACTTGGCATGATGCATCCATTATAATAACTAAATGAAAAGCCTACTGGATTGTAGGTATGATTAGACATCAAAAAATAGTACCCTTTGGAAAAATAGGGGTAACACTTCAGTTTCGGGGTGCATGGTAGGTGGCGCTGTTTATAGACCACAATTTTGAGCTACAATAAATGTCTTATGACATCAGATATGAACAATTAGGGCGTTATATTTTTTTGTATACAAGTATATACTGGGGGGCTACACCCCCCAGACCCTCTCCAATTGATTGAAACTCAGGATCATCGCAGAGTGGTCCCTCCGCAGTGATATCTCTCCCATGAGCAGTCCCCTTGAATTTACTGTTTTTTTCCCCAACAGCTTTTTACTGGCAGAAAAACCTAACCTAATGACAAACAATACTTACTTTTATAGGTTTCTTGATTAGTTTATGCGCCTCTAAATAATCTATAACATAACATAACATATTTCACGGATGACAAAAGCCACAAGGGACTATCAAAGGTCATCCGCCTCCGTCAAAGCCCACCCACAAAAAGCACCATCACCAGGGGAAGACAAAATCAAAGTCCCCCACAATATAATATAACAGATGACAAAAGCCACAAGGGCTCATCATAAGTCATCCAAGTCAAACGGCCTCTTTTTTAAGGCCCCAAACTCCCAGGAAAACTACATCCAGAGGATTGCATCCAGAAACAAGGGTATCACCAATCAAGGCTTGTCAAGAACTAAATCATGCAGCTATAGATATATACAAAGAATATTAATATATACAAAACTTAGGAACCATCACAACCTTCCCTCCCCTTAAACTCATCCAACCTACTCTTAAATACATTTAGATTTGGACTACCTACTACCCTCTGCGGCAATTTTTTCCAAAAGTCTACCACTCTATTGGTGAAAAAATATTTTCTTAAATCCGACCTAGACCCTTGCTTTTTAATTTTCAAGTGGTGACCTCTAGTCCGATTTCCATCATCTAACTCAAAAAAGTTGCTAACATCCAATTTATCTATCCCGGAAAAAATTTTAAACAGCTCAATCATATCCCCTCTCACACACCTCCTTTCGAACAAGAACATATTTAATACCCTCAGTCTATCTATATATTCAAGGTGCCTCAGGGAAGGAATAATCTTTGTTGCCCTCTGTTGAACTGACTCGAGAAGGTTAATATCGTGTCTAAAATGTGGGGACCATGCCTGGTCCCCACATTTTAGACACGATATTAACCTTCTCTAGATGTGGCCTAACATAAGAGTTATAGAGTTTAAGAATAACCTCCTTACTTTTGTAACAGACATTTCTCTTAATGAAACCCAGCACTCTATTTGCCCTATTTCTTGCTTCAATACACTGCTTAGAAAACCTTAATGACTTATCTATTACTACTCCTAGATCTTTCTCATCCTCTACTGAGCTCAGCCAATGCCCATCCATTTCATAGTTAAATTCTCTATTATCTTTTCCCATGTTAATAACATTGCACTTATCAAGGTTGAAAGTCATTTGCCACTTATGTGCCCAGGATAACAATTTATTTAAATCTCCCCCTGCACTTTAAAATTATCATCAATATCTTTAACTACAGCTGCTAATTTGGTATCATCCGCAAAAATTGACACTTTATTATTAACTGCCTTCCCAAGATCATTTATATAGATGACAAATAATAATGGACCGAGAACTGATCCCTGAGGAACCCCACTGATAACATCCCTCCACTCTGACTTTACACCATTTGGCACTACCCTTTGCTTTCTGTCTTTCAGCCACTCAGCTATCCAATTTGGAACACCTCCACATATCCCAATCATTTTTAATTTATGAACTAGTCTCCTATGTGGTACCTTATCAAATGCTTTACTAAAATCCAAGTAAATTACATCTACATTCTCTCCCTTATCTACTTGATCTGTTACAAACTCCAGAAAGTCTAGTAAGTTAGTCAAACATGATCTACCTGATCTAAACCCATGCTGAGCATCGCTGATTAACCCCTCCCTCTCTAGATGTTGGCGAATCCCTTTTTTAACTATTTTCTCAAGAATTTTACAGACTACAGGAGTTAGGCTAACCAGTCTAAAGTTATTTGGATCCTCTTTACTACCCTTCTTGAAAATGGGGACTACATTCGCTCTCTTCCAATCATCGGGTATTTCTCCATATTCCAGTGACCTAGTATACAACTTCTCCAGAGCTATTGAGATACTTTCTACCCCTTTTTTAATTATCCTAGAATGAATATTATCAGGGCCAGAGGCCTTGTTAGCATCTAACTCACCTATTAGTCCTTTTATCTTCCTCCAATCCACATTAATGGTAGTAAATACCTCTTTCCCTGACGCATGAGTACTATACATAAGACTATTTAGTTTCTCCTTTGTATATACTGATGCAAATTGACCATTTAGTACCTCAACTATTTCCTCATCAGTTTCTCTCACAACCCCTTCATATTTGATAGGTCCTATCTAAAACTTTTTCGCGATCATACAAAATAAAGCCAAATTCGAATAACGAAGAAGCACAACTAGAGCAGTGATATCCTCTCAGCAGTGCATCAACTTCTGATCTCCGTAGCCTCATCTTCTGGGGTAGAATGAGTCTTCTCCTATGGACTAGTGCATTTGAAATTGAGGAACCACCTTGGTACTGAGAAGGCAGCATAAACCTGTGGACTTTTAGACTTTTTGGAGGAGGCTGGCCTTCTTCCCCTTATTTAATGTTTGACTATGGATCTTGTGCTTCTTTGGCGGGGAGGGCGGGCCTTCCCCCCATCAACGGAGCTCGCTTTATATTTTTTCAATTTGTTTTTTTTTCTGTTTGTATTTTTTTTTTATTTGGCTTTTAATATAACCTAGATTTAGGTTAGGATGGGTACGGTGAGTTATGCCCTAGAAGGCAGTCACCAGATTAGATATTAAAAACAAACAAAAGACCAACCCTCTGTACCAACCACCCTTTCCTGCCCCACCCTCCAGTGCAATGATGTCTTCTTATTTTCCCGTACCTTCTATTCCTGTATTGCCCTTACCTCTATCATTATCTATTTTCTGTACCAATCTAATAAAGATATCCAACTCCTGCCATACCACCTCTACCCCAGTCTTGCTCAAATGTTGTCCATCCATCACATACATTTCCCTATTTCCATAAAACCCATTCCAAATATCCACAAACACCAACCCTGACTTACCACACAGACTTCTCACATATTCTTTCAGCCCAATTACATGAGACATCCATTCTTAGAAGCACACCTCACACAATACCTTTTACTATGCTTTCACTCAACCTTTTGTACCCCTGACATAACTCGCATAAACCTACTTTCATCGCATCATTCACTCTTGCATATGTAACCACAATTGCATCTCTCTCTCAACCAGATACCAGTCTATCATACCTTGTGCACACACCATCTACACTAGCACCCAGCAAGCAAACATGCAGTCTATTCCACTTTCAAGCACTCAACTTCCTATTAAAATATTTAATCTGAGAATCACCTCAGTCAACCTCCTATTTCTATTTACCTTATGCCTAGCACTACCATCCCTTCTAGTCTTTTTCAAAATTACACTCATTCCACTTTCTGCCATATCCAAACTTTCAGCTTCTTCTTTCAGGGCATCAAATTTGTTAGTCAACCTACTAGTTTCCATGCCCCTCTTTCTCACACACCTAACCTGCCCTAACCTATCCATTCTAGCCATATTCACCCACCATTCACCATTACTTACCTCAGCCACTTCTGTCACTCCAGTCCCTAGTCTAGGCCTATCTTCCACCCTACTAGTCCCAGCCACAGCCTTCATGCATACACTGGCATCCCTTCTCACTTCATGCACCGAATCTCATAGTGAGCGGTTGAGGAAGTGGAGGAGTGCCTGGATGTTATGGTATAGTTGTGGGTGAGTGTGGAATGAGGAAGACAGGAGAGGATATAACAAAGACATTGAATCTGTGTAGAAGATTACCATCCCTGGGAGAAAAAAACTTCTTTATTAGATTATGGGCTTGATCCAAGGCATATAATTCTGCAATAACAATATTGTGGTGGGGATCAATATTCCTTGCGAGTGCAGTGGAGAGGTCTGTGCAGATGATTGTAGTTGAAGGGGGCTCAGTGTAGTGGGAACTATCTGTGTATACAGATAGATATTCATTGTAGGTATTACTTTGAAGAAAATTAAAGGCAGACCTTGCTATGGAAGATGGGTTAACTGATAGAGCCATTTATATAGTAAATATTTTTTCCTGTATTCTAGTGGCAGGATGCCACTTTCAACGCAAAGGGCTGAAGTTTGGGAAGAGCTAAAAGCTCTTAGGGTAATTCTGATTGCACTGTAATGGATTGGGTCTCTTCTAGATAGATGAGACTTGTTTGTAGCACTGTAAATTATGGAGCCATAATTCACTTATATTTGGATGTAGGCTGTGTAAAATTGCAGAAGTACTTCACGGGAGGTATTCCATTCTATTCCAGCAATATGATATATCTTATGTATTTAATGTAGATGTTCCACTAAAAGCAGTTTCTAACAAATGTTAAAAATGTATGTGCATCTATTGTATTGTGGCCTGTTAGGAAACCATATTGGTTTGGATGAGCACAGTGGTGGGATTCTAACCACCAGCATGGGGAGAATGACAAAAGTTTTGAAAGAGAGGGAAACTGGCCCAGTGTCCAGCTCTCATTGAAAAGCTTAATTAGGAATTTTCAATATGCTTTAGGAAATCAGGGAAGATCATATCAGGGGTATTACCTTTTGTCACAGAATAGAAGGCATCAAGCAGTTCTTTGAGTTGAAAAGGAGAGGCAAGTTAGTTATATGTGATTCTGGCATTGAGTCTTTAAGTAGATTAGTTTTGTGTTTGGTTAAGAGTGGTTGCTGTATAAATGACCACATTCTAAGGGAAATGCTTCCCCCCTTGTCCATGTCATTTCTCAGCAGAGAGCCACATATGCAGAGTAGATAGGGAGGGTGAGATCATACATCTAAAGAAGGTCCAAGCTTTGGTGGAAGGGGTTAAAAAGAAAGGAAAACTGCAGAATTTACACCCAGGTTCTCCTTTGCAGTTGAGGATAGTTCTTGGGCAGTTGGCTTCCTGTTTCCAAAAGTCTATTTCCTTTTTAGAAATGGTGCCTCCATCTCGCAAAAGCCAACTGTCTGTGATGGATAGCTGATGCACACTTCTGTCCACTATGCACAGTGAGGATGGCCATTAAAATGGCTGATAGTGCAGAGGAATGCCTTTTTCCCAGCTGTGTGAAGAGATTCTCTCAACCAGCTGACTTTCTCTTGTAATGTTGTTGGATTGGGTGTGGGGGTCCCACAAGTGTAGATTGGAATTTGGTCCATCCACCTTGGGCGGATTGTGTGAAGAGGGGGATTTGTAAGGCCACTAGAAGAGTTGATTATTGGTAAATATTCACTGCCCATGTATTGGCTGGAGGAGATCACTGAAGATGAGAATGACCCACCACCAATGCAAAGGTTCAATGTAGAGGGCAATGCATTTGTAAGGAATGACATGGAGAGCTTGTGGTGTGGGGTGGAGTTGAGAATTGTGAAAAGTAGTCAATAAATTCTGACTCAGTGACTGGTTATAGCAAACTATTATGTCATACCAGGCTCCACTGATATCACTGGGCAGCTAACAGTTCCGGTATACCATGCAGAGATGCAGCTAACAGTTCCGGTATACCATGCAGAGATGGTGTGATAGGCCAACCTGTGTTGTATAAGCAGAAGAAGACCACCGCCTTCTCTGTTAACCTGTCTCTGCACAATATTGAGTAGCCTTTGAACTGTGTGGAAAATTTGACAATAAGACAAGTTTCTCAGACCCGAGTCAAGTTAAGAAATAGGGGAAGGCTTTAGTTTTTTGTCATAGAGAACAGGCATACCCCTAAATAATGGGACTTTGTGATGCTGCCATTATGTGAAGAATGTTGAGACTATTTGGATAGCACTTGGAAGGAGAGTAATCAGAACCAGTTGAATGGATGCCCCAGATTAGAGAAAATGGTGAAGATGATGTGTCAGGGCTACATTTAGCCTTTTGTGCTTGGGATGTGCTCATAGGACTGAAAGATGTCTGTAGGATAACTGAGGCTACCCATGGAAATTATGCATTTTTTTACAGCATGTCATAGTAAAGCAAATGGAGAAAATGTTAGTGTAAGGATCAAAGGGTTTAAGGAAATTAGAGTATGGTTAGCAGGTGGCTGTTTAATAGTAAAGCACAAGCTTATGGTGCAAGATCCAAATGAGGAATCCATTGAAATAGTTCATGCTGTATAATCCCTAGTTTTGTGAAGGTAAACAAAACAGCACTTCTCCAATATAGGCTACATGCATCAAAGTTTAGGTGAGGTTATTTCTTCTTGTACTATTTTGTATTATTAATGGAAATTATGATCTTCATTTTTGTCAAGAGTCAAAATGTGGCAAAATTAAGTTTGAATCTAAATTTGATGGATTTGGGTTCCAACTTTTGCCCCCACCCTAAAACAATTGATTTTGGCAAATTGCACAAATACTTCATGAAGAAGAAATATAATGTAATAAAAGAGTGTAACCAAATTAAATATACAACATAGAACTCTTAATAGAAATCATTGAAAAAGAATGAAAGAATACAGAGCTCAGTGTGTAATTTGTTACCTAAATTCAAAATAAAAGAAAATAACACAGAGTTCACAAGCTTCACATCATATTCCTTTCGCTTGTCCTTCATCTTCTGTGATAGAAGCTGGCCCTTTCTCATCTTGTATAAGTAGTAGCGGATGTCCCCAAGAACTAACTGCCTGATGAGAGACTGACTGCCCTCATCCCTGGCTATGGATCTCAATGACTTGCTGGGATCATTGTCAATGATGGCCTCAATCTTCGCGAGATATTCAGGGTTTCTTTTCATATTCAGTAAACCCTCAATATAATGAATTTCGGATATAATGAACCAAATTTCCTGGCCAAACTCCATCGGGTTTAACAGGAAATCATTATGACCAGCCTGAGTGAGTGTTTGTGTGTCACATGTCTCCTACAGTGCAAGGTTCGTATCAATACTATGTTGTGTAGTCCACTTAACTTTATTAGTAATTACATACGTATTACATATCCATAAAGAACTTGGTTCGTTATTTCCATTGCTCTTAACGCCCATTGGGTTTAACAAACTTTTAGCTTTAAAAAATGACCCCTCGCCCCATATAGTTCGTTATATCGAGGGTTTACTGTATATATTTTCTGTTTGTAAAAGGAGAGTCCCTTTTTCTCTCTCCTGTCATCTGGTTCACTGCACTAAAAATCTATCCGGAGAGATTGGTATCTTTCTGAAGTTGGACATTGCACTGTCATTCAGAATGTTCACTGCCTTGTTTGCCACAACTTTATTAGGTTATGCTTTTCAAGAAAACCTTGCACTTTACTCCAATTACCACAGATGTCTTTAATCATAGCACTCATAACTTCCTTTCTCTCTGCCTCTTCCTCTGATAACTGCTTCTCCACCAATGTCTTCTGCTGCTCACTTTGAAGTTCAAGAAACCCTTCTGTAGTGAGTTCTTCACTATGGTCTAGCACTAACGCCTCCACATCATTACCATCAACCTGCAAGTCCATGCTCTTGCCCATGGACACAATTTCATTATGTAATTTAACCGATGTCACAGACTCAAAGACCTGAAAATTTCTTTCTTGTACATAATCTGGCCAGTCTCCTTCAGGCTGAGTTTAAGCTCCCGGAACTGACTTCATTCCAAGCTTTATCAATCAGGTTAATGCAGTGGAGGATATTAAAATGCTTTTTTCATCTCAAAACCCCTTGTAAACAGGGTCTTTGTGTACAATTTCTTAAAATTTGAAATGACTAGTTGGTCCATGAGCTGTAGCGAGAAGGTGTGTTTGGATGCAGGAACTTTACACTTTTATAAGATCGTACTCAGCATCCAAGTCATCTACCAAGCCTGGTGGGTATGCAAGATATTTTTTCATGCTTGGTGTGAAGACTTCATGCATCCATTCCATAAAGAGGAGCCTCATTACTTAAGCCTTAGTATTTGCCTTAGTATCTTCAGTAAATTTGTAAAACTCTTTCACAGAGGAGTTTGCAGCTTATTTGCTTGAACTCATAGACTCCTCAATCCTGATCACACTATGAATGCCATTTCTCTTTCAAAACTTGGCCACCCTCTACTCACTTTAAATTATCATCGCATGTACTCAGTTTTCTTTAGTAAATCACTGTGTAAATACCTCACTTTTTCACATATTAGAGCTTTACTAACACTATCACCAGCAAGTTGCTTATCATTTATCCAAACTTGCAATAATTTTCTAACTTCATCCATTATTTTAGGTCTATGCTCGGGCAAAATGGTCTCTCCTTTAGTACCCTTAATTTCCTCTTGTTCAAAATCCTACTTATGGTCAATTTTAGCATATTGTACTGCAACGAGAGATCAGAGACACGAACACCATCATCATGTTTAACACTTATTTATTTCATTAATTCAATGGTTATTTTAACTTTTTTTTCACTGCCACATCACTTAACTTTCTTGGGAGCCATAAATGAAAAATCACAGTGGAAATATGCAAGAGATTGACTCCTCAGACATGCTATGCACAACAGAGTCCTTCTCATTTGCCTTTGGTCACAAATCAAAGTGTCAGGTTTTTGTAGATACATATTTTGTTCATAAGTAGAGATTCAACTTATATATATATATATATATATATATATATATATATATATATATATATATATATATATATATATATATATATATATATATATATATATATATATATATATAATTTTATTACAAATATAGGATTATATATGTTGAGCCACCCAAATGGATTCTATTAATTTAAAAATTTTCGAGAGGTAGCAAAAGGTTGTTTTTAGTCACCTTGTTTCTTTAAAATTTGATATTTCTAACATCACCCTATTTCTTATCTATGCCCTTAATTTTTAATGATTAGCCAAATTTTCAGAAGGATTTGAACATTTATATTTAATTGTTCATGTTGTTACTGTTAATGCTGATGCTAACATATTCAACTGTTACTGGACAAGCCTATATATCGCTTTTTAATAGAATGATGGTTGACTACATACCTATAGATGGTATTTTCATTTCCATTTCAAGCTTTAGTACATTCTTATATTTTTTTACAACTTTTTATGTTTAGAAAAGTATATTTCATTCCAATATATTTCTCTTTGAGATGCTCTGGTAGATTGGGTGGCGGGGGAGGGGTGGGGGTTATATCCTTATGCCAATATGTTGTTAGGTATTTATATCTTCATAATACGCCAATGCTTTAAATGGTTTCATTTCCTTTACCTTTTTTTTTATATGCTTCCTTTATATTTCAGCTATTCCAGCAAATATTGATAATGGCCTATTTGAGACATTTAGCATTGATTCTAAATAGATATAAATAGAATCAAAGACTGAAATAAGAAGTAAGTAATTGTCAATGTTAATTAGGAAAATTCATTGTATTGCTAGTTTTTCTTTACCTTAACTCGGTTCTCATAAAGATATAGTATTGTAGCAAATTAGGGTCAAAAATGACCACCAGGTGTTTTCAAGGCAAGATCCATTTGATGTTCCTTTTGAAATAACCATGTTTGTTAAACCTATTTGTAGAACAGCAGTTGATAGCCTCTCCAGGATGATCATTTTACTAATTTAAAATATGTAATTATATTTTGGGAGTTGTAATCCTTAACTCTATAATTTAACTTGGTGAATTTTTGAAATTTTTGAAAATGTTTTTTTTAGCTTAGTGGACAAGTAACCTTTCATGTTTTTGAGTTTAGGTTTATTGGAAACTTTTATTCGCAGGGTTGTTTTTTATATATTTCGAGCTTTTATCAAAGTTCTTTCTAAGAATTCAGAAAAAATAAATATAATTATCAAATGATTTGGAATGAAAAAACATACAAATCGTGAAGTTCAAAAAATGTATTAAAATTAGCGCTTTTTTACTATCATTTCATATATAAAACAAATTTAGATGAAAAAAGAGATCTGACAAAGGTTTTTCTATATATCAAACTGGGTGAAGTGTCTTAAAAAAAGGTTTTAGGGTGTCTATGTTGAAAAAAGTGGTTGGAAAATTCTCAACTATATATAAATCTTCAAGGGATAATGACAATATAATAAAAGGTGAAATAACTTTAAAAAAATGTTTCAGGGTATCTATGTTGAAAAAGGTGTTCAGGGTGTTAAAATAAAAGTCTATAAAAAGGGGATTAAAAAAAGCGGTTTAGAATAGCAAATAGGCCGAAGGAGTGCCTGTGGAACCAAGTTCTTTCTGAAAGAAAGAATACGAAGTATGGCTTGTGTATCTATTATATATTATCAATTATAGTTGTATCATGAACAACAATTAACATCACTCACCATAGATGTGACATGTCCGATGTAATAATAAGTATTACAATAAAAGTGTTAGTACGGGTTAGTAAATAGAGTATAATATATCATTTAAGTTATATGAAAAGGTAAGTTACAGTTGTTGTGTCTAGTTTTTCTTAAGTAGGTCGTTGTTAATCTTCTTAGAGTGGGTGCTGGGTGTAGACTGACTCAGTATTTCTATAAGACCTTTAGAGGCCACCTAGTATCGAAGTAGCAACAACAAGACTATAGTCAACTGCAACAATAGATCATGTCATTACAGGAGTTATCACCAGTAGTTATTTAAATGAAAAATGCCCCAAATAAAGATATTGGGATCTAATGCCCTTGCAGTTTTAAATGAGGTTTTATGGGTTCAGAGGCAATTTTAATCTCCCATTCTCATAAGGGAGTAATGTGTAAAGCAGAAAGGACTGCACACTTAAGGGAGAGTGTGTTTTCCTGCCTCCGACACATGGGAGAGGTGCAGCACCATCTATGTAGCCTAGACCTAAGGGTATTGGTGTCTCCTCCGACTCTTAGGGAGTTGGTCTGTCCTCATTGTTCAAGGGAGTTGAGGGAGTCTGTGTGTCCTCACAGTCTAGGGGAGTTTGGTGTGTCCTGCCAGTCTAGAGGTTAGTCTGTCCTCACAGACATCTGGTACCTGGAGGAGTGGTCTGTCCTCACAGACATCTTGTACCTGGAGGATTGGTGTGTTCTCCCAGCCTGAGTCCCATTATGGCTGGGAAAGCTAGTGCATTCTCCCTCTCCATCTATGGGTCCCTTTTTTTCTAAGGACATCCCCTCCTTATTTCCTCATCTAGGTATAAGAATTTCACCATCTGCCACACACTGTCATAAGAGTGGCTTTGGAGCCGCTATAAACAATGCCCTTTAATGCCTGTAGGTTGCAAGAGACTAGGCTTGAGGTATCCTAGGTGTTGTGGTATGATTAATGCGAAGATTTGTTTTACCCCATTAAACCCTTCTCTCTTCCTAATGTGCTAACCACTCCCCTGCAGCACATTCTCATGGGCATAATGTTGTACTGCTTATGGTGGGTGGCTTTCAGCCTTGTTGGTTGCTAGGCCAACTAAAAGTCTCTGGGTCTGCCACAACTGAGCTTCAGATCTTAGCCATCCTGTCGATAGGTAGTGCAGCCTATTGATGAGATCTGCCTCTTCACCCTGCTTCTCTGGCTGCTCAATCAGGAGCTGCCAACTTTGGGGATTGACTGTCCACCAGGTAACTTCCGTTCAGTGTGTGTTTTTGTTGTTCTGGCATGAACATCACACGTGCCCAGAGATGGAGCCCATGAAAGGTCCAAAAATCTAAGATTGGTTGGATGCAGGATATAATCCTCCAATCCTTGTTTTTTTCAGGCATTGACAAACAATCAAAGATTTATGACCATGTTTAAGAGTAAAGCTTCACCCAAACCTTGGTGTTTGGGTGTGTGAAGAACCTGACTCCCCCCTCACCACATTATTAGTAAAGGGAATTCACCTTTACATTTTATGGACCAGCTCCACCTCTTTGAAGGAGCTCTCCCCCACTGCTTTGTCAGGGCAGCCCTCCAATATCCCAGTGGATAGGTGGCTTCCCCCTTTCCTATCTCTATGGGTGAAGGGGTTTCCCCCCTCCCCCCATTTTTAGAGTCACCTTTGATGACTCTACTATGTGACCAGTGGTGCCCCCCCCCCCCTTATCTTTTCCAAGGGCCCCCTAAGACTGGTAAAATGATGGATGCAAGGATGCCCATTCCAGGTGGGTGGGAATAGATTGAACCCGCTTAGAGTGGTGAAAAGTGGTGGGGTCTACTAAACCGAGTCTTCCCATTCCTGGACTTGTAACTAGTGACCTTAACGGGTGCCATTGCCCTCTGAGATGCATCTTATACCAGTAGGCCACAGACCTAGTGAGTCCCCAGTTGGGATCCCCAACATCACAGGGGGTTAGTGGCCAAATGGAGTCATTGGGGATCTGTATTACCCCAGGAGTTGACTTTCATTAGGAAATAATTGCCACTGAGTCAGTGCTTGTAGCAGGGGAAGACCCTGCCATCTCAGCGGGGGCACCTTTGTGTCAATGTCAACTTTGGGAGGGCTTTCCATCTGGCCAGGCAAAATTAGTGTAGAAATAGCCAACTCTGCTAATTTCTTGAATGGGCTTAAACCTGCTAAATCCTTATATTTGATAACGTCACTCCAAAATTCTTCACTAGCTTTTGTAGAGTTCCAGTTAATTAGGTGAATTTTATTGTACTGAACTTCATGGGTAGATATATGATATTCTTCAACTTTCATAAATTCCACCCTGTAAGGGGAATGGCGATTTGCTTTCCTGGCTGCCATGCTGATGGGATTCAGTGCCCTGTCCAGCCCCAGCTTATCCTCTTCTTTCTGACACCCTGTCTTCTTACCCTGCTCCCTCACTTTCCATACAACCTCCCCTACAACTTTCTCTGGTTGGCCTCTAATTTCACAGGGTAGATGCTGACCAGCTGAGGGTGGAGGGGACAATGCCCCCTTACCTAGCTCCAGTTTGGGGTGGTGGGTTTTTAACAACCTGCTTCACCTCCACCCTCACCTTTCTCCTTTCACAGTCTATAAATTTTTTTGCCCAGCCTAAGGTTTGAGACGCTATGCTGATGGGCTGCCAGGCCACTAGGCAGGAAGAGTGGCCTTAAATGGTGGCAGCTAGCTTTGATGGCCCTGTATTCACCCCTTGCAGAGTGGGCTACTGCATGGGATGATTAGTATTTGTGTCCCATGAAATAAAAAAGGCAACATGTCCATTGAGGAAGTCTCTTCAAAATCACAATCAACTCCCGCTTTATCATCGTCAGAGTGGCCTTTGGGCAGCTCTACAACAGAAAAGTAGGTCCCCCATCCATACCTTCACACAGGACACTCCAAACATCTCTGACCAGAGAGGAGGCTTACTCCTCTCTTATGTCTACAGGTGCAAGAGACTCCCATTCACCCTATTCTCTGGAGTCGCTGGGTGACTTCCTTTTTCCAGCAGCAGTCCTCCTCCTTTACTTTCCAAAGGGACTGCCAAGAAAACAGCCAGGCAGCCTATAATTGACTGCTCCCAGTGGGAGCTGCTTTGTAGGGCCAACTCCCTCAGGGGGGCAAGGGATAGCAGGGTCCCATGCCCTCTAATGTCCTCCTTGTGTCCATGACCTGCTTGCGGGGGAATGTATCTGCCCTCCCCCCCCTCTCTCTCTTCCATAACAGATGCCAGTTTGCTGGCTCACTTCTTGACAAAAGGTTCCTCTAATGGAATCTGTGATGTCTTGGGAGGGCGGATGGCCACTTGGAGGCTCCCCTGAGATGGACATGGTCCCTGAGGTGACCCAGATGGTAGGATCTTCCATGGGGTCGAACCTGGGCTCATTGCCAAGCATGGAACCTGAGTCCGCCCTTGTGCAAGCTCCTCCTCAGTCAGCTTGGGTCACAGAGGCCTCACAAGGAGAGTAGAGATCTTCCCTCCCTGGTGGTGCCCCTGAGACAGCCAAGATCTTCTCCATTTCAGAGAAGGATCTTGCAGAGTATAGTCCATCTGGCCTGGGGGCTCCTAAAAAAACGAACAAGAAAATGAGAAAGAAAAAATGATTTGGGGCTCCTCTTCCTCTGTGGGAGCCACGGAGATGGACAGGTCGGCACATCTGGCCCTGGTGCTCCCCAGCTAGGGAGTCTCAGACTAAGACCAAAGGTGCGCAGAGCGGAGCCTCGATCACGACGGGGCCCCTCATTCAGAGGTTACCTGGCGTTTTCGAGCCCACTGGCTTCAAACTCTTGATTAAAGTTGCGTAGCCCTTAAACAATCAATCCCAAAAGGAGGACAGCACTAAAGGAGTTTCGGTTCCTACGCCAACACCAAGTGGATCCTCCAAAGGAGGGAGGAAAAGAGTCGCATGGCGAGCCCAACCTCCCTCGATAAGTCTTCCAATGCGACAGCGCCTTCAGCGCATTGTCTGGCCAACCTGTCCTGGAGTTTTGCCTCTGGGAAACGTACGGCCATTTTCGTGAGGGTCTTATCTTCAAAGAGGGTCCCCGCATCTCCTCCTAGCTAGGCCTGGAGGGCATTTTCCTTCAATGGAAATGCTGCGGACTCCAGACCAACTGGGAAGAGCTGCCGAGACTCGTCTCCCGTTTTCCTTAGCTATCTTTTTGCAAGAGACCATGCTGGGCGCGTGCCCCTCCGGGGTATAAGGGTTTTTCCACCCCACCACCACAGGATGGGGGTCGGGCTAGAGGATGCTCCATTTACACCCGGCATGCGTACATTACATCGTTAACCTACTTCTGCCGCCTCGTGACTCGGTTACCGAGGTCCTTTCTCTTGCTCGGGGACTTGAACGGGAGACACCTCCTCTGGTGAGACTACTCAATCAATCCCAGGGGTCAGATCCTTGATGAGCTTGAGATAGGTGTCCAAAATGTGGATGAGTTTACGCATCACTGCCCGAGAACCGCTTCATTTACTTGTCTCGATCTATCTTTGGGCTCTCCTGATGCACAGCCTGATTTGAGGAGGGGAGGGTAGTCGATGACCATCATGGTAGTGAGGACTTTCCCATTTAAATGTCATTTTCTGGGCCGCTGCTGCCTGAGAGCCCGCCCCGGTGGTGCTTGGCGAGAGTGAGGTGGTCTGCATTTCAGGAAATGACTGATTTCTCTGACTCAGTCAATTAGTCCCCGTAAGGGGCGCGGCGATTTGCCATCCTGGCCGCCGTGCTGACGGGACTCAGCACTCTGTCCGGCCCCAGCTTAGCCTCTCTTCCTTCCTTCAAAGCACTTGTTTCCTCTCTTTTCACACAACCTCTCCCACAACTTTCTCTGGTCAGCCTCTAATTTCACAGGGTAGATGCTGACCTTCCTTTCCGCCAACCATCCCGCATCGGGGCTAAGGGGGTGGGGGACAATGTTCCCTAACCCCTGAGCTCCGGTCTGGGGTGGCTGGTTTTTAACTACCTGCTTCATCCCCACCCATACCTTCCTCACATCCCTTTTCCTCTCGTCTTCAAAATCTATCATTTATACGCCGTGTCTAAGGTGGAGCCGCCATGCCGATGGACTGCCAGGCCACCAGGCGGGAGGGGTGGTCCCAAATGGCGGCGCCTGGCTCTGCCGGGCTTGTAAGCACCTCTTGCAGTGCGGGCAACTGCAAGAGGTGATGAGCTATTGCGTCTCGTGGCAAAAATAAGGTCACCATGCCCATGCATGAATTTTCAAAACACCAAACCCCTTTAACTCCCCCTTGCTCATCGACGGAGCCGCCCTCGGGCAGCTCCAGCAAAAAAATGGAGGTCCCCCCCTGTGCTTGCACAGGGGACCCTCCATATTTCTCTAACCGGAGAGGAGGCTTACTCCTCTCCTTCACCTACGGGTGCAGGGGACTCCCCCTCACCCCCTTCTCTGGAGGTGCTTTCGGGCACCTCCCTTTTCCCAGCGGCAGTCCCCTCTTTTCTTTCCAAGGGGACTGCCAAGAAAGCCAGCAGGCAGCCCTTAGCCAGCCGCTCCGCATCAAAGCGGCTCGGTAGGGCAAACCCCCTTAGGGGGGAGACCTGCTGGCAAGAATTTTAAACCTTGCTGGGGTCAAGGCCTGTGCCTCCCCACACAAGAATGGTGACACTGCCAAGGGGACCTGTGATGTCCTGGGAGGGGATGGCCAACTGGAGGCCCCTCCTGTGATAAACATGGTCCTTGAGGAGACCCAGCCTCAGACGGTAGGGCCTTCCATGGGGGGGAATTCGGGCTCGGCGCCAAGCACCGAACCCGAATCCGCCCCTATGCAAGGTCCTCCTCAAATGGCTGAGGGCTCCGAGGCAGTAAAAGGAGGGGAGGGATCTCCTCCGACAGGTGCCCCTACGACGACCAGGACCTTCTCCATTTCGGAGAGGGACCTGGCTGAGGCCGGCCCATCTGGCATGGGGGCTTCTGCCGGCGGAGGTGAAAAGCGGGTTCATTCCCCGCCCTCCTCTCCAAAAAAGAAAAAGACAAAGAAGACTAAAAAGACGAAAAAGACTCGGGGCTCCTCTCCATCTGCGGGGGCTGCGGGGACGGATGGGTCTGCTACCACTTTGGTAGGCGACCAAGCCAAGATCGGCACATCCGGCCCCTCTACCCCCTCGTGTGCGGAGCCCCTGACCAAGACTAACACCAAGAGTGCACAGGGCGGAGCCTCGATGACATCGGGGCCCCTCATTCAGAGGTTACCTGGCGTTTTCGAGCCCGCTGGCTTCAAACGCTTCCTCGTTATTCGCTCCACTGATGGCACCATGTTGTCCAAGGGCAACATGATCCATCAGAGGAGAGGATTAGCTAGTGCAATTGGTAGAGAGCCGAAGGTGACCCGTTTCTCGGACGGCAGCCTTCTGGCGAATCCCGCCGAGGCGGCCAAGATAAGTGCTCTTCGGACACTTCATGGCACCCCGGTGAGTGTGACGCCGCACTCTACCATGAACTTTGTGAAAGGAGTAGTTTATGCGAGGGAACTCGTTGACTACTCCATTGAGGACATCACCCTAGAGCTGGCCGACCATGGGGCGGTCAAGGTCGAACGTGTGATGAGAAAACAGGGAGGGGCTTCGAGACCCACCCCTACACTCTTCGTCACGTTCGACAGTGACAAGCTCCCTGAGTCGGTGCGTGCCGGTTGGTACCGCTACCGCGTGAAGGCATTCGTGCCACTGCCGCGGCGGTGCTATTACTGTCACCGCTTCGGCCATACAAATCGCTCATGTAGACGTGCAAAGTCGGAGTCACCCGAAGTCTGTGTAAATTGCTCCAAGGTCGCACACGATAAGTCCAAATCGTGTGTGGCCAAGTGTGTCAATTGCGGAGAGCCGCACCCTGCTTCTTCGAAGCAATGTGGTGCATATCTCCTGGAGAAAGAAATCCTGGCCGTTCAGGCCCAGGATAGACTCTCATTCCGCGAGGCTAAGGACTTGGTCCTGGCGCGCCCAGCTCTGCCTGGGACGTCATATGCCTCAGTAGTTCGAAAGGCACCCTCTGCTCCTGGCCCATCCAGGCCAATGAGCACGGTTGTTTCCGCGCCCATTCGGAGCCCTTCTGCGGGCTCTACCCAACCCGGGCGCTCCCCTGGTAAAGCTGGCGGCAAAAAGGGTTCATACCCAGCCCCGGCTAAAACCAGGGCTCCCCCCTCTTCCCCCAGCGTGACCGTTTCCCGCAAGGCGAAACGGCCACGCGCCTCCACAGAGTCGTTAGACTCACAGGAGGCAACACCCCTGAAGATGGTCGCTAGGCCATCCTCAGGGGTTCCTAAAGCTGTCCCCCGAAAGGAGGACAGCAACAAAGGAGCTTCGGCTCCTTCGCCCACGCCCCGAGGTGGAGCGAGTGGCTCGGAGACGGTGGTTCCTCGAAAAGAGGCCCCCCCGCCTCCGAAGCCGCAGCGCCCGCCTAAGGTTTCGAGGCGGAGGGAGGAAAAGACTCGCATGGCGAGCCCAACCTCCCCCAATAAGTCCTCGAAGGCGACAGCGCCTCCAGCGCTTTGTCCGGCCAACAGTGCCCGGGGTTCTGCCCCCGGGAAGCGTACGGCCATTCCCGTGAGGGTCTTCAATTCGAGGAGGGCCCCCGCGTCTCCCCCGAGCTAGGCCTGGAGGGCATATTCCTTCAATGGAATTGCCGTGGACTCCGGGCCAACTGGGAGGAGCTGCGGAGGCTCGCCTCGTCCCGTTCCCCGTTAGCTATTTTTTTGCAGGAGACCATGCTAGGCGCGTGCCCCCTGCCTGCCCTCCCGGGCTATAAGGGTCTTGCGATCCCACCACCGCGGGATGGCCGGGCTGGGGGATGCGCGGTTTACACCCGGCATGATGTCTCCGTTCTTCTTTTCTCTTTAGATACCTCCTTTCAGGCAGTGGCTGTGCAGCTGCACCTGGATAGGAGGTATACTATCATTTCTGCGTACATTCCACCGTCAGCTGACTTCGACGCGGGGGACTTCCGCCGCGTCGTGGCACGGTTGCCGAGGCCCTATCTCTTGCTTGGAGATCTGAACGGCAGGCATCCTCTCTGGGGAGATTACTCCATAAATCCCAGGGGACAAGTCCTTGCCGATCTGATCGAAGAGCTTGAGATGGGTGTCCTAAACGTGGATGAGTTTACGCATCACTGTCCGAGAACCGCTTCATTTTCTTGCCCTGACCTATCTTTGTGCTCTTCGGATGCACAGCCTGATTTTGATTGGGGGGTGGTCGATGACCTCCATGGTAGTGATCACTTTCCCATTCAAATATCATTTTCAGGGCAACTGCCGCCTGAGAGACCACCTCGGTGGTGCTTGGCGCGGGCGCGGTGGCCTGCATTTCAGGAAATGACTGAATTCTCTATCTCAGTCGAGGAGTTTAGGTCGTTAGATGAGGCCGTTGAGTTCTCCGGCAACCTCATTGCCGTGGGCCTGACTACTATTCCTAGGACGTCTGGCCGTTTTGCACGCCGACCACTCCCATGGTGGTCGGCCGAGTGTGAGACGGCCCTCAAACAAGCGTTATGCCTACATGCGCTATAAGCGCCGCCCGAACGATTTCACTGTCGCTGAATTTCGTCCGGCTAGGGCTAGGTTCCGGTTTATTTGGAAGCACGCCCGCCGCTCTTCTTGGCGGGCATATGTGTCTTCACTTAACGGGAAGACCCCTTTAGCTGAGGTGTGGAAGCGAGTCAAAAGGATTCGGGGCAAGTTCTCGCAGGACCCCCCTCCCGTTCTCCAGGAGAATGGGACCGCAATCTCGGACCCCGCGTCCGTGGCGGAATCCTTAGCGACCGCTTTTTCCGCATTCTCTTGCCGTGATGCTGCTCCGCCAGCATTCAATGCACGTCGTGATGTCGCGGAAGGCCGCCGGCTGGACTTTACCTCCAGAGGCGGAGAACCCTTCAACGACAAGTTTACTGTGAGTGAGTTGCGTTCCGCTCTCGCTTCGTGCGCGGACACCGCCCATGGTCCGGACGATGTCCCGTACGCCATGCTTCGACACCTGGGTGAGCGAGGCATGGCCTTTCTGTTAGATTTGTTCAACAGGATCTGGGTGGAAGGTCTTCTCCCAGACTCCTGGCGAATCGCTACTGTGCTCGCCTTTCGCAAGCCGGAGAGAGATCACTCTACTCCGACCGGTTTCCGCCCAATCTCTCTAACCTCTTGCGTGTGCAAGTTGATGGAGAAATTGGTAAATGTTAGATTAGCCTATTTCCTGGACAGCGGAGGCCATCTGTCTTGTGCACAGTGCGGCTTCCGTAAGTTCCACTCCACGTCGGATGCTCTGCTGTGACTGGAAAGTGTCGTCTGCGAGGCTTTCCTTCGTAGACAGCACTACGCCACGGTGTTTTTTTGATCTGGAGAAGGCCTATGATACCGCATGGCGATACGGTATCATGGAGACTCTCCACACGATGGGGGCGAGGGGACGCCTCCCAATGTTTATATCTGAATTTTTGCGAGATCGTCGATTCCGCGTACGGGTGGGTGGAGCCCTCTCCGGCCCAAAGGAGCAGGAAGAGGGTGTCCCGCAGGGAAGTGTCCTCAGTGTCACACTCTTTGCCCTGAGCATCAACGGCATCACCTCGGTGCTGCCGGAAGATGTTCTCGCTACGTTCTACGTGGACGACCTTTCGATCTCTTTTGGCGCGGCCTAGATGCCAACTCTGGAGCGTCGACTCCAACAGGCATTGAACCGCGTCTCTCGCTATGCCGAAGCGCACAGGTTTCGCTTTTCTTTAGCCAAGACTAATGTGGTGCACTTCTGCCGCCATCCACGGCTTCACCCCGACCCAGATTTGTTTCTTAATGGGGTGCGCCTGGATGTGGTTGAGTCGCACCGTTTCCTCGGTCTTGTATTCGACCGACGCCTCACCTGGGAGGCTCATATTCGCAGCCTTAGGGTCTCTTGTACCCGCGCCATGGACATTCTCCGTTCCGTGACGTTCAGCGCTTGGGGCGCTGATAGGGCTACCGCCTTACTTTTTTATCGATCCTTTGTTCGCTCGAAGCTCGACTACGGATGCGAGTTTTATGCATCCGCAGCCGAGCGCGTTTATTGCGGAAGGTGGATTCGATCCACCACACCGGCCTTTGCCTTGCGACCGGTGCCTTCCCCCCTTCCCCATTGAGAGCCTGTTGGTCGATGCTGGGGAGATGCCACTCGCTCTGCGCCGCGTGCAGTGCATCACTTGCCTGTACGCGCGAGCCCGGCGCCTTCCTCAGTCGCCAACAGCTCTCACTGCATCCGCAGCTGATCTTGATGGTGCCTATGCCGCCGAGAGAAGCCAGTCATACCCTAAGCCCTTTGGGTTTAGGGCCAGGAAACTCCTTCGAGAAGTAGATATAGCTCTCGGGCCGGTGGTGCCCCTGGTTCTGCCCAGGACGCCACCCTAGAGGGTACCACATTTGGCTATTTGTCGCCACGCCTCTGCTCCCAAAGCTTGTACTGCGCCGGGAGTATTGCGTTCGACCTTTTTGGAGCACACATCGTGTCACGCTGGTACCGTGCCAGTGTATACGGATGGCTCCAAGTTCGAAGAGAAGGGGGTCGGCTTCCACGCCGTATCCCCTCTGTTTGAAGTCAGTGGGGCTCTACCAGGCGCTGCGTCTGTCTTCACGGCCGAGCTGGTGGCAATACACCACTCGGTACGGGAGATTACGCGACGTGCCCGGTTTGGAGACCGGATTGTGATCTATAGCGACTCACAAAGCGCCCTGAGTGCTCTCGGGGCATTGGAATCTCCGCATCCCCTGGTTCGCGAAATCCGTGACGCCACGGTTTTGGCGAGCCGGACAGATGTCGAGATTATCTTCTGCTGGGTTCCTGGACATGTAGGAATTGCGGGGAATGAGCGCGCCAAAGAGTCCGCGAGGACTCTGCGACCGGACCAGCGTTTCGCTCTTCCTCACACTGACTACATGGCAGGAATACGGGCAGCTCTTCGGACTGCTTGGCAAAGAAGATGGGAGACGGTCGAGGGAAACTTAAAGTTGCGTGCCATTGCGCCGCGACTGTTCTCATGGACCTATCCCCCAATGCCGCGGCGGCTTCAGGTTGCTTTCTGTCGTCTTCGAATCGGACACACTCGTGTGACGCATCGCTACTTGATGGAGCGCTCGCCTGCGCCCTATTGCAACGACTGCGTCGTCCCCCAGACTGTTCGGCACATTCTTGTCGAATGTCCCAGTCTGGGTGATCTTCGCGCACGATACCTGTCCCGGTACCGGGATGTGCGGGGTCGCTACCGCCTGTCCCTTGTACTCGGGACGAGTGCGTGCACCATGACTAGTGGACTTATTGACTTTTTGGGGGAGGCTGGCCTTCTCCCTTTCATTTAACCCAGTTTAATTGTTGTTGTTGTTTTTGTTATTGTTTTTGTTATTGCTTTTTTATTGTTATTGTTATCTCTTTTTATTGTTTCCTGTTTAATTTTTAAAGTAGCCTAGAACTAGGCTGTTTGTTTACGGCGACTAATGCCTAAGTCGGCAGTCGCCAGATAGCCCCTTAATTAAAAAAAAATCAGTCAATTAGTTTGGATCGCTTGATTAGGCCGTTCAGTTCTTCCCCGGCAACCTCATAGCCCTGGGCCTAACTACTCTTCCTAGAAAGTCTGGCAGTGTCGCACGCTTCCGTGGTGGTCAGCTGAGTGTGAGACGGCCCTCAAACAGAAGCGTTATGCCTACATGCGCTATAAGCGCCGCCCGAACGATTTCACTGTCGGTGAATTTCGTCGGGCTAGGGCTAGGTTCCGGTATATTTCGAAGCACGCCCGCCGCTCTTCTTGGCGGGCATACGTGTCTTCACTTAACGGGAAGACCCCTTTAGCTGAGGTGTGGAAGCGAGTCAAAAGGATTCGGGGCAAATTCTTGCAGGACCCCTCCTCCTCCTCCTCCTCCTTTCTCCGCATTCTCTGGCTGGGATGCTGCTCCGCCAGCATTCATAGGCGGAGAACCCTTCAACGACAGGTTTACATTGACTGAGTTGCGTTGTGCTCTCGCTTCATGCGCAGACACCGCCAGTAGTTCGGACAATGCCTAAGTCGGCAGTCGCCAGATAGCCCCTTAAATAAAAAAAAAATAAAAAAAAAATCCCGTACGCCATGCTTCGACATCTAGGTGAGCGAGGCATGGCCTTTCTGTTAGATTTGTTCAACAGGATCTGGGTGGAAAGTCTTCTCCCAGACTCCTGGCGAATCGCTACTGTGCTCGCCTTTCGCAAACCGGGGAGAGATCACTACCCCGGCCGGTTTCCGCCCAATTTCTCTAACCTCTTGCGTGTGCAAGTTGATGGAGAAATTGGTAAACGTTAGATTAGCCTTTTTCCTGGACAGCGGAGGCCATCTGTCTTGTGCACAGTGCGGCTTCCGCAAGTTCCACTCCACGTCGGATGCTCTGCTCCGACTGGAAAATGCCGTCTGCGAGGCCTTCCTTCGTAGACAACACTACGCCACGGTCTTTTTCGATCTGGAGAAGGCCTATGATACCGCATGACGATACGGTATCATGGAGACTCTCCACACGATGGGGGCGAGGGGACGCCTCCCGGTCTTTATATCTGAATTTTTGCGAGATCGCCGATTCCGCGTACGGGTGGGGGGAGCCCTCTCCGGCCCAAAGGAGCAGGAAGAGGGTGTCCCGCAGGGAAGTGTCCTCAGTGTCACACTCTTTGCCCTGAGCATCAACGGCATCACCTCGGTGCTGCCGGAAGATGTTCTCGCTACGCTCTACGTGGACGACCTTTCGATCTCTTTTGGCGCGGCCCAGATGCCAACTCTGGAGCGTCCACTCCAACAGGTATTGAACCGCGTCTCTCGCTATGCCGAAGCGCACAGGTTTCGGTTTTCCTTGTCTAAGACAAAGTTGGTGCATTTCTGCCGTCATCCACGGCTCCACCCTGACACAGGTTTCTTTCTAAATAGGGGTTCGCCTCAGGGTGGGCAAATAAAAAGACCCGGGCTTTGAGGGGCTTTTTCAAGTGAAATTTGATAAAAACCTGTTTTTGTTTTGTTTTTAAATTTTTTTTTCAAGAAATGAATTCTTCTTATCATTATTTTATTCAAAATTCATATTTATGTTTATAATTTCAACAAATATGTATCAAATTAAGATTATTTCTCTGATACTGACTCATAATTCATCTCTCCTTCTACAGATTATGGCTATCATGGGTACCCATAATTGTCAATCAGTGATCTGTTATTATGATCTATTCTTACTATAATATAATTATTAAACTAAGTAATTATTAATATTATATAAAAATAGAGATAGCTATTCTTTTTCTATGTTATTATAATGCTTGTAGCTTTTGTTTTTTGAAAAAACCGAAGATTTGGAAAACCCCAGAATAAAACCCAGGTTTTATTGGGCTTTTTCCTCCAAATTTTTTTTTCGCCAACCCTGGTTCACCTGGAAGTAGGGGTCTGGCACCGTTTCCTTGGTCTTGTATTTGACCTACGCCTCACCCGGGAGGCTCATTTTCGCAGCCTTAGGGTCTCTTGTACCCGCGCCATAAATATTCTTCGTTCCCTGACGCTCAGCGCTGATAGGGCTACTGCCTTACTTTTTTATCGATCCTTTGTTCGTTCGAAGATCGACTATGCATCCGCAGCCGAGCGTGTATTGCGGAGGGTGGACTCGATCCACCACACCGTTCTTCGCTTGGCGACCGGTGCCTTCCGCATGTCCCCCAGTGAGTGCTTACTTGTCGATGCTGGGGAGATGCCACTCGCTCTGCGCCGTGAATAGTGCATCATTCGCCTGTACGCGGGAGCCCGGCGCCTCCCTCAGTCGCCAAAAGCTCTCACTGCATCCGCAGCTGATCTCGACGGTGCCTATGCCGCCGAGAGACGCCAGTCATACCCTAAGCTCTTTGGGTTTAGGGCTAGGAAATTCCTTCGAGAGCTCGGTATAGCTCTCCCGCCGGTTGTGCCCCCGGTTCTGCTCAGGACGCCACTTTGTAGGGTACCACCTTTGACTATTTGTCACCACACTTCTGCTCCCAAAGCTTCTACAGCACCGGGAGTATTGCGTTCGGCCCCTTTTGGAGCACACTTCGTGTCACGCTGGAACCGTGCCAGTATATACGGATGGCTCCAAGTCCTAAGACGGGGTCGGAATCCCCTCTGTTTGAAGTCATGGGGCTCTTCCCAGTGCTGCGCCTGTCTTCACGGCCGAGCTGGTTGCAATACACCGCTCGGTACGGGTGATAACGCGACGCCCTGGGTGCTCTCGGGACAATGGAATCTCCGCATCCCCTGGTTCGTGATATCAGTGATGCCACGGTTTTGGTGAGCCGGGCGGATGTCGAGATTATCTTCTGCTGGGCTCCTGGACATGTGGGAATCACGGGGAATGAGGGTGCCAAAGAGTCCGCTAGGACTGGGCGACCAGACCAGCGTTTTGCTCTTCCTCACACCGATCACATGGCAGGAATACGCGCTACCCTCTGGGCGGCTTGGCCAAAAAGATGGGAGATGGTCCAGGGGAACTTAAAATTACGTGCCATTGCGCCGCGACTGTTCTCATGGACCTACCCCACAATGCCGCAACGGCTTCAGGTTGCTTTCTGTCGTCTCTGAATTGGACACACTCGCGCGACGCACCGCCATTTGGTAGAACGCTCGCCTACGCCTTATTGCGAGGACTGCGTTGTCCCCCAGACTGTTCAGCATGTTTTTGTTGAATGTCCCAAGCTGGGTTATCTCCGCGCACGTTACCTGTCCCGGTACCGGGACGAGCGGGCTCGCTACCGCTTGTCCCTTGTACTCGGTACGGGCGTGTACGCAGCATTGTGATCTATCTCCTTGTTCTGGGTGCATGTACCTGCGCCGGCGGTAGGTGGGCCTTCCCCCGACGCCTGGGCGTCCTTCTTGTTTTGTTTTTATTACTATTTTTGTTTGGTTGGGGAATTTTTAGAGTAGTTTTAGTATTAGACTGAAATTTTAATTACGGCGACTTATGCCCTCAAAGGCAGTCGCCTGATAAGCGTGTGAAAAAAACTTGAAAAAATGTTTAATTTCCTATAATCGTTTTGACTTCAAAGTTGTCTAATATTAATCCACGTTTGTTGTGGAAGTGAAAGCTGTGTAATATCGAGCCAAGGTTCTTGCGGAAATGGAAGATGTGTATTATACGGCCACGGTCGGTATGGTAGTGAAAGATATATAATATCGATACACGGTTGTTTTTGGCAGTGAAAATGAGGAAAATGGATCGGATGTCGTTGAAGTCTTGAAAGATGTGTGATCTGAATGCCATGTTTTTGTGGAGGTGTAAGATCGGGCCACGGTCATTGCTAAATTGGAAGATCTGTAATATAGACTCGCGGTCGTTGCAGAAGTGGAAGATGTGTAATATCAACCAACGGTCATTGTGGCAGTGAAAGATGTATATTATCGATCCACGGTTGTTTTTGGCAGAGTATTATCGTGTATTATCGATCTACGGTCGTTGTTAAAGTGAAAGATTTGTAATATCGATCCACGGACTTGGTGGAAATGAAAGATTTGTAATATCGATCCACCGTTGTTTTGGAAGTGGAAGATTATGTAGGCCAACCGCAGAGCGCCTGGGCGTTTGGAAGCCCGAGTGCGTGGAACCCTCGTCCCTCCTGCAACGAAGGAAGGCTCCCTTCAAAGGGGGATGGGGCGAGAGAGTCGCTCTCTTTGCCCGGGTCTCCTCAGTGCGGCACGGGGGTTCCTGCGAATTATCGGCGCCGCAAAAATCAATTGTGGCCGCCGGGTCAATTGAAGAGAGCAATAGGAACGCTGCCACAGGGGGATCGTGGCTCCAGCTCTACAATCCGCCGGTTTTGACATTCCGCTCGCGTTTTGTGTTGATGTAACATAGGGAGGAGGGACTTGAGCGAGGGGGACACCCCTGCAAACATCACCATCACCTTATAATTCTTCCATCATGGGGGCCCCTGTTCGTAGTTTGAGTCCCATTCTATTTGTACGCTGTTCCTCGACACATCGCTTCCCCTGATATCACCTTCTGCGTATCAAATATCGACCCTAAGAGAACCGCGAGATTTTACCCTTCATTATGCTTCCAACATCTTTCAATCATTATACAAATCCTTTGTAAACAAATAAATCCCTGTTTTTGCGAAAGTTCTGTTACTCGTTTTTTTTTATATACCTTTCGAGAGGTTTACGTATGTGATAGAAAAACTTTCGTTAAACAAACTTAACGTTATACTTTTCTAGCACGTGTCATGAAAACGTTTTTTCCATTGTGTGTAGGTGTGTCGAGTTGGAAGTCAGCCGGATGACCGTCCACAGAGTCGCGGAGAGACTCAAGAACGGGGAAGACCTCGTTCAGGCAGACCTCAAGTTGTCAACCGTTTGCGTGTGAGAAAGGCCTTCGAAAGTGCTGCGAAGGCCATCTCGGTGGCCCGGTCAGTCAAGGAGGAGGGCGGCAAGAGCTTGAAGTGCGTGGGCACGATAACCGATACATCGATAAAGATAACCTTATCGGCGATAATCGATAACTGCCGATAAATTTATCGCCCGATAAGGTGATAACCGATAAATCCAAAATCATAATACAATATTGATTATTGACTATATATAGCGTTATTTTATAATACAATAGTAAGAATATTTGAATACTGTTTCTTAGTTTCTTGCCTGGTGAGGCTATCCTTCATCTCCTCATACGTTTTAAGGATCCTCCTCCCAGCTCGGACCTACCTATTTCTGCCTCCAAGGCACGCGCGGCTCGCCCCTGTGCTAAACTGGAACCAAAAACTGAAATTATCGATTATCGCTAGTTTGGAACCAAAAATATCGGCGATACCGATGAATCGATAACGCGGGGGGAAATATATGATAACCGATAATCCGATATCGTTATCGCGATAACGCCTACCTATGGGAAAGGCCTCTGCTCACCGACCGTGTGCGAGAACAACGTAATGAACGTTGTCGTCACTTTCTCAATGACCAATCACCCTGCCTCCGTAATGATGCTCGGCCGTGTGGTTTCGGATGGCGAGAAAATGACGCCGGTGTGGTTCGCGTTGGTTACAGGCTCACCGCGGCCAATTACAGGGCCATCTTGGCTACTAAAGTCCTACCTTGGGGAAAAAAGATCACTAAGAAGGCGGTCAACGTCTTTCAGCAGGACGTTGCCCCCGCCCACCCGTCAAACCGCGCAAGAGTAGTTCAAGTAGAACATGAACATCTGGTCGAAGGATTTTTGGCCGCCGCAGTCGCCCGACTTCAATTCCCCTCCACTACAGCGTGTGGGCGCATGTCGAGTGTAAAGCCTGCAAAGTCCGCCACAGCAACGTCCACGAGCTGTAGTCCTCCGTCAACCGCGTGTGGACCAGCATGAGAAAGGACTTCGTCCGCAACGTGTGCGCGGTCTTCAGGTCTCACCTGAAGCGTCTGCCCGCCGCCGAGGGCGGCCACATTGATTAATATTATAATTTAAACATATTTATTAGTTAAAACAATAAAAACGTGGCTAACTGCATCAAAACTATAATTGTGTCCTTAGTTGAGAGCGCCGTAAAGTGTGTAACAGGACTTTTGCAATACCGGGGAGGTAGGGGTTTCGGATCACCATCCTCACTCATTTAAGATGACTTTTATTTATCAGCGGGGCCCCCCATCACATGAAGTTTGTCCCCCAGGTCCCAATTCTTGCTGCAGGATATGCTGCTATTTATATTCCACATATTTTCACTTCTCTCCGCTTCATCACCTGCTTTACCGATCTCTCCATACAAACCCTGCATGATACATGCAGCCTAGTTGCTATTGCACTTAAAATATGGGCAACTACAACAAAATATCTGTGTCGACATACTATTTAACGTGGAATCCGAAGCAGGGGTGTCTACTGCATATGACAGCCGCCGAATCGGGACGCTAAAAGTATGACCCTGGCGGGTGGTACCCTGTTTAGATTACTGGGACCTGGGTGGCATGCCACCCGGGTCCCAGAGCTCGCAGCTACGCACTCTGTGGCACAGCGTCCTCACCGCAGCCTCCTTACCAATTCTCGACTGGGAGTCTCCAACCAAGTGGTTCTCACTATTACGTTGGTGTCTTCCCACGCTCTCCTGTCTCAAGGCACCCTCCAAAAATTCCCCTAAGTCTATGGGTAAAAGTGACTTCCCCCTCACCTCCTTCCATATAGTTGCCCCCAGATACTCTCTATCCAGGATTTCGAGCCCACCCTTTTGCTTTCCCAGGGACTACTGAAAAAACAAAAGAACCACTGGGGAACTGTCAACAGCTCACGAGTGCCGGATTTTTATATAGACTCAGAGGGGGTGGGGGCATGGGAGGCAGACCTCACTGGGTTCATCCGGGGCTGGCGCGGTAGTCCCCAAACTTATAGGCAATCGGCAGGTCACAGGCCTGAAGACCCCTTGGTCGTGATTCCCCAAATCTTGAGAGGGGATGGTCAGATGTAACGCCCTCTCGAGGTGAGCGCGGACCACATGGGGCCCTCGCCCTAGTTACTAGGATCTTGACCGGGAGAGGATAGTGACTCGGTCCGAAATACTGCAGAGCCTGGGCCCCGCAGGGGAGTACCCTGTATAGCCGGTTACACTTGGTACCTGGATGAGCTGCACGTCCTCCCGGCCTGAGTCCAAATTAGGGAAGTCCCGTCGTCACTGGATTAAATGGAACTCTTAGATGGGGCCTCGGAAGGTTGCTGGCGCGCTTCCTCCTATCTCTTTCTCAGCGCTACTTTATCTTTATTCACTATTATTATTATGACTCCCCTAAACCTTTTGTCTACCCGCATTTTGTACCAGGAGGAACTGTTCTCACCTGGACATTTGGGTCTGCTAAACATGTTGGCAGAGTGTAGGATTGGGATCTATAGTGACTCACAAAGTGCTCTCGGGGTATTGGAATCTCCGCATCCTTTGGTTCGCGATATCTATCCGTGACGCCACTGTTTTGGCGATCCGGGAAAAGGATGTCGAATTATCTTGTGCTGGGCTCCTGGACATGTAAGAATTGCGGGGAATGAGGACGCCAAAGAGTCCGCGAGGACTGGGCGACCAGACCAACGTTTCACTCTTCACACCGATTACATGACAGGAATACGGGCTGCTTGGAAAAGAAGATGGGAAACGGTCGAGGGGAACTTAAAGTTGCGTGCCAAAGCCCCGCGACTGTCCCCATGGACCTACCCCCTAGTGCCGCGACGGCTTCAGGTTGCTTTCTGTCGTCTCCGAATTGGACACACTCGAGGGACGCACCGCCATTTGATGGAGCGCTCGCCTGCACCTTACTGCGACGACTGCGTTGTCCCCCAGACTTTTCGGCACATCCTTGTTGAATGTCCCAGTCTGGCTGATCTCCGCGCACGTTACCTGTCCCGGTACCGGGGCGAGTGAGATCGCTACCGCTTGTCCCTTGTACTCGGGATTTGTTCGTGCACACAGACGTGTGGACTATACGACTTTTTAGAGGAGGCTGGCCTCCTCCACTTTATTTGACGTGTTTTTTGTAGGTTGCATGTTCCTTCCCCGGGGGGAGGCGGGCCTACCCCCAACGCCGTAGTCCACTTCTTTCATGTTGCCTTTTTGCTTTGTTTTCTTTGTTTTGTAGCCTTTGTCTTTCTTTTTATCTTCGTTATTTGTTATATACACATTTATTTGTCTTTAATCTAGCCTAGTAGTAGGCTCTGTTGTGACTAGGGCAAGCTTTTCCCTAGTAGGCAGTCGCCAAATGGTCTCAACAATTAAAAAAATATCGTTCCCTTTGCGGGGTCCAGCACCGGCAATGTACCGCAATGCCTCGATAATGTTTCTATTTTGCCGTTGTCCGAGGCCTCTTGCAAGATGTTACACCACTATGCGTCTCCTTTCAATTCAACCTCTTTTCTCTAATGATAAAAGGTTGGAAAATTAGCAGCCTCGTGTGAGAGCATTGCAAAAGAGCTTTTGTGGTTTCCTTTCGTGTGAGAGCATTGCAAAAGAGCTTTTGTGGTTTCCTTTAACCTTTTCTACGAAGGCTCTGGCTACCGTCCCCGCAGTTTAAGCGGGTAGAGCGATAAGCTCATCCCAAGGCGTGGACGGGGCCCGAGGATATCCATTCCGGTCCTCTTGCTACGGTTTTGGCACTTAGAGTAACATTGCATGGATGCCTCTTTTGGGGCCATTCCATTTATGCTTAATACAGGGCGGGCCCTCCATGACATAATCGTTAGTAAGTTTAGCCATGTCAGGGAAATTATACCTCTCCGCTAGATTTTTCAGTGTCTGTTCTACAACCATATATATGACCATAGGATAGAGAATCATGGCACAAATCTATGGCTACGTCGGTGATTTGGGAAATCTCCACAAAGTGTTTGTCTGTGTCACTTATGTCCACGATGCGCCAAAGGAAATTCTCTCTTTCCAAAAGGCTTAAGACAGTTAACTGATTTCACCCACTCACTGAAATCGGGGTGGCGTAATTCTGTGAAACTGATTCGTGAGGCGTTGCAATTTCTCCACGAATTTTCCCTTTACTAAAGTCGTACGTGCTCGGGTGTCTTGCAAGGCTGAGCAGTCTGCATTGCTCACTTTCCCACTTACTACTAAATCCTTGTCTTAAGTCAATCTTTTGGATGGGCAAGGACTAATAACTCCTATGGATATGGGGTTAAATTTTCTCCATCGCCCCGAATGCTTGGCCTAAAATATGATCCGGGGAACAGTCATCTGGCTGCGCTTCTTCATCCGACCGGGGTAGAATCATGTCATTTATCTCATCAACAGGAGTTTCTCACGGTGTTTCCAAGTTTGTTACCTTGTATTGGCGGGCCAAGAGTATTTAGTTGGAAACACAATACTTTCCCTCAGAAAATAACCCAGTTTCCGATACTTGGCCCTAAGGGGTTTACCTTCATGCGTGCCTTTAAAGGAGACAAAAGAGTGGGGGTAGATTTACTAGCGTACTTACCCTAAGGGAGCTAAGCGATTGATTTTGGCTAGTACGCGTTAGGTGGGTTGGATTAATTATGTTTGTTTGTGTATGTGGGCTTACCTCAAAAGGGCTGGGAGTAAGAGGCAAATCGAAGTTGCCATCGAACAGGAAATTGAAATCCTAAACGGAAAAAAACCAATGGGGGGGTTATGCAATATTCATTAAAAAACCCTGGTACTTAAAAGCTCCACCTATTAAAACATTTCTAACGAAAATTTTTGAGGCTAACCAACCAAAAATTTAATAAATAATAAGAATTTACCTTTAAGATTTAATTTTAAACTGACCTTGGAATATTTACTACTTTCTTTTACAAAATTAATCGCGCTGCGTCCTTTTACATTAAACTGTAAACTCAAAGGAAAATCCAAACTTCTGCTTTTTTTAATCAAGCTTGAAGACGCTTCACCTCCTGGGGAGTGGGCTGACGAAGGCGTACTGCTGTATCTTCTAACTTCTTTGCCAGACGAGATCGCTCCTCTAGACAAGGAAAGGAAGGGGGCACTAAGTGGGGATAGGTTAGGGTGATTCACCCAAGGTATGACTTCAAAGCAAATTTATATATAAAAAAAGCGAGCCGCACGCGCTCTGCTCGCTTTCGCAACCGTAAGCATTTTTATTTCGTTGAATAGACCCTGTTGTTGCCAAGCGGCCAGAAATACCTTCTCCGCTCAAGTGAAATGTGCATGTATAGCTAGCTATACAGATATAGTCATACATAAAGAATAATGGTCCTTTACTAAGCAGGACCATTAGTCGAAAGGCCTCGCAGTTCTCCGTTGTTTCATTTTCCTCGTGGCTGTAACGTTATTCATAAATTCCTCACTTTCCCTATTTTCGTGATTCAGTTATACATATATATATATATATATATATATATATATATATATATATATATATATATATATATATATATATATATATATATATATAATGAAAAAACTCACAAAGTGGCACGTGAGGAAAGCAATAATATGAAAATTAACCCACAGGAATATGAATCCAAGCACTTTATATATATTCTTTCTGTTCATTCCCTGAAGATGACCTAACATGGTCGAAAGACGTCCAGGAATAAAGCATGTCATTCGCGGATGTTTTTTCTCGCCTCGAAAACCCCGTTAAAATACTTGTAAGAAATATTAAGAAAATACAAGTTAAAATTAATAACGCTGCCACAGCTGTGGACTTCAATATAACCTGCATATATATTATATATATATATATATATATATATATATATATATATATATATATATATATATATATATATATATATATATATATATATATATATAATATCTCTCAAAGTAGCGCGAGAGAATGATGAAAATGAATGCAATAAACCACATTGAAAGAGAAAACAGACAGACAGACAGATAGATAGATAGATGTATATATCAGGTGGGACAAACAAAAATGAAGTATATTTTTGCTTCAGTATAGGCGGGCGTTCCTGCAAGCCTAGGGTTAAAAGAAATTTTTGGAGGAGTCCCTCCGACCGAATAATGAAATGCGCACATAAAGATCAGAATGACAATTGCATGTGCCCGAAGCCACCAGGGCCCGGTCCTTGGGGGGGGGGGGAGTTGTTCAGGTGGTATTGCGTTCTTTTTTTATTTAACCAGCGACAGTGGAACCCCTTCGTTACCCTAAGGAGGGGGGGGCACGTCAGGGATATGGAGATATGAGCAACCACATGGGATGGGGGCATCCCATTGGCAGAGCTACAGTTGAGGGGGGAGAGTGGGTATGTTGTGCTGTGAAGACGGTAAGGGAAATGATATCTTGTGAGTTGCCATGTGCGTGATGATCCATATGGAGCTACCTACCCCCGCGACGGTTTTAGCGTATCCGCCAATGGGCGGCCTATTTGTGACGCCGCTGAACGTTTTTGTCCGTGCTAGCTGGGATCGATCCCGCGCCTCGAGTCTAGAAGTCCAACGTGTGTCTACTGGGCTAGCGAGAGCTCCAATTTCTGTGGGGGGGGGAGAAATTTTGGTGAGTTTATAATACCCAAGGGTCATTCGCGAACAGAAAGGAAGGACCCTTAGTTGTATTGTTGTTCCCCATGCAACCCCCCCACCCCTTATGTCGACGACTTTTTCGCTGTACATCGACTCCCTTCACCCTAAATTCAAATCTACAGTTAGATTTGAAAAGCAAAATGACGTCCCTTTTCTTATCTTAATACAATCCAAAAGCAAACTAAACACGAGTATAAAAAAGAAAGTTCCCGTAAAAGGTGAATTAATGAAAAAAACGTCAGCCTCTAATTTCAATTCTTGTTCGTGGAGAAACTTCTTCGACGATGTTATGATTTATACCAAGTGACAATGATTTGATGGATAACTACGGAAGTGAGAGCAATTAAAAAAAATGGATTCCACATTCGAGCATCTTGATACCTTCACCCCCCCCCCCCCCTTGTTAAAAGTGGAAGATAAGTGGAATTATTGCTGACGTAGGGAAAGTTAATGGGATCAATGCAACCGAAGCTTCATTGAGTCGTCTCCGTCACCTTAAAAACAAGTCGGGCTGAATGAGTCCGATTAAGGACGTTAAACCTAAAGACGTACGTTGGCGCGCGCTGGAGATGGTAAGGCTGGAGCGTCTTTGTGGGTGGGCGGGAGGGGGATCTCTTTGCGCCCCCGCGTGAACGGAATAGGCACTGGACACGGCGATAAGGTGGGGAGCGCATGCCCCGTTTTCCCAAACGGATTGTAAGAGTTGTGCGTACGCTATACTCACGGCGCTCTCGTTGCCTTTAGTTCAGTGATTCGTCGAAGGAAAAGGAGCTTGGTCGTGCCATACGTCGCGTCTCCCGGGATCCCCGCCAGGGAAGGAAGTTTCCCTAACGTTGCATTTTAGTTGCGCTCGGGAACTGTTCGTTCGGTATTGGAGAGAGTCATAATGGTAGTGGTCGTGACTCGTGCTGATTCAAGCGAACCTTTTGTTCACCACTGCCAACTAAGACCTTTCCCTTCCCCCCACTACTCACCTGCTCGTATAAGCGGTGAGTTCCCCTTTGTTTTGACTTAAAGGCGGACGAGGAAAGCGTTATGTAATATCCGATCCCTGCTCCTCGAGTCAGCCGGCCCTGGCGCTTATTGAGGCACTTCTCCCTTGTTTTATGGATTAACAACGGGCTGGCACTATTTGAGAATGGATACCACCAGCTCTACACCGCGCTATACTCTGTTTCCGAGCCTAAAAGAAAAAGCAACCTTTTGTTGCCAAATTTGAACATCCTCTTCATCCCACCAGGTGTCATTTCCGGGTATCTATCTCAATAACAAGCCGTGATTTTGTGTGTGCTTTCGTTAATTTCGAAAACTGGTAGGTGAGATAACATGTAAGAAACGGTTGAAATTCCACTGAACAGCAAGAGGATGTATGATGCCAAAAATTTGTTTGAAGGCAAGTAAATTTCTCTGCTTTGTATATCTCCAGTTGGGCCTAATATCCTATTAAGTCTGCTAAGATAAGGAATAAAACAAAAATATGGTATATATTTTTATTTCCATTATTGAGCGCTTCACAAGAGTTTCTTGTCCTCCAAGCTGTGAGCACCCCAAAGTCCTTTGTAGCTGTCTCATATTTTATCTTTCTCAACTTCACCGCTCTATTTATGAATCTATTTCCCCACTCCCCTTTCAAACTATTTGATCGAGATTTCCTCATTGGTTTTTACTATTTTTAATGCAAATTATGTCCAGGTAAATGTCGTTGGCTGGGAGGGAGGGGAACTGTTGATTGAGACGAGCGCGCCCTCCTTAGCGAAACGAATCGATGCAAAGGGATGGGTGGGGGAAACGGGAGACTGAGGGGAGATCACAACTACAACTATTTTAGAGAGAGAGGGAAAGAGAGGTTCATTGAAAGCCGGCGGGCTTCGGCAAAGGTTAAATGCAAGTGCTCGGGAAGGGGTAAGATGGAGTAGGGGTGGGGGTTGGGCGCCGACGGAGGCATAAAATTCAGGAAAAACTCTGGCAATGTGGGAAGCCGTGTGACATGCGGCAGGACTAACCAGGCGACTCCTGCCTGCTGTGAGTGGTTGAAGGACATGGCCCAGTAATTGGAGGTTTTTAATGAGGGGGGGGGGAGAACCGGCAATCGCCGAGCCATTCGGAATGGATGATCTCCTTCAAAGGTAACAGGAGATCGGCAAAGGAAACGGCCCCATAATCCTTGGGAAAAGCACAGTTTGGCAGGGTTATGATGTCCCTTAGAGTCGCGGGAGGGGCAGCGGCAGATACCACTGCTACTAAAGACCAGTTTAGATTGGACTAAGGCACCTTGGGTGCGTACTAGTGTCCTGTATTTGGCATCTCATGCCGTGGTTCGGGATAGATGACTTAAAAGTTTGAGGGTGGAATGGGTGTATGCAGCGAGCTGTGGCATGAGGGGGCCTCCAAAAGGGTCTGTCATCAAAGATTAGGCCCAGGTACCTCACTGATGCTCCACTAGGATAGGGACCTTGAACTTGGGGGCTATAGGATGGCACTGTGGGTAGAAATAGTGTCAGAATTTGAGTTTTGTGAGTTCCCACTATACAGTGATTTGGAGAGGTAGTATAGATACACAAAATTTCAATTAATTATCTAGGTTAGGTTAGGTTCATTATATTTAGTCGTAAACCCCAAATAAAATTATTAAAAACATATACAAGAAAATGAAATTGAAACAATGGCAGATCAGCAAATATACACCATATTTCATGAGAATCCAAATTTTACAAAACAGGCAGTTCTAGCAAGACTATTCATATTTATACTATTTACATAACCCTGCCAAAATGAATGATAATATACCAGACAACAATTGTGGTAACAACCTCTCTGCACCTATCAAAAATTATCCAATAATGAAATGGAAAAAAAACTTTCCAATATATGAAATTATAAACATTAATGCAAATGCAAATAAGTTGTCATTCTTATTGCCAACATACTCACCTCGTTCTGTGCCACACACACACACACACACACACACACACACAGAGAATGCAATCAAACTGATATAAATGTATAGACAATAGATGATTTTGGTGACAATCCACACAAAACTGCCTTTCTTATGCTTCTATTGAATGGGGATTGTGGAAACAGTACCAGCATTTCTGGTCTTTGGTTTTCATAAGGACAAACAGGCCTGATTTTGCCTGGCTGCCACCGGTGATCTCTTCTCCTGGAGAACTTGGTCAATTTGAGGTTCTGGTTTTGCCTGCCACCAATGATCTCTCCTCCTGGGGGAAACTTAGCCATAAATTCATTTATGCAGTGCCCAGGGTAAGTGCGACTATTTAGTTGCATTTCCAATTCAACTGGTCAATTAGTGTGTAAATCTTTTAGATACAAAACTACATATAATAAAAAAACTTTCTATTAGCCTTCAAAGCAAGAACCTGCCTTTTACTAAATTCCTCAACAAATTCTGAAAATAATCCCTTCATTTTATTTGACTATCTTTGCTGTAGGTCACATACTCCTGCACCAGGGGGGGGGGGCAGGCACTGGAGCGTGCTTACTTCTTTTTTGCTCTTTTTTTTTCTTTTTTCTTAGTCTTTGATTGTGTTTTTTTATCTTTATTATTTGTTTTTTTACTTGTTTTTTTAATCCAGCCTAGTATTAGGCTCTAGTATGATTACAGCGACTTTTGTCTTATTAGGCAGTCGCTAAATGGGCTCCTAAAAAATATTAAAATACTTAAATTCCTAAAAATAAATACAAAGTAGAAACTTTATAAGATTTAACTAACATTACTTTCCTACAAGTTGATGGAAATCCCAACCCTTTTCAGTCGCTCTTCTCATTATCAGCGGACAAAGGAAGAAAGTGAGAGTTAAAAGTGTAACAGAAAACTGGTAAATTTCTTTAAAAAAATAGGGAGAATGACTTGTACATATACAATCATTCATACATCCACTCCTCACCACTTTGGTAATTAGAGGTAGCCCACCCAAGGGTATAGTTATTATGAGTTTGACTTGTTGTGATACCTTATAAAGGTCTCTATGGACCTTTATAAGGTACCTTTATAAGGTAAAATGAAGCCTTGGATACACCATTGTGCTGAAAGAAGACACTGTAAAGTTTCAACCATTACAAGAAAAGATCACTCACAAAGAAGCCGGGAAAGGAATGTTAGATTTACATCTGGTATCTGGTGGAGCAGCATGCCCTTCTGGCCTCATTGCATACAAAAGTCACTGCTAGCTGTAGCATGAACAACTGGAGCACATTTGATAGGATCTTGTACTTTCCAAGTCCCATCACCTGTAAGGAAGTAGAAGATGGCAGTGACAACTGTAAACACTAGAGTCAGTGACGGAAGAAGCTGGTGTGCTTTCTCAAGGTTGTCCTCCTCACCTCTTTTAAATCTCCAACTGTCTTTTACTTATTCTGATTTCTGTAGGCTGTCAGATGTAGCATGGGAAACCACCCCACTGCTGACATTTGGTGGGCCTTGTGCCCTCCTGGCCTCAACACCTAGAAAAAAGGCTTTGACAGTTGCGATAATTGTCACAATTAGACTCATTGACTTGAGAAACTGGAACTATCTCTTAGGTCCTTTCTCTACACCTCTTTGAAATCTCTATTTGTCATTTCCTTGGTCTTTCTAGTAATAAGCACTTGGTTGTCTCTGGTGTCCTGTGCCACCAAATTACAACTATGCAAGTCGCTTCCAGCACTTTAAATCTATTCATCCAGGTGGGTATTCTTGCTTCCACCTTACCTATCAATTATGTTTAGTCATAATGGGGGTGGAATGGATGGGGACAGGCTATCAGTATAGCTGGGACTTTCTAGTCTTTACTCTCTCTTAATGTGTGGTAGTGTAGGGATGATGGTCACTGAAGAGTTGGCTCTAGAGGCGGTGCTCCCTAGAAGCATCCCTTTGTATAACTAACTACCACTGGGAAGGATTTTTAAGGTTTATAGGGCCGATTTCCTGATGGAAGGGAGGCCTAGAAAAGGTGACCCCCAAATTGCCTACCTCCAATGCCCATGATGGGTAACCAATCCTCTCTGGGCATCATACTCATGCTCTTGTAAAATCTCAACCATACGATCTCCATCCATGATGGAGTCTGGGAACACTAATAGATGTAAGCAACCCTGCTATCTTAGACAAGCCCCATAGACCCATAACTAAGGGTACACCTTTTGGAAAGGCCTTGCAGAAGCTGACCAAAGGATTCATAGGGTGGGAATTGCAATTAAGTCCAGCTTCCTGGGCAAACTCCCAGAATCCTCAATAAGAATCTCAGAGTTCATAATATCACTGATAATTCCTCTTATCAAGAGCCATTATAATAGCCTTATCAGCTGTTATGCACCACCCCTCAGCTCTTCTGAAGAGATGCATGACAGGTTCTATGAACAAGTCGACTAGTTCTTAGTTGCAATCATGCCCCCCATCCAAAGGGATGATTGTTCTCTTTGATGATTTTAATGTTTTAGGGTAGATGAACCATATGGCTGGAAAGGTATCATCATAAGACTTTTGTGGCAGTGACCACTATCCAATTATAATATGTAGATACTTTAGCACAAACGATCCCAACACCCAAACAGCGATAGAATTATCAATGTACAAATTGGACAAATTTTACATAAACAGCTTCCATTCAATCCATTTTTCAGAAGTCAACTAAGAGGATATACTACTAAATACAGCCCATACACACATTCCCAAGACCAACTTTAAACCTAGCAAAAGGGAAGGTGACCAAGTGTTCACAGACTTTTAAAAGCTACAAGAATGACAGCGGGCTGCATGGAATATAAACAAATATGAATCATCACCTGAGGAGGAACATTTAAAGAAGCAAAGGGGACTGTGGAAAGTATCTACATGTACCAAGAATAAAGATACTGCCATATTCAAAACATGGGGCCAAATAAAAATGTCAGGAAGCCCCATTCACTTCCCTGTTCTTCATGTGAATGATAGCATCATTAGCAATCAACAGGGTGTTTCTAATATCATTAGAACTTCCTTAGCATCAGATTGAATGGTTCTCAAGAGGAATTGTTCATGGCTCCAAAATGTCTTATTGCATTAACTGAATTATAATTTTCCACTAACAGATTCCTTCCCTATAACCTTCCATTCTCCATAGGTGAACTTGAAACAACATTGGCAGAATTTTTTTATACCATTCTAGGGGAAGATAAAATATCATACCCAATCCTCAGTAAAATCCACCAAACTGGTGTGTAATTGGTCTTAAACTACAACTATATTTGAACTAATGGCTCCTTCTTAGATGAATAGCATCTGATGGTTGCTCTGCCCTTCGTGAAAACTTAGAAGACCCATCAAACCTGGAAAACTATGGACCAACCTCCCTGACTCCATGCCTATGCAAGGATACAACTGATGGGAGCCAAAGTTGCATGCCATTGCCATGGACATAGCCTCAATAGATTTAGGTCATTTTAGTCTCGTTTGAATAAGGCACACTCTCAGGATTCAGTGTCATCGGATGAAAACACACCTGTACCTCATTGTAATGACTGCTTAGTCCCCATGACTGTCCAGTGTATTTTTGTTGAATCTCTGTGTCAAGAGGATCTTCGTGTATGCTGTACCATGGTTTTCAGACACTGACTCAAACAAGATGTCGCACCACCTGTAAGATGCATTCAACAACTTAAAACAGTATTCATCACAACATGGTTTCACCATCTCAAATTAAAAAACATTGCAGGCTCATTCCCCACCCCCCTGTCCCAAAAAGAAAAGGAACAGGAAGACAAAAAGGATTAAAGGTTCCTCTCCCTCCACAGGGTCTCTGGGATGGATGTGTCCGCTGCCATTTAGGCAAGCGAACAAGTTAAGATTGGCACATCTGGCCCCGAGGCGCCCTCAGGTGGGGGGGCCCAGACAAAGACAAAAGGTGCAAGTTATTGGCTCCACTGATGGCAGCATGTTGGCCAATGGTAACATGATCCAACAAAGGAGTACATTAGCTAGCTTGATTGCTAGAGAGGCAAAGGTGACCTGTTTCTCGGATGGAGCCTTCTGGCGAATGCATCGGATCACTCTGGGGCAGTCATGATTAGTGCTCTTTGGACACTTAATATCATGCCACTGAGTGGCCACACTCTAAAATTAACCACAAGTGAACTCGTGGTCTACTCCATAGATGGCATCACCTTATAGCTGGCTGACCATGGATCGGTCAAGGTTGAGTGTGTGATGAGAAAACAGGGAAGGGCCTCGAGACCCACCCCTACACTCTTCGTCACGTTCGACTGTGACAGGCTCCCTGAGTCGGTACGTGCCGGTTGTTATCACTCCTGCCGCGGAGATGCTACTACTGCCACCGCTTCGGCCATACAAATCGCTCCTGTAGATATGCAAACTCGGGGTTACCCGAAGTCTGTATAAGTTGCTCCAAGGCTGCACACAATAAGTCCAAATTGTCTGTGGCCAAGTGTGTCAATTGTGTAGAGCTGCACCCCGCTTCTTTGAAGCAATGTGGTACGTATCTCCTGGAGATAGAAATCCTGGTGGTTAAGGCAATGGATTGTCTCTCATTTGACGAGGCTAAGGACTTAGTCCTGGCACGCCCGGCTCTCCCTCGGGCGTCATGCATCAATTTTGATCAAAGCCACACTCTGCTCCTGGCCCTTTAGGTTAAAGAGGACGGTAGTTTCCGCGCCCATTTTGAATCCTTATGCGAGTTCTACTCATCCCAGGGTCTTTCCTGGTAGAGCTGGCAGCACAAATTTTCATACCCATCCTCGGCTAAAACCAGGGTTCCCCACTCCCTTACTGTGACCGTTTCTTGTAAGGCAAAACTGCCGTGTGCCTCCACCAGGTTGTTAGATTCACAAGAGGCAACACCTGAAAGCGGCTGTGAGGTCATTTTCCGGGGCTCCTAATTAGGCCTTTAAAAAGAGTACAGCTTTGGCTCCTACAGCCCAACCCAATGTTGGGCAGGGTAGATAGAGGGTGGATCATCCAAAGGAGGGACTGACATCTCCGAAGCTGCCCCACCCGCCAAAGGTTTCAAGGTGGAGAAAGGAAAAGACTCTCATAGTGAGCCCAGCCTCCAACGATATGTCCTCGAAGGCGACAATGGCTTCAGTGCCTTGTTCGGCCAACAGCACCAGAGTTCTGCCTCTGGGAATCTTATGGCCATTCTTGTAAGGGTCTTCTCTGTGAAGAGGTCCCCGCATCCCCTCCGAGCTAGGCCTGGAATGTATATTCCTTCAATGGAATTGTTGCAGACTGCGCTAACTGGGGGGAGCTGAGTAGGCTCATCTCCTTCCTCATCCCCATTAGCTATCTTTTTGCATGGGATGATGCTGGGCATATGTCCACTTCCCAAAACAAATCAAATTTTCCAAATATATAATTTTTATAATTTTATAAATGTTTATTTAAATGTTTGTTTAAAAAAATATAATTCTCACTGAAATAAAAAAAATCCTAAACACTAAAAACTATCTTGCAATTCAACCCCCCACTAACCTTTCCTCTATGAATTACGAGTATCCCTAAATCTCTATGCTCTAATAACAAATGTACTATAATTTAATTGGTACTTAGTCCATTTTCAGTATGGTTATGAAATGGTGAAAAGGGAGAGAGAAGACAAATGCCCTGGGGTTTTTGTCTGCTATTTTGTGGTAGTAGGCACCAGCACTCACCCGTCACTGGCTAGAGTACTCTTGCAAGCAATTACACCATTTAGAGGCTTATTTTAGTTTTGCCCCAAACCATTTTGAAAAAAGGAGTTGGCTTAATACTTCTGCCATATAATATTGAGTTCTGGTTAATGTAGGATCGTTGTAGATCCTCACCAGTTGCACCAGTTCCTTATTAATGATATGCATTAATAATACAGCAACTAATAGATGGTCGGTACGGTCCTAAAACTTTTCCGGCAAAATTTCATATCTTAAATTTGATGACAAAATATGATTTAGATATAAAAAAATTATATATATAACTAATAATGCTATTTAACTTTAATTTGTCTTTTTTAGTTTGATTAATATAGTTCCTTGTTTCAGATGGATCAGATATACAGAAGGTTAGAGTAGAATGAGCAGCAGAAATGATGAAAAAACAAACCATTATGCATCCGGAGCAATATCCTCACTGTTGGATTTTTCTGTTGATGTCTTGAGTGAGCCAGGTACCCCCAAAGTCTCCTGTTCTAGATGTATCTGAAAATAATAGTCCCCCAATGCCAAAGGCTATGATTTTAAACTTAAGAATTAACCAGATACAGTGGATTCCGGGAAGTGTGACTACATTTGGAAGGCCTAAATTGGTCTTTTTTAGTGGCTGGTCATTCTTAGCAAAATCTAACCCATTTTTTGTGAAGCCACAATCCAGAAAATGGAGAAGGGAGGCTACTTTAAAAGGTACAATATCTAGTCACTACCTGCATATACCGTGCTTGAAACGTATACATATATACCCTACACTGCATGTATGAGCCAGTTTTGCCATCCTACAAGTTTTTCTAAGGTATAGGGAACCCTTAATTTTGATATGCGTTCATAAAAATTAAACTCATTTAACCAATGTAAATTACAAAATGCTCCCTTGCTAATATGTACTCTATTTTCTTAGCCTTTTATTACTTTTTGAAGTCTTGAGATTTTTTTTTTTAATCTTGGAATTTTTTTTAAGGTAAATCTTAGGATAAAGTTAAATTCTCAGTGGAAACCCTGAACATGACTGGTCATAATTGCCAGAATATGACCTCTATAGGGTAAATCAGCATGAATTATGATTTTTGTATGGTCTTAGTTCGCAGCAGGTCATATAATCCAATGGTCATATTAAGTGAAGTAAATTTTACACAATAAAATATGTATGAATTGGTCTTAATTGGCAGCCATTCATACTTACTGATGGTCATACAATGCGGAATCCACTGTATTCCAAGGAAATGAATATGTATCATAATTATGAAAATACTTTGAATATTTCAATTTCTGCCCTTCTAAATATACCACTTTTTTATATTTAGCGGCTGTCTGCTTCTTATTCTAATGGTATAAGTGTGATTGTAGTTTACAAAGCTGTTTTCCTAATCAGCTCATTTTCTTTCATTGGTTATGGAATTTCTTTCTTTTTTTATCATGAATGAAATCCCAGCACATTTAATTTGAATATTCTGGACAATCAAATTAAATGTGCTAAGATTTCATTTCATTAAAAAAAAATACCCACACCCATTTCCATAACCAACTACAATCACACTTATACCATTAGAATAAGAAGCAAACAGCAGATAAGTATTATAAAGGTATTACATAAAGAATGTTTACTAAAGCCCTTTTCTCTATTCTCTAGATGGTTCTGTCTCTCTTCCTCCAGAACCTTTTAGTGAAACTCATTTTGGTGGCTCAGAAAGTCTTGTTTCCTCATTGACTATCCTGAATGACAAACCCATCAGTAATGTGTGTCACCTTTTCACCCCCTCCAGCCTGGTATGTATCATTTTCTTTTAGCCATTGTTTTGATTCTGGTTAGGATTTTACCATCATAAACTGCTACATCATAAAAGTCAAAATGAATCCCTATTAATATAATATTAAGAAAAGTGAATTAAGTATAACCTGTTGATCTTTCTGTTTAAGGATGACTCATTAGTCTTTTAATGGGACCGTTTTTTACATGAATCTATTGCTTAGTATTCATCAAGTTTGATATTGTTTACTTTGTTATCCCTAACCCTTTACAATAATCCTGTTTATCCATCTTATTTTCCTTCACTTTGCTCTCCTGGTGATCGCAGGCTGGCCATAATGACCAGCTTGGGGCCAAACCAAGCAACCAAATAAGTTAACCATCGTTTTTTCCTATCTTCTTATTCTTTCTCTAATAAGTCAATATGCCCATGTTCGTCATACTACTATTGTCTCAATTAAAATGATATAAAAAATTGCTCTTTATCCACCAAAAGGATAGGAATAACTTGGATATTGGTTCAAACATCTTAAACTTTTATGTCATTGATTTATTAAAATTCATGCTGACAATGCGAGCAAGAAAGAGATGCATAATCTGCTCAAATGAGGAGACTTGATCTCAAAATGATCATGCCCAAGTGGGTAGTAACCAGATAGGCTCTAAAATTTTTTTGGAAAAAGAGAAAAAAAAGGCCTCTCTGGCTGTCCAGTTGGGAGCTGCGACCTTTTAGGAATGACCAGCCACTGGGTAACTTCTGGTCACTGTCGTAGTTACGAACACCATTCTCTAATGCACCCAGGGTGGACCCTGAAAAGTTAGAACCCTGAGGCAGGTTTGGCGGATGCGGCTAAACCTGGGATTTAGCCCACTAAACCCTCTCCCCTTGTTTCTTTTTCAGTGGTCACAAGCTTAGGAAATTACCGTGTTTTCTACTCAGGCTTTTCAAAGTCTTCAGCATTTCAGACTATGTCCATCTCTCTCAATCCTCGCCTGTCGTTGGTGTTGAGGAGGATAATGAGCTTAACTACACCACCACTGACAGTTGTAGGGACTCCTCTCCTACCTTCTGAATGCAGCAAAGGGGTATCTCCTTTGCCAATCTCATAGACAGCCCCTGGCACCTTTACCCCTTTGACAGAGGTGCCCCCCCCCCCTTGTGATTTCTCAGGGGCTTATCCAAGACTCCCCAGCCGGGATACACTCTTACTTTTAGTACCCGGAGGACCTGCAGTTGTTGGTACGCTTCCCCCTTGCTCCCTCTCAGCGCTACTTATTATTATGGCTATCCCCTCAACCTTTTCTACCTGCTGTTTGTACCAGGAGGAACTAACTGTTCTCAACTGGACAGAGTTGATCCGCTAGACATGGTGCCTGGGTGGACTGTATGCCATCCTGGGTTCACCTAGCACCAGGTTATGTGATGATAATGGGTGAAGTGATCACCCACCGTACTTGTTAGTGCACCCACCTATCTCTACCTCTCTTTATTACATACCCGTCTACCCCCTTCCAAACTTTCTCTTATACCCACAGAAATTCAGGCTCCCCGACACACTTTGGACCTCTTGATTTTAGCTGGTGAACAATTTCGCCTGAAAGATGGACTGGGTTGTCAAAGCCCATCTTAGCTCGAACATGTTTGGCCAAGTATATGAAATGATCACATTCTGGAATTTTATGATCATATGAACACTTTTATCAACCTTCCAAGGCATTGGGAAGTCATAGTATCTAATTTCCATGCATTTTGTTTCCTTTTTTCTGATCATGGCGACAATTGTAGGAAATAGTAGGCACCGGTTAATGCAAGGAGATCCACCTCCAAGCGAGGCCTCGCCCTTCCTAGGTGTCGAGGAGGATGCGGTAACACCGAGACATCCCTTAAGTGGTGGAGGGGCTTCCTTCTCACCATCTTCATGCAGCAAAGAGATTCCTCATCACCATCTATGGAACCACCCTCGGGCATCTCCACCTCAGAAAAGGTGACCCCTCCCTGTGCTTTCTCAGGGGCCCCTACAACCTGCTCCTTGTGGAGAGGAAGTTTACTCTTTTACTAGGCCTATGGGTGAGGTGGCTTTCCCTTCACTCGTGGGTGACTCCAACTTTCCACCAGCGGCAGTCTTCCCTTTTGAATCACAGGGGACTGCCAAGAGAGCAGTCAAGCGTCCCCAAATCAACCACTCGCATTGGGAGCGGATCGATGGGGGAACCCTCTTAGAGGGGCAAGGGATAGCCCGTCGATCCATGCCCCCCTATAGTCATGCATCCCAAGATTGCAGAGGTCGGCATGCCCGACCCCCTCTCTTTCCCGATAGAGGGCGGCCAAAAGACAGTCTTCGATTGGGATATTTGATACTTGGGGTGGGAGGATGGCCACATGGAGGCCCCCTTGAACTGGACATGATCCTGCAGGTGACACAGCCTCGGATGGAAGGATCTTCCATGGGAGCAAATCTGAACTCGGTGTCAAACACAGAACTAAATCCACCCCTGTTCAAGCTTTCCTTCACGTGGCTTGTGCCACCAAGGAATCACCGGGAGAGGAGGGAGATCCTCCTCCGGCTGTTACCCCTTTGACAACTTAAACCTCCTTTCAGAGAAGGATCATGCCCAGGTTGGTCCATCCGGCTTAGGGAATCCTTCCAGCGGTGGAGAGAAGCGGGTTCATTCTCCACCCTAGTCTCTTCAAAGAAAAGAGGTAAGACAAAGAGGAATAAGGGTTCCTCTCTCCGAGGGGGCTGCTGAGACGGACCAGTCTACTGTCGGTTCGGCAAGCGAGCAGTACAAGATCGGCACATCCGGTCCAGAGGTGCCCTTGGGCGGGAAGCCCCAGACAAAGACCAAAGTAGCAAGAGCGCTGAGCGGAGCCTCGATTACATCGGGCCCCATCATTCAGAGATTACTTGGTGTTTCTTTAGCTACCTGGCTTCAAACGCTTTCTGGTTATTCGCGACACTGAAGGCAGCACGTTGACCTAAAGCAATAGGATCCTTCAGAGGAGAGCATTAGTTATATGATTGGTACAGAGCCGAAAGTGACCCTTTTTCTCGAATATGAGCCTTAAGGCGAATGCGTCGGGCCCTTCGGGGACGTCCGTGATTAGTGCCCATCGGACACTCAATGGCTGGCCAGTGTGTGTGATGAAGCACTCTACCATAAACTTAGTGAAAGGAATGGCTTATGCGACGGAACTCTTGGACTAGTCCTTAGAAGAGCTGGCCGACTATTGGGCGGTCAAGGTCGAAGGTGTGGGAGAAAACAGGGAGGGGTCTCGAGACCCATCCTTACACTCTTCGTCACTTTCAACCGTGACCAGGGTTGGTTAAAAAACCCAAATTTTGAAAAAGCCCAATAAAACTTTTCCAGGTTTTATTCTGTGTTTTTTCAAAAAACAAATGTTACAAACATTAGAATAACATAGAAAAGAATAGCTATCTCTATTTTTATATAATATTAATAATTACTTAGTTTAATAATTATATTATAGTAAGAATAGATCACAGTAACAAATCACTGATTGAGAATTTGGGGTACCCATGTCCCACGATAGCCATAACTTGTAGAAGGAGAGATGAATTATTATGAGTCAGTATCAGAGAAATAATCTTAATTTGATACATATTTGTTGAAATTATAAACATAAATATGAATTTTTAATAAAATAATGATAAGTAGCATTTATTTCTTGAAAAAAAAAAGAAGTAATTTTGGAAGAAAAAAACAAACCTGGGTTTTTTCAAATTTCACTTGAAAAAGCCCCCCTTCAAAACGGGAATAATACCCGTTTTTTTTTAGCTTGTTTTTTTTTATTTGCCCACCCTGACCATAAAAGGGTTCCTGAGTCGTTGCGTGCCGGGTGGGATAGCTACCACGTGAAGGCATTTGTGCCACTGCTACCGAGCTGCTACTACTGCCATCGCTTCAGCTATGCAAATCGCTCGTGTAAATGTGCAAAGTTGGGTTTACCCGAAGTGTGTGTACGTTGCTACAAGGCCGCATGAGTACGGTCGTTTCCGCGCCCATTTAGAACGCTTCTGCGTGTTCTCCCCACCCCTCTCCTGGCGCTTTCCTGGTAGAGCTGGCGGCATAAACAGTTCACACCCAGACTCGGGTAAAACCATGACTCCCCTCCCCACTCCCCCTCCATGACTGTTTCCTGTAAGGCGAAACGGTCGCGCACCTCTACAGAGGCAACATCCCTTAAAGTGGCTGTGGGGCCGTCTTGCGCAGTTCGTTAAGCTTTCCACCGAAAAGAAGACATCACCAGAGGAGCTTCGGTTCTCTAGGTTTGAAGGGCATATTCCTTTAATGCAATTATAATAATTATAATGCGCTCTTCAAGGGCCAACTGAAAGGAGGTGCGGAGGCTTGTCTCCTTCCCTTCCCCTTAGCTATCTTTTTAGCTGGAGACCTTGCTGGCGCGTGTTCCCTACCTGCCCTCCCGGGGTATAAAGGTTTTGCAACTCCAGCATCATAGGATGGGACCTGGACAGGAGGATGTGCCATTTACACCCGGTCATTATATCTTCTTTCAGGCTGTGGCAGTGCAGCTGCACTTGGATAGGAGATATACCGTTATTTTTGCGTACATTTCACCATCAGCCGACTTCGATGCGGTAGATTTCCTCTGGCGAGACTACTTGGTCATTCTCAGGGGTCATCTCCTAGCCGACCTAATAGATGAACTGTAGATACGTGTCCTAAATGTAGATGAGTTTACGCATTACAGCCCGAAACCGCTTCATTTTCCTGTCTTAATCTATCCTTGTGCTCCCCGGTGGAGCACAGTTTAGGCCGGTTGATGAGTTCTTTTCTAGCAACTTCATCACCGTGGCCCTAACTACTATTCCTAGAACGTCTGGCTGTTTTGCATACTGACCGTTTCCGTGGTGGTCAACTGAGTGTGAGACGGCCCTCAAACAGAAGCGTTATGCCTACATGCGCTATAAGCGCCGCCCGAACGATTTCACTGTCGATGAATTACGTCGAGCTATGGCGAGGTTCCGGAAGAGCAGACCTGCCGCTCTTCCTGGTGAGCATATACATATATCTTCACTTAACGGGAAAGATCCCTCTATTAGAGGTGTGAAGCGATTCATTTAGGATTCGGAATAAGTTCTTGTATACCCCTCCCCATCCGAGTTCTTCAGGAGAATGGGACCGCAATCTCGGACCCCGTGTCCGTGGCGCAGTCCATCGCCGCCGCTTTCTCCGTATTCTCTAACCGGGATGCTACTCAGCCATCATTCAATTCAAAAGATTTACATTGAGTGTGTTGCGTTCCGCTCTCGCTTCGTGCGCGGACACCGCTCCTTGTCCTAACTATGACCCGTACGCCATGCTTCGACACCTGGGTGAGCGAGGCATGGCATTTCTGTTAGTTTGTACAACAGGATCTGGACAGAGGGTATCCTAGCAGACTCCTGGTTAATGGCCACTGCTCGCTTTTTGCAGACTGTGGAGAGATCACTCTATCCCGGTCAGTTTCTGCCCAATATCTCTAACCTTCTGCGTGTACAAGTTGATGGAGAAATTGGTAAATGTTAGATTAGCTTTTTTTTTCTGGACAGCGGAGGCCATCTGTCTTCTGCACAGTGCGGCTTATGCAAGTTCTACTCGACGTCGGTGGATTCGCACTGTTTCCTTGGGATTGTTTTTTACCATTGCCTCACCTGGGAGGTTTATTCGTAGCCTTTAGAATCTCTTGTACCCACGCCATGGACATCCTTCGTTCCGGGACGTTCAGCACCTGGAGCTCTGATAGGGCTACTGCCTTGCTTTTAATCGATCAGCAGCCGAGTGTGTATTGCGGAAGGTGGACTCAATCCACCAAATCTGTCTCCGCCTAGCGGCCTTTGCCATCCACACGTCACCCATTGAAACCCTCCTGTTGATACTGGAGAGATGCAACTAGCTCTGAGCCGTACACAGATCATTATTTGCCTGCACGCGCGAGACCTGCGCCTCACTCAGTAGTCACCAAGTGCTCTTACTACATCCGCAGCCGATCTCGACAGTGCCTATGTCGCCGAGAGACACCAATCATATCCTAATCCCTTTGAATTTATGGCCAGGAAACTCCGATAGCTTGGTGTAGCTCTCGGACCAGAGGCGCGACTGGTTCTGCCCATGACGCCAACCTGGAGGGTACCACCTTTGATTATTTGTCGCCACGCCTCTGCTCCCAAAGCTTCCACAGCGCCGGGAGTATTGCGTTCGTCCTTTTTATAGCACACTTTGTGTCACGTTGGATCCGTACCAGTGTATATGGATAGCTCAAAGTGCTAGGAGGAGGTCGGCTTTCACGCCGTATCCCCTCTGCTTGAAGTCAGCGGGGCTTTACCAGGCGCTGCGTCTGTCTTCACACTGAGCTGGTTGGAATACACCGCTCTATACGGGAGATAACGCGTCGTGCTCATTTAGGAGACGGGATTGTGATCCTTAGCCATTTACAAAGCGCCCTGAGAGCTCTCAAAGCATTGGATTCTCCACACACCCTGGTTCGTGGTATCCGTGACGCCAGGTTGTCCGCGCCGCGCAGATGTAGACATTATCTTCTGCTAATTCCTGGATATGTGGGAATTGCGGGTAATGAGCGCGCCGATGAAAGCACGCAAAAGTCCGCGAGGACTGGGCGACTAGACGAGCGTTTCGCTTTTACTTACACTGTCTACATAGCAGGAATTAAGGCAGCCCTTCGGGTTGCTTGGCACAGAAGATGGGAGAGGGTCTAGGGGAACTTAAAGTCGCCTGCTATTGGACCGCGACTGTTCCCATGGACATAACCTCCAATGCCGCCACGGCTTAAGGTTGCTTTCTGTCGTCTCCGAATTGGACACACTCACAGGACGCAACGCCATTTGATGGAGCGCTCGCCTGCGCCCTACTGTGAAGACTGCGTTGTCCCCCAGACTGTTCGGCACATTTTTGAATCTCCTACTCTGGGAGATCTTCAAGCGCGGGACGAGCGGGGTCGCTATCGCTTCTCCCTTGTACTCGAAACTGGTTCGTGCACACGGACTCGCGGACTATACGACTTTTTGGAGGAGGCTGGCCTCCTCCACTTTATTTGACTGTTTGGCGTTGATTACAGGATCCTGTACCTTGGGGAGGCGGACCTCTTCGCGACGCCGGACCGTGTCCCTCTTGGTTGTTTTTTTTAATTTTTTTGTTCTTTTTATTAGGGTTTTGTATTTTCTTATAGCCTCGTATTAGGCTGAAACTTAATTCCTGCAACTGGTTCCTTTTATGGTATTTGCCAGATAAGCGCTCATAAAACAAAAGCAACAACCTTGTCTCTTATATTCCCTGCGGGAGAGGGTGTCAGGTATTGCATGGGCGACCATTCTTCATCTGACCTCCCCGTAAGGGGCGCGGCGATTTGCCATCCTGGCCGCCGTGCTGACGGGATCCAGCGCTCCGTCCGGCCCCAGCTTAGCCTCTCTTCTTTCCTTCAGATAGCCCGATTTCTCCCCTACCTCGTTGCTTTTCATACAACCTCTCCCAAAACTTTCTCTGGTCAGCCTCTAATTTCACAGGGTAGATGCTGACCTTCTTCTCAAGCCAACCACCCCGGATCGGGGCTGGGGGGAGAGGGGACATTGTTCCCTAACCCCTCAGCTCCGGTTCGGGATGGGTTTTTTTTAACAACCTGCTTCATCCCCACGCATACCTTCCTCACATCCCCTTTCCTCTCCTCTTCACATTCTATCAATTTTACGCCGTGTCCAAGGTGGAGCCGCCATGCCGATGGACTGCCAGGCCACCAGGCGGGAGGGGTGGTCCCGAATGGCGGCGCCTGGCTCTGCCGGGCTTGTAAGCACCTCTCGCAGTGCGGGCAACTGCGAGAGGTGATGAGCTATTGCGTCCCGTATTAAAAAGAGGGTCACCATGCCCATGTATGACAAAAAAACCCCAAAAAACCCCAACCCACAACTTCCCCAAGAGAATCAACAGAGCCGCCCTCGGGCAGCTCCACCGAGAAAATGGAGGTCCTCCCCCTTGTGCTTGCGCAAGGGACCCTCCATAATTCTTTAACCGGAGAGGAGGGTTACTCCTCTCCTACGCCGACGGGTGTAGGGGACTCCCCCTCACCCTATTCTCTGGAGGTGCTTTCGGGCACTTCCCTATCTCCAGCGGCAGTCCCTCCTTTGCTTTCTAAGGGGACTGCCAAGAAAGCCAGCAGGCAGCCCATTGCCGACCGCCCCTCGTGCAAGCGGCTCGGTTGGGCAAACCCCCTTAGGGGGGAGAGGGAAGCCAGGCCCCTTCGGTCGCTTCCCTCAAAAGACCTGCTGGCAAGAATACTGAACCTTGCCGGGGTCAAGGCCTGTGCCTCCCCACACAAGACTGGCGACACAGCCAAGGGGACCTGCGATGTCCTGGGAGGGGATGGCCAACTGGAGGCCCCTCTTGTGATAAACATGGTCCTTGAGGAGACCCAGCCTCAGACGGTAGGGCCTTCCATGGGGGGGAATTCGGGCTCGGCGCCAAGCACCGAACCCGAATCCGCCCCTATGCAAGGTCCTCCTCAAATGGCTGAGGGCTCCGAGGCAGTAAAAGGAGGGGAGGGATCTCCTCCGACAGGTGCCCCTACGACAACCAGGACCTTCTCCATTTCGGAGAGGGACCTGGCTGAGGCCGGTCCATCTGGCCTGGGGGCTTCTGCCGGCGGAGGTGAAAAGCGGGTTCATTCCCCGCCCTCCTCTCCAAAAAAGAAAAAGACAAAGAAGACTAAAAAGACGAAAAAGACTCGGGGCTCCTCTCCATCCGCGGGGGCTGCGGGGACGGATGGGTCTGCTGCCACTTTGGTAGGCGACCAAGCCAAGATCGGCACATCCGGCCCCTCTACCCCCTCGTGTTCGGAGCCCCTGACCAAGACTAACACCAAAAGTGCACAGGGCGGAGCCTCGATGACATCGGGGCTCTCATTCAGAGGTTACCTGGCGTTTTCGAGCCCGCTGGCTTCAAACGTTTCCTCGTTATTCGCTCCACTGATGACACCTGGTTGTCCAAGGGCAACATGATCCATCAGAGGAGAGGATTAGCTAGTGCAATTGGTAGAGAGCCGAAGGTGACCCGTTTCTCGGACGGCAGCCTTCTGGCGAATGCGGCGAATCCCGCCGAGGCGGCCAAGATAAGTGCTCTTCGGACACTTCATGGCACCCCGGTGAGTGTGACGCCGCACTCTACCATGAACTTTGTGAAAGGAGTAGTTTATGCGAGGGAACTCGTTGATTACTCCATTGAGGACATCACCCTAGAGCTGGCCGACCATGGGGCGGTCAAGGTCGAACGTGTGATGAGAAAACAGGGAGGGGCTTCGAGACCCACCCCTACACTCTTCGTCACGTTCGACTGTGACAAGCTCCCTGAGTCGGTGCGTGCCGGTTGGTACCGCTCCCGCTTGAAGGCATTCGTGCCACTGCCGCGGCGGTGCTATTACTGTCACCGCTTCGGCCATACGAATCGCTCATGTAGACGTGCAAAGTCGGGGTCACCCGAAGTCTGTGTAAATTGCTCCAAGGTCGCACACGATAAGTCCAAATCAAGTGTGTCAATTGCGGAGAGCCGCACCCTGCTTCTTCGAAGCAATGTGGTGCATATCTCCTGGAGAAAGAAATCCTGGCCGTTCAGGCCCAGGATAGACTCTCATTTCGCGAGGCTAAGGACTTGGTCCTGGCGCGCCCAGCTCTGCCTGGGACGTCATATGCCTCAGTAGTTCGAAAGGCACCCTCTGCTCCTGGCCCATCCAGGCCAACGAGCACGGTTGTTTCCGCGCCCATTCGGAGCCCTTCTGCGGGCTCTACCCAACCCGGGCGCTCCCTTGGTAAAGCTGGTACAAAAAGGGTTCATACCCAGCCCCGGCTAAAACCAGGGCTCCCCCCTCTTTCCCCAGCGTGACCGTTTCCCGCAAGGCGAAATGGCCACGCGCCTCCACCGAGTCGTTAGACTCACAGGAGGCAACACCCCTGAAGATGGTCGCTAGGCCATCTTCCGGGGTTCCTAAAGCTGTTCCCCGAAAGGAGGACAGCAACAAAGGAGCTTCGGCTCCTTCGCCCACGCCCCCAGGTGGAGCGAGTGGCTCGGAGACGGTGGTTCCTCGAAAAGAGGCCCCCCTGCCTCCGAAGCCACAGCGCCCGCCTAAGGTTTCGAGGCGGAGGGAGGAAAAGACTCGCATGGCGAGCCCAACCTCCCCCAATAAGTCCTCGAAGGCGACAGCGCCTCCAGCGCTTTGTCCGGCCAACAGCGCCCGGGGTTCTTCCCCCGGGAAGCGTACGGCCATTCCCGTGAGGGTCTTCAATTCGAGGAGGGCCCCCGCGTCTCCTCCGAGCTAGGCCTGGAGGGCATATTCCTTCAATGGAATTGCCGTGGACTCCGGGCCAACTGGGAGGAGCTGCGGAGGCTCGCCTCGTCCCGTTCCCCGTTAGCTATTTTTTTGCAGGAGACCATGCTAGGCGCGTGCCCCCTGCCTGCCCTCCCGGGGTATAAGGGTCTTGCGACCCCACCACCGCGGGATGGCCGGGCTGGGGGATGCGCGGTTTACACCCGGCATGATGTCTCCGTTCTTCCTTTCTCTTTAGATACCTCCTTTCAGGCAGTGGCTGTGCAGCTGCACCTGGATAGGAGGTATACTATCATTTCTGCGTACATTCCACCGTCAGCTGACTTCGACGCGGGGGACTTCCGCCGCGTCGTGGCACGGTTGCCGAGGCCCTATCTCTTGCTTGGAGATCTGAACGGCAGGCATCCTCTCTGGGGAGATTACTCCATAAATCCCAGGGGACAAGTCCTTGCCGATCTGATCGAAGAGCTTGAGATGGGTGTCCTAAATGTGGATGAGTTTACGCATCACTGTCCGAGAACCGCTTCATTTTCTTGCCTTGACCTATCTTTGTGCTCTTCGGATGCACAGCCTGATTTTGATTGGGGGGTGGTCGATGACCTCCATGGTAGTGATCACTTTCCCATTCAAATATCATTTTCAGGGCAACTGCCGCCTGAGAGACCACCTCGGTGGTGCTTGGCGCGGGCGCGGTGGCCTGCATTTCAGGAAATGACTGAATTCTCTATCTCAGTCGAGGAGTTTAGGTCGGAGGATGAGGCCGTTGAGTTCTTCTCCGGCAACCTCATCGCCGTGGGCCTGACTACTATTCCTAGGACGTCTGGCCGTTTTGCACGCCGACCACTCCCATGGTGGTCGGCCGAGTGTGAGACGGCCCTCAAACAGAAGCGTTATGCCTACATGCGCTATAAGCGCCGCCCGAATGATTTCACTGTCGCTGAATTTCGTCGGGCTAGGGCTAGGTTCCGGTATATTTGGAAGCACGCCCGCCGCTCTTCTTGGCGGGCATACGTGTCTTCACTTAACGGGAAGACCCCTTTAGCTGAGGTGTGGAAGCGAGTCAAAAGGATTCGGGGCAAGTTCTCGCAGGACCCCCCTCCCGTTCTCCAGGAGAATGGGACCGCAATCTCGGACCCCGCGTCCGTGGCGGAATCCTTAGCGACCGCTTTTTCCGCATTCTCTAGCCGTGATGCTGCTCCGCCAGCATTCAATGCACGTCGTGATGTCGCGGAAGGCCGCCGGCTGGACTTTACCTCCAGAGGCGGAGAACCCTTCAACGACAAGTTTACTGTGAGTGAGTTGCGTTCCGCTCTCGCTTCGTGCGCGGACACCGCCCATGGTCCGGACGATGTCCCGTACGCCATGCTTCGACACCTGGGTGAGCGTGCATGGCCTTTCTGTTAGATTTGTTCAACAGGATCTGGGTGGAAGGTCTTCTCCCAGACTCCTGGCGAATCGCTACTGTGCTCGCCTTTCGCAAGCCGGGAAGAGATCACTCTACTCCGACCGGTTTCCGCCCAATCTCTCTAACCTCTTGCGTGTGCAAGTTGATGGAGAAATTGGTAAATGTTAGATTAGCCTATTTCCTGGACAGCGGAGGCCATCTGTCTTCTGCACAGTGCGGCTTCCGTAAGTTCCACTCCACGTCGGATGCTCTGCTCCGACTGGAAAATGCTGTCTGCGAGGCTTTCCTTCGTAGACACCACTACGCCACGGTGTTTTTTGATCTGGAGAAGGCCTATGATACCGCATGGCGATACGGTATCATGGAGACTGTCCACACGATGGGGGCGAGGGGACGCCTCCCAATGTTTATATCTGAATTTTTGCGAGATCGTCGATTCCGCGTACGGGTGGGGGGAGCCCTCTCCGGCCCAAAGGAGCAGGAAGAGGGTGTCCCGCAGGGAAGTGTCCTCAGTGTCACACTCTTTGCCCTGAGCATCAACGGCATCACCTCGGTGCTGCCGGAAGATGTTCTCGCTACGCTCTACGTGGACGACCTTTCGATCTCTTTTGGCGCGGCCCAGATGCCAACTCTGGAGCGTCGACTCCAACAGGCATTGAACCGCGTCTCTCACTATGCCGAAGCGCACAGGTTTCGGTTTTCTTTGGCCAAGACTAAGGTGGTGCACTTCTGCCGCCATCCACGGCTTCACCCCGACCCAGATTTGTTTCTTAATGGGGTGCGCCTGGATGTGGTTGAGTCGCACCGTTTCCTTGGTCTTGTATTCGACCGACGCCTCACCTGGGAGGCTCATATTCGCAGCCTTAGGGTCTCTTGTACCCGCGCCATGGACATTCTCCGTTCCGTGACGTTCAGCGCTTGGGGCGCTGATAGGACTACCGCCTTACTTTTTTATCGATCCTTTGTTCGTTCGAAGCTCGACTACGGATGCGAGTTTTATGCATCCGCAGCCGAGCGTTTATTGCGGAAGGTGGATTCGATCCACCACACCGGCCTTCGCCTTGCGACCGGTGCCTTCCGCACTTCCCCCATTGAGAGCCTGTTGGTCGATGCTGGGGAGATGCCACTCGCTCTGCGCCGCGTGCAGTGCATCACTCGCCTGTACGCGCGAGCCCGGCGCCTCCCTCAGTCGCCAACAGCTCTCACTGCATCCGCAGCTGATCTCGATGGTGCCTATGCCGTCGAGAGACGCCAGTCATACCCTAAGCCCTTTGGGTTTAGGGCCAGGAAACTCCTTCGAGAGGTAGATATAGCTCTCGGGCCGGTGGCGCCCCTGGTTCTGCCCAGGACGCCACCCTGGAGGGTACCACATTTGGCTATTTGTCGCCACGCCTCTGCTCCCAAAGCTTGTACTGCGCCGGGAGTATTGCGTTCGACCTTTTTGGAGCACACATCGTGTCACGCTGGTACCGTGCCAGTGTATACGGATGGCTCCAAGTCCCAAGAGGGGGTCGGCTTCCACGCCGTATCCCCTCTGTTTGAAGTCAGCGGGGCTCTACCAGGCGCTGCGTCTGTCTTCACGGCCGAGCTGGTGGCAATACACCACTCGGTACGGGAGATTACGCGACGTGCCCGGTTCGGAGACCGGATTGTGATCTATAGCGACTCACAAAGCGTCCTGAGTGCTCTCGGGGCATTGGAATCTCCGCATCCCCTGGTTCGCGATATCCGTGACGCCACGGTTTTGGCGAGCCGGGCAGATGTCGAGATTATCTTCTGCTGGGTTCCTGGACATGTAGGAATTGCGGGGAATGAGCGCGCCGATGAGGGCGCCAAAGAGTCCGCGAGGACTCTGCGACCGGACCAGCATTTCGCTCTTCCTCACACCGACTACATGGCAGGAATATGGGCAGCTCTTCGGACTGCTTGGCAAAGAAGATGGGAGACGGTCGAAGGGAACTTAAAGTTGCGTGCCATTGCGCCGCGACTGTTCCCATGGACCTATCCCCCAATGCCGCGGCGGCTTCAGGTTACTTTCTGTCGTCTCCGAATCGGACACACTCGTGTGACGCATCGCTATCTGATGGAGCGCTCGCCTGCGCCCTATTGCAACGACTGCGTCGTCCCCCAGACTGTTCGGCACATTCTTGTCGAATGTCCCAGTCTGGGTGATCTTCGCGCACGATACCTGTCTCAGTACCGGGATGGGCGGGGTCGCTACCGCCTGTCCCTTGTGCTCGGGACAGATTCGTGCACATTGACTTGTGGACTTGTTGACTTCTTGGGGGAGGCCGGCCTTCTCCCTATTATTTAAGCAAGGTTTGTTTGTTTTGTTTTGTTGTTTTTTTGCATTTGTTTTTTTTTTTTTTGTTTTTTGTTTGTTTTTTTCCTTTAGTTGCCCGCTCCTGCGCATGGGGGACCTCTCCCCGACGCACCAGCTTGCTTCCTTTCCCCCTTTTGGGGTGTTTTTTTTTTTTTTCTCTTTAATTTTATTTTAAAGTAGCCTAGAACTAGGCCAGTTTTAATACGGCGACTAATGCCCAAGTAGGCAGTCGCCAGATGAGCTCTTAAAAAAAAAAAAAAAAAAAATCTTCATCTGACCTGTAAGATTGAATGCCCTCCTGGTCCCAGTCACCCCTGGGGGATCTGCATTATTACTTCTGCTAGTAATTTCTACCCTGGACTACTCATGTTATATATATATATATATATATATATATATATATATATATTTATATATATATATATATATATATATATATATATATATATATATATTTATATATCCCACCCCCCACCTTAATTCTCCTAACTTCACCATTATTCAAATACCTTCCTCAAACTTCCAAGAGATGCCTTCGTTAGTTTTCACTTTTAAGTAAATAATATCAGTTCAATGCCTGAATAGAACTAAAGAACCACAAACGAGTCATTTGACCCCATCTCTCTGACCTCGTCTCATTCCTACCCACCCGGTAGTCTCGTATTAGGGTGTAGCGTGAGTACGGTGACCTTTTCCTTCCTAGGTAGTTGCCAGATAGGCTACTAAAAAAAAACAACCTTTCCTCCTGAATGAAAATTCCCTTCCTGTTTTCCTAAAGTTCTTTCGAACACCTTTCCTTTGTACAAGCGAGTATTGACCCCGTAAGGGGCGCGGCGATTTGCTATCCTGGCCGCCGTGCTGACGGGACTCAGCACCCCGTCCGGCCCCAGCTTAGCCTCTCTTCCTTCCTTCAAAACACTTGTTTCCTCTCTTTTCACACAACCTCTCCCACAACTTTATCTGGTCAGCCTCTAATTTCACAGGGTAGATGCTGACCTTCCTTTCAGCCAACCGTCCCGCATCGGGGCTGAGGGGGTGGGGGACAATGTTCCCTAACCCCTGCGCTCCGGTCTGGGGTGGCTGGTTTTTAACTACCTGCTTCATCCCCACCCATACCTTCCTCACATCCCTTTTCCTCTCCTCTTCACAATCTATATATTTTTACGCCGTGTCTAAGGTGGAGCCGCCATGCCGATGGACTGCCAGGCCACCAGGCGGAAGGGGTGGTCCCAAATGGCGGCGCCTGGCTCTGCCGGGCTTGTAAGCACCTCTCGCAGTGCGGGCTACTGCGAGAGGTGTGCGCGATTGCATCCCGTGTAAAAAAGAGGGTCACCATGCCCAATGATGAAGATAAAAAAAATACAACCTCAACCCCCAACTTCCCCTGAATCATCTCCTTCGCCTACGGGTGCAGGGGACTCCCCCTCATCCCCTTCTCTGGAGGTGCTTTCGGGCACCTCCCTTTTTCCAGCGGCAGTCCCCTCTTTTCTTTCCAAGGGGACTGCCACCAAAGCCAGCAGGCAGCCCTTAGCCAGCTGCTCCACATCGAAGCAGCTTGGTAGGGCAAACCCCCTTAGGGGGGAGAGGGAAGCCAGGCCCCTTCGGTCGCTTCCCTCAAAAGACCCCCTGGCAAGGATATTAAACCTTGCCGGGGTTAAGGCTTGTGCCTCCCCACAAATGACTCTTGACGCTGCCAACGGGACCTGCGATGTCCTGGGAGGGGATTGCCAACTGGAGGCCCCTCCTGTGATAGACATGGTCCTTGAGGAGACCCAGCCTCAGACGGTAGGGCCTTCCATGGGGGGGAAACCGGGCTCGGCGCCAAGCACCGAACCTGAATCCGCCCCTATGCAAGGTCCTCCTCAAACGGCTGGGGTCTCTGAGGCAGTACAAGGAGGGAATTGATATGCTCCAACCGGTACCCCTGCGACCACCAGGACCTTCTCCATTTTGGATGAGGACCTGGCTGAGGCCTTCCATCTGGCCTAGGGGCTTCTGCCGGCGGAGGTGAGAAGCGGGTTCATTCCCCGCCCTCCTCTCCTAAAAAGAAGAAGAAACAGACTCTGGGCTCCTCTCATCCGCGGGGGCTGCGGGGACGGATAGGTCTGCTGCCACTTTGGTAGGCGACCAAGCCAAGATCGGCACATCCGGCCCCTCTACCCCCCCGTGTGCGGAGCCACGGACTAAGACTAAGACCAAGAGTGCATAGGGCGTAGCCTCGATGACATCGGGGCTCCTGATTCAGAGGTTACCTGGCGTTTTCGAGCCTGCTGGCTTCAAGCGCTTCCTCGTTATTCGCTCCACTGATGGCACCATGTTGTCCAAGGGCAACATGATCCATCAGAGGAGAGGATTAGCTAGTGCAATTGGTAGAGAGCCGAAGGTGACCCGTTTCTCGGACGGGAGCCTTCTGGCGAATGCGGCGAATCCCGCCGAGGCGGCTAAGATAAGTGCTCTTCGGACACTTCATGGCACCCCGGTGAGTGTGACGCCGCACTCTACCATGAACTTTGTGAAAGGAGTAGTTTATGCAAGGGAACTCGTTGACTACTCCATTGAGGACATCACCCTAGAGCTGGCCGACCATGGGGCAGTCAAGGTCGAACGTGTGATGAGAAAACAGGGAGGGGCCTAGAGACCCACCCCTACACTCTTCGTCACGTTCGACTGTGACAAGCTCCCTGAGTCGGTGCGTGTTGGTTGGTACCGCTACCACGTGAAGGCATTCGTGCCACTGCCGCGGCGGTGCTATTACTGTCACAGCTTCGGCCATCCGAATCGCTCATGTAGACGTGCAAAGTCGGGGTCACCCGAAGTCTGTGTAAATTGCTCCAAGGTCGCACACGATAAGTCCAAATCGTGTGTGGCCAAGTGTGTCAATTGCGGAGAGCCGCACCCCGCTTCTTCGAAGCAATGTGGTGCATATCTCCTTGAGAAAGAAATCCTGGCCGTTCAGGCCCAGGATAGACTCTCATTCTGTGAGGCTAAGGACTTGGTCCTGTCTCGCCCGGCTCTGCCTGGGACTTCATATGCCTCAGTAGTTCGAAAGGCACCCTCTGCTCCTGGCCCATCCAGGCCAATGAGCACGGTTGTTTCCGCGCCTATTCGGAGCCCTTCTGCGGGCTCTACCCAACCCGGGCGCTCTCCTGGTAAAGCTGGCGGCAAAAAGGGTTCATACCCAGCCCCGGCTAAAACCAGGGCTCCCCCCTCTTCCCCCAGCGTGACCGTTTCCCGCAAGGCGAAACGGCCACGCGCCTCCACCGAGTCGTTAGACTCACAGGAGGCAACACACCTGAAGATGGTCGCTAGGCTATTTTCGGGGGTTCCTAAAGCTGTTCCCCGAAAGGAAGACAGTAACAAAGTAGCTTTGGCTCCTTCGCCCACGCCCCGAGGTGGAGCGAGTGGCTCGGAGACGGTGGTTCCTCGAAAAGAGGGCCCCCCGCCTCCGAAGCCGCAACGCCCGCCTAAGGTTTCAAGGCGGAGGGAGGAAAAGACTCGCATGGCGAGCCCAACCTCCCCCAATAAGTCGTCGAAGGCGACAGCGCTTTGTCCGGCCAATAGCGCCCGCGGTTCTGCCCCCGGGAAGCGTACGGCCATTCCCGTGAGGGTCTTTAATTCGACGAGGGCCCCCGCGTCTCCTCCGAGCTAGGCCTGGAGGGCATATTCCTTCAATGGAATTGCCGTGGACCCTGGGCCAACTGGGAGGAGCTGCGGAGGCTCGTCTTGTCCCGTTCCCCGTTAGCTATTTTTTTGCAGGAGACCATGCTAGGCGCGTGCCCCCTGCCTGCCCTCTCGGGGTATAAGGGTCTTGCGACCCCACCACCGCGGGATGGCCGGGCTGGGGGATGCGCGGTTTACACCCGGCATGATGTCTCCGTTCTTCCTTTCTCTTTAGATACCTCCTTTCAGGCAGTGGCTGTGCAGCTGCACCTGGATAGGAGTTATACTCTGATTTCTGCGTACATTCCACCGTCAGCTGACTTCGACGCGGGGGACTTCCGCCGCGTCGTGGCACGGTTGCCGAGGCCCTATCTCTTGCTTGGAGATCTGAACGGCAGGCATCCTCTCTGGGGAGATTACTCCATAAATCCCAGGGGACAAGTCCTTGCCGATCTGATCGAAGAGTTTGAGATGAGTGTCCTAAACGTGGATGAGTTTACGCATCACTGTCCGAGAACCGCTTCATTTTCTTGCCTTGACCTATCTTTGTGCTCTTCGGATGCACGGCTTGATTTTGATTGGGGGGTGGTTGATGACCTCCATGGTAGTGATCACTTTCCCATTCAAATATCATTTTCAGGGCAACTGCCGCCTGAGAGACCACCTCGGTGGTGCTTGGCGCGGGCGCGGTGGCCTGCATTTCGGGAAATGACTGAATTCTCTATCTCAGTCGAGGAGTTTAGGTCGTTAGATGAGGCCGTTGAGTTCTTCTCCGGCAACCTCATCGCCGTGGGCTTGACTACTATTCCTAGGACGTCTGGCCGTTTTGCACGCCGACCATTCCCATGGTGGTCGGCCGAGTGTGAGACGGCCCTCAAACAGAAGCGTTATGCCTACATGCGCTATAAGCGCCGCCCGAACGATTTCACTGTCGGTGAATTTCTTCGGGCTAGGGCTAGGTTCCGGTATATTTCGAAGCACGCCCGCCGCTCTTTTTGGCGGGCATAGGTGTCTTCACTTAACGGTAAGACCCCTTTAGCTGAGGTTTCGGTTTTCTTTGGCCAAGACTAAGGTGATGCACTTCTGCCGCCATCTACGGCTTCACCCCGACCCAGATTTGTTTCTTAATGGGGTGCGCCTGGATGTGGTTGAGTCGCACCGTTTCCTTGGTCTTGTATTCGACCGACGCCTCACCTGGGAGGCTCATATTCGCAGCCCTAGGGTCTCTTGTACCCGCGCCATGGACATTCTCCGTTCCGTGACGTTCAGCGCTTGGGGCGCTGATAGGGCTACCGCCTTACTTTTTTATCGATCTTTTGTTCGCTCGAAGCTGGACTACGGATGCGAGTTTTATGCATCCGCAGCCGAGCGTTTATTGCGGAAGGTGGATTCGATCCACCACATCGGCCTTCGCCTTGCGACCGGTGCCTTCCGCCCTTCCCCCATTGAAAGCCTGTTGGTTGATGCTGGGGAGATGCCACTCGCTCTGCGCCGCGTGCAGTGCATCACTCGCCTGTACGCGTGAGCCCGGCGCCTCCCTCAGTCGCCAACAGCTCTCACTGCATCCGCAGCTGATCTCGATGGTGCCTATGCCGCCGAGAGATGCCAGTCATACCCTAAGCCCTTTGGGTTTAGGGCCAGGAAACTCCTTCGAGAGGTAGATATAGCTCTCGGGCCGGTGGCGCATCTGGTTCTGCCCAGGACGCCACCCTGGAGGGTACCACATTTGGCTATTTGTCGCCACGCCATTGCTCCCAAAGCTTGTACTGAGCTGAGAGTATTGCGTTCGACCTTTTTGGAGCACACATCGTGTCACGCTGGTACCGTACCAGAGTATACGGATGGCTCCAAGTCCCAAGAGGGGGTCGGCTTCCACGCCGTATCCCCTCTGTTTGAAGTCAGCGGGGCTCTACCAGGCGCTGCGTCTGTCTTCACGGCCGAGCTGGTGGCAATACACCACTCGGTACGGGAGATTACGCGACGTGCCCGGTTCGGAGACCGGATTGTGATCTATAGCGACTCACAAAGCGCCCTGAGTGCTCTCGGGGCATTGGAATCTCCGCATCCCCTGGTTCGCGATATCCGTGACGCCACGGTTTTGGCGAGCCGGGCAGATGTCGAGATTATCTTCTGCTGGGTTCCTGGACATGTAGGAATTGCGGGGAATGAGCGCGCCGATGAGGGCGCCAAAGAGTCCGCGAGGACTCTGTGACCGGACCAGCGTTTCGCTCTTCCTCACACTGACTACATGGCAGGAATACGGGCAGCTCTTCGGACTGCTTGGCAAAGAAGATGGGAGACGGTCGAAGGGAACTTAAAGTTGCGTGCCATTGCGCCGCGACTGTTCCCATGGACCTATCCCCCAATGTCCCAGTCTGGGTGATCTTCGCGCATGACACCTGTCCCGATACCGGGATGGGCGGGGTCGCTACCGCCTGTCCCTTGTACTCGGGATGAGTGCGTGCACATCGACTGGTGGACTTATTGACTTTTTTGGGGAAGCCGGCCTTCTCCCTATTATTTAAGCAGGGTTTGTTTTTTTGTTTTGTTTTGTTTTTTGCATTTGTTTTTGTTTTTTTCCTTTCCCCCATTTAGGGTGCTTTTTTTTCTTTGTTTAATTTTATTTTAAAGTAGCCTAGAACTAGGCCAGTTTTAATACGGCGACTAATGCCAATGTAGGCAGTCGCCAGATGAGCTCTAATAAAAAACAAAAAAAAACAAGCGAGTATTGAACACTAATGATTGATAGCCACTTTATATCTCACTAATACTCTACATCTAATCTATTTTCAGGCTGTGAGTAGCGTCAGTTATGGTATTGGTGAACTGGGATCCAACTCTCTGGATGGCTCAGTAGCTGGCGCAATGTCCAGTGCATCCACTGGCTCTGAGTCCTGTCACACAGGAGAAGGCATCCAACTTATTCCGAACTCCGGAAGTGATGAGGATGATGTGCGTTGTAAAGTCCTTGATTCTGTAGCTAGAATGCATAGCAATAAAGTGTCTGTGAATGACTCGTTCCCAAAAGAACAGCCCATTGGTGCTCAACTTCCTCCTCCTAGTACTGGTAAAGTGGACCATTCGTTAATACTAACAGAAACAGGCTTAGACTCTCATAACCTATTTCCGTCTGTGATATTTCCAACCACCTTAGAAAATGACTTCATTTCTTCTTCAGTGATGTTGGGTGAGAGAGACAATGCCACAAGTATGAAGGACTTTCCCTTCGAGATAGTTCCTGCAGAATTACCGAACATGTTAGCGCCACCCTCCGAGTACGGAGTTGTATGTACTAAGAACTTATATTCAACAGAAGCTGTGAAAAAGATAGAAAAGTTTGCTCTTAATCTTGTGATTTTAATTTTGAATGAGGCCCTCTCCCAAAGTGTCCCTCTGTGCTGGAGTATCAAGTGCTCGGGTCAGTGCAACCAGGAGTTGTGCCGTGAGGATTATAAAGAAAAAAACTTAGGCCGAGAAACGAAGATAAAGAATGGTGAAAAATCTTTATTTTCTTCGCTGGGGCTATCTAGTTGCAATTCTAGTTTATGTTGGACCCCGGAGCTTCCCTTCAGCCCTTCCCACCGCCCCTATTCAAGGAGTTCAAAGCGTTCTTCATCCCTCTCTATTTCCCATGACTCACTCATTGGCTACTCCACAACTCATGATGCATCTCATTTGATTAAAGGGGCTGTTTCGCACGATGCCTTAGTAACTTTCCCAACATCAAGTGAGAACCAGGACAAAGAAGAATCTTGCAACTCTCATCTTGACAGTGATGTGTACTCTCAGCCTGTGGATGTTGTAAAGCCATATGAAGGACCGATCTTACAACCAAAGGTGATAATGCGACAGCCTAAGAAGAAGTATTACTACCAGAATGTTCGGCTTCATTTAGAAGGAGAGAAGGGTGTTGGAATTCCGTCATGCAAGAAAAATCACAAAAAAAAGAAGGGGAAATTCAATTCTATAAGAGGGGGGAAAAACTGTGTTAACAGTTCAGAAATTTGTTCAAGTATGAGAGGCTCTCAGACAACATCGGAAACAACCACTCCCCAGTCAATTGAAATAACAAACGTAAACAAAGATGAACGTAATGAGGTTAGAATTGAGGCAGAGTCACACTCTCATCAGAAAGAAGTAAGATGTTATGAACAAAGTAAATTCTGTAAAATTATACAATTTTCTTCGAATAAACCCCACAAAAGGAAAGAGGTGGAGGTCAAAATGGACCGAAAGAAAAGCAAAAGTCTTTCGAGTAATATTCGGAATATATTAGTCACATTTTTTAGCTTTAAAAAAACACACAAAGAAAATGGAAGTTGTATTAATGCTAAAAATGAGTTCATTGATGCCTCTTCTCAGGGATTTTTCGAGTCGTCAGACGGTGTCAAATGGGGTAAGATTTGCCCTCTACCCTCGGCGCCCCCGCTTAGAAATTCTGTGCAATACTCTGCCTTTTCTGACTGTAATGGAAGCACAAATGGTTTAGAATCTACCAGAAATCAGATCCATAGTCATAGAAAGGAAACTACATTGACTAACACTTGCAACAGCAACCCCTCAACCAGTTCTCACCACACCACCACCCTCGGTCACTCACGACTGTCGAATAGCATAAGCCCTGCAAGTCTCCTCTCTTGCCTCGGTCATCCACGTACAAATTCGATCAACGAGCAAGAACATCGGCCGCGTCCTCGCCCACCTCTCGAGGCTTCTAAGCAAATTCTCTCCACACCTCCATGTAAATCTTCTTCAGTTGGCTCAGTATCCCAAAGGGCCCTCCCTCCATTGCCAGCTTCATTCCGACATCAAAAATGCCTCTCAACAAATTCAGACCCAGCCTTGAAGCCTCACACTCACAATAAATTAGATGAAGGCTGTGATTTTGCTTCTATAATTGAGAAAGTTAAAAATGTAAGAATTATTATTGTGTTTTTGGGTGTGATAGACCCTTCTGGTGGGGGGTGTTAGTGACTAATCACATAAGCGACCTCTTTGTAGTCCACAAAGCTCTCAAAATAGGACTTGTTTGTTTCACTAATGACTTATGTCAATGAGAGTAAACTATCAACATATCAAGACTTCAACATTGACCGGTTTTTTCCACAGTGAAGTTGGCGCACTTCAATGCCACTCAAACTACTCTTTATGCCTTAGTCATTACAAAGTCACCCATGATTTTGCCCACCCCTAATGGAGTGTTATGTGCTGTAGCATATTGGCTACCATTCCCCCTTTCCCCACATCTCATGCCCCTCCCATCCCATTCCATATACCCACTCGATTCCCACAACGACGCCGATTAGCCGGCAAGACACATGGTGTCTGCGCCCCCCATCCCCTCTCCCACACACGTTGCTGCCATTGCTAATCGTTATTGCATGATAAAGCCTTCGGGGGCATGGCTCCAGACCAGCGACTCCCCCTGTCCCGGATTAGTTGACTTTTATGTCATGTCCCGAAGGATGGTATGAGTATTCTCCTGCCCCACATATACACTTAATACCCAAGGAAAATGTCCAAAATGCTTCAATCTTTAGATGTACCCGTATATATTCAGGTACATTTTAAAGGTTGATAAAATTCGTTAATTGATTAATACAGTGAAGTAAGGGATTAAGTTTTTATATTTTTGATAATTTAAATAAAGGTAAAAAGTGAAGATGTGTGTGGAAGATACCAAAAGAGGTGATACCAGTCTAGGAATCCTGGTCACTTTTTTTTTACTCATATGATTTTCTTCTCCAAGGTTTCTTTCACTGCTGAGTGACTGCCTCCTTGTTAGATTACACCGTTTTAATTACTCAATTCCACTTATACATTATGCTCCTTCATCTTTTTAATACTCAATTCCACCTATACATTATGCTCCTACATCCTTTTAATACTCGATTCCACCTATACATTATACCCTTACATCCTTTCAATACTCAATTTCCATCTAATCCTCCTACCAATGGCCAAGAAAAGGTTGTGAATGTTATTCCCTTTCAGTACGGATGGTACTGGGGTCCAATCAGCGGTGAGGCTGCGGAAAAGGTCCTCTGGGATGAGCCAGATGGATCATTCATTGTACGAGACTCGTCTGATTACCACTACATCTTTTCATTGACGTTTCGACTGAATGGAGACACCCGACACGTCCGAATTGAGCACGATCAAGGTCAGCAGCTCCCAAATAAGTAGAGCGCTTAATCAAATTGTATGGATAACTTTCACTACTAGGCAAAGTGAGGGTGAGGGGGACTTTAATATGCCGTAACACAGTTACATCAATTAGTCCATAGAGACTAATTACTTAGTCCCGGCATCCCTTACCTCTTTTCTGCGAGGTGGGCGGTGCCTAGAAAGGCCAGCACGCTCCCTGGTTGGGTCCATGGGTCCGTAAGAGAGGGGATGTTATGTGAGGTTTGGTCAGTCTAGGAGTAGGTGTATGATGATGTCTAGTATTTGGGTGCATTTGGTGCCGGGACAAGGTTTAGAGACGAGCTTTACAAATAAATACTAATACCCCAGTCTATACAATATCTTTCCATAATGGGTTTGAGGGGTGAAGTGCAAATACTTTTTGTGGATACCATATGTCCTAAGTATGGCCCTCTGTGATTCATGTGTTATCTGTATTATTGTATAAACTACCAAAATAAGTCTATGATTCCAAGTATTTTCTTCAGTTTAAAAATTGAAGTTGTCTTCGAAACATGATTCCGACTAGTTTACCCTCGCACAAACTTAATTGACCAACCAACGACTTGACTACCATATTGTCAGTGAGGGAAAAAGTACACACAGCGCAAAAAAGTTTTGCAACCTACCCCTGTATGGTCACATTTTGGGGGGGGGGGTACAAACACGTTTTATGGTATATAAACATTGATAAGCCTGTACTTACCCCCTTCATTAGTACTTGATGGTCCGGCACTTAATGTCTATCACAATTTTGAGACATTTCGGCATAGATTCATACAGGTTCTTGAAATAATCAGTCTTGGCCCTGACTCTTTCCATGTAATTCAGTTCTTGTTTCAGGTATGACCAGGCATTTTCAATACGATTTAGGTCAGTGAGTTGCCATGCCACTCAAGCTGATGTATATCATACTCAGTGAGCAATTTCCTTTAATTTCTTGGAAATGTAACACTACCATCCTGCATAAACGAGTCCATAAACTAGACCACAAGCTTACGCATTACTTCAAACGACTGTAGAAGAGCAAACAGCCGATCAGACAGTCTTTACAATCCCCATAATTTATCATAAGCCTCTCTCTCTCTCCACACTCAGCTGACTAAGCTTCCATGCAATTAAAAGTTTAGGAACTTCTTCACATTTTCGGTGGTCGCAAATACCATTCACTAAACTGGTACATAACAGGCCGCCATAAGGTGAGTTGGGTCCAGTGGATCACCCACCCCGATCTAAGATCATGGAACTCAATCATGGGAATATTATGCAAAGAGCGGGTTTCCAGCCCAGCGTCTTCGACCATTCCACGTTTAGGTAGTCACATTTAGTCACCTACCAAATGACCGGTCCAGTACTCGATCTAGCTTAAGGGATAGCTCTTTAACATATATAATAATTAGACTACATAATATTTAAACATATTTTACATAATGCAACTTAATAGGAAGTACTATCTTTGGTCTTAGCCGTTTTTTTAACTACTAGTTAGGCTTAACAAAAGAAAAATCCTCTGACATCTTTTGATACGATGTGGATGAGTAGTAAGTTGCGCGATCCGTCCCTCGCATCGTGGATGAGATGCCCCACTTTAATGTAATGTACATTAAGATCAGAATGACGATTGCTTGCAATACCTAAGGCAACAGGGGCCAGTCCTCATTGGAGGGGGTTGATTGGATTATATTGACACCAATCAGCGATCAAAAAACCCTTTGTGGTTCCGTTTCAGAGTATGTGGGTATGAGTACCCTCATAAGGGACACATAGGGAATACTAGTTAGTACAGTGAACCCTCGTTTTCATCCATCTCATTATTCCCTTTTTTTGTGAGGGAGGGGACCTGTTTTTCGAACAAAAATGTTGTGGTTTGTTGGTTTCACCATATGCTACATGCACTCTTGCACATTGCAATATTGTCTTGTCGTCTCAGAAGATATTTCATTGTCTTTTCCGTTTCTTTGGCAATAAGGAGTGTTATATTTTAGTGCTTTTATACAATGTTAACTTCAATATACTAATAATAATAAGTATTTATAATGCGCCCTCCCAGAGCGCAGGTTGTGTAGCGAGTGTAGAGAAAGTTTACAGGGGAGAGAAGGCGATTCTGAAGAGAGGAGTCTTCAGTAGACGTTTAAAAGTAGCGAGAGGATCGGACTGGGGCAGGGAGAGCATTCCAGAGTTTAGTCTCGCTTCAATGGAAAAGTGTTCTGTTTTTTCGACCTACCCCAGGGAACCCCTCAATTCTGAAAACCGAAGATCCTCTCTTCCATTCGCAAGGTTCTGGAAAAATAGGAGAGAATGTGTATGTTGTGCCCTGAATGTGGAAAATGAATGGTAGCTTGCTATGATTGGCTATGTGCATGATAACACATGCAGATCTACTTATCCCTGCATATCTTCCAATGGGTGGGCAGCTTGTGACCCTGGTGAAAGTTTTGTGTCTGATTCTCTCAAACCAGTGCGTCAATGTTGGAAGTCCAACACTGTATCCACAAGGTTATGCAGATGTGTAATGGCTTATATGTTTTGGTAACTGGGTGGGCTTCATTGTATGTTTGCCGTTGGTATCTATGTTGTATTTTTTTTCTTGGTCTATATGTATTTTGTTTCGGTGGTCCTCGTTGATGTTGCGTGAGTGTGTGTTGAAGATATTTATGGTTCAATGTCATGAAGTCACAGGTCTTGTGTTTTACCAAGAATTGAGAATATGTATTTTGGATTACTTTTTCCTTTAATAACTCATTGCACAGCTGAAAGGTGAGGCGAAAAGTCTCCAAACTAGTGTTGTACATCAAATATATATTTATTCTTGCATTGCTTTTACTATGGAAAGTCATTAATGATTTAGTTATTTGTTGTCAAGCCTAAATAACAAAAAGGGCATAAAATGAACCTTATATTTTAAAATCCTTTTGTGGTTAAGTTCACAAAATTATTTTTTTCAGGAAATTTCAGCTTCGGGGGATTCACTCGCTTTAAGAGTCAAACTATCGTTGACTTTATTGAAAAAGCTGTTGAGCACTCAAGGAGTGGACGATATTTGTTTTTCCTCCATCGACGACCAGTCTTAGGCCCAATGAGAGTTCAGCTCCTTCACCCAGTGTCGCGGTTCAAGCATGTTCAATCCCTGCAGCATCTCTGCAGGTATTGGTCTCACTTTGTTTCCCCAGAAGGGTTATTATGGTCAGTTCGCGTCTGTCTGGGTGCCGCCATTGTGGATGGCTAAGCCCTCAAGTTTCGAAGAATATGTTGTCTTTCATTGTGGGGTTCTATGTTTGTGGCATGTTATTAGATTTACAGTGTTTTCTGGGGTGTGGTCAGAACTTGTGTTATAATTTTTTCATAACAGGATTTCAAGGTTTGATCAGCATAAAGCTGTCATTATAATTTAACTTGATTTTCAGGTGTTTGATACTGTTCCACATAACAGATTTCAGGTGTTTGATACTGTTCCACATAACAGAACTATAATAAAGTTAAAGGCGGATTGTATAAGGGGAGATGTACTTAAATGGAATGCAAACTTTATGGCCAACTGCAGGCAAAGTCGCAAATGAGATTAACTCAAGCTCTGCATCGATCACTAGCAACCTCCTTCAGTAATTAGTTCTCTCTTTTTTTTAATTCTTTTTTTTTTCTTTGTCACCCCTGAATTCTGATCCATCAGGCTGATACATCAGGCCTGGCAGTACTCAGGAATGGAGAGGAGGTGTAGCGGGTGTGAGAGCCAGTCTAGCTTGCTAAAAAATTTTATGCACCTATGTTTAGTTCATCTTTGATCGGGGGAATCTTTGTTTCAGCATAGGGGTGATGTATGGAGGTGGTTTTAATGTACCCAGTAGCGACGGACAGGGCACTCTTTTGGATTGTTTGCGTCTTGGGTAGGTTTGTGTTCGATATAGATCGTGCCCATGCTGGGCATGCTTGATTTATATAGTGTGGCGCGCTACTTCAATATAGATTGAGAGGGCAATTTCCTTCAGTGAAACTACTGGGGGGAGCTGCGGTCGCTTGTCTCCTCTAGTTCCCATTTAGCTCCCCACAAGGGGGTGCCTCATTAGACTGTTACACCTGGTCCATGGAGAGGAGGAGTGGCAAGCCCTTCCGGCACCAGTACCCGGAACAGTCTTAAACTAGATTGGGACTATGCTCTCTCTGCTACACATTTTACACCCCCCTTCCTCCCAGCGACTAATTTTGTAGGCTTGTCGCCGACTAGCTTTCATCCATGGTGAGATTATAAAGGAGGGGTACAACCCCCATGCCTTTTGGCTCTAATTTGAGATGTTTGTTTTTATCATGTTTCAACCCTATAATCCCTATACCCCTTCGACTCCTCCCTTCATTTTTTTCCTATATTTCCAACAAAGGGAATGCTCCGTGTAGCCAACTTCTATCTGAGGAGTGACGCCCTCCCGCCCCCAATGCCATGGGGAGTCTCGAAATAAGTTTGGAGACCGTGAGTAATACATCCATGAGAGGTCTCCATTTTCAACCTCTCTTCAACACTTTCGATTCCAGCCCCCCTTCTCCCCTATTTTCCCACGTGAAACTGTGTGCTGGACGGTTATTTGGAGACTTTAATGCCCTCCTTACCCTAACACACCTAGGAAGGCTTAGGCGGTGGTGGTAACCGAAACAATACAATGACTGTTAAGAGAAACTGGTGGGCTCTCTCGGGTCCTCATTCCCACCTCTCTTAAATCTATGGGTGGTTGCAATACACCGCTCGGTACGGGAGATAACGCGACGTGCCCGGCTCGGAGACCGGATTGTGATTTATAGCGATTCACAAAGCGCCGCGAGTTCTCTTGGGGTATCTCCGCATCTCCTGGCTCGCGATATCCGTGACGACACGGTTTGGGCGAGCCGGGTCGTCAAAGAATCCGCGACGACTGGGCGCCCGGACCTGCGTTTCGCTCTTCCTCATACCGATTATGTGACAGGAAGCAACCCGGGCTGCTTAGCAAAGAAGATGAAAGACGGCCGAGGGGAACTTAAAGTTGCTTGCCATTGGAACACTCGCGGGACGTACCGCCATTTGATGGAGCGCTAGCCTGCGCCATACTATGAAGACTGCGTTGTCCCTCAGACTGTTTGGCACATTCTTGTTGAATGTCCCATTCTTGATGATCTTCGCGCATGTTACCTGTCCCGGTACCGGGATGGGTGGGGTCGCTACCGCTTGTCCCTTTACTCGGGAGGGAGGCGGGCCTACCCCCGACGCCGGAGCCCGCTTCCTTGTTGCCTTTTTATTTTTTATTTTTTTATCGTTGGTATTTATTTAAATATTGCTATTTGTTTTTTAATGTGGTGAGTACGGCGACTTATGCTCAGGTAGGCAGTCGCCAGATGGGCTCCTAACCCCATAAGGGGCACGGCGATAAACTTTACTGGCTGCTGCGCTGACGGGACTCAGCGCCCCCTCCGGTCCCAGCTTAGCCTCTTCTCCTTTCTGACACCCTGTCTTACCCTGCTTCCTCACTTTCCCTACAACCTCTCCCACAACTTTCTCTGGTTTGCTTCTGATCTCACAGGGTAGACGCCGACCAGCTTCCTCTCACCCAACCATCCTGGATCAGGGCTGAGGGGACATTGCCCCATCACCCCTGAGCTCTGGTTTGGGGTGGTGGGTTTTTTAACATCCTCCTTCACCCCGACTCTCACCTTCCTCACATACCCTCGCTCTCCTTTCCTCCGTAAGGGGCGCGGCGATTTGCCATCCTGGCCGCCGTGCTGACGGGATCCAGCGCTCCGTCCGGCCCCAGCTTAGCCTCTCTTCCTTCCTTCAGACAACCTGTATTTCTCCCCTACTTCGTTGCTTTTCATACAACCTCTCCCACAACTTTCTCTGGTCAGCCTCTAATTTCACAGGGTAGATGCTGACCTTCTTCTCAGCCAACCGTCCCGGATCGGGGCTAAAGGGGGAGGCGACAATGTTCCCTAACCCCTGAGCTTCGGTCTGAGGTGGTTGGTTATTAACAACCTGCTTCATCCCAACCCATACCTTCCCCACATCCCTTTTCCTTTGCTCTTCACACTCTATCAATTTTACGCCGTGTCTAAGGTTGAGCCGCCATGCCGATGGACTGCCAGGCCACCAGGCGGGATGGGTGGTCCTAAATGGCGGCACCTGGCTCTGCGAGGCCTGTAAGCACCTCTTGCAGTGCGGGCAACTGCGAGAGGTGATGAGCTATTGCTTCCCGTGAAAAAAATAGGGTCACCATGTCCATGTATGAACAATAAAAAAAAACCCAACCCTCAACTTCCCCTGTTCCATCGACGGAGCCGCCCTTGGGCAGCTCCACGAAAAAAATGGAGGTCCCCCGCCCTGTGCTTGCGCAGGGGACCCTCCATATTTCTTTAACCGGACAGAAGGCTTACTCCTCTCCAACGCCTACGGGTATAGGGGACTCCCCCTCACCCCCTTCTCTGGAGGTGCTTTCGGGCACCTCCCTGCTTCCAGCGGCAGTCCCTCCTTTTCTTTCCAAGGGGACTGCCAAGAAAGCCAGCAGGCAGCCCATAGCCAACCGCTCCCCATCGAAGCGGCTCGGTAAGTCAAACCCCCTTAGGGGGGAGAGGGAAGCCAGGCCCCTTCGGTCGCTTCCCTCAAAAGACCTGCTGGCAAGAATATTAAACCTTGCCGGGGTAAAGGCCTGTGCCTCCCCACACAAGACTTGTGACGCTGCCAAGGGGACCTGTGATGTCCTGGGAGGGGATGGCCAACTGGAGGCCCCTCCTGTGATAGACATGGTCTTTGAGAAAACCCAGCCTCAGACGGTAGGGCCTTCCATGGGGGAAATCCGAGCTCGGCGCCAAGCACCGAACCCGAATCCGCCGCTATGCAAGGTCCTCCTCAAACGGCTGAGGTCTCTGAGGCAGTACAAGGAGGGGATTGATATGCTCCAACCGGTACCCCCGCGACCACCAGGACCTTCTCCATTTTGGATGAGGACCTGGCTGAGGCCTTCCATCTGGCCTAGGGGCTTCTGCCGGCGGAGGTGAGAAGCGGGTTCATTCCCCGCCCTCCTCTCCTAAAAAGAAGAAGAAACAGACTCTGGGCTCCTCTCATCCGCGGGGGCTGCGGGGACGGATAGGTCTGCTGCCACTTTGGTAGGCGACCAAGCCAAGATTGGCACATCCGGCCCCTCTACCCCCCCCCGTGTGCGGAGCCACGGACTAAGACTAAGACCAAGAGTGCATAGGGCGGAGCCTCGATGACATCGGGGCCCCTGATTCAGAGGTTACCTGGCGTTTTCGAGCCTGCTGGCTTCAAGCGCTTCCTCGTTATTCGCTCCACTGATGGCAGCATGTAGGCCAAGGGCAACATGATCAATCAAAGGAGACGATTAGCTAGTGCAATTGGTAGAGAGCCGAAAATGACCCGTTTCTTTGACGGAAGCCTTCTGGTGAATGCGGCGAATCCCGCCGAGGCGGCAAAGATAAGTGCTCTTCGGACACTTCATGGCACCCCGGTAAGTGTGACGCCGCACTCTACCATGAACTTTGTGAAAGGAGTAGTTTATGCGAGGGAACTCGTTGACTACTCCATTGAGGACATCACCTTAGAGCTGGCCGACCATGGGGCGGTCAAGGTCGAACGTGGGATGAGAAAACAGGGAGGGGTCTCGAGACCCACCCCTACACTCTTCGTCACGTTCGACTGTGACAAGCTTCCTGAGTCGGTGCGTGCCGGTTGGTACCGCTACCGCGTGAAGGCATTCGTGCCACTGCCGCGGCGGTGCTATTACTGTCATCGCTTCGGCCATACGAATCGTTTTTGTAGACTTGCAAAGTCAGGGTCACCCGAAGTTTGTGTAAATTGCTTCAAGGCCTCACACGATAAGTCTAAATCGTGTGTGGCCAAGTGTGTCAATTACGGAGAGCCACACCCCGCTTCTTCGAAACAATGTGGTGCATATCTCCTTGAGAAAGAAATCCTGGCCGTTCAGGCCCAGGATCGACTCTCATTGCGCGAGGCTAAGGACTTGGTCCTAGCGCCCGGCTCTGCCTGGGACGTCATATGCCTTAATAGTTAGAAAGGCACCCTCTGCTCCTGGCCCATCCAGGCCAACGAGCACGGTTGTTTCCGCGCCCATTCGGAGCCCTTCTGCGGGCTCTACTCAACCCGGCGCTCCCCTGGTAAAGCTGGCGGCAAAAAGGGTTCATACCCAGCCCCGGATAAAACCAGGGCTCCCCTCTCTTCCCCCGGCGTGACTGTTTTCCGTAAGGCGAAACGGCTACGCGCCTCCTCCGAGTCGTTAGACTCACAGGAGGCAACACCCCTGAAGATGGTCGCTAGGCCATCTTCCGGGGTTTCTAAAGCTGTCCCCCGAAAGGAGGACAGCAACAAAGTAGCTTCGGCTCCTTCGCCCACGCCTAGTGGTGGAGCGAGAGGCTCGGAGACGGTGGTTCCTCGAAAAGGGCTCCCGCCTTTGAAGCCGCAACGCCCGCCTAAGGTTTCGAGGCGGAGGGAGGAAAAGACTCATGGCGAGCCCAACCTCCCCCAATAAGTCGTCGAAGGCGACAGCGCCTTCCGCGCTTTGTCCGGTCAACAGCTCCCTGGGTTCTGCCCCCGGGAAGCGTACGGCCATTTCCGTGAAGGTCTTCAATTCGAGGAGGGCCCCCGCGTCTCCTCCGAGCTAGGCCTGGAGGGCATATTCCTTTAATGGAATTGCCGTGGACTCCGGGCCAACTGGGAGGAGCTGCGGAGGCTCGTCTCGTCCCGTTCCCCGTTAGCTATCTTTTTGCAGGAGACCATGCTAGGCGCGTGCCCCCTGCCCGCCCTCCCGGGGTATAAGGGTCTTGCGACCCCACCACCACGGGATGGCCGGGCTGGGGGATGCGCGGTTTACACCCGGCATGATGTCTCTGTTCTTCCTTTCTCTTTAGATACCTCCTTTCAGGCAGTGGCTGTGCAGCTGCACCTGGATAGGAGTTATACTCTGATTTCTGCGTACATTCCACCGTCATCTGACTTCGATGCGGGGGACTTCCACCGCGTCGTGGCACGGTTGCCGAAGCCCTTTCTCTTGCTTGGAGATCTGAACGGCAGGCATCCTCTCTGGGGAGATTACTCAATAAATCCCAGTGGACAAGTCCTTGCCGATGTGATTGAAGAGCTTGAGATGGGTGTCCTAAACGTGGATGAGTTTACGCGTCTCTGTCCGAGGACCGCTTCATTTCTTGCCTTGATCTATCTTTGTGCTCTTCGGATGCACAGCCTGATTTTGATTGGGGGGGTAATCGATGACCTCGATGGTAGTGATCACTTTCCCATTCAAATATCATTTTCAGGGCAACTGCCGCCTGAGAGCCCACCTCGGTGGTGTTTGGCGCGGGCACGGTGGCCTGCATTTCAGGAAATGACTGAATTCTCTATCTCAGTCTATGAGTTTAGGTCGGTAGATGAGACCGTTGAGTTCTTCTCCGGCACCCTCATCGCCGTGGGCCTGACTACTATAACCAAGGACGTCTGGCTGTTTTGCACGCCGACCACTCGCGTGGTGGTCGGCCGAGTGTGAGACGGCCCTCAAACAGAAGCGTTATGCCTACATGCGCTATAAGCGCCGCCCGAACGATTTCACTCTCGCATGATTTCGAAGCATGCCCGCTGCTCTTCTTGGCGGGCATACGTGTCTTCACTTAACGGGAAGACCCCCTTTAGCAGAGGTCTGAAACCGAGTCAAAAGGATTCAGGGCAAGTTCTCGCAGGACCCCCCTCCCGTTCTCCAGGAGAATGGGACCGCAATCTCGGACCCCGCGTCCGTGGCGGAATCCTTAGCGACTGCTTTTTCCGCATTCTCTAGCCGGGATGCTGCTCCGCCAGCATTCAATGCACGTCGTGATGTCGCGGAAGGCCGCCGGCTGGACTTTACCTCCAGAGGCGGAGAACCCTTCAACGACAAGTTTACTGTGAGTGAGTGGCGCTCCGCTCTCGCTTCGTGCGCGGACACCGCCCATGGTCCTGACGATGTCCCGTATGCCATGCTTCGACACCTGGGTGAGCGATGCATGGCCTTTTTGTTAGATTTGTTCAACAGGATCTGGGTGGAGGGTCTTATCCCAGACTCCTGGCGAATTGCTACTGTGCTCGCCTTTCGCAAACCTGGGAGAGATCACTCTACTCCAACCGGTTTCCGCCCAATCTCTCTAACCTCTTGCGTGTGCAAGTTGATGGAGAAATTGGTAAATGTTAGATTAGCCTTTTTCCTGGACAGCGGAGGCCATCTGTCTTCTGCACAGTGCGGCTTCCGCAAGTTCCACTCCACGTCGGATGCTCTGCTCAGACTGGAAAATGCCGTCTGCGAGGCTTTCCTTCGTAGACAGCACTACACCACGGTGTTTTTCGATCTGGAGAAGGCCTATGATACCGCATGGCTATACGGTATCATGGAGACTCTCCACACGATGGGGGCGAGGGGACGCTTCCCAATGTTTATATCTGAATTTTTGCGAGATCGTCGATTCCGCGTACGGGTGGGGGGAGCCCTCTCCGGCCCAAAGGAGCAGGAAGAGGATGTCTCACAGGGAAGTGTCCTCAGTGTCACACTCTTTGCCCTGAGCATCAACGGCATCACCTCGGTGCTGCCGAAAGATGTTCTCGCTACGCTCTACGTGGACGACCTTTCGATCTCTTTTGGCGCGTCCCAGATGCCAACTCTGGAGCGTCGACTCCAACAGGCATTGAACCGCGTCTCTCGCTATGCCGAAGCGCACAGGTTTCGGTTTTCTTTGGCCAAGACTAAGGTGGTGCACTTCTGCCGCCATCCACGGCTTCACCCCGACCCAGATTTGTTTGTTAATGGGGTGCGCCTGGATGTGGTGGAGTCGCACCGTTTCCTTGGTCTTGTATTCGACCGACGCCTCACCTGGGAGGCTCATATTCGCAGCCTTCGGGTCTCTTGTACCCGCGCCATGGATATTCTCCGTTCCGTGACGTTCAGCGCTTGGGTCGCTGATAGGGCTACTGCCCTACTTTTTTATTGATCCTTTGTTCGTTCGAAGCTCGACTACGGATGCGAGTTTTATGCATCCGCAGCCGAGCGTTTATTGCGGAAGGTGGATTCGATCCACTACACCGGCCATCGCCTTGCGACCGGTGCCTTCCGCCCTTCCCCCATTGAGAGCCTGTTGGTCGATGCTGGGGAGATGCCACTCGCTCTGCGCCGCGTGCAGTGCATCACTCGCCTCCCTCAGTCGCCACAGCTTTCACTGCATCCGCAGCTGATCTCGAGGGTGCCTATGCCGCCGAGAGACGCCAGTCATACCTAAGCCATTTGGGTTTAGGGCCAGGAAACTCCTTCGAGATGTAGATATAGCTCTCGGGGCGGTGGCGCCCCTGATTCTGCCCAGGACGCCACCCTGGAGGGTACCACATTTGGCTATTTGTCGCCACGCCATTGCTCCCAAAGCTTGTACGGCGCCGGGAGTATTGCGTTCGACCTTTCTGGAGCACACCTCGTGTCACGCTGGAACCGTGCCAGTGTATACGGATGGCTCCAAGTCCCAAGAGGGGATCGGCTTCCACGCCGTGTCCCCTCTGTTTTAAGTCAGCTGGGCTCTGCCAGGCGGTGCGTCTGTCTTCACGGCCGAACTGGTTGCAATACACCAATCGGTACGGGAGATTACTCGACGTGCCCGGTTCGGAAACCGGATTGTGATCTATAGCGACTCACAAAGCGCCCTGAGTGCTCTCGGGGCATTGGAATTTCCGCATCTCCTGGTTCGCGATATCCGTGACGCCACGGTTTTGGCGAACCGGGCGGATGTCGAGATTATCTTCTGCTGGGTTCCTGGACATGTAGGAATTGCGGGGAATGAATGAGCCAAAGAGTCCGCGAGGACTCTGCGACCGGACCAGCGTTTCGCTCTTCATCACGCAGACTACATGGCAGGAATACGGGCAGCTCTTCGGACTGCTTGGCAAAGAAGATGGGAGACGGTCGAAGGGAACTTAAAGTTGCGTGCCATTGCGCCGCGACTGTTCCCATGGACCTATTGCCCAATTCCGCGACGGCTTCAGGTCGCTTTCTGTCGTCTCCGAATTGGACACACTCGTGTGACGCATCGCTATTTGATGGAGCGCTCGCCTGCGCCTTCTTGCAACGACTGTTCTGCACATTCTTGTCGAATGTCCCAGTCTGGGTGATCTTCGCGCACGTTACCTGTCGTGGTACCGGGATGGGCGGAGTCGCTACCGTCTGTCCTTTGTACTTGGGACGATTTTGTGCACATTGACTTGTTGACTTTTGGCGCTTGCCGGGCTTCTCCCCTTTATTTAAGTAGGTTCTATTTTTTTTGTTATTGTTTTCTTTGTAGGTTGCACGCTCCTGCACTGGGGTGAGGAGGACCTCGCCCCGACGCCGGAGATTGCTTCCTAATTGTTAAATTTTTCCAATTTTTATCATTGTTATGTTTTCATATTCCGTTTTTAAAGTAGCCTAGTTCTAGGCTGTCGTGTTTCCGGCGACTTATGCCCAAGTGGGCAGTCGCCAGATGGGCTCTAAAAAAAAATATATATCTCTCCTTTCACTGTCTTATCATTTTTACGCCCAGCCCAAGGTGGAGTCGCCATGCCGAAGGGCGGAAAGGTGTGGTCCTAAATGGTGACAGCTGGTTCTACCGGCCTCGTGTTCACCCCACACAGAGCGGGCTACTTCGTGAGGTGAATAACGTTTGCATCCCGTGAAAATACCAGGGTCACTATCCCCATGAATGAAAATAATAAAATCTTCCCCTTTACCCCCCTTCACCACCGCCATCGGGAATCTCCACCGAAAAAATAGCGCCCCTTCCCCCTGTGCTTGCTCAGGGGACCCTCCAAATTTCTTGTACCGGAGGGGAGGCTTACTCCTCTCCTAGGCGAATGGGTGCAGGGGACTCCCCTTCACCCCCTTCTCTGCGGCAGTCCCTTATTTTCTTTCAAATTGGACTGCCAAGAAAGCGCGCAAGCGCCTTAATATTTACCGCTACCGCTGAGAGTGGCTCTATCGGGCCCACCCCCTTAGGAGGGCGATTGATGCATGGGGTAGAACCCGCAGAAGGGTTCCAAATGGGCGCGGAAATGACCGTGCTCGTAGGCCTGGAGGGGCCAGGAGCAGAGGTTACCTGGCGTTTTCGAGCCCACTAGCTTCAAACGCTTCCTCGTTATTCGCTCCACTGATGGCTGCATTTTGGCTAAGGAGAACATGATCCATCAGAGGAGAGCTTTAGCTAGCGTGATTAGTAGAGAGCCGAAGGTGACCCGATTCTCGGGTGGGGGAGCCTTTTGGCGAATGCGTCAAATCCCTCCGAAGCAGCGATGATTAGGAGAGGGCGCCTCAGAATTTCCTTGTTTGAGTTCCTGCAAGATTATCGTTTCGGCGTACAAGTCGAAAGAGCTTTCATCGGTCGAATGTGGGAAGAAGAGAACGTCCCGCAGGAAAAATGTCCGCAGTATCACTGGTTTGAACATCAATATCACCTCTGCGCTGCCGGGTTAAGTTCCCGCTACGGTACCCCGTAAGGGGCGCGGCGATTTGCCATCCTGGCCGCCGTGCTGACGGGATCCAGCGCCCCGTCCGGCCCCAGCTTAGCCTCTCTTCCTTCCTTCAGATAGCCTGTATTCCTATCCTACCTCGTCGCTTTTCATACAACCTCTCCCACAACTTTCTCTGGTCAGCCTCTAATTTCACAGGGTAGAAGCTGACCTTCTTCTCAGCCAATCGTCCCGGATCGGGGCTGAGGGGGGTAGGGGACAATGTCCCCTAACCCCTGAGCTCCGGTCTGGGGTGGTTGGCTTTTAACAACCTGCTTCATCCCCACCCATACCTTCCTCACATCCCTTTTCCTCTCGTCTTCAAAATCTATCCGTTTTACGCCGTGTCCAAGGTGGAGCCGCCATGCCGAAGGACTGCCAGGCCACCAGGCGGGAGGGGTGGTCCCAAATGGCGGCGCCTGGCTCTGCCGGGCCTGTAAGCACCTCTTGCAGTGCGGGCTACTGCAAGAGGTGGTGAGCGATTGCGTCCCGTAAAACAAAGAGGGTCACCATGCCCAATGATGAAACAAAAAAACATCTCCCCTTAATTCCCCCTATAACAACAACGGAGCCGCCCTCGTGCAGCTCCACAGAAAAGATGGAGGTTTCCCCCCCTGTGCTTGCGCAGGGGACCCTCCATACCTCTTTAACCGGAGAGGAGGCTTACTCCTCTCCTACGCCTACGGGTGTAGGGGACTCCCCCTCACCCCCTTCTCTGGAGGTGCTTTCGGGCACCTCCCTATCTCCAGCGGCAGTCCCTCCTATGCTTTCTAAGGGGACTGCCAAGAAAGCCAGCAGGCAGCCCATTGCCGACCGCCCCTCGTACAAGCGGCTCGGTAGGGCAAACCCCCTTAGGGGGGAGAGGGAAGCCAGGCCCCTTCGGTCGCTTCCCTCAAAAGACCTGCTGGCAAAAATATTAAACCTTGCCGGGGTCAAGGCCTGTGCCTCCCCACTAAAGACTTGTGACGCTGCCAGGACCTGCGATGTCCTGGGAGGGGATGGCCAACTGGAGGCCCCTCCTGTGATAGACATGGTCCTTGAGGAAAACCAGCCTCAGACGGTAGGGCCTTCCATGGGGGGGAATCCGGGCTTGGCGCCAAGCACCGAACCCGAATCCGCCGCTATGCAAGGTCCTCATCAAACGGCTGTGGATTCTCAGGCAGGACAAGGAGGGGAGGGATCTCCTCCGGATGAATCCCCTGCGCCCACCGGGACCTTCTCCATTTCAGAGAAGGACCTGGCTGAGGCCGGTCCATCTGGCCTGGGGGTTTCTACCGGCGGGGGTGAGAAGCGGGTTCATTCCCCGCCCTCCTCTCCTAAAAAGAAGAAAAAGACAAGAAAGACGAAAAAGACTCGGGGCTCCTCTCCATCCGCGGGGGCTGCGGGGACGGATGGGTCTGCTGCCACTTTGGTAGGCGACCAAGCCAAGATCGGCAAATCCGGCCCCTCTACCCCCTCGTGTGCGGAGCTCCTGACCAAGACTAAGACGAAGAATGCACAGGGCGGAGCCTCGATGACATCGGGGCCCCTCATTCAGAGGTTACCTGGCGTTTTCGAGCCCGCTGGCTTCAAACGCTTCCTCGTTATTCGCTCCACTGATGGCACCATGTTGTCTAAGGGCAACATGATCCATCAGAGGAGAGGATTAGCTAGTGCAATTGGTAGAGAGCCGAAGGTGACCCGTTTCTCGGACGGCAGCCTTCTGGCGAATGCGGCGAATCCCGCCGAGGCGGCCAAGATAAGTGCTCTCCGGACACTTCATGGCACCCCGGTGAGTGTGACGCCGCACTCTACCATGAACTTTGTGAAAGGAGTAGTTTATGCGAGGGAACTCGTTGAATACTCCATTGAGGACATCACCCTAGAGCTGGCCGACCATGGGGCGGTCAAGGTCGAACGTGTGATGAGAAAACAGGGAGGGGCTTCGAGACCCACCCCTACACTCTTCGTCACGTTCGACTGTGACAAGCTCCCTGAGTCGGTGCGTGCCGGTTGGTACCGCTACCGCGTGAAGGCATTCGTGCCACTGCCGCGGCGGTGCTATTACTGTCACCGCTTCGGCCATATGAATCGCTCATGTAGACGTGCAAAGTCGGGGTCACCCGAAGTCTGTGTAAATTGCTCCAAGGTCGCACACGATAAGTCCAAATCGTGTGTGGCCAAGTGTGTCAATTGCGGAGAGCCGCACCCTGCTTCTTCGAAGCAATGTGGTGCATATCTCCTGGAGAAAGAAATCCTGGCCGTTCAGGCCCAGGATAGACTCTCATTCCGCGAGGCTAAGGACTTGGTCCTGGCGCGCCCAGCTCTGCCTGGGACGTCATATGCCTCAGTAGTTCGAAAGGCACCCTCTGCTCCTGGCCCATCCAGGCCAACGAGCACGGTTGTTTCCGCGCCCATTCGGAGCCCTTCTGCGGGCTCTACTACACCCGGGCGCTCCCTTGGTAGAGCTGGCGGCAAAAAGGGTTCACACCCAGCCCCGGCTAAAACCAGGGCTCCCCCCTCTTCCCCCAGCGTGACCGTTTCCCGTAAGGCGAAACGGCCACGCGCCTCCACCGAGTCGTTAGACTCACAGGAGGCAACACCCCTGAAGATGGTCGCTAGGCCATCTTCGCGGGTTCCTAAAGCTGTCCCCCGAAAGGAGGACAGCAACAAAGGAGCTTCGGCTCCTTCGCCCACGCCACGAGGTGGAGCGAGTGGCTCGGAGACGGTGGTTCCTCGAAAAGAGGGCCCCCCGCCTCCGAAGCCGCAGCGCCCGCCTAAGGTTTCGAGGCGGAGGGAGGAAAAGACTCGCATGGCGAGGTCAACCTCCCCCAATAAGTCCTCGAAGGCGACAGCGCCTCCAGCGCTTTGTCCGGCCAACAGCGCCTGGGGTTCTGCCCCCGGGAAGCGTACGGCCATTCCCGTGAGGGTCTTCAATTCGAGGAGGGCCCCCGCGTCTCCTCCGAGCTAGGCCTGGAGGGCATATTCCTTCAATGGAATTGGCGTGGACTCCGGGCCAACTGGGAGGAGCTGCGGAGGCTCGCCTCGTCCCGTTCCCCGTTAGCTATTTTTTTGCAGGAGACCATGCTAGGCGCGTGCCCACTGCCTGCCCTCCTGGGGTATAAGGGTCTTGCAACCCCACCACCGCGGGACGGCCGGGCTGGGGGATGCGCGGTTTACACCCGGCATGATGTCTCCGTTCTTCCTTTCTCTTTAGATACCTCCTTACAGGCAGTGGCTGTGCAGCTGCACCTGGATAGGAGGTATACTATCATTTCTGCGTACATTCCACCGTCAGCTGACTTCGACGCGGGGGACTTCCGCCGCGTCGTGGCACGGTTGCCGAGGCCCTATCTCTTGCTTGGAGATCTGAACGGCAGGCATCCTCTCTGGGGAGATTACACCATAAATCCCAGGGGACAAGTCCTTGCCGATCTGATCGAAGAGCTTGAGATGGGTGTCCTAAACGTGGATGAGTTTACGCATCACTGTCCGAGAACCGCTTCATTTTTTTGCCCTGACCTATCTTTGTGCTCTTCGGATGCACAGCTTGATTTTGATTGGGGGGTGGTCGATGACCTCCATGGTAGTGATCACTTTCCCATTCAAATATCATTTTCAGGGCAACTGCCGCCTGAGAGACCACCTCGGTGGTGCTTGGCACGAGCGCGGTGGCCTGCATTTCAGGAAATGACTGAATTCTCTATCTCAGTCGAGGAGTTTAGGTCGGTAGATGAGGCCGTTGAGTTCTTCTCCGGCAACCTTATCGCCGTGGGCCTGACTACTATTCCTAGGACGTCTGGCTGTTTTGCACACCGACCACTCCCATGGTGGTCGGCCGAGTGTGAGACGGCCCTCAAACAGAAGCGTTATGCCTACATGCGCTATAAGCGACGGCCGAACGATTTCACTGTCGCTGAATTTCGTCGGGCTAGGGCTAGGTTCCGGTATATTTGGAAGCACGCCCGCCGCTCTTCTTGGCGGGCATACGTGTCTTCACTTAACGGGAACACCCCTTTAGCTGAGGTGTGGAAGCGAGTCAAAAGGATTCGGGGCAAGTTCTCGCAGGACCCCCCTCCCGTTCTCCAGGAGAATGGGACCGCAATCTCGGACCCCGCGTCCGTGGCGGAATCCTTAGCGACCGCTTTCTCTGCATTCTCTAGCCGTGATGCTGCTCCGCCAGCATTCAATGCACGTCGTGATGTCGCGGAAGGCCGCCGGCTGGACTTTACCTCCAGAGGCGGAGAACCCTTCAACGACAAGTTTACTGTGAGTGAGTTGCGTTCCGCTCTCGCTTCGTGCGCGGACACCGCCCATGGTCCGGACGATGTCCCGTACGCCATGCTTCGACACCTGGGTGAGCGAGGCATGGCCTTTCTGTTAGATCTGTTCAACAGGATCTGGGTGGAAGGTCTTCTCCCAGACTCCTGGCGAATCGCTACTGTGCTCGCCTTTCGCAAGCCGGGGAGAGATCACTCTACTCCGACCGGTTTCCGCCCAATCTCTCTAACCTCTTGCGTGTGCAAGTTGATGGAGAAATTGGTAAATGTTAGATTAGCCCATTTCCTGGACAGCGGAGGCCATCTGTCTTCTGCACAGTGCGGCTTCCGTAAGTTTCACTCCACGTCGGATGCTCTGCTCCGACTGGAAAATGCCGTCTGCGAGGCTTTCCTTCGTAGACAGCACTACGCCACGGTGTTTTTTGATCTGGAGAAGGCCTATGATACCGCATGGCGATACGGTATCATGGAGACTCTCCACACGATGGGGGCGAGGGGACGCCTCCCAATGTTTATATCTGAATTTTTGCGAGATCGTCGATTCCGCGTACGGGTGGGGGGAGCCCTCTCTGCCCCAAAGGAGCAGGAAGAGGGTGTCCCGCAGGGAAGTGTCCTCAGTGTCACACTCTTTGCCCTGAGCATCAACGGCATCACCTCGGTGCTGCCAGAAGATGTTCTCGCTACGCTCTACGTGGACGACCTTTCGATCTCTTTTGGCGCGGCCCAGATGCCAACTCTGGAGCGTCGACTCCAACAGGCATTGAACCGCGTCTCTCGCTATGCCGAAGCGCACAGGTTTCGGTTTTCTTTGGCCAAGACTAAGGTGGTGCACTTCTGCCGCCATCCACGGCTTCACCCTGACCCAGATTTGTTTCTTAATGGGGAACGCCTGGATGTGGTTGAGTCGCACCGTTTCCTTGGTCTTGTATTCGACCGACGCCTCACCTGGGAGGCTCATATTCGCAGCCTTAGGGTCTCTTGTACCCGCGCCATGGACATTCTCCGTTCCGTGACGTTCAGCGCTTGGGGCGCTGATAGGGCTACCGCCTTACTTTTTTATCGATCCTTTGTTCGCTCGAAGCTCGACTACGGATGCGAGTTTTATGCATCCGTAGCCGAGCGTTTATTGCGGAAGGTGGATTCAATCCACCACACCGGCCTTCGCCTTGCGACCGCCTTGCGACCGGTGCCTTCCGCACTTCCCCCATTGAGAGCCTGTTGGTCGATGCTGGGGAGATGCCACTCACTCTGCGCCGCGTGCAGTGCATCACTCGCCTGTATGCGCGAGCCCGGCGCCTCCCTCAGTCGCCAACAGCTCTCACTGCATCCGCAGCTGATCTCGATGGTGCCTATGCCGCCGAGAGACGCCAGTCATACCCTAAGCCCTTTGGGTTTAGGGCCAGGAAACTCCTTCGAGAGGTAGATATAGCTCTCGGGCCGGTGGCGCCCCTGGTTCTGCCCAGGACGCCACCCTGGAGGGTACCATATTTGGCTATTTGTCGCCACGCCTCTGCTCCCAAAGCTTGTACTGCGCCGGGAGTATTGCGTTCGACCTTTTTGGAGCACACATCGTGTCACGCTGGTACCGTGCCAGTGTATACGGATGGCTCCAAGTCCCAAGAGGGGGTCGGCTTCCACGCCGTATCCCCTCTGTTTGAAGTCAGCGGGGCTCTACCAGGCGCTGCGTCTGTCTTCACGGCCGAGCTGGTGGCAATACACCACTCGGTACGGGAGATTACGCGACGTGCCCGGTTCGGAGACCGGATTGTGATCTATAGCGACTCACAAAGCGCCCTGAGTGCTCTCGGGGCATTAGAATCTCCGCATCCCCTGGTTCGCGATATCCGTGACGCTACGGTTTTGGCGAGCCGGGCAGATGTCGAGATTATCTTCTGCTGGGTTCCTGGACATGTAGGAATTGCGGGGAATGAGCGCGCCGATGAGGGCGCCAAAGAGTCCGCGAGGACTCTGCGACCGGACCAGCGTTTCGCTCTTCCTCACACCGACTACATGGCAGGAATACGGGCAGCTCTTCGGACTGCTTGGCAAAGAAGATGGGAGACGGTCGAGGGGAACTTAAAGTTGCGTGCCATTGCGCCGCGACTGTTCCCATGGACCTATCCCCCAATGCCGCGGCGGCTTCAGGTTGCTTTCTGTCGTCTCCGAATCGGACACACTCGTGTGACGCATCGCTATCTGATGGAGCGCTCGCCTGCGCCCTATTGCAACGACTGCGTCGTCCCCCAGACTGTTCGGCACATTCTTGTCGAATGTCCCAGTCTGGGTGATCTTCGCGCACGATACCTGTCCCAGTACCGGGATGGGCGGGGTCGCTACCGCCTGTCCCTTGTGCTCGGGACAGATTCGTGCACACTGACTTGTGGACTTGTTGACTTCTTGGGGGAGGCCGGCCTTCTCCCTATTATTTAAGCAAGGTTTGTTTGTTTTGTTTTTTGTTGTTGTTTTTTGTTTTTTTGCATTTTTTGTTTTTTGTTTGTTTTTTTTTCTTTAGTTGCACGCTCCTGCGCCGGGGGGACCTCTCGCCGACGCACCAGCTTGCTTCCTTTCCCCCTTTTGGGGTGTTGTTTTTTTTTCTGTCTTTAATTTCATTTTAAAGTAGCCTAGAACTAGGCCAGTTTTAATACGGCGACTAATGCCCAAGTAGGCAGTCGCCAGATTGACTCTTAAAAAAAACAAAATCCCGCTACGGTATATGTAGATTACCTTTTGATCTCTTTTGGTGGTGCTAAGTTGCTTACCCTGGCGCGTCAACCCCAACCGCATCTCTTGCTATGCTGAAGCGCACGTTTTTTTCCGATGCCAGCATCGACGGTTCCTTAGCTGACGCGAGACGCTAATCATATTTTAAAGCTTTAGTTTTAAGGCAAAGCCACTCCTTCGAGAACTTGATGTAACTATCGAGCGAGTGGTGCCTCTGGTATTGCCCAAGACGACACCCTGAAGGGTACCACTTCTAGAAGTTTGTCGCCACACCTCTGCTCCAAAATCTTCTAGAGCACCAGGAGTACTGTGTTCGTATTATTTTTAGAAGTCGTCATATCACGCTTGAGCTGTACCAGTGTACACGGATGGCTCCAAATCCGAAGAGAGGATCGTCTTTCACGCCGTCTCCCACATGCCTTTCCATGGTCGAGCTAGTTGCAATACATCGATCAGAACGCGATATTAGGCCCCATGCCCGGTTCCAATACCGGATTGTGATATATAGCGACTCATGGAATGCTGTTGGAGACCCTCGAGGCATTGAAATCTCCACACCCCTATGATTTGCAGTGTCCGTGACTCTACGGCTTTTGCGAGTCGGAAAAGGCGATATGTACTTTGACTCGGTGGTTAGAGTGGTACGCCTTAGAAGTGAGGGGCGCCTAATGGCCATAGTTCGAATCCCCACGATTTCCCTAAACCTTACTGCGACGACTGCTTGGTGCCCCAGACTGCTCGGCACTTCCTGGTTGTATGTGCCAGACTGGGGAATCTTCGCGCGCGCTACTTGCCCTGGTATCGGAACGAGCGGAGTTTGCTACCGCTTGTCTTTTGTACTGGGGACGGATTCGTGTGCTCTCTCTAATTTGGATTTGCTGTCTCTTAAGGAGGTTGGTCTCTTCCATAGTATTTAATCATTTTGGCTTTTACTTGCATAGCCTGACCCAGATCGTGGATGGCTTCCTTTCGGTGTTTAAGCGTCTTTTTTTTGTAGTTTTCTTCCTTTGCTTTTCTTTATTCTTTCTTAGATAGGCTTGTTTGTAATTTTGACGGCTGTGCCCTTGTTAACGGTCGTAATAAGAGAATATAAAAAATTACGGGGCCCGCTACCCCCTGTCCATCGTGTCTGCGTCGAGTTTCGGAGGTTTTTTTTGAGATGGAACCCTCCCCCCCTCTGCAAGATATCTAAGCTCACCTTTGAGCCAAAATGTCATATTTAGGTCTCGATATAGTCTACTTCCTTTTTGTTTCGTTAGCTTTTCTTCTTTTTGGTTGTTACTGCGGTCATACCATCGTTGGTCCCATGATGATGAGAACCTACACAAATGTTAAATTCTTTTTTTATTATTCACATGCAGGGTATGTGACTAATCTCCTCCCCCATTCCTCTCTCCCTCGCTTCGACTCTTTAGAACAGCTGCTACAACCTTGTTCCCCCCCCCCTTCTGCAGGAATCAGTTTACGCTCTCCGGGATGCCATTGCCTCAATCAAGCGCTCATTACTCTTTCCCATAATGAGGGATAGGTTAGAGGGGAGCTATTTTTTCAGCTTTCCTATGCCATTGAAGCATCCCAACACCCATTTGTTTGTCATTGGTCGTGATGATATAATGATTTTATTTTTGGTTTTTCAGATTCGTTATTGTTAAGCAAGTTCGTAAAGACCTTATTCATAACTTGCCACTACCACAACGTCTGAAAGATTATTTGAGTTCACCTCATTACTATTCCGAGCAAGTAGAACAGCAGTGTCTCTCTTTGAGTGCTACCTCCACTGACAATGCTGCTGCCCTCCACGAGCGAATCGATAGATCACCTGGCCAACATTCGACGCCATCTAAAATTCGAACAAGATTAGATGCCTCTGCCCTGCCACTCCCAAGTCGCAGGCTCGGCCTGTGTGAGAACCATTGGGCTCGCATAGAAACAAACCGAAATAGGTTTCCTATAAATTTAAGGTGTAATTTCAGTGATCTCGGCCAGTCTGTTGGCCCTCTAAAACGGAAGAGAACGAGGGACAGGCGTCTTAGTTCTTCCCACTCTTCGTTAGAAAACGGCTCTCTTTGGGCAGTTAGTCCGTCAACCATTTCCACTGAATCTAATGCAGGTAAAGCGAGTTATCATTCTTTCAATTCAAAGAAGACATCTCAATTGTTCTGTGGATCTTCTCATTCATCACCCTCCTCCCCCGTCCCGCTCGACTACTCTCCCCCTGACTGTCTCTCTTCGTCAGAAGACGTTTTCCAAATGCCTGCCAGTTCAGTACACTCGCCAAAGTCTCCTTTCTCGCACAGTGATGGTCAGATAGGAGGCATACAACCTCATGGCGGTGCTTTACCTAAGAACCACCACCAGGAGACAGCTCTCCCCCAATGTCAGTGTGGATCGAATGCATCCACATCGTATCAAAAGATGCCACAGGGTTTTGCTTTTGTTAGAGCTGAGACAAAGGAATTAGAGTTGTCACCGAAGGAAGTAGTCGACAAATATAGTTTAGATTAAAAATAATCTTGGAATATGTGTTATAATTCATCATATTTCTGTTTCGGAGGAGTATTAGAAAAGTGTGCAGTTTTATAAAATGCATGTGCACTTATTAACACAAAAGAAATAACCACTGATACCATTTTATCCTATCCCTCCTTTTCAGGCTCTAACTAGTAGTTAAAAAAAACGGCTAAGACCAAAGATAGTACTTCCTATTAAGTTGCATTATGTAAAATATGTTTAAATATTATGTAGTCTAATTATTATATATGTTAAAGAGCTATCCCTTAAGCTAGATCGAGTACTGGACCGGTCATTTGGTAGGTGACTAAATGTGACTACCTAAACGTGGAATGGTCGAAGACGCTGGGCTGGAAACCCGCTCTTTGCATAATATTCCCATGATTGAGTTCCATGATCTTAGATCGGGGTGGGTGATCCACTGGACCCAACTCACCTTATGGCGGCCTGTTATGTACCAGTTTAGTGAATGGTATTTGCGACCACCGAAAATGTGAAGAAGTTCCTAAACTTTTAATTGCATGGAAGCTTAGTCAGCTGAGTGTGGAGAGAGAGAGAGGCTTATGATAAATTATGGGGATTGTAAAGACTGTCTGATCGGCTGTTTGCTCTTCTACAGTCGTTTGAAGTAATGCGTAAGCTTGTGGTCTAGTGAATTAAAGGCCTTAGGAGATTGCTCCCTGATAGTCATATAGAGGGTGACATTCGTGTGTGTCACTTTAGCAAGTTGGCAAAATAATGTATGAGAGGCGTACTTAGGAACGATGAGATCAATTGAATGGATAATTTTTTTTTTTAATTTTGTTTAACCCTTTGTATTGGCCCTTGTCAGCTGGTAATGACGCTGAAGAAAGATTAAACACAATAATGTTATATAAAAATTCTGTCACGGTTTTCCTATTTTGTCGTTCTTAGAAATTACAGAGAACTCTGCTTTCCTCCTTTTAAACTGCGTCACATCCATGCTTGCATATAAGTGTATTTACGTGAAAGTTTTCGAATTGAAAATGGTTTCATAATAAAATTCTTTTACGAGGTGAAATGAGTACAAATACATCTTAAAATTTCTGCCAACTCAAAGATTTTACTTGGAAAATGGATTTATTGGCTTTCTTCTTTTGTTTCCACTACATATTAAAGCACGTTATCTTGTATAAAAAATAATCTGTTTGTGTTTAATGGTTATGGTTCGAGTCGGGAACTCATCGGCCTTGACTGATTAAGAGACCTATTCTCTCTCAATTCTATTTCCTACTTTTTTCAGTCTTGTGTGGCATTAATGTATTCCAATGTCATTTTATCAGTCAGTGTGGTTAAGATGAAAAGATAAACACTATATTTGATCTCTCTTAACTAATTTATGTTGGTTGAGTTCGCGAATAAAAGCATCTCTCACTACGATATTCGCTTTACATTTCATTCGAAAATTACCTGCTGTTATGCTTCACAAATTCTTTCCAAAGCATTTGATTAAGAAGCCATTTGCTTCAGTTGAGTTTTCAGAAACGTTTAACCGCATCCATGAAACGGAATGTAGTTTTATTTCATTTCGACTTTTAGAACAGCTTCCATCAGTCGATTGCGACCCTAATTTGATTATTCGTTCTTTTAAAACATGGAAAGCCATTTGCTCATGCCTCTAAAATCTAAGTGTTAATTGGGAAAATCTTAACAATAGAAACTATACTAAGACTACAATAAACCTAAATGCAGAGCTTGTTGAATATGATCACTAGCCATAATCGAAGACGTCGCACTGTGATTCATAACGTTACAATCTTGTTTAACTTTTTTATCTATAAAATTTTATATTTCAAAGTATATCTAGTTTTCATTTAGTAGCGAGGTTACTGTTTTTTCATACTTCTGTTAGACTAATCTCTATCCTTAAGAGAGTGTAAGAGGTATAATTTTTTAATAGATTAAATCGACTAATATTAAGTATTAAAATTTTCATAGCCACCTCTTTTTCCCATTTTGGTAACGAATCCCTAAAAATTGTGTAAGTAGACCACCTGTAACAAAAAAAAAGAAAAAAAGAAGAGGCAAAATGCTTATGATGTTTGTTTATCCTTTTCATAAAATCACCACCCTGGAGGGTAGCACCTTTGACTATTTTTCACTACACATTTCTTCCCAAAGCTTCCACACTTCATGTCACACTGGATCCGTACCCGTGCACAGGGATTGCTCCAAATACCTGAAGGAAGGACGATTTCCACACCGTATCTACTTTGTTGAAGTCAGAGGGGCTCTACCAGGCGTCTGTCTTCACGGCCGAGCTGGTTACAATACACCGCTCGGTACGGAACTGCCTGGCAAAGAAGATGGGAGACGGTGGAGGACAACTTAAAGATGCGACTGTTCCCATGGACCTACCCCACGCCCCCCAGCCACGGCGGCTTCAGGTTGCTTTCTGTTGTCTTCGAATTGGGCACACACTAGGTACCACCGTCATTTGATGAAGCAGGACGGCTGCGTTGTTCCCCAGACTGGTCGGCACATTCTTGTTGAATGTCCCAGTCTGGGTGATCCTCGCGCAAGTTACCTCTCCCGGTACCGGGACGAGCGGGGTCGCTACCGCTTGTCCCTTGTACTTGGGACGAGTTCGTGCACACAAGTTTGTAGTTATCTACTCTTTTATCCGACTCTTTGCCATTGGTCGCATGATCCAGCGCCAAGCCGCCGCGACGCCGGAACTTTCTTGTTGATTTGTTTGTTTTTTTTGCATATTGATTTTAATGGATTAGGCTTGAGATTGAGTACGGTGACGTATGCCCTTGTAAGTTGTCGCCAGATGGGGAAGGAAAACAAAAGCCTATGAGCCGCCCACCTAGCAGAAGAGAGGTAGGGGGAAGGGGAAGTAAAGTAAGTCCCCGGGCGGAAGTTCAGCGGTTCGCCTTCTGACATGGAGTTCATTTTGCCTGCCTCCCAGGTCACAACTGTTAGCGACCTGCGCGTGATAGCAGCCCAATGTCCTACCTCGCCATGGGCAGCATTATCGTAGCGAAAATGCATGCACCGTCTAGCCCACCTTCTCATAGCTACTCATTCCTCTTAGTTGAACAAACGATGAGGAAGCTTTATCGTTTCCCGCTACATTGCCCCTTTTCATCCCATCAAACGCTCCCCACCAGGCTTCTATCCAAATCCATATCTCTAAAGACCCTACTATTAAAAAATAGTAATTGCACTTAAAAGGTCTTCATAAACTCTGTTAACAAACTTTAAATAATTTTATATATTTAATTAAAATTTCACAATGCAATTTAAATATTAATAAAAATGCATACGAATCTATATATACAAATCTTCCAAAGATGTTTTAAAGAGACCTTTCTGGAAGAATAACTTGCTAATTAACCACCAACTTGACAAAACGGCTGTCAGCCACTCAGGAAGCCAGGTGGGAGAAACGGTTGGAGGAATTTTTTTTTACCATACCCAGTCTGTGAATTCAAGTCATATTCCTGCCTTGTAATCGGTGTGAGGAAGAGCGAAAAGCTGGTCTAGTCGGCCAATCCTTACAGACTCTGGCGCCCTCATTCTCCGGTATTTCTACATGTCCAGGAAGCTAGCAGAAGATAATCTCGACATCCGCCTGGCTCGCCAAAATCGTGGCATCACAGATATCGTGAACCAGGGGATGTGGAGATTCCAATCCCCCGAGGTAACTCAGGGCGCTTTGTGAATCTCTATAAATCACAATCCTCTCTACGAACTGGGCACGTCGCGTTATCTTCCATACCGAGCGGGGTATTGCAACCAGCTCGGCCGTGAAGACAGACGCAGCGCCTTGCAGAGCCCCACTAACTTCAAAAAATATAAGTCCAAGGAAACGGTGCAAGTCCACTACTTCCAGACGCACCCCATTGAGTAACAAGTCTGGGTCAGGGTGGGGTCATGGATGGTGTCAGAAGTGCCAGTGCATTTCAGCATAGCGAGATACGCAGTTCAATGCCTGTTGGAGTCGACGCTCGAGAGTTGGCATCTGGGCCGCGCCAAAAGAGATCGAAATGTCATCCATGTAAAGCGTAGCAAGAACATCTTCCGGCGGCACCGAGGTGATGCTCGGAGCAAAGAGAGTGATACCGAGGACATTTCCCTGCTGGACACCCTCTTCCTGCTGCATTGAGCCGGAGAGGGCTCCCCGTACGCGGAATCGACGATCTCGCAAAAAAAATCAGATAAAAAGATTGGGAGGCGTCCCCTTAACCCCATCATGTGGAGAGTCTTCATGATACCGTATCGTCATGCGGTATCATAGGCCTTCTCCAGGTCAAAGGACACTGTGGCGTAGTGCTGACTACGAAGGAAAAGCTCGCAGACGGCATTTTCCAGTCAGAGCAGAGCAGACGACAGATGGCCTCCACTGTCCAGTAAAAAAGGCTAATCTAACATTTACCAATTTATCCATCAACTTGCACACGCAGGAGGTTAGTGACTTTGGGCAGAACCCGACCGGGGTAGAGTAATCTCTTCCAGGTTTGCGAAAAGCGAGCACAGTAGCAATTCGCCAAGAGTTTGGGAGGATACCCTCTACCCAGATCCTGTGTCGAAGCATGGCGTACGGGACATCGTCCGGACCACGGCCGGTGTCTGTCATGAAGCGAGAGAAGAACGCAACTCACTGAATGTAAACCTGTCGTTGAAGGGTTCTCCGCCTCTGAAGGTAAAGTCCAGTCAGCGACATCACGACGCACATTCACTGCTGGCGGCGCAGCATCCAGGCTAGAGAAAGCGGTCGCGACGTCCGAGATTACGGGCCCATTCTCCTAGAGAACAGAAGGGGTTGGTGGGAGAAGAGGGGTCCTGCGAGAACTTGCCCAGAGAATCTTTATGACTCGCTTCCACTCTTCTAGAGGGGTCTATTCCGTTAAGTGAAGACACGTATGCCCGCCAGGAAGAGCAGCGGGTGTGCTTCGAAATCCATCCCTAGCTCGACGAAATTCACCGACAGTGAAGTCGTTCAGGCGGCGCTTCTCGGCAAAACGCTTCTGGTTGAAGGCCGCCTTACACTAGGCTGACCACCACGGCCGGAGAAGAACTCAACGGCCTCATCTACGAACTTAACTTCTCGACTGAGACAGAAAAATGTAATTTCATGAAATGCGGACCACCGCGCCCGCGCCAAGCTCCACCGGGGTGGGAGGGTGGGGCTCTCAGGCGGCAGAGGCCCAGAAAATCATATTTGAATGGGAACGTGATCACTACCATGGAGGTCATCGACTACCCCCCACCCCAAATCATCCTGTGCAACCGGAGAGCACAAAGATAAATCGAGACAGGAAAATGAACCGGTTCTCGGGTAGTGATGCGACACCTATCTCCAGCTCATCGATCAGGTCAAAAAGGACCTGACCCCTGGGATTAATCGAGTAGTCTCACCAGGGTTGGAGGGGGGGGTTCTACCGTTCAGATCCCCGAGCAAGAGAAAGTGCTTCGGAAACCGTGAGACGACGCGGCGCCACTCCCCCGCCTCGAAGTCGGCTGACAGTGGAATGTACGCAGAGATAACGGTATGCTTCCAATCCAGATGTAGCAGCACAGCTACTGCCTGAAAGGAGGTATCTAAAGTAAAGAGAAGAACGGAGACATCATGCCGGGTGTAAATCGCGCGTTCTCCTGTCCGGTCCCCATCCCGTGGTGTTGGGGTCGAAAAACCCTTAAACCCCGGCAGGGTGCACCCGCCCAGGATGGTCTCCTGAAAAAGGACTGTTAAGGGAAAACGGGAAGTATACTGACCCCTTCAGGCTGGTCATGAATGCAAACAGGACATTACGGGGACACAGGTTGGCTGGCCTTGCCATCCTTTGCTTCCCTAAGGGGGTTGGCCTTATCGAACCGCTGCCACCGAGAGTGGTCAATTACACTAGGCAACAAATTTTAACTTTTTATCTGTTACAGACATGTGAATAAGTTTCTAATTAGTTCGAGGGTGCTGAATCAGTATTTGAAAACCAAAATTCTCTATCGCCTCTAGATTTTGTGTAATGACCCCTCTCTCCCCTTTTCGCTATTTGTTCCGATTAATAAATAAAAAAATCTTTTTGGTATTTTTTTTAATTTTTAAGCAAAAATGTTTTTAAATTAGGGGACCTTCAATCTTAATTCTGGCCTAGGACATATAGTGTAGATCACTGAAAGAGTTACCCTTCCCCCTCCCTCCCAAGTTATGAAGATTTTATTGTATTGATTAAGTTTGTTATGCACTTAAATTTTAAAGAAACTTTTTGTAGCCTTTTTGTTTTTCTTTTGTTATACATCAAAGTTTGTTTTTGTAAAGACCAGCAATAATCCCCCATCATATTTGCATTAAATTTTCCTTAGTACCCCGTCTCCAAAACCAAAATTTGTTGATGAAAACGTTCACCATGTTCATCACTAACCGCTCCCAGATTTTCAGGAAAAACATCGATATGAGAAAGCAGAAAATGCATTTTAAGTGATATTCTACATCTCATCTTTTCATAGGCTTCCAGCATATTGTTTACTATTTCTCGGTAATTTGGATATTTATAATTGCTGAGAAAGTATTCAGTGACTTCCACAAAGGATGTCCATGCTTTGCGTTTCTTTTCATTGAGACACAAAATGAAGGAATCATCAGAAATAACTCTGTGAATTTGTAGTCCAGTGAAAACCCCAGCTTCTATCTTTGCATCAGTTAATGATCCTTTGATTTTTTTTTTCAAATATTAAAAGCCTTCACTTTATTTATCCATACCCTTTACAAAATTTTCATTAACCCTAATTTAATGTGAGAGGTGGGAGATGAACTTTTGGGGGGATCAACTAGAGCATCATACTTAACATTATGTTTACCAACAATGTGTTCTTCTCTTGCTGGCTATTCTTGCTTTTTATAGTGATTTTTAGCATCTCTGCTATCTCATAGACATAAAAAGCACATGTACCTTCTGTATGCCAACTGTAACCCAAGAAGAAGTGATACAATTTTCAAATCACAGCAGATGCTCCAGTTATGCTCTTTGTACTCAATAAGTTTGAGCAATAGTTGCATTGATGAATATGTTTCTTGAAGACCTGTAGCGCGGCTACAGGAATTACTGCTTTTTCATTACCACTGTGCAGCAGAACAGCTTTAAGGCTTACCTTACTAGAATCAATGAAAAGTCTCCACTCATTAGGATCATAGTCACAGCCGATTTCCTGCATCATGCCATTAATATTGTTGCAGTAACATACAGTATTTTCTTGTGAATAAAATCTTGATAACTTCTGGTGACGATCTCGAAAGAAAGATACCCTGACATCTGGAAGAAGAAGATTTCTTTCTTGCAACCTGGAGGCAAGTAACTCAGCCTTTTCTTTACTCAGATCTAAATCTCGCACCAAGTCGTTTAAACTTTGTTGGCAAAATAAATTTGGTTCTGTATCTTGATCAATTGCAACATATGTCTGATCTTCTTCAATTTCTCCATAAATCAATGTAGAATCATCATCTGAACTAAAATATTCACTTATTGTAGTAGGTGGCTTCGGTACTGGAGTAGATTCATCATGTGGTGTCGGTTTCCACGCTGATGGGTAAGTTGGATAAACAATTTTATATTTGTTTTTCTTTGAAAATCCAGCCACATTTGTTAGGCAGATAAAACAATCACAAAGTGATTTTAGGGCTCCCACCATATCATGGTGTAGCAGTCCCTAATTAAACATCAGTGTATATAAAGGTCTAAAAAAATTCAAAGTGTAATTCCTTCCTTTGAATTCCAGTTCACCTGATTTATAACTTAAAAAACGTCGTAGCAGTACTATACTATATTTTAAATAACTCCCCCATATTATATATCTTATTCACTATAATATCACCTTATATAGCTTATTCCTCTTAATAATATAATCATCGGCTATTTCCCTATATTCAATATATATATATATATATATATATATATATATATATATATATATATATATGTGCAACAAAGCCTACAGGGAAAATTAATACGAGGATTCCAAGTACTTTCGAACTTTATTTCGAGTTATTTATCATTTCCTTGATAATGAACTCGAAATAAAGTTCGAAAGTACTTGGAATCCTCGTATTAATTTTCCCTGTGGGCTTTGTTGCATTTATTGCTTACTCACGCGATATCTTGTGAGTTTTCCACACACACACACACACATATATATATATATATATATATATATATATATATATATATATATATATATATATATATATATATATATATATAATATTGAGGATAAATCCCAGAGCCACGAGAAACGGATGTAGCATCTTTTAATTTTTCACTACGTTTCGAAAACTACAAGTTTTCATCTTCAGGCTAGAATAAGTTTACAAAGTTAATATATATGAAGAAAACTTGAAAAGGCCAACAAGACATTATTTTAAAAGGTGACCAATTACAAAATATCAGTAAAAAGTACTACAAGTTAAATTAAATATGACTTGGCAACAGTTAAATTTGCTTTAAGACTGACTCAAAAATTAGTTAATAAATTTAAGGATTATTGCAGAAATTAATTACAAACTATAAGAGAAATTGACCTGGCATTATTTAAAGATAATAAATTTAAACTTTGTTTTTAATTTTGTAAAGACTGTAAGAGTTAAAAAACATTTAATATAAAAACGGAAAATTTGGGTACTTACTAAAGCGGATCCATCCTAGAGAGTGAATGGTGGGTTTAACAAGGGGCTAGTATTTATAGGGTACATTGACACTTGGTTAATTAAAAGGCAAACCAACTAACAAACTGTAGTTAAAATTAGTTAATTAATAATGATATTGCACTTAAATCTTCATTGAGTGTAGGTTTGTAGTGTTTTATATATAGAGATTCGAGGGTTCTTAGGCAATGTTTGTTGTTGTTAAAAGCTAATACTTTAAAATTCTCAATAGAAATGTTAGTTTTACAGCTTATGGTGTGTTCCCTAATAGATGACTTTTCCTTTCTATTTAATATTTTGTTTGTGCGCCAACTAATCCCCATATGAGCAGAGAACCTAGCTCCAAGAGACCTAACAGTGCTACCAATGTAAGAGGCTCCAGTACAACTGGGACATTTAAATAAATAGACATTATCACTGCGGAACTCCAAAGAGATAGGATCTTTACTGTTAAAGAAACTTCCTATCGATAGTTTGTTTACAAAAACTATTTGTGGGTTGATTTGGGGAAAATATCTTTTAAAAATAAATAGGATTTTTCTTTTAAAAGTATCGTTTAAAAACCCATCTCTGAAATTAGTAAATATATGGGCATTTTAGGAACTTCTATGCAGGGTTGAGGGGGGTCAATGAGATTATCAAATAGCCTTTTTAAAACTCCATCATATAGGTAAGAAGGAAATAAATTATTTATAAAATACTTCCTAAGAAAAATAAATTCATTATGGATTGATTGGTAAGTGGATGATAGCGAGAAACTTCTATGTATTAAAGTTTTTAATGTGGATATTTTATATCCGCTTTAGTAAGTACCCAAATTTTCCGTTTTTATATTAAATGTTTTTTAACTCTTACAGTCTTTACAAAATTAAAAACAAAGTTTAAATTTATTATCTTTAAATAATGCCAGGTCAATTTCTCTTATAGTTTGTAATTAATTTCTGCAATAATCCTTAAATTTATTAACTAATTTTTGAGTCAGTCTTAAAGCAAATTTAACTGTTGCCAAGTCATATTTAATTTAACTTGTAGTACTTTTTACTGATATTTTGTAATTGGTCACCTTTTAAAATAATGTCTTGTTGGCCTTTTCAAGTTTTCTTCATATATATTAACTTTGTAAACTTATTCTAGCCTGAAGATGAAAACTTGTAGTTTTCGAAACGTAGTGAAAAATTAAAAGATGCTACATCCGTTTCTCGTGGCTCTGGGATTTATCCTCAATATTAAATGCAGGCTTCACGGCCGAGCTCCATATGGATATATATATATATATATATATATATATATATATATATATATATATATATATATATATATATATATATATATATATATATATATATATAATATATATATATAATATATATATATATATATATATATATATATATATATATATATATATATATATATATATTATATATATATTATATATATTCATTAAACGTATTTTCAAATTCAAATTTGAGTCAGTCATTTTGAAACATTCCCTGTTTAAATAGTTATCCCTCATCACGTTTTCTCTTTCAAGTCATTTTTTATCTTTAAATTCATATAGCAAGATTTAATGGCTGCTATCTCGGCAAGTTTTGTCATTAAACCAATCATCTCAATAACTATATTGGTGCCCTAGTACTTTCTTTTTTTCAATTAATTATAATGTAGTTTAACGTCTAGTTACGTAAAAATTATATTATTCTTTCCATGTGAGATTACGCTTGGCAACAGCAGACTCAGCCGCTTCTCTCTCTCTCTCTCTCTCTCTCTCTCTCTCTCTCAACCTAAGTGGTTTAATCGAGAAATCGGCCAACTGCTTAGGGAGAAGAGAAATGTGTACCGGCAATCGAAGATCTCGGGTGACTTTGACGAATACCGGAGGCTAGCCAGGAGAGTGAAGTCCAGCATAAGGGCGGCTAAGCGGTCTGAGGAACTCCGAGTGGCGAGACTCTGTAAAGAGAATCCCAAGGAGTTTTTTGGATATGTGAACAGCCGTAAACCAATCCGTCGAACGATTGGCCCTTTGAGGAATGAGGAGGGGACATTAAAGCATTCAGATGCAGAAAATGCTAACCTCCTCAACGACTACTTCTCTTCAGTGTTTACTGAAGAGTGTGGTCCCATTCCCCAGCCGACGGATTCCTACTCGGGGGAAAAGCTGGAGGCAATGGACTTCACCGAAGGAGAAATAAAGAAAAAGATCGCTGACCTAAAGACGAATAAGTCCCCTGGACCGGACGGGTTTCTACCTAAAGTGTTGAAGGAAGTGTGCGATGAAGTATCACGACATCTGTGCGCTATCTTTAACATGTCAATCCGGACCGGATGCGTTCCTAGAGACTGGCGTGAGGCGGAGGTGACTCCTATCTTCAAGAAAGGAGACCGTAACCAACCGTCGAACTACCGACCTATCAGTCTCACTTCGATAGTCGGTAAACTCATGGAAAGCATCATGGTGGACAAAGTGACGTCGTATTTAGAGTCAAACCTGCTACTGAGTAGTTCCCAGCACGGCTTCCGAAGGCAACGGTCATGCCTGACGAACCTTGTGGAATTCTTCCACTTCGTTTTCAGTGAGCACGATCGGGACAAGGCGGTGGATGTGGTGTACCTAGACTTTCAGAAAGCCTTTGATAAGGTACCACACCGCCGCCTTCTCCGGAAAGTGCGAGCGCTTGGCATAGACGGAAAGGTAGCCGGCTGGATCGAGAACTGGCTAAGTGGCAGACGGCAACGGGTGGTGGTAAATGGACAGTCTTCTGAGTGGGTGCCCGTTACTAGCGGGGTGCCTCAAGGTTCTGTCCTGGGACTACTACTATTTATCATCTACGTCAACGACATGGACGGTGACATGGTTGCGAAGATTTCCAAATTTGCCGACGATACCAAGCTTGGTATGAACGTTGCAAAGGATGGAAATACTGCCCGCCTGCAGGAAGATCTTGGGAAGATTGGGGAGTGGTCGGACACGTGGCAAATGCCTTTTAACGTGGGCAAATGCAAAGTGATGCATATCGGCCACAGAAACCCCCAATCTCAGTATATCCTTAAGGGCACTGCTATTGAATCCACCGACACTGAGAAGGACTTGGGTGTAACAATCACTAGTGACCTCAAGTTCTCGAAACAGTGCATTGAGGCGGAGAAAAAGGCCCAAAGGATGCTAGGCTATATTAAGCGCCAGTTTGGTTATCGGAACCAGGAGATTGTACTGTGCCTGTACAACTCACTTGTCCGACCGCACCTGGAGTATGCCGTACAATTTTGGAGTCCTTCATTGCGAAAGGACATCGCGAGATTGGAACGCGTACAAGCCAGGGCAACCAAGCTGATTCCCTCTATCCGACATAAAAGTTATGAGGATAGACTAAGGGAGTTAGATCTGTTCTCACTGGAAACCCGTAGACTGCGTGGTCAGCTCATCGAAGTCTTCAAAATACTTCGAGGGTTCGACAATGTTGACTACCGGGATATTTTCACACTGAGTGAGAACAGAACGCGCAATCACGGCTTCAAACTTGAACTGAAGCGTTACAACCGCAATCTGTGTGGAAACTTTTTCACCTACAGTATCTGCGGTAAGTGGAACGCACTTCCAGTGGAAGTTGTCAACAGTGAATCTGTTGACCAGTTCAAGTCAAGACTAGACAAAGTCTTGAAAAGTGGCCGTTTATGGACGCAAAACAATTGAGCAGCCATGTGCCCGCTCAATTGCTAGTCCAAAGGTACCCTCTTTGAATGGACCGTAAGGTCTCCTAGGGTACTTACTTTCCTTGTTACTCCTTGTTACTCTCTCTCTCTCTCTCTCTCTCTCTCTCTCATAAAGAAAGTAGAGGGAGAGGTGACGCCCCCTTGTCGCGGGAAGAGAGCTTGTGTGTACCTTTGACTTTTCGAGCTATGTCGGCGGGGGTACCTATTCTGGGTACCCCTGGTAGGGCTTCCCTTGTCGATTTGGTCGAAAACGAGATTCCAGACTAAGTGCGTCACTCCTTCCTTTTTCTACTCTATCATTTTCCCTTTTTACTTTCATCCTATCTCTCCCACTTATACAAAAAGAAAAAAAACAAAAAAAGCCCACTCCTATCATGTCACTCTTTCCCAGTATTTCCCTCTATCTACATATAAGGACCTGGCAGCTACCTCACGCGTCAGAAGAGAGGCTTTGGAACATCTATAAACAACGCCAATCGACGCTCACTGGTTGCGAGAGACTAGGACTAGAGGTGTCCTAGGCGTTGGGGCACGATGAATGGGATGAGGGTAGTGCCCCGTTAACCCCTTCCCTGGCGCGTAATTATTGACCGTTCCCAGTGCCCGTTGACGGGTGCCTCTGGTAGCATCGGTCCGAGGTGACGGCCCTTTGTTCCCAGGTTGGTTGCCAGGCCAATAAAAAGCCTTGGGTCGAGTCTCTTGGTGGGGCGGGATATCCATTGAACGCTGCTCCGAGATCCTGGCCGTTGTGAAGGGAACTAGTAGGAGTTTAGTAAGGGGCGTGCTTCGTTGTTGTTCACCTGGTGACAAATCGATGGCCCCTTCGGGGACCGTCTGTGCTGCTTGGTTGGGAGCCACGGCACGCCGAGGCTTGACGACTCGGTCGGACGAACAGCAGCACATGGAGCGTGCCTTCTGGAAGACTCCGAAACGACTCCGATCAATAGGCGGGAGCGACTCACGCGGGGAGAACTCACCAACCCCCCTTTTTTATCATTGATTGGTCGCAAAGTATTTAAAGAGAGAAAGTGTTCAGAATGACCGGCAAGAAAGGACCAGGAGCTCTAAAATACACGTGCGCAATATGCCACATAGATAAGTGGTGCGTGGACTTTCCGGAGGGGTGTTTTTCGAAATGCCACCCGGCCAGTTCCTGCACCGACTGTATTTTAAACGGCCAAATCAAGGAGCTAAAGGAAACGTGCAGGGTTTCCGAGGAAAGATCCAGGAAGTTGGAGGAGAAAATAAGCAGACTCGAATTAGAACACGCCGGACTGATTCGCAGGCTAGAGGTGAGAATAGCAGAGCTAACGCCAAGCCCTGTACCAAACACTGCTTCTGCAGTATTACCCCCAGAGCTAGGTCCGCATGCTACGGATAAACCCCCAAAGAAAAAGAAAAGGAAGCGAAAGAAACAGGAAGAAGAGAAAGTTGAAACAGAAGATAAAGTAGAAGCTGAAAAAGAGAAAGTTGAAGCAGAGGAAGAAAAGATAAAAACAAAGGAAGATAGCGCGGAAAAGATGAATAAGAAAAAGAAGAAGAAAAATAAGATGGAGAAGAAAGCGGGAACCGAGAGTTCGCTTCCGCAAGGAAAGCATCAAACCTCTGCTGCACGGAAATGTCCGAGGGTTACCCTTGTGGGCGATTCCCAAGCACAAGGTTTGCGGCCCCTGCTAGCGGCCCGCCTTCGCACTAGTGTGGAGGTATGCTGCCAGCCAGGACGGGGAAACCACCACATCAGGGTAGAGGCTGAGAAATCTCAGATCTCCGAGAATTCAGTCGTTGCCCTGATGGTGAGTGGGAATGACCTCTACCTCCGAGGAGGCAAAGTAGGCCCCAGCGAGAAAATTCTCAACACGGTCATGGGAGCCGTGGACGACTGTGGATTGAGAACTCGCAAACGGGTCGTTGTAGGGATGCTCCCAAGAAGAGGTCCTAGCCGGACAGCTCACTCTAGGAACGTGACCCTGAACCAGCGCCTGTCCGACCTCTGTACGGCGGAAGGGGTCTTCTTTCTGGACCCTTACCGCACCTTTTACGGTCGAAACGACCTTTACCAAAGGGACGGAGTGCACATTTCATTCAAGGGAAAGGCTGTACTCTGTAACCTAATCCAGGATGTCGTAGAGCGGACGCAGAGGAGCGTCCGACCCAGAGTGAAGGCGGACATAAGAGAGTATGCTCGTGTCACTCCTGGAACGACGTTCTTAGATGTGGCAAAGAGGGGTACTACCACACAAAAGAAGCCGGGAAACGGAAGAGCGTAGGGAGTCCTATACTGGGGGACTCCCTAAAAGTTCTTCTGTTCAACGCGAGGTCAATCAGGAATAAGTTTCTTGAGCTCCGTGGCCTCGTAGCAACAGAGGAACCTGAGATGGTGGCCATAACGGAGACGTGGATTAAAACCTCAAGCCGAGATTTTGAAGGCGAATTCACGATTCCCGGTTACCAGCTCTTCCAGAAAGATAGGCCAGACAGAGAGGGTGGCGGTGTGATGTTGTATGTCAAGGATACTCTCAACTCGACGGATTGCAACATCGTATCCGACCATGAACTACTAGGTGTTGACCTAGAGATAGGTGCTGCCAAATACAGGACCCTGGTGCTTTATAGACCTCCTGCCCAACTCGTTGAAAACGACAGAGATCTGTACCAGCTACTAGGAGAACTTGTCGAAGACAGAGTGTGTATCGTCATGGGTGATTTCAACACACAAGTTGACTGGGAAACCAGAGAACCCTGTGGCGAGAACGCACCACTCCTGGAGTTCACGAACAACGAGTTCCTCACTCAATGGGTGAGAGAGCCAACGAGAGGAGACAATATCCTCGACTTGGTTTTCACCTCTGAGGATGACATCGTTGAGGACCTCTCTGTTGGCGAAGAGCTCGGTGGCAGTGACCACCGACTAATTAGATTCGTAGTCAAAGTCCCCAAGGCAGAGTCTGCAACTAGTAAATCAAGGAAACTGGATTTGAGAAGAGCAGACTTTGCAGGTCTACGCGCGGAACTGACTGACGCGAGGCTAGAAGAGTGCGAGGCTGTTGAAGACTCTTGGAACAGTTTCAAAACCACATTCATGAGTCTTCAATCGCGTTTCATCCCTCTGAAATGCCCCCGTGGGTCGTCTGTTCAACCAAAGTGGTTTAATCGAGAAATCGGCCAACTGCTTAGGGAGAAGAGAAATGTGTACCGGCAATCGAAGATCTCGGGTGACTTTGACGAATACCGGAGGCTAGCCAGGAGAGTGAAGTCCAGCATAAGGGCGGCTAAGCGGTCTGAGGAACTCCGAGTGGCGAGACTATGTAAAGAGAATCCCAAGGAGTTTTTTGGATATGTGAACAGCCGTAAACCTATCCGTCGAACGATTGGCCCTTTGAGGAATGAGGAGGGGACATTAAAGCATTCAGATGCAGAAAATGCTAACCTCCTCAACGACTACTTCTCTTCGGTGTTTACTGAAGAGTGTGGTCCCATTCCCCAGCCGACGGATTCCTACTCGGGGGAAAAGCTGGAGGCAATGGACTTCACTGAAGGAGAAATAAAGAAAAAGATCGCTGACCTAAAGACGAATAAGTCCCCTGGACCGGACGGGTTTCTACCCAAGGTGTTGAAGGAAGTGTGCGATGAAGTATCACGACATCTGTGCGCTATCTTTAACATGTCAATCCGGACCGGATGCGTTCCTAGAGACTGGCGTGAGGCGGAGGTGACTCCGATCTTCAAGAAAGGAGACCGTAACCAACCGTCGAACTACCGACCTATCAGTCTGACTTCGATAGTCGGTAAACTCATGGAAAGCATCATGGTGGACAAAGTGACGTCGTATTTAGAGTCAAACCTGCTACTGAGGAGTTCCCAGCATGGCTTCCGAAGGCAACGGTCATGCCTGACGAACCTTGTAGAATTCTTCCACTTCGTTTTCAGCGAGCACGATCGGGACAAGGCGGTGGATGTGGTCTACCTAGACTTTCAGAAAGCCTTTGATAAGGTACCACACCGCCGCCTTCTCCGGAAAGTGCGAGCGCTTGGCATAGACGGAAAGGTAGCCGGCTGGATCGAGAACTGGCTAAGTGGCAGACGGCAACGGGTGGTGGTGAATGGACAGTCTTCTGAGTGGGTGCCCGTTACTAGCGGGGTGCCTCAAGGTTCTGTCCTGGGACCACTACTATTCATCATCTACGTCAACGACATGGACGGTGACATGGTTGCCAAGATTTCCAAATTTGCCGACGATACCAAGCTTGGTATGAACGTTGCAAAGGATGGAAATACTGCCCGCCTGCAGGAAGATCTTGGGAAGATTGGGGAGTGGTCGGACACGTGGCAAATGCCTTTTAACGTGGGCAAATGCAAAGTGATGCATATCGGCCACAGAAACCCCCAATCTCAGTATATCCTTAAGGGCACTGCTATGGAATCCACCGACACTGAGAAGGACTTGGGTGTAACAATCACTAGTGACCTCAAGTTCTCGAAACAGTGCATTGAGGCGGAGAAAAAGGCCCAAAGGATGCTAGGCTATATTAAGCGCCAGTTTGGTTATCGGAACCAGGAGATTGTACTGTGCCTGTACAACTCACTTGTCCGACCGCACCTGGAGTATGCCGTACAATTTTGGAGTCCTTCATTGCGAAAGGACATCGCGAGATTGGAACGCGTACAAGCCAGGGCAACCAAGCTGATTCCCTCTATCCGACATAAAAGTTATGAGGATAGACTAAGGGAGTTAGATATGTTCTCGCTGGAAACCCGTAGACTGCGTGGTCAGCTCATCGAAGTCTTCAAAATACTTCGAGGGTTCGACAATGTTGACTACCGGGATATTTTCACACTGAGTGAGAACAGAACGCGCAATCACGGCTTCAAACTTGAACTGAAGCGTTACAACCGCAATCTGTGTGGAAACTTTTTCACCTACAGTATCTGCGGTAAGTGGAACGCACTTCCAGTGGAAGTTGTCAACAGTGAATCTGTTGACCAGTTCAAGTCAAGACTAGACAAAGTCTTGAAAAGTGGCCGTTTATGGACGCAAAACAATTGAGCAGCCATGTGCCCGCTCAATTGCTAGTCCAAAGGTACCCTCTTTGAATGGACCGTAAGGTCTCCTAGGGTACTTACTTTCCTTGTTACTCCTTGTTACTCTCTCTCTCTCTCTCTCTCTCTCTCTCTCTCTCTCTCTCTCTCTCTCTCTCTCTCTCTCTCTCTCTCTCTCTCTCTCTCTCTCTCTCTCTCTTCTCTCTTTCTCTCTCTCTCTCTCTCTCTCTCTCTCTCTCTCTCTCTCTCTCTCTCTGAGCCTCGCGACAAGTACGAAGGCTCAGAGCAATTGGAGAGATTTCACTTCGAAGAGACGACAGTGCGTTCAAAGATCGACGCTTTGAACCGCTACAAGTCGCCAGGGCCCGATGGCTTCTTACCACGGGTGCTGAAGGAAGTGCGAGATGAGGTCTCCCCACATCTCTGCTCGATCTTCAGGAAATCGCTCGAGACTGGATGCGTGCCAAAGGACTGGCGAGACGCGGAAGTCACCCCCATATTCAAAAAGGGTAACGCGAGCGAGCCATCTAACTACCGGCCGATCAGCCTGACGTCGGTAGTAGGAAAATTGATGGAAAGTATCCTGGTTGACGAAATAACGCAGCACGTCGAGTCCAACCACCTATTGAGGAATTCCCAACACGGGTTCCGGCGGCACAGGTCATGCCTAACGAACCTTTTGGAATTCTTCCACTTCGTGTTCAGCGAGCACGACCGGGAGAAGGCGGTGGATGTCATCTACCTCGACTTGAAGAAGGCCTTCGACAAGGTGCCCCACCGCCGATTGCTGAAAAAGGTTCGAGCGCTAGGCATCGCCGGAGCTGTAGGTGACTGGATCGAAAACTGGCTGCATAGTCGAAGGCAGCGAGTAGTGGTGAACGGGCAAAAGTCCGGTTGGATACCGGTAACAAGCGGCGTTCCCCAAGGCTCCGTGCTGGGCCCCCTACTCTTCATCATCTATGTAAACGACATAGATGATGGCATAACTGCGAGGATTTCCAAATTTGCCGACGATACCAAACTAGGTATGAACGTGGCAGACGCGGAAAACGTCGAGAGACTCCAAGCCGACTTGAGGAAACTCGGAGAGTGGTCAGACAAATGGCAAATGCCGTTCAATGTCGAAAAGTGCAAGGTGATGCACATCGGCCACAGAAATCCCCAAGCCGTCTACAGCCTCAAAAACTCGGCGCTCGAGAGCACAGACATGGAAAAAGACTTGGGAGTCGTGATCACCAGCGACCTCAAGTTTTCCAAGCAGTGCATCGAGGCGGAGAAGAAAGCCCAGAGAATCTTGGGGTATATCAAGCGACAGTTTGGGTATCGGAACAGGGAAATCGTTCTCACTCTCTTTAATTCCCTGGTCCGACCTCACCTGGAGTACGCAGTCCAGTTTTGGAGTCCATCCCTTCGGAAGGACATCGCCCGACTGGAGCGAGTACAAGCCAGGGCGACCAAACTGATCCCCTCGATCAGGCACAAAAGTTACGAAGCCCGCCTAGAAGAACTAAACCTCTTCTCACTGGAAACCCGAAGACGGCGCGGTCAATTAATCGAGGTCTTCAAAATCCTCCGAGGTATTGACCACGTAGGCAACGGGGACATGTTCCAACTAAGCGAGGGCGTAACGAGAAACCACGGCTACAAAATTGAGCTGCCGCGTTATCACCGGGACAGATGCGGGAACTTCTTCAGTTACAGTATCTGCAACGAGTGGAACGCGCTTCCGCCAGAAGTCGTGAACAGCGACTCTGTGGAGCAGTTCAAAAGGCGCCTGGATAAAGTCCTGGTTCGCTGACAGGCTCACGAGTCCCTGACTCGTAACAAGTACCCTCTCGTATGGACCGTAAGGTCTTCTAGGGTACTTCTTTTCCTTGTGACTCCTTGTGACTCTCTCTCTCTCTCTCTCTCTCTCTCTCTCTCTCTCTCTCTCTCTCTCTCTCTCTTTGAAGGCGAATTCACGATTCCCGGTTACCAGCTCTTCTTGAAAGATAGGCCAGACAGAGAAGGTGGCGGTGTGATGTTGTATGTCAAGGATACTCTCAACTCGACGGATTGCAACATCGTATCCGACCATGAACTACTAGGTGTTGACCTAGAGATAGGTCCTGCCAAATATAGGACCCTGGTGCTTTATAGACCTCCTGCCCAACTCGTTGAAAAGGACAGAGATCTGTACCAGCTACTAGGAGAACTTGTCGAAGACAGAGTGTGTATCGTCATGGGTGATTTCAACACACAAGTTGACTGGGAAACCAGAGAACCCTGTGGCGAGAACGCACTACTCCTGGAGCTCACGAACAACGAGTTCCTCACTCAATGGGTGAGAGAGCCAACGAGAGGAGACAATATCCTCGACTTGGTTTTCACCTCTGAGGATGACATCGTTGAGGACCTCTCTGTTGGCGAAGAGCTCGGTGGCAGTGACCACCGACTAATTAGATTTGTAGTCAAAGTCCCCAAGGCAGAGCCTGCAACTAGTAAATCAAGGAAACTGGATTTAAGAAGAGCAGACTTTGCAGGTCTACGCGCGGGACTGACTGACGCGAGGCTAGAGGAGTGCGATGCTGTTGAAGACTCTTGGAACAGTTTCAAAACCACATTCATGAGTCTTCAATCGCGTTTTATCCCTCTGAAATGCCCCCGTCGGTCTTCTGTTCAACCAAAGTGGTTTAATCGAGAAATCGGGCAACTGCTTAGGGAGAAGAGAAATGTGTACCGGCAATCGAAGATCTCGGGTGACTTTGACGAATACCGGAGGCTAGCCAGGAGAGTGAAGTCCAGCATAAGGGCGGCTAAGCGGTCTGAGGAACTCCGAGTGGCGAGACTCTGTAAAGAGAATCCCAAGGAGCTTTTTGGATATGTGAACAGCCGTAAACCAATCCGTCGAACGATTGGCCCTTTGAGGAACGAGGAGGGGACATTAAAGCATTCAGATGCAGAAAATGCCAACCTCCTCAACGACTACTTCTCTTCAGTGTTTACTGAAGAGTGTGGTCCCATTCCCCAGCCGACGGATTCCTACTCGGGGGAAAAGCTGGAGGCAATTGACTTCACCGAAGGAGAAATAAAGAAAAAGATCGCTGATCTAAAGACGAATAAGTCCCCTGGACCGGACGGGTTTCTACCTAAAGTGTTGAAGGAAGTGTGCGATGAAGTATCACGACATCTGTGCGCTATCTTTAACATGTCAATCCGGACCGCATGCGTTCCTAGAGACTGGCGTGAGGCGGAGGTGACTCCTATCTTCAAGAAAGGAGACCGTAACCAACCGTCGAACTACCGACCTATCAGTCTCACTTCGATAGTCGGTAAACTCATGGAAAGCATCATGGTGGACAAAGTGACGTCGTATTTAGAGTCAAACCTGCTACTGAGGAGTTCCCAGCACGGCTTCCGAAGGCAACGGTCATGCCTGACGAACCTTGTAGAATTCTTCCACTTCGTTTTCAGTGAGCACGATCGGGACAAGGCGGTGGATGTGGTGTACCTAGACTTTCAGAAAGCCTTTGATAAGGTACCACACCGCCGCCTTCTCCGGAAAGTGCGAGCGCTTGGCATAGACGGAAAGGTAGCCGGCTGGATCGAGAACTGGCTAAGTGGCAGACGGCAACGGGTGGTGGTAAATGGACAGTCTTCTGAGTGGGTGCCCGTTACTAGCGGGGTGCCTCAAGGTTCTGTCCTGGGACCACTACTATTCATCATCTACGTCAACGACATGGACGGTGACATGGTTGCCAAGATTTCCAAATTTGCCGACGATACCAAGCTTGGTATGAACGTTGCAAAGGATGGAAATACTGCCCGCCTGCAGGAAGATCTTGGGAAGATTGGGGAGTGGTCGGACACGTGGCAAATGCCTTTTAACGTGGGCAAATGCAAAGTGATGCATATCGGCCACAGAAACCCCCAATCTCAGTATATCCTTAAGGGCACTGCTATGGAATCCACCGACACTGAGAAGGACTTGGGTGTAACAATCACTAGTGACCTCAAATTCTCGAAACAGTGCATTGAGGCGGAGAAAAAGGCCCAAAGGATGCTAGGCTATATTAAGCGCCAGTTTGGTTATCGGAACCAGGAGATTGTACTGTGCCTGTACAACTCACTTGTCCGACCGCACCTGGAGTATGCCGTACAATTTTGGAGTCCTTCATTGCGAAAGGACATCGCGAGATTGGAACGCGTACAAGCCAGGGCAACCAAGCTGATTCCCTCTATCCGACATAAAAGTTATGAGGATAGACTAAGGGAATTAGATCTGTTCTCGCTGGAAACCCGTAGACAGCGTGGTCAGCTCATCGAAGTTTTCAAAATACTTCGAGGGTTCGACAATGTTGACTACCGGGATATTTTCACACTGAGTGAGAACAGAACGCGCAATCACGGCTTCAAACTTGAACTGAAGCGTTACAACCGCAATCTGTGTGGAAATTTTTTCACTTACAGTATCTGCGGTATGTGGAACGCACTTCCAGTGGAAGTTGTCAACAGTGAATCTGTTGACCAGTTCAAGTCAAGACTAGACAAAGTCTTGAAAAGTGGTCTTTTAGGGACGCAAAACAATTGAGCAGCCATGTGCCCGCTCGATTGCTAGCCTAAAGGTACCCTCTTTGAATGGACCGTAAGGTCTCCTAGGGTACTTACTTTCCTTGTTACTCCTTGTTACTCTCTCTCTCTCTCTCTCTCTCTCTCTCTCTCTCTCTCTCTCTCTCTCTCTCTCTCTGTCAAACTTCTCTACCACTTCTTTGATGCGTCTCCTTGCATCCCCCTACCAACCCATTCGATTCTGTTAGTACTAAGTTTCACCAACTCTCTTCAACTGTCAAAAAATCAAAACAAAAACCCAATAACAAAAAAAAAAACCTTCATCTCTATTACACATAAGTTGTTAATTAATAAGGGCCTCACCAGCTCCCTTATGCCGCGTGAGAAGAGAGGCTTTGGAACCTCTTTAAATAACGCCTTGGAGCACTTATAGGTTACAAGAGACTGAGATTGAAGGGATCTTAGGCGTTTGGGGTACGATTAATGGAGAAGTGCTAGGTACCCCTTAAAAGCTTTCTCCTAACGTGTAATTGCCTGACCAGCTCCCTGTGACCGCTACTTGGTGAATAAAGGCTCAACTGATCTTTGGAGAGAGAGCTTTTGTGCCTTGCTGGTTGCCAGATCAGCTAAAGATCTCGGATGAAGTCGTGGGCAATAGCTTTACTATTTGCCTCAAGTCTGGCCGTTTTTAGTTGATTAGTAGGGCTTAGTAGGAAGACAGTTACACCTCAAGCACCCCTGTCGAAAAATCAGAGAACCAGTTCACTGGGGCTCTCGTGCTGCTCAGTTGGGAGCTGCGGCACGATTGGGGACGTCCGGCCCAGGGGAGACCTTAGGGTTGGTGTGCTTGATCAAAGGGTTTCTGTTCGCCGAACGACCGAAAACCTCCTGGAAATAGGCGGATGAGATTAGTGCGAGAGAAAATCACAACCAAAAACCCCTTTTTTAATGCGTATGGTCCGAGATTTTTGTAAGATGGCGAAGAAGAATGGTCCTCCGTTTCGAAAGCTAACCTGCAAAATATGCAAAGTCTATAGATGGAGTGAAGACTTCGGGGGAAGGAGTTGCAAGGAACTCACAAATGGCGTCAGTGTCTGTGACTTCTGCGAACTCGAGAAGCGCCTGGGCGAGAGCATCGCTCAACTGAGAGAGGAGAACTCCCTCCTTAAAAGGGAAGTTCAACTCTTAAAAACAGAGAGATGCAGATGCTCAGGCGAGAAGGCTCCAGACGTCCAACAGCCGATTTCTTCTGCTGAAGGGCTTCCTCAACGAGCCAAAAAGAAGAAAAGAAAGAAGAAAGAAGAGAAAGTAGAAATAGAAGAAGAGAAAGTAGAAAGAGAAGAAGAGAAAGTAAAAGGAGAAGAAGAGAAAGTAGAAAGAGAAGAAAAGAAACTGGAAACAGAAGAAGAGAACTACAGAACTACAGAACTACAGAATCTAGGACCAGCAAAGACCCTAAGGTCCGCTCGAGGCTAGTCCGCTACACTAAATCAAAAACTACGATACACCCTTATCTACGAGTGTATCTCTAACATGCTATTTTTTTTTTATTTTTTTTTTTAATACTATCTACTGTACACACTTATCTACATGTGTACATTATCGTGCAATTTTAACTAATCAAACTAGGGGTCGGGGGAGATAGAAAGTTTTTCTTCTCATCTTCCGCAGCCACTCGACTGCTAGTGGTGAAAAACTAATTTAGGGATAGAGACTACTTATAGGATAGGCGGAAAAGAAATGGGACATCTAAGCTACACATGCAGAGAATCGCCGGCATCATTTTTAGTCATCATAATTTCATATCCTTAAACCTCCGCTCCAAACTCTCTCTCTCTGCAAGGACGTCCAAATTCACAGTGCTCAACTACGTTATATTTAAACTATTCAAATGCACGTCGAGACGATTTTTGAACATATTAACCGAAGTGCTATCTACTACGTGGGTGGGCAGCCGATTCCAATTTTGAGTAACTTTAAATGTAAAATAGTTTTGGGCTATACTAGTGTTAAAACGCTTGTTCACTAATTTTAACCCGTGCTGACGAGTATTTCCCCTATGATCCAGTTCGAACAGATTGCGAAAGTCAACGTTTGAGAAACCCTTTAGTATTTTAAATACTTCAATTAGCTGGCCACGTAATCAGTAGAAGCAGAAGAAGAGAAACGGGAAACAAACGAAGAGATAGCAAAGGAAGTCAAGAAGAAGAATAAGAGGAAGAATAAGAAGAAGAAAAAAAAAAAATTAGAGATACAAGAGGAAAGCGGCAAGTCGCCTCCGAAAGGAAAGACTAAGTCGTCCGCAGTCAAATGTGCAAGAGTCACCCTTATTGGTGATTCTCAAGCACGGGGTCTGAAGCCCCTGCTAGCGGCCCGCCTTCGCACAAGCATTAAGGTGAGCTGCATCCCAGGTTGTGGGAATATGCAGGTAAGAGCTGAGGCCGAGAAGTCTCAGATTTCAGAGACTTCAGTCGTTGCCCTTATGGTAAGTGGCAACGACCTCTACCTCAGAGGAGGTAGGGTAGGCCCTACAGGTGAAATTATGAGGACAGTTATGGGCGCTGTCGACGACTGTGGACTAAAATCCCGCAGACGCGTCGTGGTGGGGATGCTCCCGAGGTGGGGTCCAAGCCGGACTGCCCGCTCCAGGAACATGTCGCTAAACAGGCGCCTTGCAGACCTCTGTACGGCTGAGGGTGTCTTTTTTGTGGACCCGTACGCCGTGTTCTATGGTAGAAAAGACCTCTACCAAAGGGACGGGGTGCACCTCTCCTTTAAGGGCAAGGCGTTCCTAGCCAACCTCATCCAGGATGTCGTGGAGCGCACCCAAAGGAGTGTCCGGCCCATTGGGAAGGCGGACGTACGTCAGTACGCCCGAGTCACTCCCCAAACAACCTTCTCGGAGGTTGTTAAAAATGGTGCCACCACGACAAACAAGAAGCCGGGAAACGGAAGAGTATAGGGGGTCCTACATTAGGGGACTCCCTGAAGGTTCTTCTGTTCAATGCGAGGTCAATCAGGAACAAGTTTCCTGAGCTCCGTGGCCTCGTAGCGACGGAAGAACCCGAAATGGTAGCCATAACAGAATCGTGGATAAAAACCTCAAACCGAGACTTTGAAGGCGAATTCACGGTTCCTGGCTACCAACTCTTCCACAAAGATAGGCCAGACAGAGAGGGTGGCGGTGTAATGTTGTATGTCAAGGATACAATCAAATCTACGAACTCCAACGTTATATCCGACCACGAGCTCCTAGGCGTTGACCTAGAGATCGGTCCTGCCAAATACAGGACCCTGCTGCTTTACAGACCCCCTTCCCAACCTGTTGAGAAGGACAGGGAACTGTACCAGCTGCTGGGTGAGCTGGTTCAAGGCAGAGTGTGCATCGTTATGGGCGATTTCAACAGCCAAGTTGACTGGGAAACCAGAGCAGCCTGTGGCGAGAGCGCGCTACTCCTGGAGTTCGCCAACAACGAGTTCCTCACTCAATGGGTCAGAGAACCGACGAGAGGAGACAATATCCTCGACTTGGTCTTCACCTCTGAGGATGATATCGTTGAGGATATCTCTGTAGGCGAAGAGCTCGGTGGCAGTGATCACCAGCTAGTTAGATTTAGCGTCAAGATCCCGAAGGTAAGGTCTGTTGCCAGTCAATTAAAGAAACTTGACTTGAGAAGAGCAGACTTTGCAAGCCTTCGAGCTGGACTGACTGACGTGAGGCTAGAAGTGTGCGATGCCGTTGAAGACTCGTGGAATAGTTTCAAAACCACATTCATGAGTCTTCAATCGCGTTTCATCCCTCTGAAATGCCCCCGTCTGTCTTCTGTTCAACCTAAGTGGTTTAATCGAGAAATCGGCCAACTGCTTAGGGAGAAGAGAAATGTGTACCGGCAATCGAAGATCTCGGGTGACTTTGACGAATACCGGAGGCTAGCCAGGAGAGTGAAGTCCAGCATAAGGGCGGCTAAGCGGTCTGAGGAACTCCGAGTGGCGAGACTCTGTAAAGAGAATCCCAAGGAGTTTTTTGGATATGTGAACAGCCGTAAACCAATCCGTCGAACGATTGGCCCTTTGAGGAATGAGGAGGGGACATTAAAGCATTCAGATGCAGAAAATGCTAACCTCCTCAACGACTACTTCTCTTCAGTGTTTACTGAAGAGTGTGGTCCCATTCCCCAGCCGACGGATTCCTACTCGGGGGAAAAGCTGGAGGCAATGGACTTCACCGAAGGAGAAATAAAGAAAAAGATCGCTGACCTAAAGACGAATAAGTCCCCTGGACCGGACGGGTTTCTACCTAAAGTGTTGAAGGAAGTGTGCGATGAAGTATCACGACATCTGTGCGCTATCTTTAACATGTCAATCCGGACCGGATGCGTTCCTAGAGACTGGCGTGAGGCGGAGGTGACTCCTATCTTCAAGAAAGGAGACCGTAACCAACCGTCGAACTACCGACCTATCAGTCTCACTTCGATAGTCGGTAAACTCATGGAAAGCATCATGGTGGACAAAGTGACGTCGTATTTAGAGTCAAACCTGCTACTGAGGAGTTCCCAGCACGGCTTCCGAAGGCAACGGTCATGCCTGACGAACCTTGTGGAATTCTTCCACTTCGTTTTCAGTGAGCACGATCGGGACAAGGCGGTGGATGTGGTCTACCTAGACTTTCAGAAAGCCTTTGATAAGGTACCACACCGCCGCCTTCTCCGGAAAGTGCGAGCGCTTGGCATAGACGGAAAGGTAGCCGGCTGGATCGAGAACTGGCTAAGTGGCAGACGGCAACGGGTGGTGGTGAATGGACAGTCTTCTGAGTGGGTGCCCGTTACTAGCGGGGTGCCTCAAGGTTCTGTCCTGGGACCACTACTATTTATCATCTACGTCAACGACATGGACGGTGACATGGTTGCGAAGATTTCCAAATTTGCCGACGATACCAAGCTTGGTATGAACGTTGCAAAGGATGGAAATACTGCCCGCCTGCAGGAAGATCTTGGGAAGATTGGGGAGTGGTCGGACACGTGGCAAATGCCTTTTAACGTGGGCAAATGCAAAGTGATGCATATCGGCCACAGAAACCCCCAATCTCAGTATATCCTTAAGGGCACTGCTATTGAATCCACCGACACTGAGAAGGACTTGGGTGTAACAATCACTAGTGACCTCAAGTTCTCGAAACAGTGCATTGAGGCGGAGAAAAAGGCCCAAAGGATGCTAGGCTATATTAAGCGCCAGTTTGGTTATCGGAACCAGGAGATTGTACTGTGCCTGTACAACTCACTTGTCCGACCGCACCTGGAGTATGCCGTACAATTTTGGAGTCCTTCATTGCGAAAGGACATCGCGAGATTGGAACGCGTACAAGCCAGGGCAACCAAGCTGATTCCCTCTATCCGACATAAAAGTTATGAGGATAGACTAAGGGAGTTAGATCTGTTCTCACTGGAAACCCGTAGACTGCGTGGTCAGCTCATCGAAGTCTTCAAAATACTTCGAGTGTTCGACAATGTTGACTACCGGGATATTTTCACACTGAGTGAGAACAGAACGCGCAATCACGGCTTCAAACTTGAACTGAAGCGTTACAACCGCAATCTGTGTGGAAACTTTTTCACCTACAGTATCTGCGGTAAGTGGAACGCACTTCCAGTGGAAGTTGTCAACAGTGAATCTGTTGACCAGTTCAAGTCAAGACTAGACAAAGTCTTGAAAAGTGGCCGTTTATGGACGCAAAACAATTGAGCAGCCATGTGCCCGCTCAATTGCTAGTCCAAAGGTACCCTCTTTGAATGGACCGTAAGGTCTCCTAGGGTACTTACTTTCCTTGTTACTCCTTGTTACTCCTTGTTACTCTCTCTCTCTCTCTCTCTCTCTCTCTCTCTCTCTCTCTCTCTCTCTCTCTCTCTCTCTCTCTCTCTCTCTCTCTCTCTCTCTCTCTCTCTCTCTCTCGGGGAGTGGTCAGACAAATGGCAAATGCCGTTCAATGTCGAAAAGTGCAAGGTGATGCACATCGGCCACAGAAATCCCCAAGCCGTCTACAGCCTCAAAAACTCGGCGCTCGACAGCACAGACATGGAAAAAGACTTGGGAGTCGTGATCACCAGCGACCTCAAGTTTTCCAAGCAGTGCATCGAGGCGGAGAAGAAAGCCCAGAGAATCTTGGGGTATATCAAGCGACAGTTTGGGTATCGGAACAGGGAAATCGTTCTCACTCTCTTTAATTCCCTGGTCCGACCTCACCTGGAGTACGCAGTCCAGTTTTGGAGTCCATCCCTTCGGAAGGACATCGCCCGACTGGAGCGAGTACAAGCCAGGGCGACCAAACTGATCCCCTCGATCAGGCACAAAAGTTACGAAGCCCGCCTAGAAGAACTAAACCTCTTCTCACTGGAAACCCGAAGACGGCGCGGTCAATTAATCGAGGTCTTCAAAATCCTCCGAGGTATTGACCACGTAGGCAACGGGGACATGTTCCAACTAAGCGAGGGCGTAACGAGAAACCACGGCTACAAAATTGAGCTGCCGCGTTATCACCGGGACAGATGCGGGAACTTCTTCAGTTACAGTATCTGCAACGAGTGGAACGCGCTTCCGCCAGAAGTCGTGAACAGCGACTCTGTGGAGCAGTTCAAAAGGCGCCTGGATAAAGTCCTGGTTCGCTGACAGGCTCACGAGTCCCTGACTCGTAACAAGTACCCTCTCGTATGGACCGTAAGGTCTTCTAGGGTACTTCTTTTCCTTGTGACTCCTTGTGACTCTCTCTCTCTCTCTCTCTCTCTCTCTCTCTCTCTCTCTCTCTCTCTCTCTCTCTCTCTCTCTCTCTCTCTCTCTCTCTCTCTCTCTCTCAACTGATCTTTGGAGAGAGAGCTTTTGTGCCTTGCTGGTTGCCAGATCAGCTAAAGATCTCGGGTGAAGTCGTGGGCACTTAGCTTTACTATTTGCCTCAAGTCTGGCCGTTTTTAGTTGATTAGTAGGGCTTAGTAGGAAGACAGTTACACCTCAAGCACCCCTGTCGAAAAATCAGAGAACCAGTTCACTGGGGCTCTCGTGCTGCTCAGTTGGGAGCTGCGGCACGATTGGGGACGTCCGGCCCAGGGGAGACCTTAGGGTTGGTGTGCTTGATCAAAGGGTTTCTGTTCGCCGAACGACCGAAAACCTCCTGGAAATAGGCGGATGAGATTAGTGCGAGAGAAAATCACAACCAAAAACCCCTTTTTTAATGCGTATGGTCCGAGATTTTTGTAAGATGGCGAAGAAGAATGGTCCTCCGTTTCGAAAGCTAACCTGCAAAATATGCAAAGTCTATAGATGGAGTGAAGACTTCGGGGGAAGGAGTTGCAAGGAACTCACAGATGGCGTCAGTGTCTGTGACTTCTGCGAACTCGAGAAGCGCCTGGGCGAGAGCATCGCTCAACTGAGAGAGGAGAACTCCCTCCTTAAAAGGGAAGTTCAACTCTTAAAAACAGAGAGATGCAGATGCTCAGGCGAGAAGGCTCCGGACGTCCAAAAGCCGATTTCTTCTGCTGAAGGGCTTCCTCAACGAGGCAAAAAGAAGAAAAGAAAGAAGAAAAAAGAGAAAGTAGAAATAGAAGAAGAGAAAGTAGAAAGAGAAGAAGAGAAAGTAAAAGGAGAAGAAGAGAAAGTAGAAAGAGAAGAAAAGAAACTGGAAACAGAAGAAGAGAAAGTAGAAGCAGAAGAAGAGAAACGGGAAACAAACGAAGAGATAGCAAAGGAAGTAAAGAAGAAGAATAAGAGGAAGAATGAGAAGAAGAAGAAAAAAAATTAGAGATACAAGAGGAAAGCGGCAAGTCGCCTCCGAAAGGAAAGACTAAGTCGTCCGCAGTCAAATGTGCAAGAGTCACCCTTATTGGTGATTCTCAAGCACGGGGTCTGAAGCCCCTGCTAGCGGCCCGCCTTCGCACAAGCGTTAAGGTGAGCTGCATCCCAGGTTGTGGGAATAAGCAGGTAAGAGCTGAGGCCGAGAAGTCTCAGATTTCAGAGACTTCAGTCGTTGCCCTTATGGTAAGTGGCAACGACCTCTACCTCAGAGGAGGTAGGGTAGGCCCTACAGGTGAAATTATGAGGACAGTTATGGGCGCTGTCGACGACTGTGGACTGAAAACCCGCAGATGCGTCGTGGTGGGGATGCTCCCGAGGTGGGGTCCAAGCCGGACTGCCCACTTGAGGAACATGTCGCTAAACAGGCGCCTTGCAGACCTCTGTACGGCTGAGGGTGTCTTTTTTGTGGACCCGTACGCCGTGTTTTATGGTAGAAAAGACCTCTACCAAAGGGACGGGGTGCACCTCTCCTTTAAGGGCAAGGCGTTCCTAGCCAACCTCATCCAGGATGTCGTGGAGCGCACCCAAAGGAGTGTCCGGCCCATTGGGAAGGCGGACGTACGCCAGTACGCCCGAGTCACTCCCCAAACAACCTTCTCGGAGGTTGTCAAAAATGGTGCCACCACGACAAACAAGAAGCTGGGAAACGGAAGAGTTTAGGGAGTCCTACATTAGGGGACTCCCTGAAAGTTCTTCTGTTCAATGCGAGGTCAATCAGGAACAAGTTTCCTGAGCTCCGTGGCCTCGTAGCGACGGAAGAACCCGAAATGGTAGCCATAACAGAATCGTGGATAAAAACCTCAGACCGAGACTTTGAAGGCGAATTCACGGTTCCTGGCTACCAACTCTTCCACAAAGATAGGCCAGACAGAGAGGGTGGCGGTGTAATGTTGTATGTCAAGGATACAATCAAATCTACGAACTCCAACGTTATATCCGACCACGAGCTCCTAGGCGTTGACCTAGAGATCGGTCCTGCCAAATACAGGACCCTGCTGCTTTACAGAGCCCCTTCCCAACCTGTTGAGAAGGACAGGGAACTGTACCAGCTGCTGGGTGAGCTGGTTCAAGGCAGAGTGTGCATCGTTATGGGCGATTTCAACAGCCAAGTTGACTGGGAAACCAGAGCAGCCTGTGGCGAAAGCGCGCTACTCCTGGAGTTCGCCAACAACGAGTTCCTCACTCAATGGGTCAGAGAACCGACGAGAGGAGACAATATCCTCGACTTGGTCTTCACCTCTGAGGATGATATCGTTGAGGATATCTCTGTAGGCGAAGAGCTCGGTGGCAGTGATCACCAGCTAGTTAGATTTAGCGTCAAGATCCCGAAGGTAAAGTCTGTTGCCAGTCAATTAAAGAAACTTGACTTGAGAAGAGCAGACTTTGCAAGCCTTCGAGCTGGACTGACTGACGTGAGGCTAGAAGTGTGCGATGCCGTTGAAGACTCGTGGAATAGTTTCAAAACCACATTCATGAGTCTTCAATCGCGTTTCATCCCTCTGAAATGCCCCCGTCTGTCTTCTGTTCAACCTAAGTGGTTTAATCGAGAAATCGGCCGACTGCTTAGGGAGAAGAGAAATGTGTACCGGCAATCGAAGATCTCGGGTGACTTTGACGAGTACCGGAGGCTAGCCAGGAGAGTGAAGTCCAACATAAGGGCGGCTAAGCGGTCTGAGGAACTCCGAGTGGCGAGACTCTGTAAAGAGAATCCCAAGGAGCTTTTTGGATATGTGAACAGCCGTAAACCAATCCGTCGAACGATTGGCCCTTTGAGGAACGAGGAGGGGACATTAAAGCATTCAGATGCAGAAAATGCTAACCTCCTCAACGACTACTTCTCTTCAGTGTTTACTGAAGAGTGTGATCCCATTCCCCAGCCGACGGATTCCTACTCGGGGGAAAAGCTGGAGGCAATGGACTTCACCGAAGGAGAAATAAAGAAAAAGATCGCTGACCTAAAGACGAATAAGTCCCCTGGACCGGACGGGTTTCTACCTAAAGTGTTGAAGGAAGTGTGCGATGAAGTATCACGACATCTGTGCGCTATCTTTAACATGTCAATCCGGACCGGATGCGTTCCTAGAGACTGGCGTGAGGCGGAGGTGACTCCTATCTTCAAGAAAGGAGACCGTAACCAACCGTCGAACTACCGACCTATCAGTCTCACTTCGATAGTCGGTAAACTCATGGAAAGCATCATGGTGGACAAAGTGACGTCGTATTTAGAGTCAAACCTGCTACTGAGTAGTTCCCAGCACGGCTTCCGAAGGCAACGGTCATGCCTGAAGAACCTTGTGGAATTCTTCCACTTCGTTTTCAGTGAGCACAATCGGGACAAGGCGGTGGATGTGGTCTACCTAGACTTTCAGAAAGCCTTTGATAAGGTACCACACCGCCGCCTTCTCCGGAAAGTGCGAGCGCTTGGCATAGACGGAAAGGTAGCCGGCTGGATCGAGAACTGGCTAAGTGGCAGACGGCAACGGGTGGTGGTAAATGGACAGTCTTCTGAGTGGGTGCCCGTTACTAGCGGGGTGCCTCAAGGTTCTGTCCTGGGACCACTACTATTTATCATCTACGTCAACGACATGGACGGTGACATGGTTGCGAAGATTTCCAAATTTGCCGACGATACCAAGCTTGGTATGAACGTTGCAAAGGATGGAAATACTGCCCGCCTGCAGGAAGATCTTGGGAAGATTGGGGAGTGGTCGGACACGTGGCAAATGCCTTTTAACGTGGGCAAATGCAAAGTGATGCATATCGGCCACAGAAACCCCCAATCTCAGTATATCCTTAAGGGCACTGCTATGGAATCCACCGACACTGAGAAGGACTTGGGTGTAACAATCACTAGTGACCTCAAGTTCTCGAAACAGTGCATTGAGGCGGAGAAAAAGGCCCAAAGGATGCTAGGCTATATTAAGCGCCAGTTTGGTTATCGGAACCAGGAGATTGTACTGTGCCTGTACAACTCACTTGTCCGACCGCACCTGGAGTATGCCGTACAATTTTGGAGTCCTTCATTGCGAAATGACATCGCGAGATTGGAACGCGTACAAGCCAGGGCAACCAAGCTGATTCCCTCTATCCGACATAAAAGTTATGAGGATAGACTAAAGGAATTAGATCTGTTCTCGCTGGAAACCCGTAGACAGCGTGGTTAGCTCATCGAAGTTTTCAAAATACTTCGAGGGTTCGACAATGTTGACTACCGGGATATTTTCACACTGAGTGAGAACAGAACGCGCAATCACGGCTTCAAACTTGAACTGAAGCGTTACAACCGCAATCTGTGTGGAAATTTTTTCACTTACAGTATCTGCGGTATGTGGAACGCACTTCCAGTGGAAGTTGTCAACAGTGAATCTGTTGACCAGTTCAAGTCAAGACTAGACAAGGTCTTGAAAAGTGGCCGTTTAGGGACGCAAAACAATGGAGCTGCCATGTGCCCGCTCAATTGCTAGTCCAAAGGTACCCTCTTTGAATGGACCGTAAGGTCTCCTAGGGTACTTACTTTCCTTGTTACTCCTTGTTACTCTCTCTCTCTCTCTCTCTCTCTCTCTCTCTCTCTCTCTCTCTCTCTCAATGGGTCAGAGAACCGACGAGAGGAGACAATATCCTCGACTTGGTCTTCACCTCTGAGGATGATATCGTTGAGGATGTCTCTGTAGGCGAAGAGCTCGGTGGCATTGATCACCAGCTAGTTAGATTAACCGTCAAGATCCCGAAGGTAAGGTCTGTTGCCAGTCAATCAAGGAAACCTGACTTGAGAAGAGCAGACTTTGCACGCCTTCGTGCTGGGCTGACTGATGTAAGGCTAACGGTATGCGAAGAGGTTGAGGATTCGTGGAACAATTTCAAAAATAAATTCATGAGTCTTCAATCAAGTTGCATCCCTCTGAAATGCCTCCGTCGGTCTTCTGTTCAACCAAAGTGGTTTAATCGAGAAATCGGCCAACTGCTTAGGGAGAAGAGAAATGCGTACCGGCGATCGAAGATCTCGGGTGCCTTTGACGAGTACCGGAGGCTAGCCAGGAGAGTGAAGTCCAGCATAAGGGCGGCTAAGCGTACTGAGGAACTCCGAGTGGCGAGACTCTGCAAGGAGAATCCCAAGGAGTTCTTCGGCTATGTAAATAGCCGTAAACCAATCCATCGTAGGATTGGGCCCCTAGTGGACGAGGAGGGTGCATTAACTCAGTCAGATGCAGAAAATGCTAACCTTCTCAATGACTACTTCTCCTCAGTGTTTACTAAAGAGTGTGGTCCCATCCCCCAGCCCACGGATTTCCTACTCGGGGGAAAAGCTGGAGGCAATGGACTTCACCGAAGGAGAAATAAAGAAAAAGATCGCTGACCTAAAGACGAATAAGTCCCCTGGACCGGACGGGTTTCTACCCAAGGTGTTGAAGGAAGTGTGCGATGAAGTATCACGACATCTGTGCGCTATCTTTAACATGTCAATCCGGACCGGATGCGTTCCTAGAGACTGGCGTGAGGCGGAGGTGACTCCGATCTTCAAGAAAGGATCCTCCAGCCATACGTCAAACTACCGACCTATCAGTCTGACTTCATAGTCGGTAAACTCATGGAAAGCATGATGGTGGAGAAAATAACGTCGTATTTAGAGTCAAACCTGCTACTGAGGAGTTCCCAGCACGGCTTCCGAAGGCAACGGTCATGCCTGACGAACCTTGTGGAATTCTTCCACTTCGTGTTCAGTGAGCACGATCGGGACAAGGCGGTGGATGTGGTTTACTTAGACTTTCAGAAAGCCTTTGATAAGGTACCACACCGCCGCCTTCTCCGAAAAGTGCGAGCGCTGGGCATAGACGGAAAAGTAGCCGGCTGGATCGAGAACTGGCTAAGTGGCAGACGGCAACAGGTGGTGGTGAATGGACAGGCTTCTGAGTGGGTGCCCGTTACTAGCGGAGTGCCTCAAGGTTCTGTCCTGGGACCACTACTATTCATCATCTACGTCAACGACATGGACGGTGACATGGTTGCCAAGATTTCCAAATTTGCCGACGATACCAAGCTTGGTATGAACGTTGCAAAGGATGGAAATACTGCCCGCCTGCAGGAAGACCTTGGGAAGATTGGGGAGTGGTCGGACACGTGGCAAATGCCGTTCAACGTGAACAAGTGCAAAGTAATGCATATCGGCCACAGAAATCCCCAATCTCATTATATCCTTAAGGGCACTGCTCTCGAATCGAGTGACACTGAGAAGGACTTGGGTGTTCCTGTCACTAGCGACCTCAAGTTCTCGAAACAGTGCATTGAGGCAGAGAAGAAAGCCCAAAGGATGTTAGGCTACATAAAGCGCCAGTTTGGATACCGTAACAGGGAGATAGTACTTTGTCTGTACAATTCCCTAGTTCGGCCGCACCTGGAGTATGCCGTACAATTTTGGAGTCCTTCGTTTCGAAAGGACATCGCAAGGTTGGAACGCGTACAAGCCAGGGCAACCAAACTGATTCCCTCTATCCGACATAAAAGTTATGAGGATAGACTAAGGGAATTAGATCTGTTCTCGTTGGAAACCCGTAGACTGCGTGGTCAGCTCATCGAAGTTTTCAAAATACTTCGAGGGTTCGACAATGTTGACTACCGGGATATTTTCACACTGAGTGAGAACAGAACGCGCAATCACGGCTTCAAACTTGAACTGAAGCGTTACAACCGCAATCTGTGTGGAAACTTTTTCACCTACAGTATCTGCGGTAAGTGGAACGCACTTCCAGTGGAAGTTGTCAACAGTGAATCTGTTGACCAGTTCAAGTCAAGACTAGACAAAGTCTTGAAAAGTGGCCGTTTAGGGACGCAAAACAATTGAGCAGCCATGTGCCCGCTCGAGGCAAGGCGGTGGATGTGGTCTACCTAGACTTTCAGAAAGCCTTTGATAAGGTACCACACCGCCGCCTTCTCCGGAAAGTGCGAGCGCTTGGCATAGACGGAAAGGTAGCCGGCTGGATCGAGAACTGGCTAAGTGGCAGACGGCAACGGGTGGTGGTGAATGGACAGTCTTCTGAGTGGGTGCCCGTTACTAGCGGGGTGCCTCAAGGTTCTGTCCTGGGACCACTACTATTCATCATCTACGTCAACGACATGGACGGTGACATGGTTGCGAAGATTTCCAAATTTGCCGACGATACCAAGCTTGGTATGAACGTTGCAAAGGATGGAAATACTGCCCGCCTGCAGGAAGATCTTGGGAAGATTGGGGAGTGGTCGGACACGTGGCAAATGCCTTTTAGCGTGGGCAAATGCAAAGTGATGCATATCGGCCACAGAAACCCCCAATCTCAGTATATCCTTAAGGGCACTGCTCTTGAATCGAGTGACACTGAGAAGGACTTGGGTGTAACAATCACTAGTGACCTCAAGTTCTCGAAACAGTGCATTGAGGCGGAGAAAAAGGCCCAAAGGATGCTAGGCTATATTAAGCGCCAGTTTGGTTATCGGAACCAGGAGATTGTACTGTGCCTGTACAACTCACTTGTCCGACCGCACCTGGAGTATGCCGTACAATTTTGGAGTCCTTCATTGCGAAAGGACATCGCGAGATTGGAACGCGTACAAGCCAGGGCAACCAAGCTGATTCCCTCTATCCGACATAAAAGTTATGAGGATAGACTAAGGGAATTAGATCTGTTCTCGCTGGAAACCCGTAGACTGCGTGGTCAGCTCATCGAGGTTTTCAAAATACTTCGAGGGTTCGACAATGTTGACTACCGGGATATGTTCACACTGAGTGAGAACAGAACGCGCAATCACGGCTTCAAACTTGAACTGAAGCGTTACAACCGCAATCTGTGTGGAAATTTTTTCACTTACAGTATCTGCGGTATGTGAACGCACTTCCAGTGGAAGTTGTCAACAGTGAATCTGTTGACCAGTTCAAGTTAAGACTAGACAAAGTCTTGAAAAGTGGCCGTTTAGGGACGCAAAACAATTGAGCAGCCTTGTGCCCGCTCAATTGCTAGTCCAAAGGTACCCTCTTTGAATGGACCGTAAGGTCTCCTAGGGTACCTTCTTTCCTTGTTGTTACTCCTTGTTGTTACTCTCTCTCTCTCTCTCGAGTGTTCGCAAAGTATTCAGAGATATAAAGTGTTCAGCATGACTGGAAAGAAAGGACTGGCTGCTCTTAAATACACATGTTCAGTGTGCAAAAAGGACAAGTAAAGCGTGGACTTCCTGGAGGGGTGTTACTCCAAATGCCACCTGGCAAGTATCTGCACTGACTGTGTCCCTAAAGGAGAAGTGATGAGAAGTCAATCGATATTATATACTTAGATTTTCAGAAAGCGTTCGACAAAGTCCCCCACAAACTACTCATGGCAAAACTTAGTGCACTTGGAATCAAAGGAAAGATGGGAGACTGGATTGAAGATTGGCTTACAAATAGATATGAGAGAGTAGTAATCAAAAGATCTGCCTCTGAAAGGACAAAAGTCTCAAGTGGGGTACCTCAGGGTTCTGTGTTGGGACCCTATTATTCATAATTTATTCATATCAATGATTTGGACAAGGGCCTCATGTCAAAAATTGTTAAATTTGCAGATGACGCCAAAATTGGAAAAGGGTTATGTAATAAAGAAGACGCAGAAGAACTTCAGAGGGATATTGATCGTATACAAGAATGGTCAAGAGAATGGAAACTGCCAATAAACCTAGACAAGAGTAAGGTAATGCATATTGGAAGCAGAAATCCACAAGCCTACATTGTTAGGCTCGGAATTAACAGAAACAAAAGTCGAGAAAGATTTAGGAGTATACATATTGAATGATCTTAACTTTAGTCTTCAATGCATCGAAGCAGAAAAAAAGCTGCCAAAACCCTAGGATACATCAAACGACAATTTAAAAAAAGAAACGAAACCATAGTACTGAATTTATATACGAGTAATGCATTAGTTCGCCCACATCTGGAATATTGTGTACAATTCTGGTCCCCACATTTGAGGAAGGATATCGAAAGGCTTGATAAAGTTCAAGAAAGAGCAACAAAACTAATACCATCGTTAAGATAACACAACTATGAAACTAGATTAGAAAGACTAAATCTCTTCAGACTGGAAACGTGGAGAATGCGAGGCCAACTCATAGAAACGTTTAAGATATTAAATAAGATAGAAAATGTAGAAGCTGAGATATGGCTTAAGTTAAATGACTGTGAGACAAGGAACAACGGAATGAAGCTGGTACCAATGCGGTATAGAAAGAATCAAACTGGAAACTTTTTTCAGACAATATTGTCAACATATGGAATAAGCTACCACGAGATGTAATATCCAGTAAAACTGTTGATACTTTTAAGAAAAAACTAGACAAAATCATACGCACACTCAGTTATTAATTTGTAAATAAAATGGGATCGATAAATGTGTATGTAAAATAGAAATAAGTATAATGACAAGATTCTCAGAGCCGAAGTGCAGATATTCAAATGAAGTAAAAAAGGAAATCAATATTTTGTAGGTGTATATAAGTTAAATGACGAGATTTTAACTATAAGAAAATAAAAGATCCTCAAGATTCTCAGGATCGAAATATAGATATGTAGGTGTATATAGTTAAATGACGAGATTTCAACTATCAGAAAATGAAACAATTATTTTAAAAAATTAAAACAATGATTATTTGGATTCTAATTTTGTTGAAGTGTCTGATGATAATTTCATATCGTGATTCTCTAACTAGGTAGGTTTCAAAACCTTTACTATCAAAATTCCAGGTTGAGCACTATATTTTAACTGAACCAGGTATCATTTCAGTTTCCGTACTCGCGTGTCGGGTGGGAGAGGAGGGTGGGGGGAGCTTTCAACTTTACTGTCCATTTGTCTCCAACTCATAGTTACTTTTTTCTTTATGTATATACTAAGATAGGGAACTTATACAATTACCTTCTCGGCATGGATCGAGAGGTTTTTTAAGGTACTTGCTTTCCTTGTGACACACACACACTCTCTCCCCCTCTCTCTCTCTCTCTCTCTCGAAAGTAGAGGGCGAGTTGACGCCCCCTTGTCGCGGGAAGAGAGCTTGTGTGTACCTTTGACTTTTCGAGCTATGTCGGTGGGGGGCCCTATCTTCTGGGTACCCCTGGTAGGGCTCGCTTGTCGATTTGGTCGGAAACAAGGTTCCAGACTAAGTGCGTCCTTCCTTTTTCTACTCTATCCTTCTCCTTTTTAACTTTAATCTTATCTCTTCCACTTATTATACAAAAACAAAAACAAAAAAACCCTACTCCTATCGTGTCACTCTTACCCTTTTTTTTCCTCTATCTACATATAAGGACCTGGCAGCTACCTCATGCGTCAGAAGAGAGGCTTTGAAACCTCTATAAACAACTCCAATCGGCTCTCACTGGTTGCGGAGACTAGGACTAGAGGTGTCCTAGGCGTTGGGGCACGATAAATGGGATGAGGGTAGTGCCCCGTTAACCCCTTCCCTGGCGCGTAATTATTGACCATTCCCAGTGACCGTTGACGGGTGCCTCTCGTAGCATCGGTCCGAGGTGACGGCCCTTTGTTCCCAGGTTGGTTGCCAGGCCAATAAAAAGCCTTGGGTCGAGTGTCTTGGTGTGGCGGGATATCCATTGAACACTACTTCGAGATATTGGCCGTCGTGAAGGGAACTAGTAGGAGTTTAGTACGGGGCGTGCTCCGTTGTTCACCTAGTGAAAAATCGATAACCCCTTCGGGGACCGTCAGTGCTGCTTGGTTGGGAGCCACAGCACGCCGAAGTTTGACGACTCGGTCGGACGAACTGCAGCACATGGAGCGTGCCTTCTGAAAGACTTCGAAACGTCTTCGATCAATAGGCGAGCGCGACTCACGTGGGGAGAACTCACCAACCAACTTTTTTACTATTGATTGGTCGCAAAGTTTTGAGAGAAAGTGTTCAAAATGACAGAGAAAAAATGACCAGCTGCACTCAAATACACATGTGCGATATGCCAGAAGGACAAGTGGTGCGTGGACTTCCTGAAGGGCTGCTTTTCGAAATACCACCCGGGAAGTATATGCACCGACTGCATCCTTAAAGGAGAGGTTAGAGAGGCAGTGGCAGACTGCAATGAACTCAAAGATCTCTTCAGAACCTCTGAGGAAAAATCTAGGGCAATGGAAACTAAACTACAGACCCTAGAAACGGAGCACACGCTTCAGATTCAGCGTCTCGAGGAGAGAATCCAAGAGCTAGCTTCTAAACTAGAGACCCAGTCAGCTCAAGTTCGAGATGAAACTCCCACTGACTTGGGTGGTTCCACCGCCGAGACTCCAACTCAAGGAGCTTAAACTGCATTGGCAGTGCCACTTCAGCCAAGCGGAGAAATCAAGAAGAGAAAAAAAAGAAGAAAAACAATGACATTAATGCAGCTCACCCCAGTGTAGAAGATTCCAGCATTACTTGTAGCAAGGGAAAGTGGAAAGAGAAGAAGAGAAAAGAGAAACAGAAGCAAAGACAAATGAAGATCGAAATAAAGGGAAGAAGAAGAAGAAAATGAAGAAAAAGAAGGGAAATGCGGAGACGAAAGAGAAAAGAGATGTCTCTCGCGAAAGAAAAGAGTGCAGACAAATGTGCGAGAGTCAACCTTATTGGGGACTCTCAAGCACGGGCCCTGCAACCCCTGCTAGCAGAACGCCTTCGCACGAGTGTGAAGGTAAGTTGCCTACCAAGAAGAGGAAACCAGCAGATTCGATTAGAGGCAGAGAAATCTCAGATTTCTGAGAACTCAGTCGTTGCCCTAATGGTAAGTGGCAACGACCTCTACCTCAGAGGAGGAAGGATAGGCCCCACAGTAAAGATTTTCAACACGGCCATGGGTGCTGTGGACGACTGTGGGCTGAAAACACGCAGACGTGTAGTGGTCGAGATGCTCCCGAGAAGAGGTCCAACACGGACCGCTCAATCGATGAACGTCTTCCTTAATCGAAGCCTGGGATATTTGTGTACGGCAGAAGGGGTCTTTTTTGTGGACCCTTACCGCACCTTCTATGGTAGAAACGATCTCTACCAAAGGGATGGGGTACATCTTTCCTTTAAAGAAAAGGCTGTACTCTGTAACCTGACACAAGATGTCGTGGAACGGATCCTAAAGAGTGTCAGGCCCAGAGTAACACGGGCGTACGCCAGTACGCCCGTGTTACTCTTGGAACGACCTTCTCGGAGGTCGCAAAGAGGAAAGCCACCAAACCAATAAATAAGCCAGGAAACGGAAGAGAGGTGGGAGTCCTACATTCGGGGACTCACTGAAAGTTCTTCTGTATAAATGTGAGGTCGATCAGGAACAAGTTTCTTGAAATTCGTGGCCTCGTAGCGACGGAAGAACTTGAAATGGTAGCCATAACAGAAACGTGGGTAAAAACCTCAAACCGAGATTTTGAAGGTGAATTCACGATTCCCGGTTACCAACTCTTCCAAAAAGATAGGCCAGGCAGAGAGGGTAGCAGTGTGATGTTGTATGTCAAGGATAGGCTCAAATCGACGAACTGCAACATTGTATTCTCTCTTACGAGCTACTAGGTGTTGACCTAGACATACGAATAGGTCCTGCCAAGTACAGGACACTGGTGCTTTACAGACCCTCTGCCCTATTCGTTGAAAAGGACAGGGATCTGTACCGGCTACTGGGTGAACGTGTACAAGACAGAGTGTATCGCCATGGGTGATTTCAATACTCAAGTTGACTGGGAAATGAGAGAACCCTGTGACGAGAAAGCACTACTCCTGGATTGCGCGAGCAACGAGTTCCTGACTCAATGGGTGAGAGAGTCGACGAGAGGCAATAATACCCTCGACTTGGTTTTCACCTCTGAGGATGACATCGTTGAGGATCTCTCTGTAGGCGAAGAGCTCGGTAGCAGTGATCACTAGTCAGATTTATAGTCAAGGTCCCCAAGCTAGAGTTTGCGACTAGTAAATCGAGGAAACTTGATTTGAGAATAGCAGACTTTGCAAGTCTTCGAGCTGGATTGACTGATGCGAGACTAGAAGTGTGCTAGGATGTTGAAGATTCGTGAAATAGATTCAAAGCTACGTTCATGAGTCCTTAATCGCGATTCATCCCTTTTAAAAGCCTTCGTCGGTCTTCCGTTCAACCAAAGTGGTTTAATCGAGAAATCGGTCGACTGCTGAGGAAGAAAAGAACGGTGTACCGGCAGTCAAAGAATTCTGGAGACCTTGATTAATACCGTAGGCTAGTTAGTAGGGTGAAGTCCAGCATAGGGCCGCAAAGCGTGCCGAAGAGCTCTGAGTAGCGAGACTCTGCAAGGAAAATCCCCGAAAGTTCTTTGGTTATGTAAATAGTCGTAAACCAATCCATCGCACAATTGGCCCTCTAGTGAATGAGGAGGGGGCATTAAAGCACTCAGATGCAGAAAGTGCTAACCTCCTCAACGACTACTTCTCTTCAGTGTTTACTGAAGAGTGTGGTCCCATCTCCCAGCCAACGAGTTCCTACTCGATGAAAAGCTGGAGGATATGAACTTCAACGAAGGAGAAATAGAAAAGAAGATCAGTGACCTAATGACGAATAAGTCACCTGGCCCGGATGGGTTTCTACCTAAAGTGTTGAAAGAAGTGCGCGATCAAGTGTTACGACACCTGAGCGCAATCTTCAACATGTCAATCCGGACCGAATGCGTTCTTAGAGACTGGTGTGAAGCGGAGGTGGCTCCTATCTTCAAGAAAGGAGACCGTAGCCAACCGTCGAACTACCGACCTATCAGCTTGACTTCGATAGTCGGTAAACTCATGGAAAGCAACATGGTGGACAAAATAACGTCGCATTTAGAGTCAAAGCTGCTACTGAGGAGTTCCCAGCATGGCTTCCGAAGGCAACGGTCATGCCTGACGAAACTTGTGGAATTCTTCCACTTCGTCTTCAGTGATCACGATCGGGACAAGGTGGTAGATGTGGTCTACTTAGACTTTCAGAAAGCCTTTGATAAGGTACCACACCGCCGCCTTCTCCAGAAAGTGCGAGCGCTTGGCATAGACGGAAAAGTAGCTGGTTGGATAGAGAACTGGCTAAGTGGCAGACGGTAACGGGTGGTGGTGAATGGACAAGCTTCTGAGTGGGTGCCCGTTACTAGCGGGGTGCCTCAAGGTTCTGTCCTGGGACCACTACTATTCATCATCTCCGTCAACGATATGGACGGTGACATGGTTGCCATGATTTCCAAATTTGCCAACGATACCGAGCTTGGTATGAACGTTGCAAAGAATGGAAATACTGCCCGCCTGCAGGAAGATCTTGGGAAGATTGGGGAGTGGTCGGACACGTGGCAAATGCCTTTTAACGTGAACAAATGCAAAGTGATGCATATCGGCCACCGAAACCCCCAATATCAGTATATCCTTAAGGGCACTGCTATTGAATCCACCGACACTGAGAAGGACTTAGGTGTAACAATCACTAGTGACCTCAAGTTCTCGAAACAGTGCATTGAGGCGGAGAAAAAGGCCCAAAGGATGCTAGGCTACATAAAGTGCCAGTTTGGATATCGGAACAAGGAAATTGTACTGTGTTTGTACAACTCACTTGTCCGACCGCACCTGGAGTATGCCGTACAATTTTGGAGTCCTTCATTTCGAAAGGACTTCGTGAGATTGGAACGCTTGCAAGCCAGGGCAACCAAACTGATTCCCTCTATCCGACATAAAAGTTATGAAGATAGATTAAGGGAATTAGATCTGTTCTCGTTGGAAACCCGTAGACTGCGTGGTCAGCTCATTGAAGTTTTCAAAATACTTCAAGGGTTCGACAATGTTGACTACCGGGATATTTTCACACTTGTTGAGAACAGAACAAGAAATCGCAGTGGAAGTTGTCAACAGTGAATCTGTTGACCAGTTCAAGTCAAGACTAGACAGGGTCTTGAAAAGTGGCCGTTTAAGGACGTAAAGCATTTGAGCAGAGATGTGCCCGCTCGACTGCTAGTCCAAAGATACCCTCATTGAATGGACCGTAAGGTCTTCTAGGTTACTTTCTTTCCTTGTTATTCTTTCTCTCCCTCTCTCTTGCTCTCTTTCTCTCTCTCAGTCTGCGTTTAGCCGTTTCTATGTTCAGACGTGCTAAATTTTGCTCTCGCTACGAGATATACAGTGTTGTTTTTAATACTTTTTTATATTCAAAACAATTTTAAATAGAATCATTGCATTACTCTAATTTACTAACCGTTCTTAGGTGGTGTTTTTTAATAATTTTTGTAATAAACATAATCTGAATTGTCTAATATTAGTCATCTAACCGTCATCTTTCCCCCAAAATTAAACCACCAATCAGAAATAGTTCTTGAAAAGTTTCTTCAAAGTGACGTAGAGTTTCTTAACCAATCACCAACCAGTATTTTCTCACGTCACGCCGCGCCAAAGAAATCGACCAATCAGTGAATAGTTTATGTCTTTTAACTTAGCCGCCCAGCGCCATCTTGGATTGCAACAACAAAAAGATGAGTGAGATTGTTATAGTGATAAAATATTAGAAGATAGCTGTGTTTTAAAGAACTTTAGACAATTTTCGCGTTGAACACGTAGATTTTCGCAGTCATCGAGATATCAACTTCCTGCCACATTTTCAAGGAAAGTATATATATACCTTCAAAGAAAATCAGTGAATGATACTTTTATATTTCCTTCATATTATATATATATATATATATATATATATATATATATATATATATATATATATATATATATATATATATATATTTGTCAATCATATTTCTTTTTTGCAATTAAACTTTTCAAGTGGATAAATTATATTTCATATCAATTTATCAAGTATAAAGTGAAGTTCTTTAAATACTAATTTTCATTAGCGCAGGATATAGTGTTTTATTCGAGTGATTTTTATGGTGCAAATAATTATGCTCAACCATATTTCTATATTAGTGAACAAATCTCTAATTAAAAATGCCAGGTGCAGAGAGGTTAAAAGCTTTTTGCTTCAAGTGTAAGTCAGTAAAGTGGTGTAGTGACCATGAAGAACAATGCTATCAAAGAATTACAGCGGCAACTATTTGTTTATTCTGTAAACTCGCTGAAAGACACGATAAAGAAAAAAATGAACTTATGACCATAATTACTAACATGCAAAACAAAATCAACGCGCTAGAACTAAAACATTGTGATTGCAAAAACAACGAGAAAAGAATAACGAATACTGATACCAAGATAGTCAGATAAGAGCAGTCAATTGCCTTGCTAGAAAATAAAGTGGATCAAAACTGTAAAAATGCCAATGGGTTTTCACTTGTCAAAAATAAATATCCATAAAAACCTAAACTTCCTGAACCGACTGAATTAAAGACGCATAATAGATTTTCAGCTTTATCCGAAGAGGAGGACGATACTTACTTAATTGGAGATTCAATAATAAGAAATCAAATTGATTATTTCGGTGTGAAAAACATTAGAAATCGAATATTCAGATGCTACCCCGGCGCAGGGATGAAAAAGGTGACTGAAGAAATCGGCAGTTTAAACCTGAAGAGTAAAAAATCCCCTGTTATCGCTCATGTCGGAACAAACGATATTTTTTGTGGTGAAATGTTTCCTGGAACTGAAACGTTGATTTCCGACTACAACGAAATGGTGACGAAAATTAAATCAAAACGGATCACGGAATAATTGTCCGAGTATTACCCAAATTATATGAGAAAAGGGAAACCATGAGTAGAGCAATTGGAATAAACGAACGACTACGAAGTATATGTAAACGGGAAAATGTCAAATTCGTCGACTTTTGGATGACTTTTAGCATCGGTCCGAGGTGACGGCCCTTTGTTCCCAGGTTGGTTGCCAGGCCAATAAAAAGCCTTGGGTCGAGTCTCTTGGTGGGGCGGGATATCCATTGAACGCTGCTCCGAGATCCTGGCCGTTGTGAAGGGAACTAGTAGAAGTTTAGTAAGGGGCGTGCTTCGTTGTTGTTCACCTGGTGAGAAATCGATGGCCCCTTCGGGGACCGTCTGTGCTGCTTGGTTGGGAGCCACGGCACGCCGAGGCTTGACGACTCGGTTGGACGAACGGCAGCACATGGAGCGTGCCTTCTGAAAGATCTGAAACGTCTCCGATCGATAGGCGGGAGCGACTCACGCGGGGAGACCTCACCAACCCCCTTTTTTCTATTGATTGGTCACAAAGTTTTGAAAGAGAGAAAGTGTTTAAAATGACAGGGAAAAAAGGTCCAGCTGCACTTAAATATACATGTGCGATATGCCAGAAAGATAAGTGGTGCGTGGACTTCCCGGAAGGATGTTTTTCGAAATGCCACCCGGGAAGTATATGCACCGACTGCATCCTTAAAGGAGAGATCCGAGAGGCAGTGGCATGCTGCAATGAACTAAAGGGTCTCTTCACAACCTCTGAAGAAAAATCTAGGGCGCTGGAAAATAAAATGCAGACCCTAGAAACACAGCACGCGCTTCAGATTCGGCGTCTCGAGGAAAAAATCCTAGAGCTAGCCTCTAAACTAGAGGCCCAGTCGGCTCAAGCTCGAGACGAAAGTCCTACTGACTTGGGTGGTTCCGCCGATGTGACTCCAGCCCAAGGAGGTGAAACTGCATTGGCAGCCCCACTTCTGCCATGCGGAGCCAATGAGAAGAAGAAAAAGGACCTTAATGCTGCTCAACCCAGTGTAGAGGATTCGAGCGTTACTGGTGCGCAAGGGAAAGTGGAAAGAGAAGAAGAGAAAAGAGAAACGGAAGAAGAGAAAACAAATGAAGACAAGAAAAATAAGATGAAGAAGAAAAGAAAGAAAAATGTAGAGATACAAGAGGAAAGCGGCAAGTCGCTTCCGAGGGGGAAGAATAAGTCGCCTGCTGAAAAATGTGCAAGAGTCACCCTTATTTGTGATTCTCAAGCACGGGGCCTGCAGTCCCTGCTAGCGGCCCGCCTTCGCACTAGTGTGAAGGTAAGCTGCCTGCCAGGATGTGGTAACCACCACATCAGAGTAGAGGCTGAGAAATCACAGATTCCTGAGAGCTCAGTCGTTGCTCTGATGGTCAGTGGAAACGACCTCTACCTGAAAGGAGGTAGGGTAGGCCCTACAGATAAAATCCTCCACACGGTCATGGGTGCCGTGGACGACTGTGGGCTGAAAACCCGCAAGCGTGTGGTAGTCTGGATGCTCCCGAGGAGAGGTCCAACACGGACCGCTCACTCGATGAATGTGTCTTTAAACCGGCGCCTGGCAGATTTGTGTACGGCAGAGGGGGTCTTTTTTGTGGACCCGTACCGCACTTTTTATGGTAGAAATGATCTCTACAAAAGGGATGGGGTACATCTTTCCTTTAAAGGAAAGGCCTTTCTGTCGAACATGATCCAGGATGACGTAGAGAGGACCGAAAGGAGTATCCGGCCCAGAGTGAGGGCGGACGTACGCCAGTACGCCCGTGTCACTCCAGGAACGACCTTCTTAGAGGTCGCAAAAAGGGGTGCCTCGCCAACAAACAAGCCGGGAAACGGAAGAGCGTAGGGAGTCCTACAGTCGGGGACTCCCTGAAAGTTCTTCTGTTTAATGCGAGGTCAATCAGGAACAAGTTTCCTGAGCTCCGTGGCCTCGTAGCGACGGAAGAACCCGAAATGGTAGCCATAACAGAATCGTGGATAAAAACGTCAAACCGAGACTTTGAAGGCGAATTCACGGTTCCTGGCTACCAACTCTTCCACAAAGATAGGCCAGACAGAGAGGGTGGCGGTGTAATGTTGTATGTCAAGGATACAATCAAATCTACGAACTCCAACATTATATCCGATCACGAGCTCCTAGGCGTTGACCTAGAGATAGGTCCTGTCAGATACAGGACCCTGGTGCTTTACAGACCCCCTTCCCAACCCGTTGAGAAGGACAGGGAACTGTACCAGCTGCTGGGTGAGCTTGTTCAAGGCAGAGTGTGCATCGTTATGGGCGACTTTAACAGACAAGTTGACTGGGAAACCAGAGCAGCATGTGGCGAGAGCGCGCTACTCCTGGAGTTCGCCAACAACGAGTTCCTCACTCAATGGGTCAGAGAACCGACGAGAGGAGACAATATCCTCGACTTGGTCTTCACCTCTGAGGATGATATCGTTGAGGATGTCTCTGTAGGCGAAGAGCTCGGTGGCAGTGATCACCAGCTAGTTAGATTTACCGTCAAGATCCCGAAGGTAAGGTCTGTTGCCAGTCAATCAAGGAAACCTGACTTGAGAAGAGCAGACTTTGCACGCCTTCGTGCTGGGCTGACTGATGTAAGGCTAACGGTATGCGAAGAGGTTGAGGATTCGTGGAACAATTTCAAAAATAAATTCATGAGTCTTCAATCAAGTTGCATCCCTCTGAAATGCCTCCGTCGGTCTTCTGTTCAACCAAAGTGGTTTAATCGAGAAATCGGCCAACTGCTTAGGGAGAAGAGAAATGCGTACCGGCGATCGAAGATCTTGGGTGCCTTTGACGAGTACCGGAGGCTAGCCAGGAGAGTGAAGTCGAGCATAAGGGTGGCTAAGCGTACTGAGGAACTCCGAGTGGCGAGACTCTGCAAGGAGAATCCCAAGGAGTTCTTCGGCTATGTAAATAGCCGTAAACCAATCTATCGTAGGATTGGGCCCTTAGTGGACGAGGAGGGTGCATTAACTCAGTCAGATGCAGAAAATGCTAACCTTCTCAATGACTACTTCTCCTCAGTGTTTACTAAAGAGTGTGATCCTATCCCCCAGCCCACGGATTCCTACTCGGGGGAAAAGCTGGAGGCAATGGACTTCACCGAAGGAGAAATAAAGAAAAAGATCGCTGACCTAAAGACGAATAAGTCCCCTGGACCGGACGGGTTTCTACCCAAGGTGTTGAAGGAAGTGTGCGATGAAGTATCACGACATCTGTGCGCTATCTTTAACATGTCAATCCGGACCGGATACGTTCCTAGAGACTGGCGTGAGGCGGAGGTGACTCCTATCTTCAAGAAAGGAGACCGTAACCAACCGTCAAACTACCGACCTATCAGTCTGACTTCGATAGTCGGTAAACTCATGGAAAGCATCATGGTGGAGAAAATAACGTCGTATTTAGAGTCAAACCTGCTACTGAGGAGTTCCCAGCACGGCTTCCGAAGGCAACGGTCATGCCTGACGAACCTTGTGGAATTCTTCCACTTCGTGTTCAGTGAGCACGATCGGGACAAGGCGGTGGATGTAGTTTACTTAGACTTTCAGAAAGCCTTTGATAAGGTACCACACCGCCGCATTCTCCGGAAAGTGCGAGCGCTGGGCATAGACGGAAAAGTAGCCGGCTGGATCGAGAACTGGCTAAGTGGCAGACGGCAACGGGTGGTGGTGAATGGACAGGCTTCTGAGTGGGTGCCCGTTACTAGCGGAGTGCCTCAAGGTTCTGTTCTGGGACCACTACTATTCATCATCTACGTCAACGACATGGACGGTGACATGGTTGCCAAGATTTCCAAATTTGCCGACGATACCAAGCTTGGTATGAACGTTGCAAAGGATGGAAATACTGCCCGCCTGCAGGAAGATCTTGGGAAGATTGGGGAGTGGTCGGACACGTGGCAAATGCCTTTCAACGTGAACAAATGCAAAGTAATGCATATCGGCCACAGAAATCTCCAATCTCAGTATATCCTTAAGGGCACTGCTCTTGAATCGAGTGACACTGAGAAGGACTTGGGTGTTACTATCACTAGCGACCTCAAGTTCTCGAAACAGTGCATCGAGGCAGAGAAGAAAGCCCAAAGGATGTTAGGCTACATAAAGCGCCAGTTTGGATACCGTAACAGGGAGATAGTACTTTGTCTGTACAACTCCCTGGTTCGGCCGCACCTGGAGTATGCCGTACAATTTTGGAGTCCTTCGTTTCGAAAGGACATCGCAAGGTTGGAACGCGTACAAGCTAGGGCAACCAAACTGATTCCCTCTATCCGACATAAAAGTTATGAGGATAGATTAAGGGAATTAGATCTGTTCTCGTTGGAAACCCGTAGACTGCGTGGTCAGCTCATCGAAGTCTTCAAAATACTTCAAGGGTTCGACAATGTTGACTACAGGGATATTTTCACACAGTGAGAACAGAACGCGCAATCATGGCTTCAAACTTGAACTGAGGCGTTACAACCGCAATCTGTGTGGAAATTTTTTCACCTACAGTATCTGCGGTAAGTGGAACGCACTTCCAGTGGAAGTTGTCAACAGTGAATCTGTTGACCAGTTCAAGTCAAGACTAGACAAAGTCTTAAAAAGTGGCCGTTTAGGGACGCAAAACAATTGAGCAGCCATGTGCCCGCTCGATTGCTAGTCCAAAGGTACCCTCTTTGAATGGACCGTAAGGTCTCCTAGGGTACCTTCTTTCCTTGTAACTCCTTGTAACTCTATAAATAACGCCATTTGACGTTCACAGGTTGTGAGAGACTGGAACGGAGGAGTCTCAGGCCGACAGGGGACTGAATAATTGGTGAGGCTAGTATGCCCTGAAAAGCCCACCACTAACGCATAATGCCTGACCAGCCCCTGTGACCGTCCTTTGGTGATGTAGGCTGGGCTGTTACTGGTCACAACTTCCCCTCCTAGTTGGCTGCCAGGCTAACTGAAAGGTCTCGGGCTAGGTCACTAGTCATAGCAAGATATCCATTGAATGCCTGGGCTAAGAGTCTGGCTGCTCGGTAGGGCCTAGTACGGCCCGACCTTGGCTTTCCTCCTCCTATCACTCCTAGCGAGAAATCAATGAGAAATCACTTGTGGCTGCGGCCCGTAAGATACGCCACGTTTGGGACCGTCTAGCCTATGGGAAAACACTTTCGGCTAGTGTGGCAGGCGAATGGGGAGTTCTGTTAAGGAGGGGCTGGAAAGACATGCGGGGTAGGCGGATGCGGCCGGCGCGAGACCCAGCACTAAACCTTTTCCTCTCATTATAGTGGTCACAAGCATCGAAGATATTAGCGCGCGCCTAGTCAGCTGACAAAAGCACAAAAGTAAATAGAGAAAAATGCCTGGTGCCCAACAATTAAAAAATGAATGTCCTAGGTGCGGAGGCATTTGTTGGTGTATAGATTTTAAAAAGGGAAATTTTAAGAACATCACTCGTCAGAGCGTCTTCAAGTTCTGCGACATAGAATTGGTTATGGTGAGGTAGATGAAGGAAGCGGGAGAACGTCAACATCGCGAACTGGCCGTCATGAGAAATCAACTTGGTTAATTCGAAGAAAACTGCATTGTGGAATTGACTAACCTGAGGAATCAGGTGGGCCAACTTCAAGAGGCAGTTGACGAACTCAGGAGACGTGTCACCTACAGGTCACCTCCAGGAAATGGGAACGAGACTAGAGGAACTATCGTGGCGGACAGTAATGCTGCAGACATGATGCGAGAGAGGAGTACCGCCCAATCCGGACAGGGAGCTCGCGGAAAAGACCAGGGCAGGGCTAAATGAGGGGGTAAAAGAACAGAGACAAGTTCTGCTGACGTCGTAAGATCCACGGCAACCCTCGAGACGGAGGGAACTCCTGTGTCGGGCGCAGCTCGAACGAACCCACAGAATATCGAGAACGATAACACTGTGGCTGCATGTGCTCCCATTGAAGTTGCTGCAGTAAATCTTCGGACCAATTCGAAAAAAGAAGAAAAGGCGGGTAGTAGCTGCAATGGAAGCACCAATGAGCAACAGTGAACCGACCGAGACGAGCACATCGGCACCGGCAGTAGAGGGTTCACTGTAGTTTAGGGGTGCGAGCTCGAACGAAGGAGAATTTCAGGAATTGAGAAGGAAAAAGAAAAGTGGTAAGAAGAAGAAGAAGCAGAAGACGAGTTCCCCTACCGCAGAGGACCCCTTGAGAACCCTAAATCGCTTTGTCTTCCTGTCGGACGAGGGCACGCAATACGTAGTGGTGGGAGGCTCGCAGCTGCGAGGCCTTCAGTACCACCTGGATGGAGGGAAGTGCCACAGATGGGAAGTAAGATGGCTTCCTGGGAGGGATAACGAGGCGCTACAAGACGAAATCAGGAATGGACGGAATTGCTCCAGGAGCTCTGTACTTGCCTCAATGGTCAGTGGAAATGGCCTTTTCCTTAGAGGAGGCAGAGTCGGGCTAGCGGAACATATAGTCCAGACATCGATGAAGATTGCAGAGGATCTTCTCTCAAAGACAACCGCTCGTGGGGATGATACCCAGGAAGTTTGCCACAGTGCACGCAAATAGCAAACTTCTTGGAATTAACGAACGTCTAGGTAACTTTTGTGCCTTGACAGGAGTTAAGTTTGTAGACCCGGTCGACGAGATGACCTATACACGGAGGACGGGGTCCAACTAAACGCCCTAGGAAGAAGGTTTCTGACCGAGTTAATCGACAGGAATGCCTTCTGGTTGTTGAGGGTTGCACGGGACGATCCAAGCGGCAACTCGTCGGGTAACACCGAGCAGGAGATTCAAGATGAGTCGCGAGAGCAAGTCAATGCGAGACATTCTACTGCAAAAGGCCCTGCTGCACCGCAACCAGAGAGTAATGGAAGCCCTGTTGGTGACGAAGAACCGATCCCAGGTGGAGAAGATCCAGGCAACTCGGAGGAAGCTCATGGTAATACTTCCCTTTCTCAGAACACTCCATCCAAGTCGTTGGGAAACACGTTAGCGGAGGGAGCGTGCGGAGTAGCCAGAGTTCCCTAATTTTTTTTTAACGCGAAGTCGATACAGAACAAGTGGGACGAACTTGTGGCTGCATTGGCCTCCGATAACGGAATATATATCGTGGCGATCGTGGAACGTGGATCCATACTGACAAGCAAGATTTCGATGGTGGGTTTGCGATCCCCGGTTATACAATGTTCCACCGTGACTGACCTTGTCGAGAGGGCGGCGGAGTTTTGGTATACGTCCAGAACTGTTTCCCCGCTGTCAAATGCAATGTGAGATCTGGTCACGAGATTTTAGGGCTAGACATAGATTGTACCAGCTCATCTTATCGAGTAGTGGTGATTTACAGGCTGCAAAGACAGTCAGAAGAGCTTGACTCAAGCTTGTACGCAAAGCTCACCGACCTGATAAATAGTCGCACGAGTTTCCTCCAGCCGTGGGACTGGCTGGAGGAACTGGACAGGTGATGTGGAAGGGAGAAGATTGATCGAGTTCGCTCAGGATAACTTCCTGACACAATGGGTAGAGGAGCCAACGAGGGGTGACAACATGTTAGATTTAGGGTTCTCCACCGAGGACGACATGGTATCCGGATTCAACGTGGGAGAGTGTTTGGGCAGGAGCAACCACCGCACAGTCACGTTTTCCGTCCACATTCCATGTGAAAGACGCTCTCACATCGCTATCTTTAAACCCGACTTCCGCGCGATAGCTCGGCTTGGGCCCACAACAGGAGAAGGAGCCTCGGACAAATGGTTGGAGTTTAAAGAAAATATTTGCCCCACTAGTCCGCGTTTGTCCCCAGCAGAAGGAGGAGCGGCAAGCCTCTCCAACCAAGATGGTTCAATTGAGACATCGCCGCAGTGATAAGGAACAGGAAAACTGCCTACAATAACGAAAGCCAACCGTAATGAAGAAAGTGTAGGCAAGTTAAAGCACTGGTGCGCAGAGCTAAGCGCAGCGAAGAAGTTCGGGTTGCCTCCCTCTGTAAAGAGACCCCGAAAGAATTCTTCCTGCATGTCAATAGCTGCAAGCTGATTCGCCATAGCATAGGACTGCTGAGAGATGACACTGGCGTGTTACGGAAGTCAGAACCAGACATCGCCAACGTGTTGATCGGCTACTTCGCTTTCGTATTTACGAAGGAAGTTGACGGTCCAGCTCCGAGGTCGGGAGTTCATCTCGAAGAGGGCGAAAACCTATGCGAAATAGTCTTAGAGAGAAACGAAGTAGTAGCCAGACTAGGAAACCTTAACCCGTATAAGTCTCCAGGTCCGGATGGCTTTCTTCCTACAGTCCTCCGAGAAGTTAGTGAAGAGGTAGCTCCACACCTCACCACCATTTTCAACAAGTCTTTGGAAACTGGAGAGGTGCCGGAAGACGAGAATAGCAGACGTAACTCCCATCTATAAGGAGGGGGACCGCGAATGCCCGGGTAATTACCGGCCTATTAGTCTGACATCCATCATAAGCAAACTACTCGAGGGAATAATCACAGGCCGTATAATGCAGCACTTAGAATCGCACAACTTGATCTTGGATTCCCAGCACGGATTTCGCAAGAACCGTTCATGCCTCACTAATCTACTAGAATTTTGCTACGGTATTTTGAGTGAGTATGGCCGTAGTTTGAGCTGTGGATATCTTATACCTGGACTTTCAAAAAGCCTTCGATAAGGTATCACACCGCAGGTTGATAAATAAAGTCCGCGCCCTTGGCATTACCGGCAAGCTAGCTGAATGGATAGAAAGCTGGCTCTCGGGACGGTGGCAACGAGTAAAGATTAACGGGATAGCCTCGCGATAGACGCCAGTCAGTAGCGGGGTGCCCCAGGGCTCAGTGCTTGGGCCTCTATTGTTCATCGTCTACATCAATGGTATAGACGAAGGACTAATATGCTCGATTGCCAAGTTCGCCGACGATAGCAAGCTAGGAGGTAGTGTGAGCTTGCGAGAAGGAGTGGAACGCCTGCAAAATAGCTTTCTCAGGATAGGCGAATGGTAAGAAAGGTGGCATATGCCATTTAACTTTGACAAGTGCAGGGTAATGCACATCGGCTATGCTAACCCTCGGGAAAACTACTCCTTGCTATGCAAACAACTAGATACCACTAACCTTGAGAAAGATTTAGGCGTGCTAATCAGCAGTGATCTAAAGTTCTCCAGGCAGTGCCTCCAGGGGGAAAAGAGGGCCCAACGAATGCCGGGGTACATAAAGTGGCATTTTCGCTTCCGAAATAAGCAGATTGTTCTCGCCTTGTACAACTCTCTAGTCCGGTCACACCTTGAATACGCCGTACAATTCTGGTCCCCAACCCTGAGGAAGAATATTGAACGGCTGGAAAGGGTACAGGCCAGAGCCACAAAATTGATCCCCTCTCTTAGACATAAAAGTTATGAGCAAAGGCTACGAGAACTGGGGATGTTCTCCTTGGAGACGCGCAGGTTAAGAGGCCAGCTGATTGAAACTTTCGTTGAACGCAAGTGCTACACGTAATCACGGTTACAAATTGTAATTACCACAATTCCATACTAGCATTTGCGGAAACTTCTTCTCGTACAAAATCTGCGGAACGTGGAATCGTCTACCGCCAGAAGTGGTGAACAGTTCGTCAGTCGAACAGTTCAAATCTCGACTTGACAAGATAATCCACACCCTGACCTAGATGGCACCACCTTAGTATAGGTTATAGATCTGAGTAAAGTTGATAGGTTTCAACTTTGTCTATAAAAATTTCCTGTTTGTGTTTTTTTTTTAGCACATTCAGGTATCGTTTCAGCTTTCTGGCCTGCCAATGCGGATGGGAGAGGTGGGCGGGAAGACCCTTCATCTATGCTATACTTTCTCTTATGCTATAGGTTAGGGCTTTCCCAAAATAGTATCTCCACGATATGGTCAGCAATGTCCTTTGAGGTACTACTATTCCTTGTGACTCCTGGTGACACACACACACACACACATACATACACACTCTCTCTCCCTGACAAGACACTGTGTTGACAAAAAGAAAAAGAAAGAGCATGTTCTAAACCTAGATGAGTAAGATAATTATGTAAATACGTTTCTGTCATCTTTTTCAGAACACATAAATCCTAGATATTTACATGAATAAATACATTTAAAAATATCCTACAGAAAATTTGCATCTCCAAACGGTACTAGCAGTGTCCAATAAGTCAAAAAGTTTTAAAATAAGAACGGAAGTAGTGGATGGATCTAATAGATAATAAGCGTCAAAAATATAAAAAATTGCATGTTAAAAAAAAAGAAGTAAAAAAGAACATGTTCTAATATGTCATATTTTCTTTCATTTTTTGTATATATTAATGTGTTCCTGCTCTCCTGTTAAAATTTCCTTGTTGCCTCTATTTTCTAACACTACCAGGTATATGTTTTCACTATTCCGACCCCGGAAACGGGTGGGGAGAGACTTCATCTTTGCTATCCTATGCCTTAGACGAAGTATTGTATATAGTTAGAATTTAGGATAAAAATAAAGGTACTTCCATTGTAATGGACCGAACGGTCTCTAAAGGTAGTTACTATCTCCTTCATTATCTTTAATCTCAGGCAACCTAGTTTGGACCGTAAGGTCTGTTGTGGACTGTTCATCTATGTAACTCTATGTAACACACACACACACACACACACACACTCTCTCTCTCTCTTTTTTTAGTTGCCCGTCAGCCGTGTTTCTGTGGAGGTGCGCGCAGTTTTACTCCCGCTTTTTAAACTTATAATTACAGTGGTGTTTTCAATTTATCATTTTTACATTCTAATTTGTGTTTTGCCAATACGTTTTTCATTTCTGCTCATTCAAATACTTTTTTTGTGTGCGTCGGTGAATTTAACACTTATATTAAGTGCTTTCGCGAATTTTATACACTTGTTTACCGTGTAGACGTAGACTTTCGTGGTCATTTGGACATCCACTTGTCTCCACATCTTCCTGTAAATAATAATTCCCGTCAAACGAAAACAGTGAGTATTTCTTTTATATTTGTCTCTTTTTTTGTTTTTACTTTTCTCGCGTGTTAACTACTCTCTCAATAGGTATTTATTTTTTTAAGATTTCTCATTAATCGCAAGAATTTCCGATCTTTATTGAAAATAATTAACAGGTAAATCTTGCTTTCGCCCAATTAGTGCTGTGGTTTAATTATATCTTCCGCCTCCCATTTTCATTTAGTGTCTTAAAGTATAGGTAATTTGCATAGATTTTTCTGAGTTTGCAGGACTTTGCGCATATTATTATTTGGGATTAATTTGATTTCGTTTGATTTTGCCTCTTGCCTGTGCGCACGTGGGACCACTCTCTTGACTCTTATCGTAGTTCTGAGGCTCTTAACTAATCAGCGAGCGAGAATTAATCTGGGAGGCGCCGGTTCGTCTGCATTCCAATAAACATTTTCATTTTAACGTTTTACCTATTTAACTCGTGTTTTTCATCAATTAATTAATTTGTCACTCATATTTTATTTCGTAAAATATCTGCTCAAAACAGTATTTCTATTTTACGATTAATCTTTACAAGTGGATAAACTGTATTGTATATTAAATTATCAAATTTCATTAGTGTAAGAAATAGTATTGAAAGTCGACTGTTTTATAAAGTGTAAATAAGTGCGCTCAAACGTAAGTGTAATATAGTGAAGTTGAAGATAAGTGAATATATTTACGAATTAACGAAGATGCTGACTGCTCAGAAGTTAAAGCACTGTTGCTTTAAATGCAAAAGTACGAGGTGGATAATAGATTTCCCTGAACAATCTTTTGAAAATATTACGTCAAGAAGTGTGTACGAATTTTGTAAGATGCAAAAGAAAAAAACATGAAAATGAAAAGGGGGGATCCACCTCTCCGGAAAAGGAAAGAAAACATATGCAGAATTGTTACAAATAAACTTAAGGAACCTTTTGAATAATAAATCTCCGGCTCTAGTAGCTCAGGGAAACGACCAAAGCCCCTCAACAGAAGAAATAAGGTAAATACATTAAAAGCCGTTTTATTCAATGCGAGATCAATTAGAAACAAGTTTGAAGAGTTTCGAGCGCTAGTATCAATTAAGAAATACGATATTATCGGCATCACAGAATCGTGGATTCACTCCCACTCAAGAGATCATAATTCAGAATTTCAACTACAGGAGTACAAGTTATTTGATAAAGATAGAACCATGAGATAGGGCGGAGGTGTTCTTTTGTATGCCCGTGAAGATTTGCATCCTATTATAGAATGTAACGTTGACTCTGTTTTTGAAATAATAAGAATTAAACTACCCCCCCCCCCCAAAAAAAAAAAAATATATATATATGTCAATTTGGTTTACAGGATGCTTCATCAATTTCTGGAGGTAGATAATCAATTTTATGAATTATTGACCAACATCAGTGAAGACAAGTATAGCGTACGAGAAATGCAGGAGAGCGGCTTAAAAGCTTCGTTTGAATGAGTCTTTTTTGAGACTCAGGATGGCCGAGTTGATTCGCCGCTGGCTAACAGTGGTCCAGCGACGCGGGGAGCTGTTCGCAACTCGCCTACGCTATTATTTTTTTCTTTGCTCCCTTTCTAAAGGAGTTTTTTGCTTTAGTAAGTAGCAGAAAAACCGATAAAAAAACAGCATTGGCCCAATCAAAGATAAATATGATATTTTTCAGTTTAATGATATTGATGTAGCTAATACTTTAAATGAATATTTTGCATCAGTTTTTACAAAAGAGAGCATTATTAATAATCCCATGGCAACTATCAAGAAGGCTATCACTAAACCACTTGAATCGGTTAGATGCACCGTCAACACTACAAGAAAACTTATTGAGAAGATGAATAAATACAAATCTCCGGGAGCAGATAATATATCTCCAAGAGTTCTAAAAGAAATCAAATATCAAGTAGCTGAACAGCTAACGCGGATTTTTAATTTATCGTTAGCGAGTGGAATCTTTCCCAAGATTGGAAGTTGGCCAATGTAACACCAATATTTAAAAATGGATGTAAAGAGACAGCTAGTAATTATCGCCCAATAAGCTTAACCTCTGTAGTTGGAAAACTCCTCGAAACCTGTATTGCTGATAAAATAGTTGAGCATTTAGAGAAGAATAAATTACTAAACGATTCCCAGCATGGCTTTCGGAGAAAAGGGTCATGCACCACAAATTTATTAGATTTTTTTTCACTATATAAACACCGAGTATGACAATAACAGATCAATTGATATTTTGTATTTAGATTTTCAAAAGGCATTTGATAAAGTGAAGCATAAGAAGTTGTGTAAAGTAAGAGCCTTGGGAATAAGAGGAGAAATAGCAAAATAGATCGAAAACTGGCTCACTCATCGTAAACAACGAGTAGTCAGAATGGGTTCCTGTTAGTAGTGGCGTTCCACAAGGTTCTGTCCTTGGACCTTTGTTTTTCATTATGTATGTTAATGATATAGACGATGACTTGCTATCCAAAATTTATAAGTTCGCAGATGATTGCAAATTAGGAAAAGGAATAATAACTGAACAAGATGTCTTTGAATTTCAAAAAGATATTGATAAGATAGCACGATGGTCGGCAGAATGGAAACTACCCGTAAATCTTAATAAGGGTAAAGTAATGCATATCGGTTATAAAAATCCAAGAGCAGAATATAAACTTTTTGATAAAAAGATTACAGTAATTGAAAATGAAAATGATCTTGGAGTGTATATCTCAAATGATCTTAAGTTTACTCGGCAGTGCACGAAAGTTGAAAAGAAAGCACTAAGGATCCTCGGATATATAAAACGCCAATCCTCATACAAAAATAAAACTACAATCTTGAATATGTACAATGCATTGGTAAGGCCACAATTAGAATACCGTTCTCAGGTCTGGGCACCATACTTAAGAAAAGATATTGAAAGATTAGAGAAGGTACAAGCAAGAGCCACAAAATTAATTCCAGAACTACGAAATAATAATTATGCAATAAGATTAGAAAGGTTAAACTTATTCAGCCTCGAAACAAGACGATTGAGGGGCCAATTAATAGAAATGTTCAAAATTTTGAAAGGAATAGATAACGTAGACTATAATACTTGGTTCGAATTCAGCACATCTAATACAAGAAATATGGAATGAAAATAATGCCGAAGCATTTTCGAACAAGTTTATGCGGAAACTCCTTTGCATGCAGAATTGTAAGTATCTGGAATCAGTTACCTGAAGATGTGGTTTCCAGTAGTTCAGTTGAAACATTTAAGGTCAGACTGGACAAAATTTTAAGAAATGTTAGATAATAAGTGACATGACATTGTATGTTGAAAAGATAAAACGAATGCTCATATTAAATATTAGTCAAATCTCTTCATTATTGTTTGTTTGTTTATATAAGCTAAGAATCTACTGTAAATATGTTAGCTAACAAGTGACATGACAACAGATGTTGAAAAGATAAAACGCATGATCATATTAAATATTAGTAAAATATCTTCATTAATATTTGTTTAGATAAATTAACAATCATGGAAAGCATGGAAAGCATCTTGGTGGAGGCGGAGAAGAAAGCCCAAAGGCTGCTAGGTTATATAAAGCGACAGTTTATATATCGGAACAAGGAAATAGTACTATGTCTGTACAATTCACTTGTCCGACCGCACCTGGAGTATGCCGTACAATTTTGGAGTCCTTCATTTCGAAAGGACATTGCGAAATTGGAACGCGTGCAAGCCAAGGCAACCAAACTGATTCCGTCTATCAAATATAAAAGTTATGAAGATAGATTAAGGGAATTTGATCTATTCTCGTTGGAAATCCATAGACTGCGTGGTCAGCTCATCGAAGGTTTCAAAGTACTTCGAGGGTTCGACAATGTTGACTACAGGGATATTTTCACACTTGTTGAGAGAAGAACAAGAAATCACGGCTTTAAACTTGAGCTGAAACGTTACAACCGCGATCTGTGTGGGAAATTTTTCATGTCCAGTATCTGCAGTAGCTGGAACACACTTAAGGTGGAGGTTGTCAACAGCAATTCTGTTGACCAGTTCAAGTCAAGACTAGACAAAGTCTTGAAAAGTGGCCGTTTATGGAAGACGTAAGGCAATTGAGTGGGGATGTGTCCGCTCGACAGCTAGTCCAAAGGTACTTATTTTCCTTCTAGCGCGCTCTCTCTCTCTCTCTCTCTCTCTCTCTCTCTCTCTCTCTCTCTCTCTCTCTCTCTCTCTCCCTCAGTGACTCCGGCTCGGCTTAAGCCTACCGCCCTTCTTTCTTTTTTGCTGTAAGTTTATTTTCATCTTACTTCAACCTCCTTAATTTTTTTCTTAACCAGAAGTTTCAAAGACACACATCCCTTAGCCATGAATAGTCAAGCCACGACGTTTACCTCAACTGCCTCGAGCACGCTAGCGAGCCAGGCCTCCTTAACTTTCACGACCATATGTGCGTCACCTGTGGCAGTTAGTCATCCTGCAGCTATAAACCGAGATGTCAGCGCCCGATGCACCGACCACACATCAATCAATTTTCCCGCTTTCGATGCGACCGATCCGATCACGTGGTTCGAAATATTCGAGGTTCTGATAGCACATCAAGCCATAACCGATCAAGAGCGCATAATTAGCATCACGCAAAAAGTCCCAATAAGTACCTTTGCTTTGTTTCGGGGAATTTTGTTACAAAGTGGGAGAAATGGTCCACGGGGGGAGTTGAGGCAAGCGAATTTGGGAGATCCCAGTTTGAAGACTTAAGGGAATTTCTAAATACTCAACAAATGGGTGATACCCGCCCCACGCGTTTTCTTTAGCATCTCAAAGAATTAATCAGGGTAAAGGGCGATTCGCCAGAGCTTTTTGACTCGCTCAACGGAGATTTTCATGCGTGGGATCCCTGACCACATTAGGCCCCTCATCAGGATTGGTGAGCACAAGAGCGTAGATGAAATCGCCAAAGAAGCAGAGGTGATATATCTCAATCCTTACGTAAACTGGGGAACTGTCCCACAATGTCCCATTCCTCCCTCTAATCCATCTATTTCGCAGATTTGGTTACTAACGACGCCTTCTGAAAATAGGCCGGATCCGTGTAACGACTCATTTTTACATTCATCACCGGACTTGACTGCCGCTTTGGAGAGGATAGAGGGAGAGCTGCAAAAACTAAAACTCTAATGTGGGACCGAGCGACTGAACGGTCACAAGGGTGAACAGAGCGACAGGAGCCGTTCTTTCTCTCGAAGACGAAACCAACGGGATCCTTCCAGCACAAGAGGTGAGGCGCAGCATTCCCCTACTCCTAAATTCTCTCACTCTCAAACTAGGAGTCTATGCTGGTACCATGAGAAATATGGTAGCGAAGCTGTACACTGTGCAGGGCCTTGCCAATACTACCTATCATCCTATTCTCAATCACATGCTCGTTCTTCTCAATTTCATCCTTCTCACTGTTGCACTACTCCTAGTGTTACTTTCATCCAACCAACTAATTGGTGCTGGTACCACATCAAATATGGTGCACAAGCCGTAAAGTGCTTACAGCCCTGCACATATGTACTACCAGTACCTCCTTCTTCTAACGCTCATCCACCACTTCGATCTCCTCAACAACCAATTCACTCTTCTCAATCTGATGCTCCATTCCAACCTCAATCTTCTCACCCTAATGATTCCAATTCTACTTTAAACTGAGAACGCAAGTGATCAATGGGTCTATCACCTCTGCCGTCCCTTCATCTCAAGTCGATCCACCATTTTGCATTAATGACCCACTCTCTGGTTTCTCATATTTAGTTGACACTGGTGCTCAATGTAGTGTTATTCCAGCGTCACTGGACGATAAAGCTCGTTCCTCCCATGACCTTGTCCTTAAAGCTGCAAATTCCTCGGATATAAGGACTTATGGAAGGCGCATCATTTAGTTGGCTCTCGTCCTCCGTAGAGTTTTTTTCCCGATGGACCTTTATTGTTGCCGAAGTCGACGTTCCTATTCTGGTCTTAGATTTTCGGTCTGCTCACGACCTTTTGGTCGACTCTCATAACCGCAAGCTTATCGATCGCACTACAATGCCCACGGTTTCGGGTTCATTTTTCCCGCCACAGAGTTCTCTTCTCTCTATCCAGTTTCCTTCAGTCAATCCACAGTTTCAGCGCCTGTTACAGGAATTTCCTGCAGTTAGCATACTATCCTCTAAAGACAGGCCTATTAAACACAATGTGGTTCACCGGATGGAGACGACTGGAGGGCCTGTATTTTCCCTCCCCTGACGATTAGACCCAGATAAACTCGCCTTAATGAAGCAGGAGTTCACCTTCATGGTGGAAGCTGGCATAGCTAGCCCCTCTACTTCTCCTTGGGCCTCTCGGCTTCATATTGTACCCAAATCTATCCCCGGTGAGTACAGAGCTGTAGGTGATTACAGGCGACTCAATGCTTGTAGTATCCCCGATAGATATCCTCCGCCCTATCTGTCCGATTTCAATTATACTATTTTCGGTTGTTTGATCTTTTCTCGACTAGATCTGGTATGTGCTTTTAACCAGATCCCTATTCATCCAGATGACATCCAAAAGACGGCTATCACCACGCCATTTGGTTCCTTCGTCATGACAGGATGCCTTATGGTCTTCGTAACAGTGGCCAGACCTTTCAACGTTTTATGGATCCGGTTCTGGGTGGTCTGCCTTTCGTCTTTTGCTATAGAGATGACCTCCTGATAGCATCTTCGTCTTTAGAGGAGCATCTGTCTCACCTTCGTCAGGTTTTCGCTCGACTTGAAGAGTACGGTATCGTACTCAACACTTCCAAGTGTCTTTTTGGTGTCCCTTAATTCTCCTTCTTGGGTCACCATGTCTCGAGTACAGGGATTAGCCCACTCGAAGATAAAGTTACCGTGATGCGCAACTTTTCTCGGCCCACATCACGCAAGCAACTCAGGCGTTTCTGTAACATGGTTAATTTCTACCATAGATTCATACTTAATTGGACCAAGGTCACGCAACCTATCAACTCTCTGCTCAACAAAACCACAAAGAACTCTCCTCTTGAATGGTCTGCTGAAGCGTGTGACTCGTTCTCTCGCACCAAAGAGGCTATTGCCCGAGCTGCGGAATTTGCTCTTCCTTCTCCAGGAGCCCCCATCAGCTTTTCCTCCAACACATCCTCAACCCACGTAGGTTCAACATTGCAGCAGAAAGTTGGTGACCAAAGGCAACCTCTTTCTTTCTTCTCACGCTCTCTTTCAGACTCTTAAAAGAGGTATAGTACGTTCTCTCGAGAGCTCCGGATTATACCTCGCAATCCGTCACTTCCGACAATACTTGGAAGGGCGTGACTTTACCATTTTTACGGACCATAAGTCCTTGGTCGGTGCTTGTTTTTCTCGTAGTACTTCGTTAGTACACACTGCAGTGGCACTCGTCATCTTGACTTTATCCTGCAGTTGACAGACGATATTCGTTATGTTCCTGGATCTTCAAACGGCGTACCAGACGCGCTCTCTCGCATTTCAGCGAGTTCGAGCACGCAACTCTCCTGCATTGGCAGTGGCTGCGTCACTCTTCTCAACTCGTCGTTCATGAGATCGATTTGCCGGACAGTCTTTCCAGGCGCATCCTGTTTGACTATTCATTACCTGACTGTCCTCGTCCTCTCATTCCTCTCGCTTACCGTCGGCACATTTTCGAACAAATTCACGGTCTCTCTCATCCTGGTGTCAATGCTACACGTAAGTTCATTTGGCCAGGTATGAATGCCGACGTGGCAAAATGGACTCGCTCATGCCTGCCATGCCAGCGCGCCAAAGTCCATCGCCACACAAAAGCTCCTCTGGTCTCTTTTCCTCTTCCTTCGTCGCGTTTTGACGCCGTTCACGTCGATCTAGTAGGTCCTCTTCTTTACTCTCGTGGTTGCAATTATTTTCTCACCATGATCGATCGTTTTACTCGTTGGCCAGAGGCAGTTCCTATCTCGGACATCAGAGTCTCAACATGGGTTGCTCGGTTTGGTGTTCCCTCAACGATCATGAATGATCGTGGTAGCCAATTTGAATCCCACCAATGGGATGCACTCATGGCAATGCTTGGTTCCTTTTGCCTTGTTACCACAAGCTACCACCCTAAAAGCAACTCGGCCATCGAACGTTTGCATCGGACGCTCAAGGCAAGCTTACGCTCCACCGATCCTAATATGACTTGGGTGGACAAGCTACCTTTGATTATGTTGGGCATTCGTTCGTCCTTGAAAGAGAATTTGGCCTGCTCTGCAACGGAACTAGTTTACGGTACTCAACTTCGTCTGCCTGGTCAATTCTTTTCTTCTTCTGACCGACCTCTACCTTATAGTATATGGTTATTCATGGGATTTATTTTCTGTTAATAAATCAGCCTAAATAGCGTTTCGAAAACCATAACCATAAATTTGTTTGATCGAAGTTATCGTCTGCTAGTTTTTAGGCCTAAGACGAAAGGGAAATAAATTTTGAAATAATGAACTGGGTTTTAAGAAAAACAATTAAACAAATATAAATATATTCATAGAATCAACGAATGTACAATGAGATAAGTTGGATTAGGTATACAATGCAAGATATGGTAAAATATGATTTACAGTAACGAGATGTGAAGAGAATGAAGTACGTGAAATAAATATGAAATGATATGGTAGAATAATATGGTGAAATAATATGGTGGAATAATATGGCGACTATGATGGACTGTGAATTAAGGGCTGCAATATGAGAAGTAAATATAATTAGGACCTACTCTCGTATGGTCGTTTGCAAAGAATTGTGAGAGAAAGTGGAATTAAACTAAGTACGATTTATTTGAAGGTAAATGGCTAATTGTAGAAGGAATGATTACCGAGCTTTATACGGAGAATGGCGAGAGTCGAATGAGAAATAATAGTGTGCTATTTGGTCGAGCTGAAAGCATGTATTTGTTTGTTTGTGTGTGAAATTTTAAGAGATGATGTTTGAAACAGTAGTACGTCAAATGAATTGACAAGTAAAATAAATGAATTAATTAATTATTAAGTTGTACATAAAATATAATTTAATTTACAAAAGTTAGGTAAAATAATTAACGATTAAATTGACAAGTAAAATAATTGAACGATTAAATTGACAAAGTTAAGTAAAATAATTGAACTATTAAATTGACAAAGTTAAGTAAAATAATTGAACGATTAAATTGGCAAAGTTAAGTAAAATAATTGAACGATTAAATTGACAAAGTTAAGTAAAGTAATTGAACGATTAAAGTGAAAAAGTTAAAGGATTACATGATATGAATATTATAGGAATGCCTAGAGGGAATTGCTATAACACTCCTGGTTTGGCTGCGGGTACGGGGACACAGATTTGCTGTGGCAGTGGCAGTGCCATTAGCGTTAAACGAGGCACTAACACGAGAGAAGGTTGATGGAGCGAAGGTGATCCGCTTGTTGGTTCCTTCCAAGATGGCGTCAAGCGGGATGTGGGAATCTTGAGTCTCGTTGTCCGCTGACGGAGTGACCAGTGGGGGCGAGATTTGCTCCTGTCTAACCACTTCTGCCGACGAGGGTTCCTGCAACAAAAGAGGAGGAAGCAGCAAAACGGAAAGCGGAGTTGGAGAGGCAGGAGTAGTTAAAAAGGTGGGGCTTAGGTTGTTTTGGGGGATTGCTATACCATAAAGGGGTATAGTAGAAGGAGAATGAGGTGATTGGAGTTCTAGATGAACATTTTCGGTATAAGCGGGTTTCAGGCGTGTTGCCAGAGCACTATGTGAGTGATGAATGGGTTTATGGCGTGTTACCAGAGCACTATGCGAGTGCGAGCGAATTGATGGCGTATTGCCAGAGCACTATGTGAGTGCGAGGGAATTGATGATGTGTTGTCAGAGCACTATGTGAGTGCGAAAGAATTAATGGCGTGTTTCCAGAGCACTATGTGAGTGCGAGAGAATTAATGATGTTGCCAGAGCACTATGTGAGTGCGAGAGAATTGATGGCGTATTGCCACAGCACTATGTGAGTGCGAGAGAATTGATGATGTGTTGTCAGAGCACTATGTGAGCGCGAGAGAATTAATGGCGTGTTGCAAGAGCACTATGTGAGTGCGAGGATTGATGACGTGTTGTCAGAGCACTATGTGAGTGCGAGGATTGATGACCTGTTGTCAGAGCACTATGTGGGTACTGAATGAATTTATGGCGATATCAAGTGAGGTTTGAGTGTGGGTCAGTGCAAGTGAGGACCTACCTGAATAAGTGAAGTGAGGTGCAGGTGATAGATGTTGACCCGTTTATTGTCAATTGTTAATCCCTTAAAATGTTAGTTTAAAGGATGTGAGGTGTTTGTCGTTTGTTAATCCCTTGATATGTTAGTTTAAACGATGTGAGGTGTTTGTCGTTTGTTAATCCCTTGAGATGTTAGTTTAAAGGATGTGATTGAGAGGCTGGAATGAGAGGAATGGAAGAATTTGAAGGTTGTGAAATTAAAATTTGAGGATTTGGAGAAAGTGGTTGAGTTGGGCAAAGTGAGAAAACTGGAGGGTTGAGATTTGAAGAAGGTAATGGGTCCAAATATGTGCACGGTTGCAAGCATTTTAGAGCTTGTGCACCATATTTGTTGTGGTACCAGCACCATTAAGTTGGATGAGAGGAAAAGGAAACGTTATGCTTCGGAAGACTACTTGGCGCAGTATGTAGAGAAGCATAACTGTGGCTACAGTGTACAGCGTTGTGCCCGTACCTTTGATGATACCAGCATAGGCCTTGATGGTGTGGAAGATGGTGAGAATAGTTGGAAGAATGAGGTTGAAAATTTTGTTGTCTCTCACCTATTGCACCGGGATGCCCTCGTTGGTTTCTCTTTCGTGAACCAGAGCGGGACCTGCGCCTTCGATCGCCAAACCCGTGTCCGTGCTCGTTCTGTGGTTCCCAGTGCAACTTTAACCGCTGGATGTCGGCTTCCATCCTCCGTATTGAACCCTCAAGGTCCATCGATAGAGAAGATGGAACCCTCGAACGCTCGGCCCATTCGTCAGAGTACTCGACGTGCCTCGAACCTGCGAAATTGAAACATTGTTAAATGGGCCGAGAGTTTGGCCGTTGCCCCAATTCACGTAAGGACTTTTATACAATTTGTCTGCGGCTGCAACAACCTCATCAATGCTCGTGGGGTTCGAGCTTAGGATTAATAGTCCGATTCCCTCGGGGAGTCCTCTCATGAAAATCTCAGTGAGAGGGCTAAAAAGTTAGATTTGAGCACCCTTTACTCTGATAAGGTCCTTAAGATAAGTTAAAAAAGAAGTAGGACTCTTATCTCCCATTTAGTGAGTATTCAGGAGCTCTCTCAGGTCATCTATTTGGGACATACCGTATGTATTGAGGAAAGCCTCCTTCAGGAAGTCTAGAACACCAGCCTGTTCCCCGTTAATTAAAACTTCCCTGAATTGAATAAAGGTACTTATGGGCAACGGCTGGATAATTGCTGCTACTTTCTCTTCCTCGGTGACGTTCTGTGGTTTAAGGAGGAGGGACGAGACTTCCAACCATGAAATTGGGTTTGCAGGATCATAAAGGGAAAGAGAGAGGTATGCATATGGTTATCTATGCGCGGACTGTGGGTTCGAGGCAGACGGTTGGTCATGATCAGGTTGGCCGCTAACTGATGTCCTTAGTGGTGTGTTTGGTCCATCATAGTCACTGTTTTATGTATACTTGTGCTAGTTGAATGAATGTGTTGACGTGAGTGAAGTTGCTGTGGCTGTGTGCACGTGTAGTGTGTGTGTGTGTGTGTGTAAATTATTCACGAGCACAGGAATGTGAAATGAAAAATAATTGAGAAATAAAGGAAATTGTCCACTCGTTGAATATAGGGGATAGTATTAAATTAAAATGACATGAGTTATGATAATTGGAAGAATGATGTTAAAGATAACACGCAATATAAAAAAAAAATGAACAAGTGAATCGAAAATCCAACTTATCTCATTGCACATTCGTTGATTCTATGAATATATTTATATTTGTTTAATTGTTTTTCTGAAACCTAGTTCATTATTTCAAAATTTATTTCGCTCTCGTCTTAGGCCTAAAAACTAGCAGACGATAACTTCAATCAAACAAATTTATGGTTATGGTTTTCGAAATGCTATTTAGGCTGATTTATTAACAGAAAATAACTCCCATGAATAACCATATACTATAAAGTGGTGCCCAAAGTTTAATAATCTCCCGTTAATTAATAAATAAGTTTAAACGTTAAAATACTTCTTAACTCCACGTGTCAATTTTCCCAAAGCCTCTTTGGGAAAATTGACGCGTGGGCTACTGCCTTACTTTTTTATCCATGGAGAATATCCATGGTGCGGGTACTAGAGACCCTAAGGCTGCGCATATGAGCCTCCCAGGTGAGGCGTCGGTCAAATATAAGACCAAAAAAACGGTACGATTCAACACTTCCAGGCGTGCCTCATTAAGAATTAAGTCTGGGTTGGGGTGGAGCCGTGGATGGCGGCAGAAGTGCACCACATTAGTCTTGGCCAAGGAAAACCAAAAACCTGTGCGCTTCAGCATAGCGAGAAACGCGGTTCAATGCCTGTTGGAATCGACGCTCCAGAGTTGGCATCTGGGCCGCGCCAAAAGAGATCGAAAGGTCGTCCACGTAGAGCGTAGCGACAACATCTTCCGGCAGCACCGAGGTGATGCCGTTGATTATCAGGGCATAGAGTGTGACACTGAGGACACTTCCCTGCGGGACACCCTCTTCCTGCCCCATTGGGCCGGAGAGGGCTCCCCCTACCCGTACGCGAAATTGACGATTTCGCAAAAATTCAGATATAAACATTGGGAGGCGTCCCCTCGCCCCCATCATGTGGAGAGTCTCCATGATACCGTATCACCATGCGGTATCATAGACCTTCTCCAGATCGAAAAAGATCGTGGCGTAGTGCTGTCTACGAAGGAAGGCCTCGCAGACGACATTTTCCAGTTGGAGCAGAGCATCCGTCGTGGAGTGGAACTTGCGGAAGCCGCACTGTGCAGAACACAAATGGCCTCCGCTGTCCAGAAAAAAGGCTAATCTAACATTTACCAATTTCTCCATCAACTTGCACACGCAAGAGGTTAGAGAGATTGGGCGGAAACCGGCCGGAGTAGAGTGATATCTCCCGGGTTTGCGAAAGGCGAACACAGTAGCGATTCGCCAGGAATCTGGGAGGAGACCCTCCAACCAGATCCTGTTGAACAAATATAAGAGAAAGGCCATGCCTCGCTCACCCAGGTGTCAAGGCATGGCATACGGGACATCGTCAGGACCATGGGCGGTGTCCGCGCACGAAGCAATAGCGGAACGCAACTCACTCAGAGTAAACCTGTCGTTGAAGGGTTCTATGCCTCTGGAAGTAAAGTCCAGCCGGCGGCCTTCCACGACATCACGATGTGCATTGAATGCTGGCGGAGCAGCATCCCGGCTAAAGAATGCTGAGAAAGTGGTCGCGAAGGATTCTGCCACGGACGCGGGGTCCGAGAATGCGGTCCCATTCTCCTGGAGAACGGGAAGGGGGTCCTGCGAGAACTTGCCCCGAATCCTTTTGACTCACTTCCACACCTCTGCTCGAGGAGTCTTCCCGTTAAGTGAAGACACGTATGCCCGCCAAGAAGAGCGGCGGACGTGCTTCGATATATACCGGAACCTAGCCCTAGCCCGACGAAGTACACCGACAGTGAAATCGTTCGGGCGGGGCTTATAGCGCATGTAGGCATAACGCTTCTGCTTGAGGGCCGTCTCATACTCGGTTGACCACCACAGTAGTGGTCGACGTGCAAAACGGCCAGACTTTCTAGGAATAGTAGTTAGGCCCGGGGCGATGAGGTTGCCGGAGAACTCAACGGCCTCATCTACCGACCTAAACTCCTTGACTGAGATAGAAAATTCAGTCATTTCCTGAAATGCAGACCACCTCGCCCGCACCAAGCACCACCGGGGCGGGCTCTCGGGCAGCAGCGGCCCAGAAAATAATATTTGAATGGGAAAGTGATCACTACCATGGAGGTCACCGACCAGCCCCCAATCAAAATCATGCTGTGCATCCAGATGGTGGTGAGGCAGACCATCAGAATGGCGGCTCTACTTTGAGCTAGGTATAAAAATAATAGACAGTGGAAAGAAAGGCAAGGGTCTTGGAAGGTTGGCAGAGGAGTGGGTGGGTAAAGTAGTTTGTTAAAACCACCAGCCTAGACGGGAGCTACGAGGGATCGGGTATTGATCCCTTCCCTCCAAGTCCAGACTCGTAATGAATAGGTGGGATGCAGCTGGTCAGTGACTACCTTGCGAAATTAGAAGCCGACCAGAAAAAATAGTGGAAGAGTCTTGTAAGGGATCAAGGAAAGTGAGAGAGCAAACGAAGAGTGGTCCAGAAGGGCTAAAGAAGCCACCGGCAAGAGCTATATGTAAATAAAACCGGGTTATAATTATATTCAGCAATCCTGAATTGTCACATTACCTGTGCTTGTGGTAACTCTAACATGACACAAAAAAATGAGACCTTTATGATAGAAAGGGCATAAAATAGGGGTAGATTTAGTAGCGATGTTGCACAGACCCCGCTGTGTAAAAGCGGTTGATAATCATAATAATGGTTAGCTCTCCAGATCGTCATTTGGTTCGTGTACAATTTTATAAATTTGCTGTGGTGACATTGTGGAATGATCGGTGTACATCGAATGGGCACGCTAGGGCCCTTCATTCCAGGGATGAATCCTGATTAGACGAGATGCTACAGCACCACCACAATTAAGGGACAATTCAGCGTGGACAAAATTATGAGTGGCCATGCAAAAATGGGGTGGGTAGTTTTGCAGCATTGATGCACACCAACCTTACTTTGTGATATCTTTGATGTTGAAGTGTTGAAATCTCTTAAAAAATTACAGAAAGGCTTTAGGAGCCAGGATAAAATCTGAGGCAATGGATAGCGCTGTGCTTGAAACGTCATCACCACTACAATCTGAAATATGTCTAAAAATCTGGTAACCACACTGATTATTTTTCATATTTATACCACCCATGTGGTGGGTACCAACAAGGGCATATGTTGTCGTAATTAAGATTTCAACCTTATACTAGGCTACTTTAAAATTCACAAATACCAAACCAAACCACCCCCAAAAATGCAAGAAGGAAGCACGCTAAGGGATAGGAATGAATGAATGGTACATAAAAGGCAAATGCTGCGTAGGTCCAGATGGACAAACTCGTAGCCATTTTCAAAAAGGGTTCGTTAAATTTCAAATATTCGTTAAAAAAAAACATAGACTATGGTTACAAATCTAGAATAAAAACGAGTAAAACCGTAGAAAATAAAAGGGAGTAAAATCATAGAAAAATAAATGTCTCTAAAATATAGTAAAATCAAAATAAAGTAATAAGGCATGTCTGTCTCATTCTAACAATTATAAAATACTAAATTTCCTTTAGTAGATTCGCTTCTGATAATAATTTGAGCCCTTTGTTCTGATTAAAGGTGTTCTCGTGCTCAGAAAGGAGATACTTCTCGGGGCCTGCTGAGAACGCATCCCTTGGCAAATAAAAGGGAAAAGTCTTTGCCTTAGGGTTTGGAAGCGTGTGCATTCGGTGAATAGGTGGAGTACGGACATTGGTACTCCACAGGGAGTGCACATTGGAGGCTGTTGATGGCTTTCCATTAGAAAGCCATGTGTTAGGCGACAATGCCCAATTCTCAGCCGGCATAGGATAACATCCTGAGTACGGGTTCTAGTAGTAGGTGATCAAGGGAGAACTGACTGTTTGATGGTGTGCAGTTTGGTTGGGGGGAGTTCATCCCATGTCCTAAGGGATAGGAGGTAGGCCTGGCTCTCCTCGGCAGAGAATCATCAGAACAACACCAGTCAAATAAAATGTAGGCCACCCTCCTCCAAAAAGTCAAATAGTTCAAAAGTCTGTGTGCACAAATCCATCCCGAGTACAAGGGACAACTAGTAGCACCCCCGATTCGTCCCGGTAGTTGGACGGGTAACGTGCGTCAAGACATTGAAAGAACATTACAACCAACTTTCGGCTCTTCTTAGGATTTCTAGTAGGTGTGAACGGTTCTTGTTGCCTCTGGAGCTTAAATAAACGTTCAAGTGAGAAATAATAAGTTTTTAGATTGAGAGAATAACTTTATTATTGACAAAAGCATTGCAAGAACATCTGCGCTCTCTGCATCAGATTCATCATCCAATTTTAAATATAAAATCTTCAAAATTCAAGTTATATCACAATAGGTGAAACACCATAGAACCGAGATTTTCAATAGGGGCCACACAAATGCAGCATTTACAGTGTCAAAAATACAAGATACAGATGGAAGTTTTCACATTTAGATTTTTATGCAAACTGTAGCAAAAGTGACCTCCCCCTAAGCCTGCATTTTTAGCATCCTACTTATAGTTTTCTGTATAAAATAGTTAAAAAAAAAAACACCTACAATATAAAAAGTTATATGGAGTGGAATTTTCATCAATATATATCAAATACTATATTAAAGAGTGCAATAAAATTTTGACTTGGGTATAGAATAAATGTTGCACATTCTTTTCCTTTTTGGCAAAATGATAAACTGGTAGCAATTTTTTTTTCTTTCTCAACAAAATGATAACATGGTTAAACATTTTTTTTTTCGTTTTACAAATGATAAACTGATTAAACATACTTTCCTTTTTCAACAAAATGGGCTCGACGTTTAATACAATAAAAAGACAATTTGCACCGATTAATATTTCTACAAAGCCAAAGAATATAAACTCAAACCTCTTACAATTTTTATTACATGTACTGTTTCCTTCTGTGTTGGGAAACAGCTAACAATAACCTAGAAAGGACTAATTAAAGCTCAAAACGTTTAAAACCAAAAGGACAACCACTAACCAAAACCTAGCACCCCCCCACTCGAATTAAAAGGGCAAAAGCAACAGGGGCATAAGGAGAGATCTGTAAAGTGAGTGACTACCACGTTCACTGGGTGGTTCCAGAGGTCCCTAAGATATGAGATATTGTGTGAAGTGGGTGCATGTGTGAGGTTTGTGCAGTCTAAGAGTATGTGTCTGATGTGGTCTGGACTTTGGTTCCATCTGGTGCATGTTGGTGTTAGGGTGAGGTTTATTCTGTGTTTGTATTGTTGGAGTATAGTGGAGTGGACTGACCAGAGTTGAGATAGGATTACTCTGTCTTCTATGGAATGATTTATCTGATTGATTTATTGAGGTGGTGAGGATCGTTTAGGATGTTTAGTGGTCGTGCTTTCAAGTATCTTTGGGTGAAGGTAGTGTGGATGTGTTTGATTAAGATGAGGTTTGGTGGTGAAGGTTATTGTAGAGGTGTTGGAAGTAGTGGGCTGGGGCTTCTTTCTTGTCTGTGTGGTGAGGAGCTTTCCGTCAGGTGGTGGTTGAGGTGGGGAGAGGTTGGGTTCCAATCATGTCTAGGTGTAATTTGATTGGAAGTATTTTTGTTTGAGGAGGGGGGGGGGGGAACTCAGTCCACCCGACGCCCAGTCCCGGTAAGGAATGGACGAAGGCTGGTCGGTGATTAGCAGGAGAAATTCGCTGCGCCTCCATAAATCGTAAAGTGTCGAAAAAAGGGAATAACATTGAAATGTCGAGAAGAAATGAAGCTCAGGTAGTATCAAAACAAGTTTGAGACTGCCAGGGTCACTAAGGAGCAAAAAAAAATAAAAAAATAAATTGGAATGGAAGAGAGAAAGACCCATACCACCTTCCGGCGTGTCTCGCGTGTTAACCAAACCCGGATATGGGCCAGCGATACGTGTCAACCTCACTTTGTTGGAAATTGCATAATATAATAATAATAACCACCACCATAATCATCTAAAAAATTCCTTAAAGACGAATAAGATTGTGTCAGAAACAATGTTCTAGAGGGGACGTAATCAAGATCTTTTGGTCGGTCAATCATGATTACCCTAAGTAATACAATGACTAGAGCTTTTTCACTGATCGGGAAAGACAAAAATCACATATATCTTATACAAGAACCTACAAAAATAATATATAATTTATACAAAAACCTACAAAAGTGCATAAATTGTATGGAAGAATAAACAAAATCACATATACAAGAAATATACAAGAATTAACAGCAGAAAATATATATATATATATAAAACATCAACTTCATTTACTTGCACAATATTACTCAAATTCAAGTCATCTTTAGATAAAATAGTAATCACACTCGCTATGCCATTTTTCTGGACACCTGATTTTTTAGGTATTTGCGCCCCCCCCCCCCCGTCCTTATTCAATTATGGACGAAGTCCCATAACGGATCAGTTATATAAAGATAAAAATGACAATCGCGGGCAAACCCGGATGGCATCAGTGATCGGTCCTTATTTAGTGCGGAAAGAGGGGTAGCCCTGTTTTGCCACCTACCATCGAGCAGGGAACCCTTCTTGGCCCAACGAGGGAGAGAGACTCATTGCGCGTCGGGGAGTGGACATGGAGACATCTTCGGCAGGTTTGAGAATGGAAGAGTGATGTGTTGCTTGTGTGAAGGATGGGGGGAATGAAGACACAGCGCTCTTGCGATTGGCTGTGTGTAAGGAACTACGTTGCCAGAGCTCTCAGCGGGCCTACATCCATCCATCCTTTTATCTCTCAAACATTCTCCAGTCGGGTCAGTGAAGTTATGGGATAATCCAGTCAGGTCAGCAAAGTAGGGGTAAAACTCAGCTAGATTGATGGGAGAACCTAGTCAGGTCAACAGTTATGAGAAAACCCAGTTAGGTCAGCGAAGAATCCAATCAGGAGAGTGATTTTATGGGAGAACCCAACTAGATATATGGGAGGACCCATTCAGGTCAGTGAAGTTATGGGAGAACCCAGTTAGGAGAGCGAAATTATGGGAGAACCCAGTTAGGAGAGCGAAATTATGGGAGAACCCAGTCAGGTATGCGACATTATGGGAGAACCCAGTCAGGTAAGCGAAGTTATGGGAGAATACAGTCAGGAGAGCGAAATTATGGCGAATTCATTCAGGTCAGTGAAGTTATGGGAGAACCCAGTCAGGTCAGAGAAGTTATGGGAGCAACCAGTCAGGAGAGGGAAATTATGGGAAAACCCAGTTAGCTCAGCGAAGTTTTTGTGGCCGCTGGCTTGGAGACAATACCGCCAACCGCAAGGTGTATGAAGTTATGGTCAATTTTGCCTTTGCAATTTTTTTTTCTTAACTGAAGACTTCTGGAGAAAGGACGATGGGGAAAATTGCCTAGTGATTTATTTACTGGTGCCTATCAATTAAATAAGAAAAAAGAGGGAGTTAGGAGAGGGGAGTACTCCAACCCGATTCGAGGTCATTTAACCCATTCATGGAATTATTAGATGAGTAGGTTTCCAAACCATATCTACTCATTTCAGCTGACAATACGATGTCGCATACTTTCTACTCTAACAAAGGGATAAATATTTAAAAACTACAAACATTTAGAAGGGGGATTACATTCTTTCATTACATCTCAAGTCCAAATCTAATAAAAGCCAAAAAAAAACATATGAGAGGGAAGCATTTATGTATTTTGTTAGGTTAGAATCAAGAAACATATTAAGGGATTAAAAATTAATATTATTCCTTTCAAATTCTTTATTTTATCTAGCAATTCCCCCTCCCCCCCTTTAAAGTCGGGAGGACAATATTTTAAATTGGCTAAAAGGCGATTCATTGGGTATAATATATTACAAACCGATTTACTAGTCTCCCTAAAAACTAGTATTGTGTAATTGTATTTCAACTCTTGGTACAAAATGTTTCGATTAGACATTTCTTGTTTGGAGACGATTTTTAGCGCCGATATGCACTGGCTCTGGCTAAGGAATTGGACTTCTAATGTTTGGGTAACGGATTAGAGTCTAGGCAAGTGTGGGCAAAAACATTCAGTACTCACAGGGAAAAAAAGAGAGCACTCAAGCAGTGCATCAAGTCTGAGGTATACATGTAAAGTCTGGTCGTGTACATCAACACACACAACTAAGCGCAACACCGCTGTCTTTTACTCCTTCCGCTCTTCACAGAGGAAACGCATCACTATTCCGTCGCGGAAACTACCGAAGGGTGTTTCATATCCATACTTCCCTGATGTGGAATGAGTAGCCCTCTCATGGGCCATGGCGCGGCGGGTTCCTTGCTTGCTGTTTGGTGGCAAAACACCGTTCTACCACTATGGATGCATTTCTTCTCCAACAAGATCGAATCTAAGTGCTGACGGGCCAACCAGTGAGTGTCATTCTGATCTTTATGTAATTTCATTATATGGTCGGAGCTCGTCCAAAAGTGAAAAGGAATGGTGGCGCAATTAACCTAACCTAACCCAGGTATGCACCGTCTGATGCCATCACAATTAGGGCTTAGCTTTAGTTGGGCTTTGAACTATCTCATTCCCAAGATGGCCCACATTTTCAGATCATAGAACACCAAAATGTGCTACAGATTCTATTACAAAATTAGTTTGTTTATAAAACTCATCTAATTGATAAAAAAAGCAAGTAAAAGTAATGTAAATACTACATAAAGAAATATTCCCCCATAACAAGGTGAAAGCCGTACTGTGAGAAATGCTTTCATAAGCAAGTCAACTTTGTCAGTTTCAGAAAACAAAGTGATAAACATCCATCTGATCAGTATAAAAGAACATTCAGGGATATTCTAAAGGTATTGTTGATAATTTGCACTAAAAATATTTTGACTTTTCATTTAGAAAACAGTCGACACAAAACCCATAAAACCAGCGGAAAGAATGCATCATCAATACATAGTGATGAAATTAGCCCCCCAAAACAAGTAATCTTATGATTCACTAATGGTTTTCAAATTCTTAGGAACATCGAATCAATGTTGAGTCAACCCATAATTATTACTGTTTGTTCTTTCTATTTGTGGCTCATCATTTTCTATCTGATATGGCTGCTCCCTCATATAATTGGATAGGATCTGAGATGGGAAAAAATAATTAATGGCATGCCCTCTTTTAGAAAGGACTGTTAAAGCATGAAAAATTTAAAATCACAGTAAAAAGAATTGCAGATACCCTTCAAAGTCCATGGTATGCCGAGCAAATTCTTCTAATCCAACCATTCTAAGAAGCTTGCAAAGAAAAGTGATAGATTTCGTCAGTCTAAAACTCTAAAAATCGGCCTACCCTCTTGTTCTTTATTTCATGCCCTTGGTTCTACCCAAGATTTTACTTAAAGTTGTATTTTTTTTAAATGGAAGGAACAGTGGATGGATGATTGACATAAATGTGGCCGAATAAGAGAAGCTGATAATTATCAAGAGGGAGGAAAAAGGGGAAATGGAATGGGAGAACGCAAGTACAATTTCAAACAAAAAGAGAAGATAAGAATCAGACAGAAAAGATCATTTATGGATAATGAGGAGATTTTGGCCAGGATTAGAGGCAAGTGCTCTGAGTCAGAAGAAAACAACATGAATTTCATAGTTCTCATCTGGCAGCCCCCAATGAGTATACATCAAAACCATAAAATTTAATACACAATGTAGTGATTTGTTAATAACTATTATTCCAGAAATTATAGACTTAAATCTAAATGTTACTTTACCTTAAATTAAGTTTAAACCAATTTCAGCATTTGTGAATGTGTACAATACAGCAACTTCTCTCCTTGAAGGCAAAATGCCTATCTTTGATAGCAATGTCATATCTAACCTCTTCTTTGCAGGGTGCACATTCTGCATGTTGCCTTATTGTGATTCATATTTGGTTTCTTTCTCTTTCCAGTCAATTAAAGCAAACTGTTGCATTGAATTTCCTTAACCTCCAAACGATCGCGACAATTTAATTGACTTCGAGATGGCAGACTTGGGCAGGTGTCTGTGGCTCAAATGGCCTGAAGTGTCTACAACTGACCCAAAAGCTGCTTCGACTCTACATCGTCACTCGCTACGTGGAGACTTGTGGGTGACGCGACGGAATCTGCGAGGCCGAGGATCCTAGCGAACCTAGTTTCTCCTGGGAACTTCCGGGGTAATCGCCGAATGTCACTTTCTCGGAAGCCTTCGAAACCGTAAAAAATGTCTTTATCCAACCTGTCAACGAGGTTGGTGCCCATCACCGACTGGCAGGTCCAATCCGAGTCTATTGACTAGTTTTTCCGCGGTGTCCACATACCCCTACAGGAACGAGCGTGTCCGTGACGCCTTTATAACTGTTGCCCTAGTCCGCAACCCTTGTTATTTCTGCAGAGAAGCTCTCCACGAGTCATGCTACATGTCCGGCCAAGAAGGCCGTATGTCGAGGCTACCAAAGGGCAACTTCGTGAAGGTATACCGGTCGAAATGAGGGAGTTTAAACCCCAAGGCAACCGAGTTGTAGCTCGAATAGGCAGCTTGGCTTGTGTCCTCTTCACTCCTGTAATCGTCTTTGAAGGTGGTGATCCCCGGGATGACATGGAGAGCCTAGTTGGACACAGGGAGCCTGTTTCCTTGAAGCCACGCGCATCTACAACTTAACATTGAAAAATAAAGATGTAAGTTCTCCACGGACACTGTCAACCTACTTTGGTACCAGGTGCACTACAAGAAGCTCCGACCAGAGCTACTCACTTGACCCCTCTCTGTGACATGCCAGTTAATTCTGATGCAAAATCTTTGTCACGGCTGCTCAGCCTCTTTGCATACTAAGCCCAATGGGTCCCACGGTTGTCCGAAAGAATACGACCTTTCCCCACCTCATTCCCCTAGTCAGATCAGGCTAAAGCCGCCATTGTGGACGTAAAAACTGCCATTATCTCTGCAGTTAGAGCGAAGGTCGACGAAAAGGAATCGTTCTCTGTTGAAACTGATGCCTCTGAATAGGCGATCGGAGTTACTCTAACCCAGAGCGGGAGGCCTGCCGCATTCTTCTATCGAACCCTGACTTCGTCTGAGAGAAGGTACTGCGCAGCAAAGAAAGAAGCCTATTCAATCATTGAATCAGTTAAACGATGGCGCCACTTCCTTCTCGGACGCGGATTTACCATGATCGCAGATCAGCTTTCGGTCTTTGACATGTTCGACACCCAGTATCAAAGCAAAATCAAGAATGAGAAAATCGTCCAGTGGCGTTTGGAACTTATACCTTTCCGTTTCAGGGTCGTGTATAGGCCTGGATCCCAGATCTAGACTGCTGACGATTTTTGACGTGGATTTTGCTCCTCTGTCATTCTCACTGCTGCATGTAATCTCGCCGATTTACATCGGTCTTTCTGCCTTCCAAGGGCTGCATACTGATGCATTTTGTGCGGACAAGAAATTTTCCATACTCTCTTAGAGGAAATTAAGATCATTGTATCGGCATGCCACACGTGCCACAGACTTAAGCCTCAGTACCATCGTCCAGAGAGGCAAGAGATCGTTCGAGCTCTCAGCCTAGTCATCTTCCCGGAACAAGTATCTTCTTATCATCATCGTCGAGTATTCGCGTTTCCCTTTTGCTTACCCCTATACGGATGTCATAATCTACAGTGATCTCGTGCTTGGCTAACCTGTTCTCCATATTCGGCGTGCCAGCATACGTCCACTTCGATCGAGGGATGGCCTTTATGTCCTCGGAATGCAGATCCTTCCTTCATGAAAAGGGGCTTACAACCCAGATGAAAATGGACAATGCGAATGCTATGTGAACATCATTTGGAAAGCAGTGACTCTTGCATTGGAGTCTAGCAAACATTCCATTTCAGGCTGGGAAATGGCATTACCTGAAGCTCTGAACTTCGACCAATGTCATTCCTCATGAGAGACTATTTTCCTACATACAGAAAACTTGGTCAGAACAGAGTATGCCTACTTGGCTTTCTTCTCAGGATAGGGTTCTCCTCAGCAAGGATGAACCTTTGGTGGAGGAGGTGGAGCTCATCGAGGCTAACCCCGGATACGCCCACATTCGTTTTCCTAACGGTCGCGCGGATACCATTGCCCTCCGTGACCTTGCCCTGGCTAGAGAGAGCACGGAACATAGGATAGACGGCCCAGTGACAATATGGAGACCCTCGTCTCAGAAGGCCAGAATCCTGAGATCCGCCGGCCAGATGACGAAACTGAATACCAAGAAAGACCAGCCCCGACGACTGGGACACCTTTAACTCCGCCTCTTTCTGTACCAATTGAGCCCACTTCTGAGGTTCTCGACTTTGAAAGCTTTCGCGGTCGCTCAAATATTGCCCATAGGCAAGTTTTGAGCAAACAAAAGAATGCCAAGAGAGGATTAGGGAAGACCACATGCTGAGCGCCACAGAGCGGTGAATGTCCATGGCGCGGGTACAAGAGGCCCTAAGGCTACGAACACGAGCATCCCAAGTGAGGCGCCGTTCGAAAACAAGATCAAGAAAATGGTGCGAATCCACCAATTCCAGGCGAGTCCCATTTAGGAACAGGTCCAGGTCGGGCTGATGGTAGGAAGGCGGCAAAAGTGCATAACATTTATTAGGTTGAGGAATAAGTTCTTGCGTTTTTTTTAATGTTATGTTGATTTAAGTTTTGTTGACGTGATTTGTGCACATATTAAGAAACAATAATAAATAATGACAGCAAAATTTGCAAAGGTTAGGCTTTTGCTTAGGCTACGACTTGAAGTTGAGTAATAAGTCATTGTAGTTAATTTAAAAGTTGTGTTAATTTAATTTTTGTTCTGTACCCTCAAAATGGAATGTCAAGTTGAAAGAATGGCGCATTTTCGACACTTATTAATTTTCAATCAAGACGGGATCAATGCAAACGCAGCCAAAGCTCGTCGCAATATTTGTGCTGTGTACGGAGAAAGTGCTTTATCAGAGGGGGCAGCTCAATGGTGGTTTTCACTTCAAAAACGGTCATTTCAATCTTAATGATTTAAGATTTAAGATAAGTTACCGGTGGGTTGCTGCCCAATCCAAGTGGATTCTATATGGCCGCTAGGGTGAAACGAGAAGTATCATCTATAAAAGGTGGAGGATACCACTTTGTGACAAAAATTTAAAAAACGACGGGTTAAAAGATTCCTCCGCCAATATGAATCGAAGACGGGTGTGTTGAGGAATAGTTAAAAGGGCCGGGAAATAGGACAACCGGAGAATGGTAAAATGGCTACAATCCAATAAAAGGTGGGCAACCGATTGGTCCCCACCACAAAAACGACAGCGAGGGCTGATATGGGCATCACCCGAAACAAGATGGCCGTGAGTAAGTCTCGTGTGGCCAATGCGAACTCGGCAAAGGGCCACCTCCAACGACCGCATTCTATGACGACTCGAGGGCCAAGAGCGAATAGAATTTTTTATTTTGTATAGTTTGGATGATGAACAGTCATCCCATTCATTCTGCCACAGTTGAAAAATATACTTTCTTATTGAAGGAAAGTAGTCCCTAAAAGGCAGAGCAGAGTTCTCAGGGGACACAGAATGTGCTGAGCGGGCCAGCCGATCAGCCTTCTCGTTGCCCAGGACCCCCACATGCCCAGGAACCCAGCAAAAAATAATTCTATATCGGGATGCATTTTGGATCAGCCAGTTGCAAATTTCTGTGACCACGGGATGGGACGCATTAAAAGATCTAATTGATTGTAAGACACTCCTTGAGTCGGAAAAAATGACAAAATCACTAAAAGGTAAAATTTGCAATCTTAATGACGAAGAACGTTCTGGTCGCCCCATTAAGTTGGATGAAGATCCATTGAACGACCTTCTTCATGAAAATACTCGTCAATCGACTAGAGAATTGGCTGTACAATTGGAGTGTGATCAGAAAACTGTAGTGAAACCCTTCATTCGATGGGGAAAGTTCAAAACCTCGGTGCATGGGCTCCGCACGCTTTGAGCGAAAGCAAAAAACTTCAACGCTCCACGATTGCCGCAGGTTTGCTTGCTCGTCACAAGGATACTCGTGGATATAAGGACAGATTTCTTCACCGCATCATCACTGGCAACGAAAAGTGGTGTGTTTATGTCAACATGAACCATCGAAAACAATGGCTTAGCCCCAATAAAAACCACTTCCGCGATTAAAGCAAGGACTTCATCCACGAAAGACGATGCTGTGTGTGTGGTGGGATTGTGAAGGCATTATTCTTTATGACCTCCTTGCGAACAACGAGATTGTCAATGCAGAACTCTACGTTCAACAAATGTATCGACTCGCCGAAGCTATTCGTGAAAAGCGACCTTATCGACGTTATGAAGTCCTTCTGCAACACGACAATGCTCATCCTCACATTGCCAATATGACAAAAGACGCCATCCAAACGCTTAATTGGGAAATCCTGCCTCATCCTCCATATTCGCCAGACTTGGCTCCATCGGATTTCCATCTGTTCCGATCGCTCTCCAACAATTTGCGCGGCGTTTCATTCAATACTGATGTGGAATTAAGAACCTGGTTAGACGAATTCTTTGAGTCAAAATCCAGAGATTTTTATTGCAGAGGCATCGAAAAACTAGTTGAACGTTGGGAAGAAGGAGTAAATAGCAATGAAGAATACATTATCGATTAAATTGTATATTGTTATCAATTAAAAATGAAGTTTTTCTAAAATTGTTAATGGTAATGAATAAATTTGATAAAACTGCAAGAACTTATTCCTCAACCCAATAGTTAAAGGTCCTTTTAGGCGGCCGTTACCATGGGCACAGCTGCCAAAATCATACAATCCCCAGAAAATAATAAAAAAAAAAAAACAGCAGAAAAAACTACAAATGAATGCTCAGCTTCCTCAGGGGACCCTATTATTAGTAAAGGCATCCATCTGGCGCCTGCCTGCAAGGGCATAGTTGCTGAAGCAATTTTAACCTACAAATGAGCTAAGATAAAGAAATGAAAGATGAAAACAAGAAAAAAAGGCACTGGGTCCAAAAAGATTGTACCATTTTCACTGTTACCTTTCACAATAATTTTTTTGACAAACTAACCAATATAAGTGAAAACGTTGACCGTTTTTACTCTTTTCAGGCACTTGATCTCTAGTTTTGATCAATTAAGGTAACTTATAGTTCAGCATTTTTTAGGGTCTTGAATTTTAGTATTGATAATTTAGATTATTATGATGGGGTGGGGGTTGTGATTGAAGTCAGGTTAGTTTGCTAGCCTACATTTAATTTCACATTTGGAAACTTATGCAGGTTTCCCCCTAGTCTTTTGAGTAAATTCCAGTAGAAAATTTAGGTATTTTTTTTATATGAAAGTTTGGATGAGTTTCGGCAAGTGGAGCAATTGCATCAGATAGTCCTAATGCTCTATTTTCATATAAGTACTTGGATATTTATTTCTCTATTCCCTTGTTGGTTTATTTCTATGCCAAGCAAAATTTATAGAATGAAACTAGTATATTTCTTAAAGTGAATTAAAAGTGATTACTATTTGGGGAGAATTGAGATAAATGATTTATTGAGACTTGTTTTTCCCTCCTTTATTAAAAACCTAATTCATTCCATGATACATGATATGCTTAGTTTAGGAGCCTTTTAATCAATCAATCAATCATTTCCTGTGGCACCCACGGGGATGCATAGGGCCTCAATAAACTCAAACCACCACGCTCTATCTTGAGCTAATGTGCCAAGATTTTCCCAACAATCATCTCCTGCTTCCCGCCTCATAGTCCTTATCCAAGTCTCTTTTAAGCAGCCTTATTTATTATTTGCTTTCTAAAAGGTAGTTTGATTATTTATCATTTGCATTTTGACTATTTGCCATTTATATTTTTCTCATATGTAGTTTGATTATTTACCATTTGTGGATTGGTTTGGGTGTTTACTTGAAATAATATGAACTACCGGTAAGGGAGAGGCGGGGGCAGAGAGCTGCTAGAGCTCCATTTTTCTTGATTTGAGATTCCTTGATTCATTTGATTTGTCATACCAGTGGTATTTCAAATATAATTGATTTACTAAACTCCCTCTTCCTTTTGTGAGTGATTTCAATATCAGTATCAGTTTATTCACTATAGAGCTCATAGCAAACTTTAAAGTTTTTTTTGAGCCTTTGAAAATAAAGGTAGTATGGCACTGGGATTTAGTTTAAATGTAAGGTAGGATTATTTATATTTAACAAAGTCTTAATATCAGTCTCATAAAGTTTCTTCTCAGACCCTATCAATAAAGTTCCAGTCAACCCAATGATGGAGCTTTCCGAATTAGCACTCAGGCCGGGGAAGACGTGCCAGGCCACTAGGTAGCAAGTGTAACAGGGTACCCATTCTCCGAGGGTGTCGAGGTAGGCACAGGGAGCTGAAGGTAAATAGTAATCTAGGGGTAGAGCATACGTCTTGTTGAATTTGTTGGAATCGGTGAACCTTGGTGATTCCCTAAGACAATCCCCCCCGCCCTTTCCCAATTTAAATATAAAGCGCAGTACCAATGTGGGCATCAACGCTGAAAGTTTGCAAGAAGAGATCTGTAAAGCAAGTGGACAAGATAAAGAAAGTGAAAATGCGTAGAAGATTAATAGCAGTTGATCCTCCTGCAGGCCGGGAGGGGACACAATCTTCAAATGTCAGCTGCAGCAAGGTTCTCTATAGTGCATATACATCCCTTTGCAGGTGCGGAATAGGATAAAAAAGGGGAAAATATGAGAGCAATACAACAGGAGGTGAGGCTGTTAAAAACAACCACCCCAACTGGAAACAGGTACTAAATTTCTACACAGCCTCTCCTTCTTACGGGGCCCTAGGACGAAATATCTTACGTCGGAATATTGCTAATAGCCTCTAGCAAAAATGGTACCTTTGGGAGCAGTTGGAGCGGGGTGATTGGGTCACGATGTCCGCACACCCGATTAACTGCGAGAGGTTTAAGAGAGACTCCGGGCAGCCAACCGAGGGAGTCTATAAAAGCAGACATATCGGACAGGAGGGGGGGGGGGGAGGCCTAAAACCTCTAATATGGAATGCACTAAAAGACTAACGGTTCAAAGGCAGCATGGAGGCTGATGACGAGGCTGGTCTCAGAACCAAAAAATATTTAATGGGAGATCGGTTTTTTTGAGCTGTACTCGAAAAAAGGTGGGGAATGAGGAATAGTCATTGATTATATTTTATAAATTTTAGGAGCCCATCTGGCCTACTTGGGCATAAGTCGTCGTATTCATCAAAGCCTAGGACACGACTGGGCAATATTGGAAAAGAAATAAAGATAAAAAGATCTTAGGTAAAAAGAAAACAAAGCAAAAAGTTAACTGTATTGAAGAGCGCTCCAGCATCGGAGGTAGGCCCGCCTCCCCCCGGCGCAGAAGCATGCGACCCACAACAAAGAGTCAAATAAAGGGGAAGAAGGCCGGCTTCTCCCCCAAAGTCTATAAGTCCACCAGTCAATGTGCACGAACTCGTCCCGAGTAAAGGGACAAGCGGTAGCGACCCCGCCCATCCCGGTACCGGAAAAGGTAACGTGCGCGAAGATCGCCCAACAAGAATGTGCCAAACAGTTGTGGGGGACAAAGCAATCGTCACAATAAGGCGCAGGCCAGCGATCCATCAAATGGCAGTGCGTCCCACGAGTGTGTCCAATTCGGAGACGACAGAAAGAAACCTGAAGCCGTCGCGGCATTGGGGGGGTAGGCCCATGGGAAGAGTCGCGGCGCTATGGCACGCAACTTTCAAGTTCCCATATCTTCTTTGGCAAGCAACGTGGAGGATTGCCCTGATTCCTGCCATGTAGTCGGTGTGAGGAAGAGCGAAAAGCTGGTTTGGCTCCCTCATTCCCCGCAATTCCAAAATGTTCAGGAACCCAGCAGAAGATAATCTCGACATACGCCCGGCTTGCCGAAAACAGTGGCGTCACGGATATTGCGAAACAGAGGACGCGGAGATTCCAATGCCCCGAGAGCACTCAGGGCACTTTGAGTCGCTATAAATCACAATTCGGTCTCCGAACCGGGTACGTCGCTTTATCTCCCGTACCGAGCGGTGTATTGCAACCGGCTCGGCCGTGAGACAGACGGAGCTCCTGGCAGAGCCCAGCTGACTTCAGACAGAGGGAATACGGCTTGGAAACCGACCCCATCTTCGGATTTGGAGCCATCCGTATACACTGGCACGATTCCAGCGTGACACGAAGTGTGCTCGATAAAAGTCGAACGCAATACTCCCGGTGCTGTAGAAGCTTTGGGAGCAGAAGTGTGGTGACAAATAATCAAAGGTGGTACCCTCCAGGGCGGTGTCCTGGGCAGACCAGGAGCGCCACCGGCCCGAGAGCTATACCTAGCTCTTGAACGAGTTTCCTAGTCCTAAACCCAAAGGGCTTAGGGTATGACTGGCCTCTCTCGGCGGCATAGGCACCGTCGAAATCAGCTGCGGATGCAGTGAGAGCTGTTGGCGACTGAGAGAGGCGCCGGGCTCGCGCTTACATAGAGCGAGAGGAATCTCCCCAGCATGGACAAGTAGGCTCTCAATGGGGAAGTGCGGAAGGCACCGGTCGCCAGGCGAAAGCCGGTGTGGTAGATCGAGTCCACCTTCCGCACCAATCACGCTAGCTAAAGCTCTCCTCTGATGGATCATATTGCCCTTAGCCAACATGCTGCCATCGATGTAGCGAATAACGAGGAATCGTTTGAAGCCAGCGGGCTCGAAAACGCCAGGTAATCTCTGAATGAGGGGCCCCGACGTAATAGAGGCTCCGCTCTGCGCACTTTTGGTCTTAGTCTGGGACTCCCCACTCAGGGGAGCACCGGAGCCGGACGTGCCGATACCGTCTTTTCTTTTTGGGAGGAGGGCGGGGAATGAACCCACTTCGCTTCCACGCCGGCCTTAGCAAGATTCTTCTCTGAAATTGAAAAAAGCCTTGGCCGCCACAGGAGCACCAGCTGGGGAAGGAGATCCCTCCTCTCCTTCTAAGGCCTCGGGCGCCCACGCCGTCTAAGGAGACGCTTTCACAGGGAAGGATTCGGGTTCTGTACTTGGCACAATCCTGTGTCGACCACATGACGATCCTAGTGTCTGGGGCTGCGTCACCTCGGGAAGGGGGGGCATAAGCCAGAAATCACGGTTCCCTCTGGGCCCGCGAATCGGCATTCGTCGGGAAAGAGAGGGGTGCACGTACAGTGACCTCCTGTAAGCTCAATATGCATGCCAACACGACTTAGAAGGGCACGGGCCGTGTCATTCCTCGCCTCCCCCTAAGGGGGTTGGCTCTATCGAGCAGCTCCCACTAGTGGTCAATTATGGGCACCTGGCGTGGTTTCTTGGCAGCCCCCTTGGAAAGTAAAAGGGGGACTGCCGCTGTAAAGAGCGAGTCGCCTTCCAGAAAAAAGGGTAAAGGGGAGTCCCTTGCACCTGTAGGCATAGGAGGATTAAGCCTCTTCTCCGGTTGAAGAGTTTTGAAGGGTCCCCTGTAAAAACACAAGGAGGGGGGGTCTATTTTTTCGGTGGAGCTGTCGATGGTAAGGGGAATTATTTTTTTTTTAATACTCATCAGTGGACATGGTGACCCTAATTTTAGTATGGGACGCATACGCGAATCCCCCAACTCTGTGAGGGGTGAACACATGGCCAGCAAAACCAACTGGCGCCATTTGAGGGCACTCCTCCCGCCTAGTGGCCTGGCAGTCCATCGGCATGGTGGCTCCAACTTAGGCTCAATGTAGAATCGATAGACAGTGAAAGGAGAAAGAAAGGGGATGTGAAGAAGTTGAGGGTGGGGGTGAAGCAGATTGTTAAAAACCCACTACCTCAAACCAGAGCTCAGGTGTGAGGGGGCAATCCCCCCGCCCACCCCCGATCCAGGATAATTGGGTGAGAGGAAGCTGTTCAGTATCTACCATGTGAAATTAGAGGCCGACCAGAGAAAGTTGTGGGAGAGATTGTAGGGAAAGTGAGGAATCAGGGTAAAAAGACAGGGTGTTAGAAAGGATAAAAGGCTAAGCTGGGGCCAGACGGGGCGCTGAGTCCTGTTGGCATAGCAGCCAGGAAAGTTAATCTGAAGCATTGAGGTGAGTGTCCCTTTAGAGATTTGGGAAGAACGAGGGGACAGGCGGGGAGTGGGAGTTAGTGCGGAAGCAGGTATGATTAGTTGGGTTGTGAAGCATGGTGTGACAGCAGGGGGCTGGGGAGCAAGACAAATCTAGAGTCTGTAGGGAAGTCGAGCAGGAAACCTTTGTACATCTAATTTTAGCTTTTAAGTTTTCATTGTCAACATGGAGACGCGAAATGTTAAAGGGGAAGTACACATAACACCTTTCCCCAGATGCATCGGGTGATGACAAGGACCCTCGCAGCCACGTCATGAGCCTGGTGACTAGTATCCCTTGTAGTTACAATTCCTACTTTGGACTAAGGCTATAGGTTAAAACATGATGAAAGAAGGGAGGCAGGTAGGATAAAAGTCTTGTCTGTAGGCAAGAACTTGCCACCGACTAGCATGTGTTAAAGTCGCTGGTCAGGAAGGAATACTGAAAGAATAATTTACGATTAATTATTAAATAGCTAATAAAACAGTCTAATGTACAAATTGCACTGGTTAAGTGCTACAAAAAATGGTAGGAGGGTTTTACAATCTCTCCACACTCATTTGGGATGATTTTATTTCTTATTGGGATCTGTTAATTGCTAATCAAACTGAAAGCTTACCGGCAGTGATGAAATGCAATTGCATCCAAGAGCGAGGAGGAGTCCGAGGATTAGGTAAATAATAAGACCCAAATAGATTGAAGTGCAAATCACAAGAATTGCATACTGCCACCATCTACCCGTAACTATAAAGATCACCTCATTAACGACGAACAATAAATTAATTCCCATCACTATGATTGATAAGAGAACAGTGGCAACTTTGGTCCCACTGAAAATAAAAAAAAAGTAACAGAAATTTTTTTTTTCCATATTTAACTTTAAAAACTATTGTACGCTTTAAGTCTGATCCTTTAGGATGATGATAAAGATAAACTGAACTCACATGCCATTCACAAAATCACCCATAATGGCTTTTGAGGAAGTAAAAGTAACAGTTGGGAGGAGGGCGAAGGGTAGTTGCAATGACATGACAGCATTCAAGAAGTCATTCATTCCTGTTAATTCAGTGATGTCCTGTGAAGAAAAAACAAATGCATCAAATTAGGATAATCTCGACGAAGTTACAGCTTGTTTAGTTTCAAAATTGCAAAAAAATCACCTTATAAAATGCTATGAAAAAAGTGGGGGTTATTGCAATCGATCGTGTAAGAAGGACTCGTTGCCATCTTTTCCAGCGAAGGTTCAAAAATCCCTGGAAGAGGAAAACAAAAATAAAAATCAGCTTGATTATAAACATATATGTTGACCTTTAAAAAGTAAAAAAAACAACAACAAAAAAGAACATCACCTCCATGGCGAATTGTCCCACGTAAGTTCCCGTCATTGTAGAGCTCTGACCAGCTGCTAAGATCCCAATTCCCCAAATATACATGCAAGCCAGACCAAAGGAGCAACCCAAAAATACACCAGCAGTATACAAATCTGCTTGGACCAATTCAGTGTTATTCTGAGGGAGAAAAATCAGGAATTACAAAAATAAACAAAACCTAGACCCATAATATTTACCATATTTTAAAAAGATACCACCTAAGAGGTTACGAGTAGCAATTTAGTATCGGGTGGCCAATTACTACTTATGCTTTTTGCAAAATTGAGTTAATTATTTAATTTTTTTATATCATTAAGAGTGAATGGATAAAGAAAATATTGGTGTGGGGGCAATTTTACAACGCTTATCTGCTGCCACTCCCCCCAAAGAATATTTAATACACTAACTTAACAATAAAATGTATAAAATTTTTAAATCAACTAAATAAGAAAAACAATTATGAAGCAGGCACAACTTCACTAGGCAAAGATCACCTCACTCGGGAAACAAAGTGAGCAGCCAACAATTTTAAAATTTTCAAGTTGTAAGGATTTAAAAAAAAAAAGAAGTTAATATAACAACAAAAACCTACAAGAAACACCAAGATTCAGCTAAGATTCACCTTGGGGCCTGAGCATGCAGCAAAAATTGAAATAATTAAATACTATGGTGGTCAGCCTCCTCCCCCAACTTTTTTTTTATTTAACCTATTAGACGCCCATGGCCTTTATACACATAATTTAGTGCTAGTACTAGAGCCTTACACTTTTAGACTCATATTCGACCAGATTATTATGATAATTCATCATTTTTTTTTAGCAAACTCTTATGTTAGTGAGTAAGCATGTAATTAAAATACATAAATCGCTTAGGTCAGTCCTTCTTTGTTTGTAAACCAAGATTTATGAATGAGCATAAGTTGACTGGTTCTAAGGTTCACCACAACACACTAATTAAAATAAGGAAATGCCTTAGGTTAGTATGTTATTGAAGGCACACAAACAAGCAGGCCTATTTTGTCTGGAAAATACAGTTTTATAGGTCAAAAATAGGCTCTGAGCAAAATTTTCATAAAAGTTAAGATATAAAATAGTCTCCTATGAATAGCACTACTGTTTTCTATAATTAGAAACAGGTTTTAAAGCATAACTGATTTAAAAAGCTTAAAAAAAAGTGGAAGAACTGAGAATTATAACAGGGTTTCACCTGGCAACTGTCTTCATATGCATAAATCAGAAATAAAAGTTTACCATGATCAGATGCTGGAGGGAGACTCACTCCCTCAGGGGCTCGAGCATTCACCCGACCTCTACCAAAATCAAAACACAATGGAGGAGACTGGACTCCACCAAGAACTCTAACAGTCTACCCCCTAGCAACCCCTCATCTTGGTACCGGGACAGGCAATGGGCATGAAGATCTCCACAGACTGAGACACTCAACAAGAATATGCTGGACAGACTGGAAGACCAAGAAGTCATCACAGTATAGTTTAGGGAAGCACTCCATCAGATGGTGCTGCATCCTGGGAGTGTCTAATTCGTAGGTGGCAGAAAATGACATGAAACCTTAGTCAGTTGGGGTGTAAATCCATGGGAAAAGTGGCGGCAAGATGGCACACAACTTCAGATTCCTATCAGCCATCTTCCATCGACTTTGCCATACAGCTCAAAGGGTGTACCTGATTCATGCTATGTAGTCAGAGTGGGGAAGAGCAAAAGTTTGGTCTGATTACAAGTCCTTGCAGACTGCTTGGAGCCCTCACTTCCAGCAATCCCTACATGTTTAGGAACCAAAGGAAGAAAATCTCATCATCCTCTTTGCTTGCAGCAGCCATGGCATCACAGATACTGGGGACATGCGAGTACAGAGATTGCAATGGCTCAGTTGCTATAAATTACAATTAGGTTTTGGAATATCTTCAGATTTGGAGCCATCCATGTACACTGGCACAGCCAGTGTACATGTTGTTTATCTAGTGTAATGAGAAATCTTCTGGTAGCATTGAGGGGTAGATTGATATCTCCCAAGCTGGCGAAAAGCAAGCACGGTAGCCATTCATCAGGAATCTGGGACAATACCATCCATACAGATCCTGTTAAACCCAACAGAAATAAAAGGACATGCCTCGCTCACCCAGGTGTCGAAGCATAACACCTGGGTGTGGAGATATCCGCACACAATGTGAGAGCTGAGCACAATTCAGTCTGCATAGGTGAAGTTATGACGGCGACCTTCAGAAAGCCATGTTTTGTTTTTTTTAAATACTAATCTGCCAACTGCCTACTAGGGCATAAATTGCCGTAATCATCCATAGCCTAATGATACGCTAATTAGGAAAAAGTGCAAGAGAGACCAAAACGCAAAAATGAAGCATGTGCCAGGGTCGGGGGTGGGCTATCTCTCCTCGGCACATGAACATGTGACCAACAACAAAGAAATCACCAAGACTGAGACAATCAACAAGAATGTATCAAATAGTCTGGGGGACAGCAAAGTCATCGCAATATGGCAAAGGCGAGTGCTCCATCAAATAGTGGTGTGTCTCATGAGTGGGTCCAATTCGGAGACGGCAGTAAGCACTCTGAAGCCTGGGTAGGTCCAAGAGAAGTTGTGGTGCAATGGCACGCAACTTCAAGTACACCTCAACCGTCTCCCATCTTATTTGTGAAGTAGCCCGGAAGGCTGCCCCGATTCCAGCCATGCAATCGATGTGAGGGAGAGCGAAAAGCTGCTCTGGTCGCCCAGCCCTTGTGGACTATTTGGCATTCCCGTCAATTCAAACATGTCCAGGAACCCAGCACTATAGTGATACCGTTGAGGCTCAGGGTAGAGGGTATGACACTAAGGAAACTTCTCAGTGGAATGCCTTCTTCCTACTTCATTGGGCAGAAGGGGGCTTCCCCTCTCTGTACGCGGCATCAACGATCTCACAAAAATTCAGAAATAAGTATTGGGAGGCGATTCATCGCCCCCATTGTGTGCAGAGTCAACATGATACAATATCGACATGAAGTATCATAGACCTTCTCCAGATCGAAAAACACTGTGGCCTAATGGTGTATATGAAGGCCTTGCAGATCGCATTTTTCAGTTTTAGCAGAGCATCTGACATGGAGTGGAACTTGTGGAAGACACACTCTGTAGAAGACCAGTGGCCTCCACTGTCAAGGAAAAAGAATAATCAATATTTACCAATTTCTCCATCAACTTGCATATACAGTAGGTTAGAGAAATTGGGCAGAAACTGCCAAGATAGAGTGATTTCTCCCTGGTTTGTGAAAAGCCAGCAGGGTACCATCTGTCCAGATCCTGTTGAACAGATCTAATAAAATACCAAGCCTAAATCACCTAGGTGTCGAAACATGGCATACATTATAGTACGGAGCAAGGGCAGTGTTCGCACATGAAGCGAGAGCTGAATCAAACTCATTCTAAATAAACCTATCATTGAAGGGTTCTTATCTTAGCCTCTGGAGTCCTTCAGTGACATTGGGACATGCATTGAATGCTAGCGGAGCAGCATGTCGGCAAGAAATTGTGGAGAATGCAGTCGCCAAAGATTCCACCACAGACACAGTATCTGAGATGGCAGTCCCATTCTCCTGGAGAATAGAAAGGGGGTCCTGTGAGAATTTGCCCTGAATCCTTTTAACTCACTTCCACACATCTGCAAAAGGGGTCTTCAAGTTAATTGAAGACACGTATGCTTACCAGGAAGAGCGGCAGGCATGGTTAGAAATAACAAAATTCACTGACCGTGAAATAGTTTTGGCGGCACTTATAGCGCATATAGGTATATTGCTTAAGTCTGAGGGCCATTTTACACTTGGCTGCCACCAAGGAAGCGGACAGCGTATAAAAAAAGACCAGACATTCTTGGAATAGTATTTAGGGGTACAGCGATGCAGTTCCAGAAGAAAAACTCAACCACATCATATAATGACCTAAACAACTTGACTGGAATTGAGAAATCAGTCATTTAATGAAATGCGAACCACCAGGCCTGGCTCAGAAAATGAAAGTTGAATGAGAAATTGGTCACTGGTATGAAAGGTCATCAACCACCTCCCACCCCAAATCAGGCTGGGTGTAAACCCTTTGTGCCACCTTCTCTACTAGGAAAGCACCCGGGGTGAGTAGAAACCGTAGAATCAGGGTTGGCCAAAATGGGAGGGGGGGTAAAAAAACCCAACCCACGTGGGTTTTTCAGGATTACTTGTGTTTTAGCTGAAAACCCCCACATATTTGGAGTTTTTTTCATGGGTTTTATCATTGCTGGAAAAAGTAATAAATAACTGTACAGTTACTTCTCCACATAGTCAGATAAATACATTAACCAACTAGTTTCTAACTATGCACATGTAGTAAACTACCACACATCTGGCAACAAGATTTCAACCTCCATGCACACATTACTGCAGTCTGCATAATGTACATACTACATACATGCTTGAGCTACTTTGGCCAGATGATATCATACATGCTACACTATTGGCCAATAGATTTGAAGCAGCCAATGACAACATGCTGTTCACTATTCTAGCTGCTGATTGGTTAGCGAATGTGGCAGTAGTCTCGCACCTATCACTTGTTTATTTTGTATCACATGTGATGATGATGTGATCACTGTGCATAACCTCACTTATTTGTGTTCTAGATAAACGAGGGTTAGCTGCATTGAATTTTTAATGTTGTATTTGTACTTAAATTAATTATAATTTACTACTGTATAGCATCAGTATCTACATGATGAGCATATGTTTTATTTTCAGATAAAAGTGCGTAAATCTTGTATTTATTTTTATACATTCTATATATCCTGGTATAGAAACTAATTGAATTAGAAATGTCTAAAATAGTGGGGTCTGGTAGAAAACCATCAAATGAGTGGTTAGAAGTGACTAGAATCAGCGATAGTATTAAAGTTAAATGCAATCACTGTTCAGAGGAACCAATGTCTAAAATTCAGAGAATAAGAGCTCATCTAAGAAAAATGCACAGGCCACAATATGACTGATGTCACAACAGACACAGAAATGAGCTATACAATGGAATTAGAAAGTATTAGTGCTTGTGGAAGTAGTACATCTGCTGATAGCAGTCACACTCCTACAGCAACTTCATCTTCTAAGAATGTGGCTGATATTTCTTCATTCTTTCTTCCACCCAAATCACTCACATTAATGCCAGTTATAGCATCTACTCCTAAAAAGTCTTCTGTATCAGGTGAATATGCTCAACAATACTCACGAGGGACTACAAGCACCTCAGTGAAAAGAAGTTCTATTCAAGCTAAATTATAAAAATTTGCAACAAAACAACTCACAAAGAAAAGAATGTGACAGAAATATAGCTAAATTCTTTTATACCAACAACATTGCATTTTGGGGAGCCAACTCTAAAGAGTATAAAGCAATGGTTGCATCATTGACGCCTGAGTATGACCCACCTACAAGAAAGGCACTAGCCAGGAAGCTGATAGATGATGTTCACCAAGAATTAGAAGAGGGTATGAAAAATGCTTTATCAAATGGAACTATAACTCATGGGCAAGATGGATGGTCCTCAGTTACTAATGATCGAATTATTGGAACCTCACTGCATAATGGAAGAACATCATTTATTTTGAGCACTCATGAATGTGGCTCTGACAAAAAACAGCTGAATATTGTTATCAGTTAGCATCTCAGTCAATTGATCACATAAAAGAAGCCTATGGAAAAGATGTAAGTTTTTTCATTTATTTAAATCTGGAAAACTCAAAATAATAACATGTTAATAAAATATCACTTTCATCTGTCAATAATATACAAAAGCTTAATGACTTCACTCTGCCTGCACAATATCCATTGCTTCTTACCTAGGGTTGTTCTGCTCACCTGTTGAATTTAGTTGAAAAGGAAGTAACACCAAATACAGTGTTAAAGCACATACTATCCAAAAATATTTCAGGAACCATCACCAACAACATCTAAGTGAATTACATTGTAATTATTTGTAACTATTCTAGTTTATAACTGCCTTTATAATGTTGCTTTGAGGCGAGAAGAGTTAGGCTTATCTGAAATGCATAGCTACATGGTGCACAGGCACTATAGGGGTTGCGATATTTCTGAGTCTACCGTTTAATGCCATTATTTGAAATTTGGTGGTCCTTATCCTGGAGGGCATTTCATGATTGACCTAGCTATAGGTGTGTCCTTATTCATCCAACTGGACATTCAATTCAGTTGGACCTTTACAAATCTATGAATTCTTTAAAATTAAAATACATTTTCTGTGCGCTATTGAGGTTATTTAAAACATTTTGCACTCAATTTTAAGTATATTAAATTCAAATACGAGGGTTGGTTGAAAGAAAAAGGTAGAATGATGTCTCAGCTCCCTAATGATACTAGATGGACATCACATGAATCATATGTGAACCGCTTCATTGACAATTTTTATAAATGCATAGAAATTAACAATAAACAAACAATTCACTCTTCTCAGCAATGTTGGATTATACAGAGAAGCTGGTCACTTGCTCAAATAATTGAAAATTGTCTCAGCAGCATTAAACAAGGTAAATATAATAGCGTAGTGTACTAACGGTATACTTTTAACTGTGATCAAAGCGGTGCTCGCTACCTCAGTGTGCCTGGTTTGAATCGCTTCCCTGCACAGATTTTTTCGAAAAAAGGTAATAAAAATATTACTGCAAGGAAAAATTATTCCGTTTTCTCTTTCAATGTGGTTTAATGGATTCATTTTCATCATTCTCTCATGCTACTTTGAGATATATATATATATATATATATATATATGATGAAAATTAATGCAATATCGCAAGAAAAGATGAGGAATTAAACCACATTCTCCGAAGACAATTTAATTCAGAACAGTTTCGGTGTATCTCACACCCTTTTTCAACTGACACTGCGTAGAAAATATAAGAGAAATGCATATAAGCCTAACGCAAGATCCCCTCTTTTTTCCCCCAATCCCCTACTTGTGGCTAATCTGGGCGGAGGTTAGGCCTAAACATATTGAAGGGCTGACATTTAACTATTTTGTTTATATGCTTTCTTATTACAGGATCAAAAGAAAATTGACCCTCAGATAGATTTAAATTAGGAACTGATGATATCAAGCTCGATTCTACGATTCTTCTCTTAACATAGTTAGCCGATTTAAATACCATTTTACTTCCATTGAAATCGATCGTATGATTCTTGTCTCTAACATGGCAAAATATTCCACTGCTTTCGCTGCCCACTCTAATATCTCTTTTGTGTTCGTACAATCTCTTGTCTAGATTTCTCCCTGTTTCCCCTATATAAATTCACTACACAGCAGCAGTGATATGTTGCAATGACAATTGGCCAGAAGGGGCCCCCTTAGTCACAATTTCCCCTCTCCTACTTGTGTTTCTCTGTCAGAGAGAGCGTGCAGGCAAGTGTTGCCTCATCATATGTAAACAAACATGAGTGGTGATGCTACTGCATCTTGGACAAAATGAAGAGAACCTATCCTTCTGGAAGTGAAAAAAAGAAAAAAAAAAAGGAGAAAGAGGAGAAAAGAAAGCAAGACAGCGGTGAGTATAATAAATAACTGTAGTTTTAGATGTGTCTGACTGTATCTCAAGTACCTGCTATGACTTGTTGTAACTAACTTGTTAATCATGCAAACAGCATGCTATCGTTTTGTAGGGTAAATAAATATGTTGTTTTGAACAATACTTTTTCTTTATAAAATGAGTGTTTAAAATGACCAAACAGCCAAGTTAATAGGATATGCTAAATTAATGACTTTTTGCAAGAATGTTCGTTGTTATCTTACCTAAGTAATTGCAATGTATTTCCGTGTGTATGCACTGTGCAGCCAATAAGTAGTAGGTCAGGCCTATGTAAAGGTCTGTGTATATTTAAGTATTTTACATTTTTCAAGTTAAGTAGGTCTTGTGTTTTATAATAATGAAAAAAAAAACCAATTAGGAAGCAATGCTATACATTCAACATTTTTTTTTGTTTAAGGCAAAATAAGTGTAAATAATAGATATTGAATTTTTCCCGGCATGAGATGCATTTGTTTTAACAGTAAGTGCCATAACAGCGTCAGTATGATGTTATAAAAGAGTAATATGTGTCTCATCATGTATTATCATCTATATAACTAAACTATATTATTTCATTGTTTTCTTTTGATCAGGATAACTAAGAAGGTTCCTAGCACCTAAAGGTGTTACAGCACCTTCACCAAATCCTGAACATGCAACTTGTAAGTAAATGATTCTCACCTTAACTATGTTTTAAATTTAAAGATGTCTTTTGACATTATAGGCCATGTTCTGTTCATGTTTACCTTTAGCCTCCTGTACTACAACCCCCAGTACTGCTACCTCAAACACTACAGCCCCAAGCATAAGTATATCCTTCAGTGAGCAGTGAGCTTCAACCAGCACTGCAATGAAAATCAGGAGGAGAGAACACCACCACAAGGGCCCAATCCAGGTATGATATTTTACGTGTTTAAATATTTACTTGCAATTTTACTTGACACTATGGCTTTTTTTGTAATAATTATGTGTTCTTTTAATTTATTTTAGCTCAGGCAGCATCCACTGAAGAAAAATTACATCATGAAGCTACAACTACAAGACTAATACCTGATGATCTGCCAACTCTACTAGGTTAGCAGCTAGGGTGGTAGAGCCCGCAGAAGAGTTCAAAAATGGGTGGGATAGCTACATTGCTAGTAGGCAGGTAGGGGCCAGGAGCAGAGGGGTTTTTTTTTTAACTTGAGGAGTGACAAGTCTCAGGTGGGGAAGGCCACAACAGGACCAAATTCCTCATCTAACTGAAAGGAGTACAGTCCACTGCGTGAAAGGCCAGGACCACTTCGGAAAAAGAAGAAGAAACTAGTCACTTTGCTTAGAAGAAGAAGGATGCATCTCGTCACAATTCACATACATTGCCTTATATGATACAGATTTATCGTCAAAGCCTTGAAGTACAAACACCGGGTTCCCCAAACTTTGCATGCTGACAAGTTTTGTTACATTGGGTGAAGCGATAAAGTGGTAGCCCCTCCACAGTAATGGCACATATGCCTTAATGTGGTAGCGATATCAACCAGCTCGCGCCGTAAGCAGAGAATCTGTTATGGTAGAACATGAGGAGAGTAGGAGTGAATCTTGAGGCTCCCTCCGTACTTCCTCATCACAAGTTTGAACTTGACTAACTCCCAGTCAGCCTGTGGCTCTTCTGTGATGTCTTCTAGGGAATAGAGAATGAGTTCCATCGCATAGACTACTCCTTTTATGAAGTCTATGGTAGAGTGAGGTGTCACCAGTTGTGGCGAATCATCGAGTGTCCGGCGCACTCAAAATGGCTGCCTGGGCAGGGTCAGCCACATTCATCAAAAGGCTCCCATCCAAAAAAAGGGCAGACTTCTATTCTGCCCTGATAATGACTGACTCTAATGGAACATGTGTCCTATGCACAGTGCATTTCTCGCCTGTACGCGCGAGCCCGACGCCTCCCTCAGTCGCCAATAGCTCTCACTGCATCAGCAGCTGATCTCGACGGTGCCTATGCTGCCGAGAGACGCCAGTCATACCCTAAGCCCTGGAAGGTACTACTTTTGATTTGTCGCCACAACTCTGCTCCCAAAGCTTCTACAGCGCCGGGAGTACTGCAGTCGGCCTTTTTAGAGCACACTTCCTCTCACGCTGGAACTGTGCCAGTGTATACAGCAGTGTGGAAGCACACTTCCTTTTTCTTGGGGAAAGAGGCCAGATGAGTCAATCTTGGCGGCCGAAATGGTGAGTGACTCGGCCGTCTGCCAAGCCTGACTGGAAGGAGAGCCCGCTCTTCATTTGAGGCTGGAAGAGATCTTCCAGGAACGAAGGTATTTTACAGTGAGTAACTCTTCTCTTCAGGGGGGATCCTGCCATCTTGGGCGAGGTTGCCTTGGGACCTGCCTTCGCCTTGAAAGGATCTTACATTTAGCCATCCCCTCTCGAGGCGTTGTTTATCTTGACCAAGGGCTTGATAGTCTCATGGCTCAATGTTGTAATACAAGCCTGGTGTGTATGTTGGGGGGGTAGGGGCAGCCCCTGATGCGGAAAAGCGGGGGGCGGCGTGAAGAACACCAAGAGAGTCGATTCACTAATCAACGAGTGTAAGCAGAATCCAGTGAGGTCCACTGCCCCTTGCCAGTCTGTAATGATCTGCTCTGATTGGGAGAGTTGAGCCATTCATGGTACATCTGCCCTGCCTTCTGGGTGGGCCACCCTGAGGTATTCATTTGGACAAACCCCACAATGTGAGAAAGTTGATGAGGATGATTCCTATAAGTTTTATAAGTGAGTTGAACTGTTTGAAAAAAACAAGAGAAAGGAAAGAAGGTACTTACCGGAAATGTATTAATGCCCTGAGTTACGTTTCTGATTTCACAATCTGAGCGCTGAAATGAAGAGAGATCCTGATGAGTGACAATTTTCAGACTTTGCCGGGAATAATAAAAATTCATATGAATTGAAAATAACTTTTATGGGATTCATAGTTCCTTATTCCAAAGATGTTAATCCTACTTTCTCATTTTTAATTCATCCCATGGAGGATGTCTAAAATACTAAAGTTTAAGTCTGGCCAAATTCTAGGATTTTTTTTTTTTTCATTAAGATCTTGTCTGGTGGAGGTAAAAAAAATAAAAAATAATAAAACATTAACTTAAAAATACACGATTCAAAAGAAAAGATATATAATAAAAAAAACACAGGCTATGCTGGGGGGAGGGGGGCACTAAGAGAAGCAAGCTGGCCTCTTCTAGTGACTCAAGCAAATCCAACAAATTAGAAATGAGGATGACAGCTACCTCTGAAAATTTGATTAAACAACAATCAGATTTTTTAAGGCCCTATCTGGCAATTGCACCCAAAAGCATAGGTCACTAAATAAAAAACAAAACAAACTACAATAGAAAAAAAGGCAAAACAAGAAAAACAGCAAAGGACAAAAATAGAAATCCGCTCCAGTTTCAGGGGGAGGCCCGCAAATCCTGGGCACAGTAGAACACACCCAACACCAAAATAAATAAATAAAATAAGTCATGCTGTCGGCAAGTCTGTGCATTTTTTTTACATGCCCATTGCCGACTGCCTTCAAGGGCATCATGCCCATTGCCGACTGCCTTCAAGGGCATAAGTCCCATTAATTTAAAAAGCCTAGTGCTTGGCTATTTACCTAAATCAAACTAAAAGACCCCCACCCCCTCAAAAAACACAAGGAGCACACTCCAGCATGGGGGGGGGGGGTTACGCCTCCCCCCCCAGTGTAAGAACATGCAACCTACAGTGCTGTACAAATGAATTGTGACAGTGATAGAAAAATGCCAAATTTCACTATTCTCAAAATCATCGAATGCATATAATTTTATTAATGTTGACAGTTAATAAGAAATATGTCCTCCCTTTCCCTTAATAACCTCAGCAATGCAATTTGGCCTGGATTCCACCAATTTCTGGCTCATATTCCCTACTTCCTCATTGTGATACCAGGCCTGTATAACAACCCAGATCAGCTTTTTCATTGTGGAGCAGTCCTTCACCACGGTCCAGATTCTCAATGGATTAAGGTCTGGTGAATGTCCAGAGGCCATCCCAGTCGTAATCTTCTTGGGTGCAAAGAAACATTGAATTTTGGGAGATGTGGCATGGGGCTTTGTCCTGCTGGAAGATGACATCACCGTTTGGAAAGCAGAGTAGATGCTTCCTTAAGGTTGCTTGGTACTTGTTTGAATTTATCAAGCCTTCCACTGGTACCAGTCATTCAGGTCCATTGGCTGTGAAAGTACCCCAAAACATATTAAGGGGATGTTTAGGGGCTTGCTGGATGTGCCCCACTCTCACTGGTTCTCCTACACTGCGCCTCATGACTTGCGATCGGATCCCATGTACTTCAAAGTGGGTTTCATCAAAGAATATCACCTTTTTCAAATCTTATTTTGTCCATTTTTTATATTTCTTGGACAGAGTCAAATGTTTCACCTTTATACCAACAGTAAGTAGATCCTTCTTGAGGGGTCTTCACACAATTCTGCTGACTTCAAGAAGCCTTCAGCGAATAGTCGACAAGTCGATGTGGACACCGACAACTAATAAATCACGCTGTAAATCTCGGCTGAATTTTTACACCATTGCAAGCAATATTCCATCATGGTGTGCATTTATTTTTCTTTTAGGACATCGTCCACGTCTTTCCACTTCTGGATTACCGATGACTTTGTGATTCTTGATGATTTCACCCACAGTTGAGTTTGTCAACCTCAGCTTACTGGCTATCTCCCAAACTGACATACCAGCATCTTCATGCAGTGCTACAACCTTTGCTCTCTTCCTGGGAGTAACATCATTCCAGTGAGTTAGCCTGTTAATGAGTGCACTCATTGCAGTCTTTGTTTTGTTTGTTGTCCTTGGCAACTGAGGGTTGCTAAACGTTACCATTTGGTGAAATCTATATGCTTGCCAATTAGCAAATTAAATGCCTGAAACATCATAGCACTCAATGTTTATGGATCACTCAAGAATCATTTATAACAGCAGTGTGTTAGAAAAATCGAAAATTATTAAGGTGTCACAATTAATTTGCACAGCACCGTATAATAGAAAGCGTCAAATAAAATAGAGGAGACCATCCTCCTAAAAAAAGTCAGATAGTCGGCAATTCTCTGTACACGAACCAGTCCCAAGTACATTTTTTTTGTTGGGAGAGAGCTCATCTGGTAACTGCCTACTAGGACAAAAGCTGCTGTACAGATGCTAAAGCCTACTAGTAGGCTAGATTAAATAAACAAATAACAATATGTAAATAAGAAACAGAGAGAATAAAGAGAAAGACTAAGCACAAACTAAAAAAGCAAACAAAGATAACAAATAAAAAAAGAAAAAGCAGAAAGGCAACAAGAAGGAAGCGCACTCTATCATTGGGGGTAGGCCCGCCTCTCCACAGCACAAGAACACGTGAAGTACAAAAAACGAGTCATATAGAGTGGAGGAGAGCAGCCTCTTCCAAAAAAGGTCATATAGTCCACAAGTCTGTGTGAGAGAACTGGTTCCTAGTAAAAATGGACACGCAGTAGCAACCCTGCAGTCCAGGTACCGGGAGAGGTAATGTGCACCAAGATCACACAGACTGGGACATTCAAGAAGAATGTGCGGAAAATGCAATCATTGCAATAAGGGACAGGCAAGTGCTCTATCAAATTGTGGTGCATCCCGGGAGTGTGGCCAAATTGGAAACGACAGAAAGCAACCCGAGTCTATCACAGCATTGGGGGATAGGTCCATGGAAATAGTCGCGGCGCAATGGCATGTAAATTTAATTTCCCCTCAACGATCTCCCAATTGATTTGCCAAGGTGCCCGGAGGGCATCCTGTATTCCTGGCATGTAGTTGGTGTGAGGAAGGGCAAAACGCTGGTCTGGTCACCCAGTCATTCAGACTCATTGGCACCCTCATTCCCTGCAATTCCTTACATGTCCAGGAACCCAGCAGAAAATAATCTCAACATCCGCCTGGCTAACCAAAACTGTGGCATCACAGATATCACGAACCAGGGGATGCGAAGATTCTAATGCCCCAAGAGCACTCAGGGCTCTTTGTGAGTCGTTATAAATCAAATTCCAGTCTGCGAACCGGGCATGTCACGTTATCTCCTGCACCAAGCGGTATAGTGCAACCAGCTTGGCGGTGAAGACAGACGAAGTGACAGGCAGAGCCCTGCACTCTTCAAACAGAGAGGACACAGTTTGGAAACTGTGTTCCAAAGAGCATGAATGCAGTACTCCCGGTGCTGTAGAACTTGTGGAGCAGAGGCGTGGCGAAAAATAGTCAAAGGTGATACCTTCCATGGTGGTGTCCTGGCAGAACCAGGGGCGCCACCGGTCCAAGAGCTATACCGAGCTCTCAGAGTTTCCTAGCCCTAAACCCAAATGGATTAGGGTATGACTGGCAGCATAGGCACTGCCTAGGTCAGTTGAGGATGCAGAGCTGTTGGCGACTAAGGGAGGCACCGGGCTTACGTGTACAGGAGAATAATGGACTGTGCATGGCGCAGTGGTGGATCGAGTCCATCTTCTGCAATACACGCTCAGCTGTGGATGTATAAAACTCACATCTGTAGTAGAGCTTCAAACAAAAAAGGATCAATAAAAAAGGCATTAGCCTCATCAGCACCCCAGGCACTAAATGTCACAGAGGGAAAGAATATCCATATCGCAGGTACTAGAGGCTGCAAATATGAGCCTGCCAGGTGAGCATCAGTCAAAAAGGGACCAAGGAAGTGGTGCGAGTCCACCATCTTCAGGAGAACCCCATTATAAACAGGTCTGGGTCAGGGTAGAGCTGTGGATGAAGGTAGAAGTGTACCACCTTAGTCTTGGCCAAGGAAAACCAAAGCCTGTGTGCTTTGGCATAATGAGAGACGTGTTCAATGCCTGCTGGAGTCGATGCTCCAGAGTTGGCATCTGGGCCACACAGAAAGTGATTGAAAGGTCATCCACATAGACCGTAGCAAGAACATCTTTGGGTGATACTCAGGGAATAGTGTGACACTGGGGACACACTCTTCCTGCTCCATTTGGCCGGAGAGGGCTTCCCCCATCTGTATGCAGTATCAATGATCTTGCAAAAATTCAGATATAAAGATTGGGAGACATCCCCTCGCCGCCATCATGTGGAGTCCCCATGATACCGTACTGTCATACTGTGTTATAGGCCTTTTCCAGATCGAAAAACATGGTGGTGTAGTGCTGTCTATGAAGGAAGGCCTCGCGGACAGCATTTTCCAGTCAGAGCAGAGCATCGGACATGGAATGAAACATGCGGAAGCCTCACTGTGCAGGAGAGATGGCCCCCTGCTGTCCAGGAAAAAATGCTAATCTAACAATTACCAATTTCTCACTCAACTTGCACATGCAGGGAGTAGAGATGTTGGGAGGAAAATGGCTGGGATAGCGTGATATCTCCTGGTTTGCAATAAGTGAGCACAGTAGCCATTCACCAGGAGTCTAGGAAGATACCCTCTACCCAGATCCTTTTGAACAAATCTAATAAATAATCCATGCCTCACTAGGGTTGCCACCCTCCCATTTTTTTTATAGTTTTTTATCTCCACATGCCTGATTATATTACCACATTGAACAGTAGGTCATATACGCAATTTCATCAAAATCAAATAATATTTTTACTGGTCGCTATATGGATCTTAACTTATTAGTCTGCTGGTAAATTAATTTTTGGATAGAAATGAAGTCTTTGCAAATACTAGTTTATTTGAAACAGATCTTGGTGTTGAAAGACAATCTTTTTAAAAATATTTATATTAAAGTGAAAATAAAATAGTTACATGGCAAATGATTTCTTTTTGAGCATGAGGGAAAATTTTTGTGATGTTTTGCCACAAGTCTGAGAAGCAACTGTTTCTGTTCTTCATCTTTTGTTAGAGATGCATTATACGATGAAATTCTTGAAAGCACATATTCTCTTCGCAAGAACTTGGGTTAGTCTTCAGGAATGTATCCTCTGCAAACTTGTATCCATCTTTCATTAGGAGACTGAAGATTAGCTTAGTTTTTTGAGTTACCAGTTCATGCAATTCCAAATCCTCGATGTTTTTTGTAAGATTCAATCGGCGAACAACTTTGGTGTTTTCATTACATTGGAGATTGGAGACTATCTTCTGTTTGGTCTCAACATTAATTCTATGATTGAAAAATGTAAGACCAACAAGATGTTCTCCAAGATACCAAAGGTGTCTGTGAAGGGCTGTGGTTGCTTCTTTAGATATTGTCTGATTTGGGTACTTTTGCAAAGTTTTTAAGAAGCAGAATGTCATTTAAAGGAGCATTAATTCCAAAATGGGCTTCATTCCCAAAACGCGAGTAGATCAAAGCAATAAAAAGAGAGCACTCTGTAATATTGGCCTTTTCACATACCGTTAGTTTCAGTTGATGCTTAAACAAGTATATTTTGGGGACATATATAGCCTTAGCCATCCAGCATGCATGATGAGTCGCTCCTGGGGCTCTTAATGTAACTTCTGTCTTATCAATGCTCCCAAGAAAGATGAGACTGAGTCGCAGCAATTCTTCATAATTGTCACAAAACTGACGAGATTTCAAAGCTTCCTGAAAATATGGGACCATTTCTCCTCGAAGATTATGCATTACTGGATTGAAGAAATAAATTGCTATCTGCCTCTAAAAAAGAATCCTTTTTAAGTGACGATCATTGTTCTTTAAAACGTTCAAAGAGACTCCTCTTTGGACCACTTGTAGGCCCAAGTAAAATATTGTAAGCAAATGACAACATAATTTCGAAAATATGATGATGGCACACAATCCAAACAAGCTCCCTTCTTAATACTTTCTCAATTATGGTACAAGCTCCTTTTTGTAGGCCTGTATTTGATGCAGTTGTGGCAAATACAAGGCCTTGAACTTCGTCACAAAGATTTCAGTCATTAATTGATGAAATGCATGCCATAGCCTGTTCTTCTCCTGTTGCTCGTGTTAGTTTTGGCACACCAATAAGTTTTTCCATTCCATTTACAGAAACTATTATTGCAATTCGTTCTACTGTTTCCTTTACCCCATCAATAGCAGGTAGTAGTTTTCCATCCCAGTGAAGAAGGATCGGTCCTTCAACAGACAACAAAGCTTTGTCTTCATTGTATGTTGCCTCTCTTACTTGCTTTCTGGAACGTTGTATAGAACTCCTGGAAAGTGTCATAGCTGCAATATCCTGACCCAAGGCTTGTGCTATTGATCCAGCAACCATTGTTGCTTTTCTATCCGTAATATTTGCATGATCAAGAACAGCAGCCACATCTGAAGTTGTAAAGATATTTTTTTGAATTTGAAGGACTACATTGTGCATTCTTTTTTCTAGTTGAAGAAGGTGGACAAAACTCTTTGTCTGCCGCAATTAAACTTTCTCCTTCAGATGATGACTCAAAATCTGCATGAGCAGCAGCCTCTGCTTGATTTTTAGAAGTATATACTTTTTCTTTGTATTGTAAAGCCTTCTCATGTTGATATCTTTTGCAGGATTCCTTGGCTGAAGTAATCTTATCACGGCACGACATACTGCAGGAGAAAATGTTCTCTCTATGCATCAACAGAAATTGGTGGTCTTCATTTTTTTACCACATTTAAAGCATTTTTTGCCGCTATGTCAAAATTTTTTGAAAGAGTAGATTCGAAACTACGCTCATTCATTCTACATGAGTACAGTTCGGTTTTGTGGTTCTTCTTAAAGGCTGTGCATCCGGAGAACAGAGAGATAGATCAAATCAGGAAAATGAAGCAGTTCTTGGGCAGTGATGCGTAAACTCATCTACATTTGGGACACCTATCTCCAGCTCGTTGATCAGGTCAACAAGGACTTGACCACTGGGATTAATCGATTAGTCTCCCCAGAGGGGGTGTCTACCATTCAGATCTCGGAGCAAGAGAAAGGGCCTCAGCAACCGTGCCACGGCACGGCTGAAGTCCCTTGCATCAAAGTCGGCTGATGGTGGAATGTACGTGAAAAAAACAGTATACTTCCTCTCTAGGTGCAGCTGCACAGCTATTGACTGAAAGGAGGTATCTAAAGCAAAGAGAAAAAGGAGACATCATGTCGGGTGTAAATGGCACAACTCCTGCCCAGCCCCCATCTCATGGTGGTGAGGTGGCAAAACTCTTATACCCCAGGAGGATGCACAGGGGGCACGCACCCAGCAAAAGGATAGCTAACGGGGAATGGGCTGAGATGAGCCTCTGACACACCTCCCAATTAGCCCGGAGTCAGTGGCAATTCCATTAAAGGAATATGCCCTCCAGGCCTAGCTTGGAGGATTTTCGGCAGCCCTCTTCGAAGAGAAGACCCTCACGGGAATGGCCATAAGCTTCCTGGAGGCAGAACTCTTGGCACTGTTGGTCGGATAATGCACTGAAGGGGCTGTTGTTTTCGAGGACTTATCGGAGTAGGTTAGGCTCACCATGCTAGTCTTTTCCTCCCTCCGCTTCAAAACCTTAGGTAGGTGGGGGGCCCACTTTTGGAGGATCCATCTTCCCCGAGTCACCCAGCCTACCACTGGGTTTGGGCAGAGGAGCTGAACCTTTGTTAGTGAGGAGCCACAGAAGATGGTCTGTCGACCATCTTCAGGGGTGTTGCCTCCTGTGAGTCTGAGTCGGTGGATGCGCACGGCCGTTTCCCGTAAGGCGAAACGGCCGCGGAGGCTGGCGATGCTGATAAAGTTGCCAAGTCATCCACAAAGAGGAAGATCGGTAATAATGCTGTTGATAGCCACCGAGAAGCAGGTGATGCTCAAAACGCTTCCCTGTGGCATGCCCCCTATCTGATCAATAGGCTCCGATATGACATTTCCTACCCTAACATGGAATGTGCGTCCAGCAAGAAATTGCTGTATGAATCCAGGAAGATAACCTTTGATACCCCAGTCATATAGTTGCTTCAGGATACCATACCTCCAGGTGGTATCATATGCTTTTTCTATATCAAAAAAGACAGCAATGGAGTGTTGTCTCTTTGAGAAAGCTTGTCGAATGCAATCCCTCATCTTGACCAGCAGGTCTGTGGTGCATTGTTTCTTTCTAAAACCAGACTGTGAGGGAGAAATAAGGTTGTGTTTCTCCAGAAACCATACCAACCTGGCATTCACCATCCTTTCAAAAGGTTTGCATGGGGAACAAGTAAGGGCAATTGAGCAATAATGGGTCGGAAGTGTCCCTTCCTTTCCTGGCTTACAAAGGGGAAGTATAATTGCTTCCTTCTAATTAGAAGGGAAACAGCCCTTAATCCAGATATAGTTAAATATATCGAGAAGATGTGAAATGAGTATTGATTGCATATTCCTGATCATATCATAAGAGATACCATCAGGACCAGGTGTGGTGGATCCACATCTCTTAAGAGCACTTTGAAGTTCATGAATGGAAAAGAGCTTATTGTATGGTTCATTATCCATACAGGGATCCATTAAGTTCAAGAGGCACTGCTCTTGAATTTTCCTGACATGTTGAAATTCTAAGGAATAATTGTTAGGGTTGAAAATGTCAGCAAATGTCTTTGCTAGGACATTTGAAATTCTGGCCAAGTCTCCCAAAAGCTACGAGCATACTTATTGATGGCAGTAGGGTTTCGATGGTAGCAACGACAAGCCCGCTTACACTCTGTCACCACTTTGCTGCATTCCTCAGACCAAAAGGGGAGATGGGTCAGGTGGGAAGCAGTTTTGGAGAGGGGCATGGAAGAATTTGCTGCCTGGTTGACATGATCATGGAAGTTCTCCAGGACCATGTCAATGTCGCCCTGAGGGAAGTGTTCAGAATGGTGAGAAAGGTATTTAAACTTTGGCCAATTGGCTTTCCTCGTGTTCCACCTATTGCCTGGTGGAGAAGGAGGGCCACCCAGGCATGAGGTCAGAACAACTGGTAAGTGATTGCTTCCTCTCAGATCAGGATCCACCGACCAGCTGTAATCTGCTCAAGAGTCTGAGGAACAAAGTGACAAATCTACACAGGTAGAGCTGTTGGTCTGGACATGGAAGGATATTGGAATGCCATCATTAAATAATGACACATCCAAGGTCTCCATAAGTCTCACAATCAGATTTCCCTTGGGGTTGTCATTATAGTCTCCCCAAAGGTGGTGTCTTGCATTAAAGTCTCCAACTAGTAGGAATGGGGTTGGGAGTTGGGATGAGATTGACTAATTTGTTAGCCAAATCTGAAGCAACTACTCCTTCACCAGGAGGGAGGTACAGTGAGCAGCCTGTGTATAAACGATTGGTATATACATGAATCGCCACTGCTTGAAGGTCTGTTCTCAAAGGGATTGCTAAGTGAGAACAGTCTCCATGGACAAAAATAGCCGAACCATGAATGGGTTCTGGTATTCTTAAAATATCCCACATAGTGGGGGATATTGAGTAATCGATGAATACCCAATTGGGTCTCCTATAATGCTATACAGCAAGGGTTGTAATGATGAAGCAGGAGTTTGAATTCTTCCCATTTGGAGAAGATCCTTGTAGATTCCAATGAGCAATTGGAAACATATTCATCATTTAAGGGTAATTAAATTTTTCTTTGCACCTGATGAAGGTTACTAGGGTTTTGAACCCTTTTAATTTTTAGGTGTAATTAACGTTTGAGGTATAGGTAGTTTGAATGTTTTGGAGATGGCTTTTTTCTTAGATGGCAAAGTTGTGAATATGACAAGGTGGTTTTTGCTGGCAAAGATGCCTCCAAATATATTTAGTGCTCTGTACTGGTAGGTAGTAATGTCGAGAGATGGTACCGAGTCATTCTGAGAGGTGGTTGGTGGGTTCCCATTCGAGGAACATTTTGTCATGTCTATAGCCAACAAACCAGCATCTGTCGGGGAAGAGAGGGGGGCAGGTACGCTGACCCCCTGTAGACTTGAGATGTATGACTACAGGGCGTTAGAGGACAGGGACTGACAGGCCATGCTATCCCTTGCTCCCCTAAGGGGGATGGCCCTATCAAATCAATTTTGGGCCGCCTGCCTGCTCTCTTAGCAGTCCCCTGTGAAACTAAGAAGGGACCTCTGCTGTAAAGTTGCCCCAAGGGTAACTCCTATTTTGCTGCGGAGCTGCCCTTATAGAGGCTCCAACAAAGGTAAAGGTGAGGGTTTTTTTGGCCTTCTCCATGGATGTAACCAAGATTTCAATACCACTGCCTGTGACAGGCAACACTGACCTCAACAAGGTAACAGCACAACTGGGCCTTTGATTGGCCCTGGCCGTTATTACTGGGTGGGGTGGTATATGCCTTCTCACCAGCCCTTGTGAAAACTCTAACCAAATTCTACATGTAGCATGGTAGGCAGGTCACGATGACTGATCAAACCTGGTGACCGGCTTCTGAGCAGTTAGGGTCGCCAAGCCTAATATCTTGCTGTAGGAGTGTTCAGTCCCATGGTTCAGCTGAGTGCTGGGTCGTGATCGAGAGTTCCATGGGCAGGAGAACAGGCCAACAAAAGGGTAGAGAAAAGGTGATTGTTAAGGGAAGATGGAAGGGCAGGGGCAAGGTGAGGGAGAGTTGGTATAGGAGATTAAGAGTTAGCAAAGGAACGAAGAGAGAATAAGCTAGGGGCAGACCGGGCCTAAGGACACGATATCAACCGCTTCAATTAGGTCTGCCTGACCTAGCCCCTGGACTGATCCTTTGTCCCAGACAGGGTCCTTCACAGGGATGAAATATAGCTTGGAGATTGTACCCACTGAGCCTTGATCCACTACTGGGGAGGATTATCTTCACTTCGGAGTCACATTGGCCCTGTGATCTGGGCCCCATCATGACCTCTCCTCATGAGGTTTCGGGAACTGGATCTTACACCTGATTAAACTTGAGCGGCGGGCATGCTGGCCACCAGTGGGAAGTAATGGTAGACTGGCAGGTCAGCTCCCGAAAACGCCACTGGTCAAGGATCGAAGAATGGGGCCAGAGCCTGCTGTGGGCTGGCCCCGATAGTCCCACTCAAGGGCTTTTCTCTAGCCCCCGTCTCTTTGGGACAGGGGCACATTTTCTTTTGGAAGAGGCTCTGATAAAATATAGGGGTAAAGGGAGAGCCCTTTACAAGCAGGCATATGAGAGGGGAAAGCTGCCCCTCTGTCAAGAAACCTTGAAAGCGGCCCCTAAGACAGCAAAGGAGTGTGGGGTCTCTCCACATAAGAAAGCTGCTTGGGAATGACTCTCCCTAAGATACTTTTGGGTCCCTCAAATGCAGTACTGAGGATCAGCTGTCATCTCCCCAGGGGTTCCCCTGACCTTTTAATTTAAAGGGCAATACCAATGAGGATGTATCCTGTAGAAACTCGTTGTTGTTGCTGATACTCAAGCTGTATGGCCGATCCTGGAGGGATATGGCCTGTACCAGGTTTTCCCACAAAGCCCTCAAAGAGTATATTGTGCTGGTGGTGTGTGTAATTATATGCACTAGTCTTCCTTTATATATTTAATTGTGTGGGGTGCAGTGTTGCACTATGGAAAGGCAGCTGCGATTGGTAACATCCAACCTTATTTGGTACCTCAGGAGGGCTGAATGATGTCCACACAATAGCCTGGCCAGGTGGACTCTGTCCTCATGAAGAATTCAGAAGGGTGGAGGTGAGGGAGCCATGCATGTAGGAGGGTGTGAAGGGGAGTGGATAGAGCAGTGAGTGAAGTATGTGTGGCTAGGTTTCTGGAAGCTGGTTTAGGATTGGTGAGGTGGGAGAGTTGACAGTTTATCTCTAATGTTGTATAAATTAGGTGTTTTAATGTTTCTTTGTGGAAGTGGATGTTCTACAATGTAGTGTCGTGGGTGCTCTGGGTTTATGGAGGCTGCCGCTAGTATTGTGTCTCTCATTTCAAGGTGATCATTGACTTTGAGGACTTTGGTTTTAGTGTGTAGGTGGCCTGTGGGTGTAGTAGCTGTGCGGCCATGATTGTTTTTAGTGCTTTGTTTGGTAAGGTCTGGAGAGTGTTGAAGAATCAGTGAATCACATAGAAAATTTGTAAGGAGAAATCTGTAAAGTAATGAAGCTAGAGAAATTGGAAATGCGTGGAAGATATATAGCCACACATTCTCCTGCATTAGGGCAAGGAGGGCAAACTGTGGATGTTGAGGCTGGGAGGGCATGTGGGGTAGTTTGCATTTATCCTGAGATAACTTTGAGCGCTTTGTTTTGTACTATTTGGAGCTTATCTGCAATGGTTTTAGACAGTGTTGAGCCCCAAGGTGGTGTTGCTTAATTGATACAAATACAGATAAATCATTCGTATAATGTGATTGGCAAATCCTTCTGCTGTTCACAAATGATTTGTTTTAGTGCTTTTAGATCATTGATTTCTTTGTGACTTTGTTGTAAGTTATATGAAGTGAAGGCCATGTGAGTGTCAAGTGCAATTCCGAGGAGTAGCATCATGAGTACTCACTCAAGTTGCTTTGAGAAAAGGAGCTTTAAAATACAGGAGTAGATTAAACATGTGAAAATGCTTGAGCTCACCACTTGGTAATTTTTCACCCCATGCAGTCCAGAAGCGAAAACAGCCACCACAAAAATGTTGATAATGAGTGAGCAAAGAAGAGCAATGCAGGACTCAATGAAGAAATACTTGTTGGCTTCCTTTACTTCTTCTTTCTTCTGTCGGTCAATTTCACGTGACTGAAAAAAAATTATTTTTAAAAATGAAAACCAACAAGAACATCTCTGGTAGAAAGGCTTTTTTAAAAAGAGTTCTGTAAAGAAGTGATAACAGAGAATGAAATGAGGGCATGGTACACAGATCAACTTGCCATAGAGGGGGATTGATTGATTGATTTAAGGTGGCGTGACTACATGGTCATTGTCAATAGTGTTACAAAACATATACATTACACACACACACACAAAAGGTAAGATAAATTTAAGAAGATTATTAAAAAAAAAAATTTAGTAAAAATAATTGAAAATCACATGGCATTAAATCAGTTACATGGTCATTGCAACCACTTTCAAATTTAAAACTAAATAACTAAAATATAAAAATTAAAAAAACAAAACAATGAAACATATGCAGTGCACCTGAGTGGAAAGCTTTAAAATCTCTTGTAGAAAAAAAATCACTGTACAGAACTATGCTGCAATGGGCCCAAACATGATTACCTACTCATATTGCCACCAGCTAGGGTCCATCCACTATGCAGTCAGCCACAATTAACTCCAAGGACTGGACAGGGTTCTCAAAGAAGGTTCTATGTAGGTCAGCAGCAATGATGAACTCTGCTGAGAGGACAGGGTTCTCAAAGAGATCCAAGACTTTGTGCATCTGGAGCTCTTTTCTCAGCTGTGCTAGGTAGTGTATGACATGTTGTAAGTATTGAACACTACAATACTAGTGCAATTATTATGGCTTTTTACAAAATTTTACTTTTTTCTACAAAAAAAAGCTGGTGAAACCAATTTCATTGATTGCAAATGGATTTATTTTAAGCACCAACACCGAGCAACTATTTACCTTTTATTTTCAAGAGCATTAGGTTAATTTGTAAGTATAATTGGTAACACTGAAAGAACAATACTGCATTGGACCATTTCAATGCAGTCACAGCCAGTTGCAAGTCAGTTGGTATCTTGGCTTTAGACTGCAAATAGAATGTTTTCTGTTATTTATAGTGTTTTTGTGTATATCAGATAATTTATTAGTTATTTTAATAGTTTGGTTTTGTATGTTTCAGGTAGTTTTTAAGCTATAAATTAATTAAACCAAAATGGGAAGAGTGATAAGTCCTCAAAGAAAGTGGACAAATAAACACTGAATAAAAACAAAGAAAAAAACAACAAAAAAAATAGGTGTTTCAACTCAAACAGTCAGTGTTATTAAAAAAATTATAATGGTCAAGATTTAAACTCAAAAAGGGTAGGAAAATGTGTTCAAAAAGGAAAAAAACCTCCAAGAACCGATAGAAAATTAATAGTAAAGGCTCTTAAGAAGAGAAGAACATCTTGGAGGAAGATTTCTATTGAACTGGAGCAGATGGTGTTTGTTAGCCTTGCCTGAAAAAACAGTGAATGACAGGCTTTTGGAAGCTAGATTGAAATCATATCACCAGAGAAAGAAGCCATGACTCACAGAAACAATGAATGAATGAATGAATAGTGCCAAAAAAAGATGCTGCAAAGCCCAAACGGACTATCCCGCAGCCAAATTCAAGGACAGGCAATTTGCACAATAATTCTCAATAAAATATTGATATCTAGAAAATATACAAAAATTTAACTATGAAATTAAAATCAATAAAATGGAGGCATAAGAATTTTTAAAAATCATTAAAAGATATAACATAGTATAAAAATAAACTATTAAAGATTCAGTAAGGGATAAAAAACATAGCCTATAGATGAATCAATGAGAGATAAAAAAATCACAGAAACAATGTTGAAGGCACACTTTTCCTGGGCAAAGAATCACCTTGAGTAGACTTCAGAACAATGGGGAAAGGTAAGAATGACACATTAGTTAACCAGTTACCCATAACTCATAAAAAAGCATTAATACCTACTAACTTTAACAGTGCTGCATTTTTGTAATGGCTCCAATCTTTTCAAACCATAAAGTTTATTTGATGATTCATTACTTCAATGGCTTTTCCAGTATTTCTATGGCTGTTCAACTACTTATGTTTTATTTTCTGCTATTGCACGTAGTTTTTTTTGATGAATCAACCATTGCAGTGCTAGATGAGCTAGATGACCGCATGCAGTCTAAGAAGGCGGCCTGGAGAAGAATTTATGGCTGAATGAATGTCTGAGGAAAACAGTAAAATTTCCAACGAAAATCATGGTGTGGAAAACCATTTCCGTGCATGGAACAAGTATAAATAGTTGAGAAAACTATGAACCAAGAAAAGTATATAGAAGTTTTTAAAGGTCATTTACTGCCTCAAATAAGGGAATGGCATGGTGAAAGACCTTGGATATTCCAACAAGACTTGGCCACATGTCATACAGCAAAATCAGTGAAGGCATGGTGCGCACAAAATGGAGTTCAAGTGCTGGAAATTCCCTGAACATGAATCTGATTGAGAGTTTATGGTGTGTGTTCAAAGATGAAATACACCCAGAGCCCATTAAAAACAAACAGAAGCTCATATGGCCTCTCATTGAAGTTTGGTTGAGATCTAAGCGAATCCAGGAAATGTGCAAAACATTGATCAATGCCATGCCAAGAAGTCTTAAAGCACTCATGGATGATGAGGGTGACCAAACTGCTTACTAATGAATGTAGAAGACTTAACACTGTGGCAATATATCAAAATAAATCTATTTGCAATCAATAAAATTAGTTTTATTAGCATTTTTGTAGAAATTCTTTGGAGATTTAGACCCAGAGATTGTATGCCATGCTATGATATGTGTGTGTGTGAATAGCTTTGTAGGTAATGGGGACATGGTTTCAGATGGAGAAATTTCTTGGTATCTGTGTAGTATGTCCTTGGCATTATGCACATGTTAGGCTAGGCAGGTGGGGGTATAGGGTTTTTGTGTAGTGATGTGAGTGGCTTGGGTTTCTTGTACTATGGAGAAATTCTATTTTCTGAAGGTTGGGAGGGGGTTTTAGGCTTTTAGCCTCACTCCTTTTGTTTCATGGTGTAGATGAATAATCAAGGGATAGCAGGTGCAAGTGGTTCCTAGGATATGGAGTCATAGGCAAGTAAGGGATGGGGATAATGGATTGTTGGATTGACCAAATGTGGTTCCTGTGATTTTTTTTTTCTTTTTTCTTTTGCTAGCTCAGGTGACTGCCAGCAAAAACATAGCTTCCAAAATTATAAGAGCTAATAATCAGGCTAAATAGAAAAACAGCGAAACAACAAACCAATAAAACCCATACCCATTAAAAATCAGAAAAAGATACTCTCATGGGACAGAACATGCAGTCACCACCCCAGATAATTACATACTATGGAGGAGGAATGCCTCCTCCCAAAACTCAATCATAATACAGTCTGTTGTGCAGTTCTATCCCAGGATACGGTACAGGTGGTAATGACCCCGTCAATCACATTACTCAAATATGTAGTGTTCATGGATCTCCTCCAGACTAGGACATTCAACCAGTCTTACTGTGTGGGGGACCAAGCAATTTTGACAGAAACACTCCATCAAATGAAATTGTATTCGCAATTGTGTCCATTTTGCAAGTGACAAAATCTGGCTAGAAACCTGTGAGGCCTTGGGAGGAGGGGACACAGGAAAAGTCATGGCAATGCCAGATAAGCCTAAAATCTAGTCAGCCATCTCACATCTTCTTTGTCATGTAACCAAAAGAGCTTTACTGATTCCTATCATGTAGTGAGAAAGAGATAGAAGCTGGTCATATGGCTCAGACTGTACATAGTCTAGTACTCTCATCAGTGCACTCATTTGCTGCAATCCCCGCATATTCAGAAACCCAGCAGAAGAAAATCTAGCCAACCTCACAGAAGCCATGGCACCTAGGATATTACAAACTAGGGAATACAGAGATTCTTCAAATCACTCAAGGGAACTCAGCGAACAATGATGTTATAAATCACAAATGAGGCATGGTGTGCAATGTCCCATACAGGGTGGTATATTGCAATCAGCTCACCTGTTAACATAGATGCAGAGCCTAGAAGCGCCCCATTGGCTTCAAACAGGGAGAGATACTATGGAAGCCAAATACCCTTAGGATTTAGGAGCCATTGATGTACACTAGAATTACTCCAGCATGACATGATGTGTGCTGCAAGAAATTTGAATGCAGTACTCCTGATGAGGTATAACATTTGGGATAAGAGGCATAGCAACAAACATTATGAGGTGGTATCAACAAGAATGGTATCTTTGGCAGAACCAATGGCACCCCCAGATTGAGCTCTTGAAGAGTTTCCTAGGCCTAAACCTTAGGGCAAGATAGGCATCTCACAACGGCACCATCAAGATCAGCTGCAGATGAAAAGAGAGCTACTGAGACTGGGGACACCTGAACCTGATCAGAGTACACTGCATGGCATAAAATGAGCAGAATCTCCCCACCATCCCCAAAAAGGATGTGTGTAAAATACCAGGCCCAAGAGGAGACTGGTGTGGTAAATTGAATCCACCATCCATGTGCACTCAGCAGCAGATGAGCATAACACACATCCGGACTTCTAGCTTAGCACTATTAGTGCACTAAGTGCTGAATGCTACAGAGAGAAGAATATCCATGGTGCAAATACAGGAAACCCTAAGGCTGTAAATGTGCTCCTGCCAGGTAAGACCAGTAAAAAACAAGGACTACCACTTCCATGAAACCAAAGTCCTCAAAATCAAGGATCACCTGGACTTGAGATGAACATAAACACTTACTACAGCCTCCACAAACCCACAACACATGTGAGAACACTGAGCCTCCAAGGAACATCAAGACACCACCTTGTACATAATACCAAACACAAATACTCTAATTGGTCCCACCTTACCCAGCACAAACCAGCCTCTGGAAACATATCCCTGCACAAATCACTCACCACACCATCCAATCACTCAAAAACGACACAACTGCAAACTTGGCCCTCAGAAATCTACCCTTCTGAATCTTCCCTCTCCTGTGAAGACAGGGTACACCTGGCTAGGCTGTGGAGTCGACACCACCCAGCCCCCAGGAGCTATGAGAAGAGGCTGTATGATTCCAGCATGGTTGTTTGTCCAGCCAGCAACACAAAGCCCCATATCATCAAACATATAATGGAAAACTACAGTGCACACAACCACACATACCAACAACATAATATACACATCATGAGGTCCTTATGGCTAGGCCTTTTAGGAACAGGTCCAGGACAAGGCAAAGAAGTGTGCACTACCTTAGTCTTGGTTAAAGACTGAGAGAGGGAGTTCAGATGCTGTTTGAGTTGATGTTCCAGGGTAGGTATGTCAGCCGCATGAAAAAGATATCAAAACATAGTCTATGTAGAGCATAGCAAGAACATCTTCTTGAAGCACCAAGGTGATACTGTGGTAGAGGACTATTTTTTCTTCACTTCAACTCACTTGTGCCCACTCTGATGCCCACCTTTTATTTCAGGTTTCGGTGGAGGATGGAGGACAAAGCTGCCTGGAAGTAGTGTCAGGGCCCCCTTCTTTCACCGAAGACTGATGTTCTCTTTTCCCCCCCGCAGAAGACTAATATAGAGGTTGACAGGAATATAAGTTATATTTGTATTATAAAAGAACAATTGCCGTGCACATGGAGCTATAGCATGGAATATTGTATGTGGTATATAAGTGTATATAAGGAAGGGGAGATATGTAACATCATTGAGGAGCGGGGAAGGGGTAATTTCTTTTCCCCCTTTTCCAGCTCTTGTGGAGTGTGGAGCCGAGAGAGCTCTGCATGGGTGATTTTGGAGACCCCATCTGGCTTCTCCCTGGTCCTCCATTGTTAGCGAGAACAGGAGGCCGGGTCAAATTTAGAAAGACACTAGCCCCCCTCCCCTGAGGAGAGCGAGATGATTTATTTTACCATGTGAGAAGTAAAAGAGACCAACCCCAGGGCAACAACATTGAGGTGGCTTGCAGTTGTGGTTAGGCACAAACCACAGTTGAGAGGGAGAGTGAATAAGATCATCCATAGACCAATAAGCGCATAAGAAAATTACAATACTGTATTATTTACGGTTTCTGTGTATTCTGTACATAGTATTTTTGTGCATACATATTTTTACTATTGCGTTTTCTTGTATATTCTGAGTATAATATTTTTCTGCATACATTTTTGACTGTATTGTGGTTTCTTATTTATTCTGTGTACATATTTTTTGTGAGACTGTATTGGGTGGTGGGGATGTGGTGAGCGAATGTGTGTGTGTGAAGGGCCATTCTCCCACCCCTTTTTTCAATACCCTCTCCTTCCCTCTGTAAGGATGTGTGTATGTGTGAATGGGAATGGGTTTTTATTTATATTTTTTATATATAATATAAAATATTTGACTAAAATGTTTTTTTTTGCCTCTCCCCCAGCTATTCAAAATTTGTAATTTGCCAGGCCACTCTAATAAATTTTACAAGATAGTTTCTTTGCTAAAATTATTTTAACAAACAAATTGTTGATTATTATTGTTTAGAAGGGCCACTCTATTAAATTCCAAAAATAGATAAACATTACCTACCTTTTGTAAAGTGGCTGACATTCTAGATTTGAAAAATATAAATTAGAGATATTGTAAGTCCCATTTGTAAAGAGGAGGGCTTCTATATAGCCTCTTAACATTATTTCGAGCTTGGAGGCGCCATTTTGTTTATAAGTCCTAGGCATTTTGCCCGCTCGAGTGGCGACTGGCAGGACATCCCCCCCTTTGTACCACGTGAGGCCTTTTCTTTTGTTTGTGTATTTATTGACTGTTGTAGTTGCAAATTTGGGGGGTTGTTCAATTTTGTATAGAATTGTTTTTAGGATTGATTGATAGTATTCATAAGATAGGATTAATTGTATATAAATAAGTAACAAGATCTCAAACTTCATCACCACTCTCTATTATTAAACCCCATATTTTTTGTAAGTAAAAGACTGTATATACAATCCGTTTCATTCTCCTTCGATTTCTCACATCCGAAATAGTGTAGGAAGCGGGTTGGAACGATTGGGATTAGAGCATAGATTTTTCGGCCCACTACAGGGATATAGATATATTTTGGTGTTTTTGAATTAAAAGAAATTAACTATTTACATTTCCTTGAGCCTCCTTCCGATCTAACACGCACCTCACAAGTGAGTGAGTGAGCAAACTCTCGTGGCGGGTGGTTTCCGGCCAGAATCATCTGTGACAATACCTATGATGCTCAGGTTAAACAGAATGAGGACAGTACCCCATTGAACAGGAGAGAACACCCATTGCCCATACAGGAAATCAACTTGCAAGAACTCAGACAAGAGGCATCCCCCCCAATACTATGAAGGGTCTCCATGATACTGTATCACCATGTGGTATCATAGGCTTCTCCAGATCAAAAATTCCTGTAACCAACTCTACTCTCCACAAAGAAAGCTATAAAATTCTCCCGTCTCACTGTGCAGAGTTCTCTGCCTCTGTATGCCAGGCTGGCATGAGGGGGTCAGGAAGCTGGGTGGGCATGGGGGACAGGAGGCTGGGTTGACATGGGGGTCATGGGGACTGGGAGGACTTTTCTTCACTCAAATTTAAGATATAATATACCAATCAGGGCATCTTGTGCACAAAGTTTGTAATAAAAGAAATTGATATGGGGTTTTGCCAGCAATCCGCACTCACTTAAGATTCCTTTTATTTCCCATTGAGGAAATAGGGTGGATCTTGGGATCCAAACCATGGGTATCTACAAGGTATGGCATCCATCAAAGGGTTCGGACTCCATCCAATGAATAAAACCACCTGATGTGGCACAACCTCACTGTATTCTGAAATGGTTTCCCACTAGGCTAAGCCTTATCCCAGAAAAAAAATTGTGAGGAATCTCCCCCCAAAAAAGGTGAATCTAGAGCCAAGTTCAAAAGTATGGAAGATGTAGTATAGCGGCAGAGCCTCCTGCAGGTAAAATAGTCCAGGAAGGGCATACAATCCTTCAGATGATAGCCCCAGCAAAGTGATGAGAGGGCATGCAACTACGGGCGGTTTGGGCTGGGATGACATACAACTGCAAATGTTAGACAGGAGGTATGGAATCTACCAGATGTTAACTGCAGCCTGGTTGCCCATGCTAAACCTGATAGTTGATATTTAACATATAAAAAAAGGTGGAAAAGAGAGAAAAATGAATGAAAAATTACACAAGAACTCTCCAATAGGAATTCAGAATAAAGCTAACCAATTTGTCCTAATTATTATTAAAAAAAATACCCTATCTAGTGTCATTTTCCTTTCAAGGCAAACCTATGGCTAATTAAAGATTTAATACTAAATTATCAGTGATGAAGTAAAATAAGGGACATAATTAGATTTAACATATTTTGGGGACTTTTATTTCTTATCAGTTCACAGAAGTCATCACAAATGAGAATTAAAAGGTTTTGAATAGCACAGATAACAACATCTAATATGAGATGAAAATTGCCGCATCTCTGATAAAATCACAACAGTCAGTAAGATTTCCCATCAAAGATCTGATAAGAAAATTGATGGAAGATAAGTGATGACATGAAAAAAAAAGTAATACTGTAAAAGAAATGCCACAAGGTGAAAGAAAAGCATAAAGTGAAAGAAAGACCACAAGGAGAAAGAAATGCTACAAGGTGAAAGAAATGCACAAGGTGAAAAAAATGTCACAAGGAGAAAGAAATGCCACAAGGAGAAAGAAATGCCACAAGGTGACAGAAATGTGATGAGAAAAAATGATTTAAAATGAAAAAAAATGGAATGAGGTGAAAGAAATGGATTGAGGTGAAAGAAATGAGATGAGACGGTGTTTGTTTATTTTTAAGGAGCCCATCTGGTGACTGCATACTTGGGAATAAATCATAGTAATCACACTAGGCTAGATTAAGAAACAAAAAAAAAGTGAAAATACAAAATAATAAACATACAAAAAAAGCAAAGAAACCAGCAACACCCCCCCCCCGAAAAGCAATAAGGATGAAACATGCTCTGGCATTCGAGGGAAGACCACCTCCCTCCGGCACAGGAACATGTAACCTACAACAAAGACACTCAAATAAAATGGAGGAGGCCAGCCTCCTCCAAAAAGTCAGATACTCCACAAGTCAGTGTACACAAACTCACCCTGAGTACAATGGACAAATAGTGGCGACGCCACTCATCCCAATAAGGGACAGGTAACATGTGCGAAGATCACCCAGACTGTAATATTAGACAAGAATGCGGCAAAAGAGTCTGAGGGACAATGCAGTCATCAAAATTAGGTGAGGGTGAGTGCTCCATCAAATGGTGGTGTGCCCCAAAGGCAAGTCCAATTCAAAGATAACAGAAAGTGATCTGAACCTGTTGTGGCTTTAGGGTGTAGAAACATGGTAACAGTCACAGTGCAATGGAACACAGCTTTTTAAGTTTCCCTCCGCCATCTCACATCTTCTTTGCCAAGCAGGCTTGATTCCTGTCATGTAGTCTGTGTGAGGAAGAGCCAAGTGCTGGTCTGGTCACCCAGTCCTCGCACACTCTTTAGCACCCTCATTCCCCACATGTTCAGGAAACTAGAATGAGACAATCTTGATATCCACACAGTGCAGGAAACTGTGCTGTCATATATACCAGGAACCAGGGGATGCCCAGATTCCTTTTCTTAAAATTTTGAGAGACCATCTGGCAACTGCCTAGTAGGGCAAAGGTTGCCGTAGTCACAACAGAGCCTACTACTAGGCTAGATTAAAAAACAAATAATGTGCAGATAACAAGTAACCAAGATAAAAAGAAAGACAAAGGCTAAAAAAACAATAAAAAAAGAAAAGCAAAGAGGGAAGTGCACTCCGGTGTCAGGGGTAGGCCCACCTACCCCGGCACAGGAACATGCAACTTACAAAAAACAGTCAAAGTCTGGCCTCCTCCAAAAAGTGTATATTCCACAAGTCTTTGTACATGAACCAGTCCCAAGTACAAGGGACAAGCGGTAGTGACCACGCTCATCCCACTATTGGGACAGGTATCGTGTGTGAAGATCACCGAGAGTGGGACATTCAACGAGAAGGTGCCGAACAGTCCGGGGGACAACACAGTCTACACAGTAGGGTGTTGGCAAGCGCTCCATCAAATGGCAGTGCGTCCTGCGAGTGTGTCCAATTCGGAGATGATAGAAAGCAACCTGAAGCCATTGTGGCATTGAAGGGTAGGTCCATGGGGACAGTCTCGATGCAATGGCAAATAAATTTAAGTTCCCCCGAACAGTCTCTTACCATATTTGCAAAGCTGCCCGGAGGGCTACCATATTCTAGCCATGTAATCGGTGAGAGGAAGAGCGAAACAATGGTTTGGTCACCCAGTCCTCACAGACTCTGGCGCCTGCATTGGCTCACCCATTCCCCGCAATTTTTACATGGCCAAGAAACCAGCACAAGATAATCTTGACATCAGCCCGGATTGACAAAACCATGGCATCATAGGTATAGCAAACCAGGTGATGCAGAGATTGCAATTCCCCGAGAGCACTCAGGGCACTTTGTAAGTCTCTATAAATCACAATCCAGTCTCCGAACCAGGCATGTCGCGTTATCTCCTGTACCGAATGGTGTATTGCAACCAGCTCGGCCATGAAGACAGACACACAGCTGGTAAAGCCCTGCTGACTTCAAACAATTGGGATACGGTGGGACATAGAACCCTCTGTATATACTGGTATGGATCCAGCGTGACATAAGTACACTCCCAAAAGTGTGAATGTAATACTTCCAGTGCTGTGGAAGCTTTGGGAGCAGAGGTGTGGTCACAAATAGTCAAAAGTAGGTACCTTTCAGGGTGGCAAACTGGGCAGAACCAGAAGCACCACCAGCCTGGGATAAAGTGGATGGTGGAGGAAGTGCACCAATTTAGTCTTGGCCAAGGAAAAACTGAAACCTGTATACTTTGGCTTCAACATAGTGAGAGCTGCGGTTCAATGCCTATTTGAGTCGATGCTCCAGAATTGTCATCTGGGCTGCACCAAGAGATTGAAAGATCATCCATGTAGAGCATAGAGAGAAATCTTCCATGGCACTGATGTAATGCCATTGATAGTCAGGGCAAAGACTGTAACACTGAGGACACTACCCTGCGGAACACCCTCTTCCTGCTAAATTGGGTCAGAGAGGGCTCTCCCCACCTGTATGCAAAATTGACAATCCTGCAAAAAATCTGAGATAAAGAATGGGAGGCATTCCCTCTCCTCCATCGTGTAGAGAGTCTCGGAGGGGAAGGGTAACTTGAGGAACCCTGGAAGACACCCTCAGACCACCTTCAGGGGTGTTGCCTCCTGTAACTGTGATGACACACAGTGGAGGCATGTGGGCATTTCACTTTACGGGAAATGGTCACACTGCGGGAGACTTGATTTTAGCTGAGGTTGAGTGTGAGCCCTCTTTATTGCCAGCTCTAACAGGGAAGCACCCAGGGTGAGTAGAACCTGCAGAAGGGTCCTGAATGGGCTTGGAAACATCTGTGCACATAGACCTGGAGGAGCCAGTAGCAAAGCGTGTCTTTTAAAATTGAGGCTTAAGACATCCCATGCATTACTGGATGTGCCAGGATCAAGTCCTTGCAAAATGAGAGATTACTCACTTCCAAGAAGTGTGGTGTGTCTCTCCACAATTGACACACTTATCATGTAAGGCCTCGGATCAACTTACACAGACTTCATGTAAAACTGACTTTGCATGTCTACATGAGTGATTTGTATGGTTGAAGTGGTGGCAGTCATATCACCTCTGCAGCAGTAGCATGAATGCAGTAGCGCCACCAAAAGGCACATGTTGATTCAGGGAGTCTTTCATGGTTGAATGTAATGTGAAAAAGAGTTTAGGGGTGGGTCTCAAGGCTCCCTGCTTTCCGATCATGCATTTGACCTTGACCACCCCATAGTTGGCCAGCTCTAAGGTGATATTTTCTATGAATTAGTCACATGAACCACTCCTTTCACAAAGTTCATGGTAGAGTGTGGGATCACTCACCAGCAAGGGTCTGATGCATTCACCATAAGGCTCCCATCTGAAAACCAGGTCATCTTCAGCTTTCTACCAATCACTTACTAATGCTCTCCTCTGATTGATCATGTTGCACTTGGCCAACATGTTGGCATCAGTGGAGTATTATTATTATTGGCACATAAAAGGCAAATGCTGCGTAGGTCCAGATGGACAAACTCGTAGCCATTTTCAAAAAGGGTTCGTTAAATTTCAAATATTCGTTAAAAAACATAGACTATGGTTACAAATCTAGAATAAAAACGAGTAAAACCGTAGAAAATAAAAGGGAGTAAAATCATAGAAAAATAAATGTCTCTAAAATATAGTAAAATCAAAATAAAGTAATGACATGTCTATCTCATTCTAAAAATAAAATACTAAATTTCCTTTAGTAGATTTGTTTCTGATAAATATTTGAGCACTTTGTTCATATTAAAGGTGTTCTCGTACTCAGAAAGGATACTTCTCAGGGCCTGCTGAGAACGCATCCCTTAGGGTTTGGAAGCGTGTGCATTCGGTGAATAGGTGGAGTACGGACATTGGTACTCCACAGGGAGTGCACATTGGAGGCTGTTGATGGCTTTCCATTAGAAAGCCATGTGTTAGGCGACAATGCCCAATTCTCAGCCGGCATAGGATAACATCCTGAGTACGGGTTCTAGTAGTAGGTGATCAAGGGAGAACTGACTGTTTGATGGTGTGCAGTTTGGTCGGGGAGGAGTTCATCCCATGTCCTCTGCCACTGGTTGACCACATATTCATGGATATGTCATGGATATGTGGCACAGTGTCTCGGAAAAGAAGAGGGGCAGGGGTGGTGGTTGCTAGAGATGCTGCTATCTTGGCAACAGTGTCCGCTCTCTCATTCCCTTTTATACCAATGTGGCTAAGTAAACCAGAAAGTGTTTAAAGCCAGTGGACTAAAAAATGTTCGGTTATCTGTTAATAAGGTGCCCTGATGTAATTGAGGCTCAGCTCACTGTACCTGCAACTTTGGTTTTAGTCTAGGCCACCATAACCAAGGGTACCTCAGTGCCAGATGTGCCGATCTTGGCCTGGTTGCTTGCCCTTAAACATACTAACCGAAAATTTGCAGGTGGTTTTACTGCCATTTGAATCCTTTGCAATTATATTACAGTAAAAGAAATTTTGATCTTGCCTAAATTTACAATTCCTGCAGCATGTAGGGAATTTAATAACTTGCAGGATTTTACTGTGAGCCCCTATATATTTCTAAGGCCTGAATATCATCTTCAAAGACATCACATATTATTTGGTATTATGACTTACAACCACCTCACCCAATTCTAATATTAAAACTGAAAAGACAAACATACATGAAGATATAACAAAGCATGTTATTGGCTAATTAGTCAAACAATTCATGTGCTTATCATTTGCAGATATAATATATCATGTTATTGGCTTCTTGGGATAGGTTGTTGTGTGAGCGTCTTTGATTGCCCGGATGATCAATTCCATTTTCAAGTTCTTGATCGGCATTCTTATCATTTGCCTCCTGATTCATCATTCTTCTGTTATTTAGAGCTTTTTGATTAGTGTTGATGCATTGTGATCTTAGTGTTTTTTAATTAATTTCTTTGTGTAGGCCATGAATGGTCTTTTGCAGTCTCCTTCTTTTCTTATGTTCTTATAATTACCGCATTGTGTTTAATGATTTTCAATTAGTTAGTGCTGTGCTCGGCATTCACCGGCAGTCTCGCTTGCAAGTACCAAATTTTATTTGTAGCTCATTGCTCATTTCAGCTTCAATTAAATTTTGCCTTATTCTATTTATGGCTTTTTACTTGTTTATTTTGTCCCACCCGCATATTTATCGCCTTTTATTTTTACTTGCGTTTATATAAACTCGCTTTTAATTTTTTTTTCTTTTTACTGCATTTGTATATTGCTATCTATTTATATTTGTATATAGCCATTTACTTCTATTGCTTAAATATTAACTTGCTTTTTCCTTTTCACTCCATTGATTCATTTGTTACCACGTGCTGCTCTTTGTCTTCCTTCCTTATTTGACTCGGTTACCATTCCCTGACTCGCATCGTCCTGGCTAACCTTCCCCCACTCCCACGCCTCTCCTCAGCGAACCCTCCCACACTTTTTATGAGTCAAGTTAGGGTTAAGTTTTCCTGTCTGTTACGTTCTTCATAATTCTCACCTTTGCTCCCTCCTTTCCTCCCCACTATGTATGATAAGAATTCACTCCTCTTTAAACTAATGTCTTTTGCCAGCTACATACATGAAGATAAAGGTATCTCTCAAACTCGCCCGACTAGGAGGGGGCCCCCAAGACTTTCGGCGTCCCTTAGGAACCTCTTTCGCCCTATCATTCTTCCTCTACCCAACATCTCCAAATCTCCCCCTTCCTCCTGTGCTCATCAATAGGCACTGTTGGTGTCTCTTCTGAACATTAGGAGCCTGACCAATAAGTCAAGAGTATGTCCATGACCTCATTCGCACTGGGGTTTCCTTCCTTGGCCTTACCGAAACCTGGCTCGAGTCTGATTCTGGTTCATGCACTGCCCTTGCATCCCTCTGGGTCATTCTTTTCTGCATGTCACTTGGAACCACTGTAGAGGGAGAGTTGCATTGATTTTCAACTCATCCTTCTCCCTGAACTCCCCCCCCCCCCCTTCTAGACTCATTTGAGGCTCTCATTGCTGTGCCCATTCTGACTATTGTGGTCCTTTACTGCCCTCCCAGCTCGTCTCCGGCCTTATTTCTCGAGTTCAGTAACCTACTCTCCAACCTATCCTCTACTGATTCTCTCCTTATTCTTGGTGACTTCAATCTTCCTAGCCACAATGAGACTTTTTGTGCATTCATTGACATCATCAACCTCTTCTCTCTTACGCAACATGTGTCATCCCCAACACACATAGATGGTAATACCCTGGACTTAAGTCAACTCTAATCTAACAGTAATGACCTTTCTAATATGATTTCTGACCACTTCTTGGTCAATTTTAAATTCTATATTCCCTACCACCTACCTCCTTGCTCATCCTGAGATCCTACTCCTTTCTGGCGACTATCATCAATTGATACTACTTCTCTCTATAACAATGTTGTTTCTGCCCTACCTCCTATTAATACTACTGCTTCACCTGACCAAACCTTAAACTTTCTGCACCAATCATTACTCGCCTGCCTTCCTTGATGCGCATGCCCCCCTTAACACTCCTTCCTCAAACCGTCATCACCGCGCCCCTTGGTTAACCATGGAACTCCTTCATTCAAGGAAGTCCTTACGAGCTCATTCATGAGCCCTTCATAAAGCACGCTCCCATGGGCAGGACACAACCCCCCCCCCCTCTCACTTGCCTAGCGCCTTGCTACTTCAACTTATTCTTCCAAATTAAAATTAGTGCACAAGCTTTTGTCTAAGAGCAAGAATGACCCTCAGACTATCTTTTGCATCCTCTCTCATCTTTCCTCCCCTAGCCCCATTTTTCCCACCTCTCCCCTCATCAACCCCTCTACTCTTTCTAATTTTTTTCTCTGAAAAAGTTATTAACCTTACCTCAGTCATCTAAACAAGCCTATGCTGTTCTCCCTGACCATACTCCATTGTGGCTTAATGTCCTCACTCAGGCTTCCTCTGAGGAAGTAACTGCCCTGATCGCACACTCTAACAAATCTGGATCCCCTAATGATGTCTTTCCACCCCTAAACTCTTCCACCAAATTCTCCCTGCTGGCTTCCCACTGATTCTTCATCTCATTAACACTTCACTTGCCACAGGGGTGGTTCCCTCTTCCTTCAACCATGCCTCAATTTGTCCTATCCTTTAAAAAAAAACACACCTTAACCCTTCTGAACCATCTAGCTATCACCCTATCTCGCAGCTTCCATTCCTCTCTAAGGTCCTCGAGAGAGTGGTTATCTCTCGCCTTAATGACCATATTTCTAACTGCAATATCAATGAAATGTACCAGCTGGAGTTCAAAGTGAGGCACTCTGCTGAAACCGCTCTTGTTAATGTTTCAGGCGGTTTACGTAGAGCAACCAATAGGGGTTGTATGTCTATTCTAGTCCTCTACTCTTCTTTTGACAGAATCACCCACACTGTCCTTGATCATCTTCACACTTTCCTTGGTCTCTCAGGCACTGCACTTGATTGGTTCCACTCATACCTCTCTTCTTGCACTCAGTCAGTTGCGCTTGATAACCTCTCCTCCAAGCCCAGATCCATTCATTATGGGGTGCCTTAGGGCTCAGTCCTTGGTTCCCTCCTCTTTCGCCTCTACTTACTTCCTCATGGCTCCCTTTTTCGCGATTTGGGCCTGTCCTTCCACCTCTATGCTGATGACACTCAGATATACTTTCTCCCAATCAATTACCAAGCTCCTTTCAGCCTACACCTCTATAAACGAATGGTTGTCTGCCAACTTTCTCAAACTTAACCATGATAAAACTTAAGTTCTCCTTGTTAGTACCACTTTGATGGTCGAGAAATCTAAAGCTCTCTTCCCCTCCCTTAACCTTGGGGAAACCAATGATCGATGAAGCCTTGAGACTGCTATTCATGCCTTCATCACCTTATGCTTAGACTACTGCAATTCTCTTCTAGTGAATCTCCCTTCTTCGTCACTTCGCCCTCTACAACTAGTTCAAAACTATGCTGCCCAGCTCCTCCTTCGCCAACCCTTGTTCTCTCCTTCAATGCATCTGTTACACGAGCTACACTAGTTACCTATTCGCTTCCGTACCCACTATAAAATTCTTCTCATCACTTACAAGGCCCTAAACCTTGAGGCTCCACCTTATCTCTCGTCTGCCCTTTCCTGTCGTCAAACTCCTCGGGCACTGCGGTCTAACCTCGCTCCCAACCTGAACACTCCTTGTTCTGTCCTCTGCTCGATGGGTGACCATTCCTTCTCAGTTTGTGCTCCTAGACTCTGGAATGCTCTTCCTGCCGAAGTCCAATCCTCTCCTTCCCTTGCTACTTTTAAACGTCTCCTGAAGACTCATGTCTTCAGAATTGCCTTCTCTTCCCTGTAAACTTTCTCTACACTCGCTACACAACTTGCGCTCTGGGAGGGGTAACAGCCCTGAAGGGCGCATTATAAATACCTATTATTATTATTATATTATTATAGTCAGGCCAAAAGTTGAAGAAAATACAGCTAATGGTGTACAAAGATTGAAATTTAGCAAAATAATAACATATTTTCACAAAATGAATAACTACCTTATTATTAAGTTCAGGAAGGTGAAAATGACATCGGTGAGCATCATTTTAAGAATTAAGAATATTTAAGTCTTTGAAAATTCAAAAATCTTTAATGTCTTAAAACAAATATTATCCTACCCCATACCTAATACATGCCCTAGCCAGTGGGCTGTCAGCCCTCGCACCAAGTAGGGACCTCCCAGTATACACTCCCACTCAACTAAGGCTCATAACAGGATCAAAAGGTATAAGGCAGCCAGAACCTCTGCAGATAGGAGAGCAAGTGTGGAAAGGGGTATGAGGGTATGTAATAAAGAGAAGTAAAGATAAGCAGGTCCACTATCGAGTAGAGTGGGTGATCACCTACTATTATCATACACCCTGGTGCTAAATGATCTCAAGATGCCATGCAGTCCACCAAGGCTGCTGCACCGAACTCTATCCAGGTGGGAACAGTGCTCCTGGTACAAACTGTGGGTATAAAAGGTTGAGGGAAGAACCTAATAATAATAAATAATACTAAATGATAATACTAATAATAAAAATAATACACAATAATAATACCTAGTAATATACAATAATTATAATACATAATAATGATAAATAATCAAATAATAACAATAATAAAATGATTGCCGAAATGGGGCAAGGGGAAAGTGCCCCAACAACTTTTCCAGAAGGATGTATAGGGCCTTCAGGTACCAAGTATAACAGGCTGCGCGGGGTAGCCCCCTGTGGAGCAGAATGTCAGTAAGAATAAAATCTATAAGGAAAATGGTGGCAGATATAAAGCCACAGCTCCAGCAGAGATTGGGGCACAACTGTAGGCACTGGGGCTAGAAGGATTTGCTGCCCTTCCAGGTCCCCCCCCCCCCTGCATGGAGACAGGAGCGTTTGGATTGGCTATGTGCATAATTAAATGTGTAAAGTGCTAGCTGCCGTAATGGGCAAACTAAGCGCATCCACCAATATGCAGCAAGCATCCTCTATATGTTGAAGTTTTGTTTCCACTCTTGTTCAGATTGAACTTGGTCCTAGGTGTTCAATGCTCAGTGCCTTATCCAATAAACTAAAGAGATCTACAAAAGTTTCTGTCACTCACATTGGCAACCTATGTCCACCATAAGAGTACCATGGTCACCTCCATATTATGTTTCTCTGCAAAACCCTTTGGTAAATCTAGAGAATAGCAGTCATTCTTTACAGACCTTGACCAGAGCAGAATGGAGGTAGAGATTGTGTGGCATAATGACAGCACCGATGATTCCAACTGCCTGCAAAATGGCCTTGTGGTTACAGTTCCGACACCCAGGTACGAAGAGTCCTCGTAACACTTGGGTCTGATCAGGTCTCACAACTCCATACTCATACCCAAATGTAATGGCCATCATTGTGATTAAGAAGCCAAAGAAGGCCTCGAGCTTCCTCAGACCATATCGATCAAGGGCAAGAAATGTGAATGTGTCAGCCACAGTTATTAACACACCAGCCCATAATGGAATTCTGAAATACAAAGTTGGGAAAATTCAACATAAAGAAAAGTTTACTTAAAATAAGAAAATATATTTTCAATTGAGGATACAGGGGAAAACCTAGTATAGACCCAAAAGGAACAGATCACTTATAAGCAAAATAATGAAAAGAGAGATAAGAAAAAAATATGGAGAGAGAACAAAGGTTGAATAGTCAAGAATAATACAGACTGCTAAAACTAATCTTGTTAACAAATCTAAAATGAGAATCGACACATTTAAAAAATTTTAGGATTAAATTTGTAATTGGAAAACAAGTCAGAATAAAATAGAATAAAATTATGGAGATAAAAAACATGGAATGGAAATCAAATGGCTGAAATATAAGCATTAGATGTGGCAAACTTGGACTAACAACTGCACCAAAACAACAAGCAAATTTTATTAAGAAAATGTTCTGGGTTTATTTCGTCTGGCAGTCACAAACTGAAGATATAACTGCAAAAAAAAAAAATGGTAAACTATTCAACCACAAACTATAAACAAAAACAATGACAAGATCGATATAAGGCATGGTGAGCAGCTCCAGGGAAGCCAGGCCTCCATCAAGGACCCAAGAACATCACCAATAATTTAAAAAGCAAGCTACAAGAAACATCTGGTGTGTAGGAGCCATCCCCCAGACAAGAAGTAGCAAGCAAGTTCATTACAGTACTGAGAAAAGGACCATGAACGAAGCTTACCCAAACTAAGGAATTTATCATGGATTGTTTGGTGCCCAAACAATTTTCAAGTGTTTGAGATGGCTCTCTCCAACCTCATGCAGAATCAATGATCTCACAAGAACTCAGAAAGAAAAGGGTAAGGTGTGCCCTCATTGCCACAGTATCATAGACCCCCAAATCAAAAACAGCAGCAAAGTGCTGCCTATGAAGGAAGGACTGGTAGCAAGCATGCTCCATTCGGAACAGAGCATCCAATGTGGAGTGTAACTTGCGGAATCCACACTGTGCAGAGGAGAGGCAACCTCCACAATTCACAAAATAAACTAAGCTAACGTTTACTAATTTTTCCATCAACTTGTACACAGAGAAAGTTAGCTTCGGTATTACTATACCGAGCTCGGAGGTGCCAGCCTTTTTTGGGGGTAAGACCTAGGCAAAAATTGTGAACACTCGAGTGGCAGCCGGCAAGACTTCACCCCGAGGGTATCACATGAGGCCTTTTCTTTTGTTATTGAATACCAGTGTGGTTGTTAGGCCTCCTTGGTACGATTTCGTATTATTTCATCTCGTCTTTTGTATATAATAATGTTTGGTAATAGGATTGTTTTTTGTATATATATCAAGTTCTCAAGTATAATTACCCTCCATATTTTGGGGCGGTAAATAAAGGACTGTACATACAATCCATTTCATTTCTCCCTCGATTTCTCACATCCGACTTAGTGTAGGAAGCGGGTTGGAACGGTTGGGGTCATAGCGTAGGTTCATTTAACATGAACCCTTAAATGCATGTGACAATACGGCACCGCCAGTTGGAAGTCAACACCCATTCAAGCAACCTGGGTAAACTTGAAGATCCATACCCCGCAAACCGTATTATGGGTTGCTATATGGGGGGGGGCATAGTTCCCCCCCCCCCATTTCCCCCTGCTCGCTACACTCACCCTCAGGAACAAGTAATAAAACAAGTTAATCACACAGTTGGGAGAAAACATGTTAGGAGGTAAAATAAATATTATGGGAATGCGAGCAGGGAAGCTCACGGGGTATGTATCTTCAGAATTACCGAAACCTGGCCTCCTCCAAAATCAAGGCCAGGACAAACATCAAATTCATTGTGAAGCTCAGGTGAGAGAACAGCCAAATCATTGACTCTCTGGAACAAGTTTATGGTGACTATGCCCCAAAGAAATCAACAAAGTCGTTTCAGAAGTGGAAGAAATGAGATTCAAGATGATCCCCGCACTGGCAGGGCATCCACATCAGCTTGTGTGGAAAACATTGATGCTGTTCGCAACCTGATTGAAAAGGATAGATGAATAACCACTGAATCAGTAGCATACACACTCAACACCTCTGTGGGTTCTGAACATGCAATTCTGGTCGAGGGTTTGGGGCTAAGCAAGGTTTCTGCTCGATTAGTTCCTAGGCTGTTGCGCCCAGATCAGCAACAAACAAGGGCAGATCTTTCAATGGAAATTTTGAACAAGTGGGATGCAGACCCTGAAGCTTTTATGCAGAGAATTGTGGCCTGGGATGAAACATGGTTCTACCAATATGATTCTGAAGATTGCTGGTTGACCTCCTTGAGAACAAGAAAAATATTACAGCTGCTCATTATGAAGGTGTTTGGAGAAAACTGAAAGAAAATCACAGAAAAATACCCTAGGAAGCTGCATCGGCACATTCTCTTCCACTATGACAATGCACCTGCTCATGGCACTCGGAAGACAAGAGCTATGCTACATGAATTGAGGGGAAATCAGCCAACATCCACCTAACAGCCCTGATTTAGCCCCATCCAACTTCTTTGTTTCCAAACCTGAAAAAATCATTGAAAGGTACCCATTTTCCATCAGTTAGAGATATAAAAAAGAGCTGCTTTGACATGGTAGGAATCGCATGACCTTCAGTTTTAAACAGATGGACTAAAAGGCTGGTATCAATGTTTGCTGAAGTATATTGACCTAAATGGAGCATATCCTGAAAAATAAACATGATAACTTAGACCATTTTTTGCAACTGTTCTTTTTCCAGGAACCTTTTGAAGCGCCCACATAAATATAAAAAAGGTGATGGTACACAATACAAAAATATAAAAATAGAAATAAATTATATATTAATTTTTTTAAAAAGGTGATAGTACAATACAAAATCAATAGACTGATACGACTGATTTTTCAATAACTTCTTCTATCCTCTTTTTGACCCCTTGGGATTAAGGCATAGCCCTAAGGCCATTCCTGTCTCCAGACCAGGTCCCAATCCAACTATCAAACCTCTCCTCCTCACTTTTTTCCCCTTTTTCAAAAGTCTCAAAACTTTGGGCCATGACTGTACATAAACAAAATAATTATGAAACCAGCACAAAACAGATCACACATTGATAAAAAAAAAACATACAACCTAAATTATTCAAAGGAATATCAGACTGCATTAAAAGGAGAAACATACCCTCCAAAAAACAGCATACACATCCAACTGCTCAACATGCATATCATCAAGTTAATATCAAAACAACATAGAGAAAACTGGAAACACTATTTAAGTGCACTAAAGCACAAACAACTCTAGAGAACAATTAAGAAAATAAATACATCACAACTCAACCTCCGGCCCCCATTCACAAATCACTGATCACCAGAAACAACAAAATAGCCTCACCAAAACACTGCAACACCCAATGAAAGACTGCTTCACCACCAGCTTCTTACCCCCACATATACAAAATAGACAAATCCAGAACCATCAAAAAGACACGTATCACTAAGGATGGTGAGTATTTTAAAAAGTAAATTAATGTTTATTCCAATTAGGAGAAAAATGATACATTATTATTTTATTATGGACAAATATTTGATTAAATTTAAGATTTTAAAAATCTTTCTCACTGTGATAACAGAGGAACATCACATTCTTCACTGAGTTTTCTTTTCCCCTTTTATTATGTGAGCACAAATGTGTCATCCCTTCACAATGGTCAATTTTACTATTTGCCTATTTGGTCCTCAATTAAATTTATGATTCTTTTTCAATCATCTGTATCAAAACAGATTTTGAAAAGTCAAGAAGTGAATTATTGACACCCTGCCTATACTTGACCACAAAATAGGCAATGAGCATCGCTAAGTCTAATTCCAATCAATAGCATATCTCTTTTCTACAATGACAAGTGACAACCGCACGGAATCACTGCTCCAAGTAGACTGCTTGCCGGTGGCAGCGCCAACCCGCAAACCAACGCTGATATCCCATATGCACATGTGACAGAACTGCGCACACCATTGCAGATAGTTATTAATACAGGTTAACACTCTGGTCCTCTTTTCTTATTTTATGAAGTTTATTTTTTTAATATTATATTCCACGTACATATACATTTGAATGACATACACTTTATACAGAGCGGTTACCATTTAGGCGCAGTGGAGTCACTGTGGGATTGAGTTATGGTTCTAGTTCTTACTAACTGTAGCCCGCAGCTGCTCAGTAGAGGCACCTCTCTTAGTGAGGCAGTCTGGCAACTGTTGACCCTTGTCAACCCAGGACATCTCAGTGATCTCGCAGCTTTCCAACATATCTTGCAACACAGCTATGTCAATTCTGAGTCTCTTGTTGTCAATGTGTTTATACGAATACAGAGCTTCAACGAGGCTCTTATTGTCCACATAGCACTTTATTCTTAGTTTGTCACACCAAGATATCTCAGACAAGAGACTTGCTAGATGGTAGTCTCAGTGCAGTCAAGTAAGGCGAGAGATTCTGCAGACAGGGTCGACTAAACTATCCAACGGATCTTTCTGCTCTGCCAATAGATGGGGCATCTTGTTCCACAGTCATCAAGCAAGAAGATTACAAAGCATCCTTGAGAACAACTGCCAGTCAGGTTAGCAAAAGAAGCATCCGCGAAACACTCAATATAACAATTGTCAAGTTGCTGCATCGTTGGAAAGTGCAGTCTGATGTTACCAGTGGTAACACGTAAGATGACTTTGTTGAGTCTCAAGAGGTCAGCAACAGGGGGAGAGTTAAAAGCTACGTTCAACTCACAGACATCAAATGCAATGTTAAGCCTGGTATGGGTAGCAATCCAGTTAAGCTGTCATATCAGTGCACGGTACTCAGACTTTTCTGAGTCTGACAGCTCATGGCTCTTTACTGCAATGGGTTTCAATGAACATGTGTACTGAAACTGGTCTACAGCAATGTCACCATCACTATCAGAAACAACATTCAAGCTAACATACTTGAACGCTTTTGATGCTGAGCTACCAACCAGGAAGATTTCGCTCAATTTGCTAATCATATGTTGCTCAAATTCTGTAGTACCTGCCCAAAGGAAGTCATCAACATAGACACACATTATGCCATCCACCCTTCCATGACAACACCAGTAGAACAATGCAGAGTCCAGCTTGGACATAACGACTCCCAGGGCGAGTAATTCTTCCTAGCCACACAGATACCAATGTTGAGCAGCATTAGATAGACTGTACAAGGTTTTCTTAAGCTTCCACAGCTTACCGTTAGCATACTCTGGAGGAGGACAAGGGTAGATGACTCACTCAATCTCATTACCTTGTAGGTATGCAGCCTTCAGGTCAATGGTATGGGAAGAGTGTGGAGGAATTCTTCAGGGAATTTGAGCGGTATTGCAAGCTCAAGTACCTGGAGAATAAGGCATATTGGGTGAACGTATTAGGAGAGTGCTTGGAAGGGGAGGTGCTAGAGTTTTTCCGCGTGATCACGAGTGTGGGTGAGCCAAGGTATGAGGTGGTGAAGAAGCAATTGATTAGGCAAGTGAAACGAATGAAAGAGAGTGTGAAGTATAAAAGGGTGAATGAATTTGAGAAGGCTTGCATGGGAAAGAATGAAAGTGTGAATATGTATGCGTATAGGCTTGAGACTATGGCGAGAAAGAGGTATGGTGATGATAGTGTGAATGACTATAAGCAATTGGTGAGAAAGTTCCTTGATACGGTCCCACGAAAGATAAGTGAATGGCTGAATGTGGAGAGAAAGGAGAGAATGAGGCTGACAGGTGAAAGGTTGGTGTGGGAGGAGGAGTTGGAAATGTTGTAACAACAAGGAAAGAAGGTACCCTAGGAGACCTTACGGTCCATTCAAAGAGGGTACCTTTGGACTAGCAATCGAGCGGGCACAAGGCTGCTCAATTGTTTTGCGTCCCTAAATGGCCACTTTTCAAGACTTTGTCTAGTCTTGACTTTAACTGGTTAACAGATTCACTGTTGACAACTTCCACTGGAAGTGCGTTCCACTTACCGCAGATACTGTAAGTGAAAAAATTTCCACACAGATTGCAGTTGTAACGCTTCAGTTCAAGTTTGAAGCCGTGATTGTGCGTTCTGTTCTCACTCAGTGTGAAAATATCCCGGTAGTCAACATTGTCGAACCCTCGAAGTATTTTGAAAACTTCGATGAGCTGACCACGCTGTCTACGGGTTTCCAGCGAGAACAGATCTAACTCCCTTAGTCTATCCTCATAACTTTTATGTCGGATAGAGGGAATCAGCTTGGTTGCCCTGGCTTGTACGCGTTCCAATCTCGCAATGTCCTTTCGCAATGAAGGACTCCAAAATTGTACGGCATACTCCAGGTGCGGTCGGACAAGTGAGTTGTACAGGCACAGTACAATCTCCTGGTTCCGATAATCAAACTGGCGCTTTTATGAGGAAAGTGACTTAGACAAGGATGGATGGTACAGTGTGAATGTTTCGGGTAAGAAGCCCAGGAGCTTTCCTCCACCCCAGCAGTTTGTCAGTTATCGGGATACCTTGAGGGCTGCACCAGCTGGGGTGATGCCAAGCTTCCTGGTCCAGCAGGCTGGATAGGCGAATGGACAAATGGAAGGGAACAGATGAGTGGTAAGCGCGTGAATGGGTATGTGAGGAATCAACCAAGGTATATCCCAGCAAATGAGAGACCGAATGGTGTGAAAAAGATTATGGAATGTTGTAGGTGTGGAAGGAAGGGGCATATGTTGGCGGAATGTAGGTTGATGTCTGGTGCATGTTTTGGGTGTGGTAAGAAGGGGCATATGATAAAGGATTGCCAGGAAAGTGTGAAAGAGTGCTTTGAATGTAAAGAAAGAGGCCATTTGAAGAAAGATTGTCCGAATTTGAATGGTGGAGCAAATGCTGGGGGAAGTGGAAGATATGCATGTGGTAACTGTGGAAAGGCCAGTCATTATGAAAGGATGTGTTATGACCAGAGGAATGTATGTAGCTATTGTGCGATGGAAGGACATTCAAGTGAAAAGTGTTGGATTAGGCTGAGAGCACAAGGTGTGAATGGAAAGTCTGAAGCGGGGAAACTGAATTGTAAGAGGGTACCTGATGAAGTATCCTCTGGGTGCATGAGTGCGAGTAATGTGTTGTAGGTCTGTCTAGCGTGAAAGTTCTGTCTGGTATGAAGTATGAGTGTCTGAGTGTGAAGGTTGAATTGAACGCGATTGAGTGCTTGGCTTTGATAAATTCTGGGTACAAGACAAACTTGGTATATAAGGACGTGTATGACAAGTGGAGTGAAAAAGCCCTCCTGCCTGAGTGTAAAGGTAGATTGGTAGGGATTGGTGGTAAGAAAGTACCTGTGATTGGAATGATAAGGTCAGCTGTTCAAGTGCATGGTATGTTGATGAATGAATGTGAATTCTCTGTGATTAATAAGGTGAGTAGTGAGTATGGCGTGATTTTGGGGTATGATTTTATGAAGGTGAACCGTATGGTTGTGCATCCTGCGAGTGATCAGATTGAAAGAAAGATTGGTAAATATGGGGTGTATAAGTTGTATGTAGGAAAAGATGGTAGTGCTCTGAGTAGTGTGTTTACCAGTATTGAGGTGACTGCTATGGAGAGGGTAAGGCTTGTGAAGGGTGAAAGGGTGTCTGTTTGAGTAAGTTGGAGTGAAGATTTGAGTTTGGATATGGGTAAGAATGCTGTGTTATTCGATGGAAAAGATGCATGTAATAAAGTAAGGTGTGTTGCTTCTGTTTGATGGCTTGATGAGAATGAATGATCCTTTTGTATGTATGCAGGTGGACCCCAAAGTGAAAGAGCAGGTGAGGGGGATCCAAGTCGGAGATGTACTGGGTCACCTCTCCACTGTCAATGAGCTAGGTATGGATGATAGCACGGATGTCAGGGTAAATGCTGCAAATGAAAAGACGTGTGAATGGACATATAATAATGGAAAGGATGGTGGAATTGGATGAATGTGAGACTGAGTATGAAAAGGATGTGCATCAAATGCTGTTTGAATGCAAGGGGGTCCTCAGTAAGGGCGATCTGAATTTCAGGGTTGCGGAGCTTCCGGAATTCCAAATTATCCTGAAGGAGGACAACCCAATCTATCAGCGACTGAGACATTTCCCGCAGCCAGTTGCTGATGAGATTGAGGAGCAGTGTGTGGAATTAGAATGATTGGGGGTGATTGAAGAAAGTGAGAGTGCATGGAATAGTTTGATTGTACCTGTACATAAGCCGGATGGAAGATCGTATCTGTGTGTGGATTATCAAAAGGAATATGAAAGAAAGGTTTCCGATGTGTGTGGTATCTGAGTGTATGTATAGTATGCATCGGATGAAGTGGTTTACAAAGCTGGATCTGGTACAGGGGTATTACCAGATGCCCATTGGCCAATCGGTGACTGCCTTTTCCTCTACGGAAAGGCATTATCAGTTCCAGAACCTCAGCTTTGGGTTGGCTAAGGCTCCCAGTGCCTTTCAGCAGGCAATGAATGTTGTGTTGAATAAGTTTGCAAGTAAGAATGTTATTGTGTTTATAGATGATATTTTGATTATGAATGAGAGTTTTTGAGGAGCATATGAGATTGGCAAATGATGTGTTGAGAACGTTGGAGAGTGTTGGTGTAAAGGTGAAAGTAGCGAAGTGTGAATGGTTTGCGAAACAAGTGGAATTCCTTGGGCATATGGTGAGTGAGAATGGGTTATGAAAGTCATCAAAGTATGTTGAGAAGGTGCGAATGTTTTTGAAACCGGTGACTGTGAAGCACATGAAGTCGTTTCTGGGTTTGATTGAGTTTCAGCGAAAGTTTATATGTTATTGTTTGGGTGTGAGTAAGCCTCTGACTGAGTGGATGGGTAAGAAAGGTAGTACAATTGTTAGATGGAATGATAAGATAAATGAGGCATATGAGAGACTGAAAGAGGCAGCGGCTGAAGATGTTGAATTGGCATACCCAGACTATAGTATGAATGCTAAGATGCTTGAATTGTATACAGATGTGAGTGAGTACTGTATGGGAGATTTTCTGATGCAAGAGCAGTGTTTGAATGGAGAGAACGTCAGACGAATAATTGGGTATGTTCCAAGGCTATGAATGCGGTAGAGCGAAAGTAATCGACTGTGGAGTGAGAGTTGGCTGCGATAAGGTATTGTTTGAAAGTGGTGCATCCGTTTTTATATGGTGTGAGGTTTGTGATCAAAACAGATCTCCAACCTCTTGTGTATTTGCAACGTATAAAATGGGCTGATAGTAGGATTGCAAGGACTTTGGAAGATTTTAGTGATTTTGACTATGTGAACGGAATGGAGTGGCTGATTTGATGTCAAGGTATCCTGGTACGAATGATGAAAAATGTGCGTGGAGTGAGTGATCCTTAGTATTTGCCAAAAGGGATTATGAATGGAAAGGAGAGTAAAGGTGGTGGTGATTCCTTGTTTGAGAGTTATGGAATGGTTTGCAAGATTTGAAGAGTGATGGAGTAGATGTGAGTGCACCCAATAGTGTGGATGACTTAGGAAGGAAATAATGAGTGAAGTATGTAGGAAGCCTGAAAGTATTGGTGTGACGAGAGTGCAGAACTTTATGAAAGAATTGAGAGCAATGTGTATGCCAAGGGTCCCACCGTTTCAGGAAGTTTTGATTGTATTGAGTCATTTGTATAGAGTGATTGTTTATGTGCACTTTGGTGGTGAGAGGACAATTGTGTACAAACATGAGAAGATGAAGGGTTTGAATGATAATGTGGTGCATCTGAAGTGTTTGAGCGGTGTGCATTAAAATTGGGTGATTAAAAAGTGTTTATATATGAGGGAAAAGAATAATTGTCTGGATGAAGATGAGTGAATGATAATGTGGGAGTTGATGATGGTGTGGATGTCAGTGCTGATGTTGGTGTGATTGTTCCTTCTGTGTATTGTGAATATGGAGGACCTGATATGATGGAAGTGCGAGTGAAAGTTGGTGAAAGGTTCTTCTGTGGTTTGATTGATACTGGTGTGCAAGTGTCATTAGTGAATGAGAGGATTCTGAGTAAGTACGATGAGTTTAGATGTTGTGAACGTAAGCCTGTGAAATTACGGATAAGTGGATTTGGAATGGAATGATAGTGGCATGGGAACAGGTTAGTCTGAGAGTGGGTTTGGGCAGTGGTGTGAATGTGAAGCATGACTTTGTGATTCTGGAAGATGAGCAAATGCCGTGTTTTTTCTTGCTTGGTGTGAACTTTATGAGATTGAATGAGTGTGCGAAGAATGTTGTCAAGTTTTGCGGTATGATTGAATTGGTCATGGATGATGAGAATGAGATTTTAAGTGAGGATGATATTCTAGAGATGCAAGAGATGTGCCCTTTTGTCAGTGAGTTGAAGAGGTGTGTGATGATGAGTGTTGATTTGAATGAATGGCCTGAGTGTTTGAGTTATTTTAAAAGGTATGGATGTTGTATATTTTATGAGACTTATGAAGGATGGGGGTGATATGTATGCACCTGTGATGTCCTTGGTTGGTATGATTGATCTGGTGAAAGTTGTGCATGATAATCATGGGCATATGGGTAAGTTTAAGTTGTGGAAATGTATGAAGGAGTGTGTGTTCTATCCATTTCTGAGAATTGTTGTGAATGATGTTTAGACGTGTGAAAGGTGTCAGAAGCGAAAGATGCAAGGTGTGAAAGTGAAGCCGCCGATGTTGAAAGTTGATGCGAAAGAACAGTTTGAATTAGTAGTAATTGATTGAGGCGCGTGAAAAGTTCCATTCATTTGAATTGGGTACGAAAGTATTGAAGGTGAAAGAAGTGAAGGGTAGGTTGAATGTGTCGAAGATGAGTGACAAGTTTGAAGGACCGTATAGAGTTGTGAGAGTCTGTGAAAATGGTGTGACATATGTTTTGGAGAGTTTGAATGAAGGTGTAACTGAGTGTGTGTGGGCTCATCAGAGTCAGTTGAGGAGGTGGAAAGAACCTCCTGACTACCTGGTGAGCCATCCGGTGTATGAACTGTGCAGAGTGAGAGATAAGGTGCATGATGATGAGATGAACTGTGATAGTATGGATCTGTCTGGGAAAGAGCATGTCTTGGTCTCGAGGAGTAGAAAGCGTACAAAGAAGAGTGAAAGGAATGATGCAAGTACAAATGAAATTAGGTCTGAGCAGTCTTTCTGGTATGGGGGAGCTTGAGAGAGAGATTGAGTGTTTGCATAAGCAGGTGAGTGATTTGGCTGGTGTAAGTAGACAAGTGAGTGAGCTGCCTGTGGCTGATTTTTCTGGTTTTGGGAAGAGTATGAATGATAGTGTGATTGGGCAGAATGAATCTAGTGTAGCTGATTTTTCTAGTTTTGCGAATGGTAAGGGCAGAGGTGAGTTTGATGTGGAGAATGAGGAGTTGACCGACTTTTCTGGCTTCTGGTGGGAACCAATTAAAGGGGTTTCTAGTATAGCCACTGAGAGTAGAGGGAATGTGAGTGATTTGTCTGTTTCCCAAGAGTGTACCTTGAGTTGGATGAGAGCTGTGAGTGAGGAGCTGATGAATGGGGGTATGAAGAGTGAAGGTTCTGAATGGAAGAGTATGAAATAGTTCTGTCGAGAGATAGGAGAACTGGTAATGAAGGCTAAGAGTATGGTGGATGACATGATCGATAGTGATGAGGAGACTAACAGGGCAACTGATGAACAACCCTGACAGATTGCTACATGTAACCAGGGACCAGTAGACGAGTGTGAATGGGTGCAGAAGGATGCAGAAGCGTGCGATTGAGTATAAAAGGTACTGTGAGTAATGAGTGAGAGTGTATTGTGAGTGACTGTGGTCGAATGGCCTAAGGAGGGAGGGGTGTGGTGGAGTGAATGTGAGTGATTGTAGGGCCATTGTCCCACCCCTTTTCCAATACCTTCCCCCCCCCTCTGTGAGAATGTGTGAGTGGGAGAGGTTTAAAATGTTTTTTCTTTCCAGGCGCCATATTATGGAAAGATTGACCTAGTTGTGTATTATATTGTATTAGAAGCGAACTATTTACCATTTGCAAACTTACAAAGGCCACTCTAGTATTTGACAAAGTTTCAAGACTGTGGCTGTGAGTGAGGAGCTGACGAATGGGGGTATGAAGAGTGAAGGTTCTGAATGGAAGAGTATGAAATAGTTCTGTCGAGAGATAGGAGAACTGGTAATGAAGGCTAAGAGTATGGTGGATGACATGATCGATAGTGATGAGGAGACTAACAGGGCAACTGATGAACAACCCTGACAGATTGCTACATGTAACCAGGGACCAGTAGACGAGTGTGAATGGGTGCAGAAGGATGCAGAAGCGTGCGATTGAGTATAAAAGGTACTGTGAGTAATGAGTGAGAGTGTATTGTGAGTGACTGTGGTCGAATGGCCTAAGGAGGGAGGGGTGTGGTGGAGTGAATGTGAGTGATTGTAGGGCCATTGTCCCACCCCTTTTCCAATACCTTCCCCCCCCCCTCTGTGAGAATGTGTGAGTGGGAGAGGTTTAAAATGTTTTTTCTTTCCAGGCGCCATATTATGGAAAGATTGACCTAGTTGTGTATTATATTGTATTAGAAGCGAACTATTTACCATTTGTTAACTTACAAAGGCCACTCTAGTATTTGACAAAGTTTCAAGACTGTGTGTGTACCTCTTGTAAAGAGTGGCTGACTTTGCAAAGTTTATAATAGTTTGGATTTAATGAAGGAGGGCTTTTAGTAGCTATGAAAGCTCGAAAAGGTCGCTTATCTATCTAATACCGAGCTCGGAGGTGCCATTTTTTTTCCATACATAGATTTTGTGGTACCACGTGAGGCCTTTTCTTTTTTTGTTTGTTCATTTATCGTTTGTTGTTGTAGTCGCAAATAGATTTTGTTGTTTAGTTTTACATAAGTGTTTTGTATATATTTTGATTGATAGTATTCATAAGATAGAATTAATTGTTTTATATATATATATATATATATATATATATATATATATATATATATATATATATATATATATATATGTATAACTGAATCACGAAAATAAGGAACGTGAGGAATTTATGAATAACGTTACAGCCACGTTGTTTCATTTTCCTTGTGGCTGTAACGTTATTCATATATATATATATATATATATATATATATATATATATATATATATATATATATATATATATATATATATATATATTATTAGTGTGTTGTATATAAATATATATTTTTGTAAGTAAAGGACTGTACATACAATCCATTTCATTTCTCCCTCGATTTCTCACATCCAAATTAGTGTAGGAATCGGGTTGGATCAATTGAGGTTAGAGTATAGATTTTCAGACCGCTACACCATCATGCCCTATCAGTCTAGCAGGTCCGTGCCACTCATGGCTATCATTCCTCTTGTAGAACACTTGGTCTCCATTTTGCAAATTGTCTACATCAGTTGATTGAATGTTGTGATGCAAGGTTCAAGCTAGATGCTCACTTGACTCCTTTTTAACAAACTCCTTCCTGGCCACATGGAGAGCATTCAGGTTATCACGCACAATTTGCGATAGTGTCACTAGTTCTAACGATGGTGGATCATTCATTAACACACTGGGAATAGCAGGGTTGGTACCAAACACAAGTTGGTTAGGTGAGAAGCCAGAGCTGTGGGTGAGTGCATTCCTTGCTGCTATAGCCCAAGCTAGGTCTACTTCCAAGTCATAGTCAGTATCAGCCATGATTTTACTGACGCTGTCCCCAATCACTGCATTCTGTTGCTGGCAAAAACCATTTCTCCATGGACTCTCTGCTGAAGTTGTCATAACCTTCACATTGAATGCTTCGCCCAAGTATCACATGTCACTGTTATTAAATTCACAGCCGTTGTCAAACAAAAAATTTTTTGGTGCACCAAAAAGAATGATCCAACTGAGAAATACGCCTCTGATGACAGTAGAAGCAAATTTATCTTTTATTACAGTAGCTTTAGAGTATTGCATCACAATACATGGCCACTACATCATTAAACTTGGACACCATTGGAATGCTAACTATTGGTCGAGGTTTAGGTTTCTTAAAATGAGCACAAACTTCACAACTATCAGTGGTCGAGGTTTAGGTTTCTTAAAATGAGCACAAACTTCACAACTATCAGTAACAGTAGTGATCGCCTTCTCTAGTTGAGTGTTCTTAATTCCTGCATCTTTAATGGGAGAAATCAACTTCAACAATGTCGGATGGCTAAACTGCTTATGTAGTTTAAGAGCAACCTGCTTGACATCACCATCACACGCTAAGGCGATACTCTCTCAGCCTAGTCATATAGAAAGCGACAGAATAGTTTTACGGCATGCTGTTACCGTGTCATTTTTGAAGTTGAAACATCTTTCCTTTCTTCATTGAATGTTTGCTTAGGAGCAAAGGAACATAACAAGATACCACATCAGTGGTTACAGTGGCAATGATTCCTCTGATTGAACAGGGAAGAGTAACTCGCTTTAGTGAATAATACATGACACCATCACCAAAAGTAAATATGGACTTTGATTCTTCTTCCATCACACTGTCTTGTTCAAACTCACTAAGTTCTTTACGACATCTTCCAACCACGTAGAACCACACACAGTCGCTGAACACCCACAACCCAAAACAGGACAACCTTTTGCTTCATTGACTAGCATGTGCAGTTTCTTCGCATAATTTTCCCTACTGGTAAATCCTATAAATAATAATAACTGCACGGTCTTAGACTGACTACGACTTCCCAAATAAGCACTAGCCCCACCGTTCTTGTAGGCATCTGGACAATCACATGCCCAATGAAACCGGGAGTCACACTAAACACCAGAAAACACTGCCATCCAGAATAAGAGGGCTTTGTCTACTACTACCGGACCGCAGATGGTTGGCAGCATTGGGTGGAAGCTGGTGTTCACCATTACGGCCACTCCCCCTCCTTGTAGCACCTTGCAAAAATGGCTGTAAACGACAGTTACCATGTGCGTAAAACATTGCTTCACTCAAACTACTCTGACATTCATTTTTGACCTCAACATTAGCTGAGGATACACTCGACTTTGAACCCATTTCACCGGCAAAAATTTGTTTGAGGGCAGATTTCATGTTAGTATATGTCACATCTGTAATGGCAGACATTACTAGCTGCTGTTCATTGTTTGACAAATTACAGGAAGCCAAAAGCATAAATGCCATTACTGAGTCGGGTAGAGTCATATCCTGCTTGGTAAACTTGCAGTACATGTGTTCAAACTCGATAACAAATTTTGGAATGTCCACAGCTTCAAATCTACAAAAATTATACAATTCCTGGAAGGCTGCAAACTGTCGCTGCTCTTTGTCAACCAAGAACAAACTATCAAGTTTACTCAGGAACATCTTAACACCATCTTCATTCTTCAAGTCTGATGCATCTATCTCAGAGGACACAGCCCTAGCCCGGCCAGATAAAGGCAAATGGATAGCAAATGCCTGCTTAGTTTTAGGTAGCTCTGTCAATTCACACCAAATATCAATATTTCTCTTCCAGTTCTCATAAACTAGATCACTTTCAAGTTTGGGTGGCCATTTTGTTGAACAAGATGCCATGTTGTTTACACTCTGCTACCAGTGACAAGTGACAACCGCATAGACTCACTGCTCCAAGTAGACTGCTCACTGGCGCCAGCATGATCCTGCAGGCCAACGCTGATGATGTCACATATGCACATGATATGATGTGTGCAATAGTACAGACGCACATCATTGCGCATAGAAATTAATACAGGTTAACATACAAGATGCATTTTCTTATTATTCTCAATTATAGCGTTAAGTTTTCATACATTTCCATCTTTATCTTCTTTCTTACTACTATCACACATTAGTACATCATGTATGCTTGTAAGAATGTGCACTATTTATCATACCATTATATACATTGAATGTTATTGCAATATGCAAGGGCAAATTCAACATCCTTCAGTTTTTAAATTTGGGTATATTTTTTTCTATTATGGCAAACTGTTCAACAAGCTCCTGTCATTTTTAAATATGTTATCAAAAAGAGCAGAACTAGTGTAACAGTTGTCAGTAAGAGAACATGCTCCTAGTTTAAATAACTTTGAAGAAGTGTCATTACAACTGATCCACTAATCCTTAACTTGGACTCACTAACAATTTCAGAACCAAAATGCAATAATCTCAATATCTGAAGGAAGCAATCCGTCCCCAGCAATCTTGCAAAAATCTTTTGTTCATAGATCTTATCCTTTGACAAATAATTGGTTATTTTGTTTTTTTCTATTATGCCCCATTAGAAGAATGAGGTAAAGAAATACCATTTTTATCTGCGTTCATTTCCTTCAAATTGAATAGGCAACTATTTGGTTTCAATGTAAAATTTTCTTTCATATATTGATAGTAACTATTGCTTTGGCCCAAAATGAGATCTATTAAAAGACTTAATTTATTCATCTAAATTATTAAAATCAGTGTGAGAACAGCAGTCAATGATGCCCTAAAATGCCATTCATCATCAAATGATAGATTCTTTAGATCGTTGGAATCTACCATCTCAAGAAATTGACTCACCTCTGTGACATGTTTGGCATTCAAATTGGACTAGCAACATGTAGCTAGTTGCCATAGAGAGGCACTGGCAGAATATTATGAACAATGGATAATTAGAGAAAAAAGGGGAAGGCATAAACCATATGTGGAACAACAGCAGTCAAGCACTGTTTCAGAATGGGACCATATATGGATCAGCCACAGTCAAAAGGGTAAAAAAAAGGGGCAGGTTTATAAAAAGAGGAAGATTTATTAAATTTAGAACAGCCCCTACAACTGGGGTAAGTAGTCTATAAGTTGACTATAAGGAGTTTATTAGTTTGATTCATTAGAAGCTGATGAAACCACTATGGTGTTCACCATCCAGTTAAAATAGAATGGAATAGGAATATGCCTACAAGTCAAGTGAGAAAGGCATCTTCCCTGCAGTTTTGAGAATAAATTGGATAGATTTATGGATGAGAATGCTGGGTGGGGCAGAACTGCTGCCTCATATAGGCTATTGATTAGTCTTGCAGAATCCTTTTTTTCTTATGTTCTTAAATTAGTCAGGCTTTAATCTAATTGTAATCAGTATGCAAATTGGAATTGAGTATTTTCTTTATCTTCAAGTTTTGGTGTTTGACCCACTCCTGTATCTGGTCTGTTTCTGCATTCAATCCATTCCTGTATTTGATTTTGATCCAATGTTATGTTTGGTCAGTATCAATAGTCATCATTCAGTCTCTGTGTACATGTACAATCAGTCTTTGTTTATCATCCCATTACTTGATGCTAGGAATCCAACACTGAATCTACTTTTCTTTTTTTTTTAAGGGGCTATCTGACGACTGCCAACTTAGGCATAAGTCGCCGTAAACAAACAGCCTAGTTCTAGGCTACTTTAAAAAATTTGAAAAGAAAACAATAAAAAGAAATAACAATTAGGAAGCAATAGCAATAACAAAACAACAACTAAACCTAGTTAAATGAAGGGGAGAAGGCCGGCCTCCCACAAAAAGTCAACAAGCCCACCAGTCAATGTGCATGCACTCGTCCCAAGTACAAAGGACAGGCGGTAGCGAATCCGCCCATCCCGGTACCGGGACAGGTAACATGCACGAAGATCACCCAAGCTGGGACATTAGACAAGAATGTGCCGAACAGTCTGGGGGGACGACTGCATCGTCCCAATAGGGCGCAGGCAAGCGCTCCATCAAATAGCGATGCGTCAAATGAGTGTGTCCGATTCAGAGATGACAGAAAGCGACCTGAAGCCATCGCGGCATTGGGGGATAGGTCCATGGGAACAGTCGCGGCGCAATGGCACGCAACTTTAAGTTCCCTTCGACCATCTCCAATCTTCTTTGCCAAGCAGTCCGAAGAGCTGCCCGTATTCCTGCCATGTAGTCAGTGTGAGGAAGAGCGAAACGCTGGTCTGGTTGCAGAGTCCTCGCGGACTCTTTAGCGCCCTCATCGGCGCGCTAATTCCCCGCAATTCCTACATGTCCAGACACCCAGCAGAAGATAATCTCAACATCCGGTCTCCGAACCGGGCACGCCGCGTAATCTCCACCACCGGGTGGTGTATTGCCACCAGCTCGGCCGTGAAGACAGACGCAGTGCCTGGCAGAACCCCGCTGACTTCAAACAGAGGGGATACGGCGTGGAAGCCGACCCCCTATTGGGACTTGGAGGCATCCGTATACACTGGCACGGTTCCAGCGTGACATGGTGTGTGTGCTCCAAAAAGGTCGAACGCAATACTCCCGTGCCGTACAAGCTTTGGGAGCAGAGGCGTGGCGACAAATAGCCAAATGTGGTACCCTCCAGGGTGGTGTCCTGGGCAGAACCAGGGGCGCCACCGGCCCGAGAGCTATATCTACCTCTCGAAGGAGTTTCTTGGCCCTAAACCCAAAGGGCTTAGGGTATGACTGGCGTCTCTCGGCGGCATAGGCACCATCGAGATCAGCTGCGGATGCAGTGAGATCTGTTGGCGACTGAGGGAGGCGCCGGGCTCGAGCGTACAGTCGAGTGATACACTGCACGCGGCGCAGAGCGAGTGGCATCTCCCCAGCATCAACCAACAGGCTCTCAATGGGGGAAGTGCAGAAGGCACCGGTCGCAAGGCGAAGGCCACCTTCCGCAATAAACGCTTGGCTGCGGATGCATAAAACTTGCATCCGTAGTCAAGCTTCGAACGAACAAAGGATAAATAAAAAAAGTAAGGCAGTAGCCCTAACAGCGCCCCAAGCGCTGAACGTCACGGAACGGAGAATGTCCATGGCGCGGGTACAAGAGACCCTAAGGCTGCAAATATGAGCCTCCCAGGTAAGGCGTCAGTCGAATACAAGACCAAGAAAACGGTGCGATTCAACCACATCCAGGCGCACCCCATTAAGAAATAAATATGGGTCAGGGTGGAGCTGTGGATGGAGACAGAAGTGCATCACCTTAGTCTTGGTCAAAGAAAACTGAAACCTGTGCGCTTCGGCATAGGGAGAAACGCGGTTCAATGCCTGTTGGAGTCGACGCTTCAGAGTTGGCATCTGGGCCGCGCCAAAAGAGATCGAAAGGTCGTCCACGTAGAGCGTAGCGAGAACTTCTTGCACCACCGAGGTGATGCCTTTGATGCTCAGGGCAAAGAGTGTGACACTGAGGACACTTCCCTGCGGGACACCCTCTTCCTGCACCTTTGGGATGGAGAGGGCTCCCCCCACCCGTACGCGGATATCGACAAAAATTCAGATATAAACATTGGGAGGCTTCCCCTCGCCCCCATCGTGTGGAGTCTCCATGATACTGTATTGCCATGCGATATCATAGGCCTTCTGCAGATCGAAAAACACTGTGGCGTAGTACTGTCTACGAAGCCGCACTGTGCAGAAGACAGATGGCCTGTGCTGTCCAGGAAAAAGGCTAGTCTAACATTTACCAATTTCTCCATCAACTTGCACACGCAAGAGGTTAGAGAGATTGGGCGGAAACCGGTCGGGGTAGAGTGATCTCTCCCTGGCTTGCGAAAGGAAAGCACAGTAGCGATTCACCAGGAATCTGGGAGAAGACCCTCCACCCAGATCCTGTTGAACAAATCTAACAGAAAGGCCATGCCTCGCTCACCCAGGTGTCGAAGCATTGCGTACGGGACATTGTCCGGACCATGGGCGGTGTCCGCGCACGAAGCAAGAGCGGAGCGCAACTCACTCACAGTAAGCCTGTCGTTGAAGGGTTCTCCGCCTCTGGAGGTAAAGTCCAGCCGACGGCCTTTCGCGAAATGACGACGTGCATTGAATGCTGGCGGAGCAGCATCCCAGCTAGAGAATGCGGAAAAAGCAGGCGCAAAGGATTGCGCCTCGGACGCGGGGTCCGAGATTGTGGTCCCATTCTCCTGGAGGACAGGAGGGGAAACCTGCGAGAACTTGCCCCGAATCCTTTTTACTCGCTTCCACACCTCTGCTAAAGGGGTCTTCCCATTAAGTGAAGACACGTATGCCCGCCAAGAAGAGCAGCGGGCGTGCTTAGAAATATACCGGAACCTAGCCCTAGCCCGACGAAATTCAGCGGCAGTGAAATCGTTTGGGCGGCGCTTATAGCGCATGTAGGCATAACGCTTCTGTTTGAGGGCCGTCTCACACTCGGCCGACCACCATGGGAGTGTTCGGCGTGCAAAATGACCAGACGTCCTAGGAATAGTAGTCAGGCCCACGGCGATGAGGTTGCCGGAGAAGAACTCAACGGCCTCATCTACCGACCTAAACTCCTCGACTGAGATAGAGAATTTAGTCATTTCTTGAAATGCAGGCTACCGCGCCCGCGCCAAGCACCACCATGGTGGGCTCTCAGGCGGCAGTTGCCCTGAAAATGATATTTGAATGGGAAAGTGATCACTACCATGGAGGTCATCGACCACCCCCCAATCAAAATCAGGCTGTGCATCCAAAGACCACAAAGATAGGTCAAGGCAAGAAAATGAAGCGGTTCTCGGACAGTGATGCATAAACTCATCCACGTTTAGGACACCTATCTCAAGCTCTTCGATCAGATCGGCAAGGACTTGTCCCCTGGGATTTATTGAGTAATCTCCAAGCAAGAGAAAGGGCCTCGGCAACCGTGCCACGACGCGGCGGAAGTCCCCCGCGTCGAAGTCAGCTGACGGTGGAATGTACACAGAAATGATAGTATACCTCCTATCCAGGTGCAGCTGCACAGCCACTGGCTGAAAGGAGGTATCTAAAGAGAAAGGAAGAACGGAGACATCATGCCGGGTGTAAACCGCGCATCCCCCAGCCCGGCCATCACGCGGTGGTGGGGTCGCAAGACCCTTATACCCCGGGAGGGCAGGCAGGGGGCACGCGCCTAGCATGGTCTCCTGCAAAAAGATAGCTAACGGGGAACGCGACGAGACGAGCCTCCGCAGCTCCTCCCAGTTGGCCCGGAGTCCACGGCAATTCCATTGAAGGAATATGCCCTCCAGGCCTAGCTCGGAGGAGACGCGGGGGCCCTCCTCGAACAGAAGACCCTCACGGGAATGGCCTTATGCTTCCCGGAGGCAGAACCCTGGGCGCTGTTGGCCGGACAAAGCGCTGAAGGCGCTGTCGCCTTCGACGACTTATTGGGGGAGATTGGGCTCGTCATGCGAGTCTTTTCCTCCCTCCGCCTCGAAACTTTAGGCGGGCGTTGCGGCTTCGGAGGCGGGGGGCCCTCTTTTCGAGGAACCACCGTCTCCGAGCCACTCGCACCACCTCGGGGCGTGGGCGAAGGAGCCGAAGCTCCTTTGTTGCTGTAATCTTTTTGTGGGACAGCTTTAGGACCCCCGGAAGATGGCCCAGCGACCAGCTTCAGGGGTGTCGCCCCCAGACTTTGCACGTCTACAAAAACGATTCGTATGGCCGAAGCGATGACAGTAATAGCAACGCCGCGGCAGTGGCACGAATGCCTTCACGCGGTAGCGGTACCAACCGGAACGCACAGACTAAGGAAGCTTGTCACAGTCAAACGTGACGAAGAGTGTAGTGGTGGGTCTCGAGGCCCCTCCCTGTTTCCTCATCACACATTCGACCTTGACCGCCCCATGGTCGGCCAGCTCTAAGGTGATATCCTCAATGGAGTAGTCAATGAGTTCCCTTGCATAAACTACTCCTTTCACAAAGTTCATGGTAGAGTGCAGCGTTAGACTCACCGGGGTGCCATGAAGTGTCCAAAGAGCACTTATCTTAGCCGCCTCAGCGGGATTCACCGCATTCGCCAGAAGGCTCCTGTCTGAGAAACGGGTCAACTTCGGCTCTCTACCAATTGCACTAGCTAATCCTCTCCTCTGATGGATCATGTTACCCTTGGCCAACATGGTGCCATCAGTGGATCGAATAACGAGGAAGCATTTGAAGCCAGCGGGCTGGAAAATGCCAGGTAACCTCTGAATGAGGGGCACCGATGTCATCGAGGCTCCGCCCTGTGCACTTTTGGTCTTAGTTAGGGGCTCCGCAACCGGGGGGCAGAGGGGCCGGATGTGCCGATCTTGGCTTGGTCGCTTACCAAAGTGGTAGCAGACCCATCCATCCTCGTAGTCCCGAGTCTGTTTTGTCTTTTTCTTTTTTGGAGAGGAGGGCGGGGAATGAACCTGCTTCTCACCTCCGCCGGAAGGAGCCCCCAGGCCAGATGGACCGGCCTCAGCCAGGTCCTTCTCTGAAATGGAGAAGGTCCTGGTAGTCGCAGGGGCACCGGTCAGAGGAGATCCTTCCCCTCCTTGTACTGCTTCGGAGGCCCCAGCCGTTTGCGGAGGATCTTGCATAGGGGCGGATTCGGGTTCGGTGCTTGGTGCCAAGCCCAGATTCCCCCCATGGAAGGCCCTACCGTCTGAGGCTGGGTTTCCTCAAAGACCATGTCTAACACAGGAGGGGCCTCCAGTTGGCCATCCCCTCCCAGGACATCGCAGGTCCCCTTGGCAGCGTCACCAGACTTGTTTGGGGAGGCACAGGCCTTGACCCCAGCAAGGTTTAAAATTCTTGCCAGCTGGTCTTTTGAGGGAAGCGACCGAAGGGGCCTGGCTTACCTCTCCTCCCTAAGGGGCTTTGCCCTACCGAGCCGCTTCAATGTGGAGCGGCTGGCTTTCTTGGCAGTCCCCTTGGAAAGAACAGAGGGGACTGCTGCTGGAAAGAGGGAGGTGCCCGAAACAACCTCCAGAGAAGGAGGTGAGGGGGAGTCCCCTACACCTGTAGGCGAAGGAGAGGAGTGAGCCTCCTCTCCGGTTAGAGAGATATGGAGGGTCCCCTGCGCAAGCACAGGGGAGAAAACCTCCATTTTTTCGCTGGAGCTGCCCGAGGGCGGCTCCGTTGATGTTACAGGGAAAGTTGGGGGTTGTTTTTTTTTATATTCATCATTGGGCATGGTGACCCTATTTGTATTACGGGACGCAATCGCACATCACCTCTCGCATTAGCCCGCACTGCAAGAGGTGCTTACAGGCCCGGCAGAGCCAGGCGCCGCCATTTGGGACCACCCCTCCTGCCTGGTGGCCTGGCGGCTCCACCTTGGACACGGTGTAAAAAAGATAGATTGTGAAGAGGAGAGGAAAAGGGATTTGAGGAAGGTATGGGTGGGGATAAAGCAGGTTGTTAGAAACCAACCACCCTCAGCCTCGATCCGGGATGGTTGGCCGAGAAGAAGGTCAGCATCTACCCTGTGAAATTAGAGGCTGACCAGAGAAAGTTGTGGGAGAGGTTGTATGAAAAGCAAGGAAACAAGTGTTTTGAAGGAAGGAGAAGAGGCTAAGCTGGGGTCGGAGGGGGTGCTGAGTCCCTTCAGCACGGCGGCCAGGATGGCAAATCGCCGCACCCCTTAGACTGTATCTAATAGGCTCGCGAGAGCTCCATTCTCACTGGGGAACACTAGGTCTAAGCTATTGCAACCCATAGCTGGGTCCTCAAACCATTGGGTCAATAGGTTATCATTCATAAAGTAAAGTAGCCTACAGACCTCTGTATTAGCTATATTGGTTTGACAGTCAACATTTGGTCAGTTAAAATATCTAAAGATTAAAGCAATTTTATTCTGAACCAATCAGATTTTGCTAAAGAGGGGCCATCAAGTATACCATGAGTTTTGCATTCTTTTAAAATCAAGTAATTTAAAAAATGCGAGAATTATACTTACGCCTCATTTGATAAAAGGTATAAAGCAATTGATGTTCCAATAACTTCTTGCATATCTGATCCAATAATTGCAATCTCAACCATAATCCAGAGTAGTAGTCGAGGAGCTTTTGGGTAATACCTGTAGCAAACTTCGGCCAAATGCATACCAGTGACTGTGCCTAATCTCGCTGAAAGCCTCTGCATCACTAAACCTAGTATAGTTGCCCACATCAAAACCCATAGAAGCTTGATGTGGGAAAATAAAAAATATATATTATTTAGGTGGGTAGTAAATAAAATAAGGGTTTCTTGAAGAAAAACCAGCATAAAATACATGCCTTCAATAATAATAAAAAAATGTGCATGGGAAGAAAGTTATAAGAGTAGAAACAAAGGGAGATGAAAAATATATAAATTATTTATAAGCAATAAGATAAGAGTATCTCAGTGAATAATTAGAGCCTTTTTCATAAAGTAAAATAAGTTATTAGGTGATTTGGAAAATAATGGCATATTCCAAATGACATTTAATAAAGTCCTACAATAAAAATACATTTTATATAAATAATTTATCTTAATGGAACTCTCACTAGCCTAGTAGATAAGGCATTGGAATTCCATGCCTAGGAACCTGGTTCAAGTCCTAGCGAGCAGTGCTTGCAGGGAGCAGCTGCTACTCAGACAGGTGTCAGATCTGAGACATATGCTCATTACATATGTCATACACACATTCTCTGGTGACTCTTTCTCCCTTAAATAATGCACATCATTCTGTCTCAGAGCACTCCAAAGGAGTTTTCATATTGATACTTCCTGACACTGGTTGGTGGTAAAACAATACTAGCACTCTTACTGCATCTTCCTCTCCAATGGGAAGGGACCCTATTGACTATGGCCAAACCAGCTATTGTCATTCTGATATTTACTTTACTATCCCTGACTGGTTACATAGGCAACCCACATCTACTGGGAATGCAGATGGACAAGCCTACAAGTCTACTAATGGTTACATGGCCAATCCACATTTACCAGGAAAGGAATCACTGCAGATGGACAAGCCCAAAAGTATCTAACTGGTTACATGGCCAACCCCCATCTACCAGGAAGGCTGTCACTGTAGATGGACCAAGCCACAAGTAACTGATTGAAGATATGTTGTGTATCTGTTGGTGGGGTTCAGGTTTGGGTATGATGTTATTAGGTGTTTAGTGATGAGTGGTCACAGCATGGGCAATTTTGGTCATCTGTTTAGTTAATGGGGTGTTTGTAGTATTGCAGTTTTGGGTGATGGCCTGACCTGAGGTTTAAGCTTAAGTGACTAAAGTGTTTGACAAAAAAGATTCTTCCTTTGCTATTGTGGGTGGGGAAGGTGAGTTTTTAAAGGCCTTTTTGGTGACTGCTACCAAGGGCATATGTTTGCCATAATCAATTTAGCTTATTAATTGGGGATTTTAAAAAACAAAACATAAAAACATATGTCTGCCTCCCTTGGGCATCTGAGCATTCACCAAACACCAAATAAAAAGTTATCATGAGTCAAGAGTGAACAAACCCATCCCAAATACAAAGGACATGCAGTAGTGACCCTTAACATCCCGGTACCATTTACAGGTAACATGCATGAAGATCCCCCTGGCAGTGTGTCCCATGAGTATGTCCAATTTGAAGAGAGAAAGCAACCTTAAAACTGTTAAAGCATTGGAGGGTATGTCCAAGGGCCAAATGGGAATGGGTGTGAGCAATCCAACAATTTGGAAGACCATAAGACTCAACATTATAATCACTTTTTTTCTCTCTACAGCTACAAATGCTACACACCATGAGCCATTATTCAACTACCAATGATGAACATCCAGTAAACATACATTCCTATGATGGCTTTCTACTCGTGGACCTGTTCTGTTATGGTAACATACCACATTTTCTAAGTTTAATTCTCTTACTGAAGAAGCTGAGTTAATCAAAGCCAACTATCAATACCCCCATGTTTGCTTTACCAATGGCAGTGATCACATTACAGAAGCAGGCTAAATTGTATCACAGTGATTGTGTGATCTGATCCACCACTTTATCAATCTCCATGTAACAAAACCTGTCAAAAGACTAGCCACTAAGGAGTTTTCATATTTGAAAGATGCATATATAGTATTTTTAATGTTATTACTCTCTATTGAGGGTGTAAAGTTGTTTATATAAAAAATCATGCATTACTTGTTTCATGGGAAATTTATTATAGTAATATTATGGAATGTTGTGCATCTGTGTATTAATATTCATGTATTTATTTATTTGTAGATATATAAATTCATTTAGGATAGGCCTCAAATATTTACATTTTTTCCAGCTTCATTTCCTTTACCAATTTGCCTCAGATGGTCTGTTATCAAAATACTGAGACTCAGTATCGTTAACAGTTGACAGACAGTTTGATTTGGGTTTCATTTACCCCAAATCTTTAGTTATTCATTTTTAATTTCAGACCTTCTTCAACCTCAAAACTATTACCTCCACAACCTAAGTGTTGAAACCAATGCTGTGCTGTGCAACCAAAAGTAGTTATGCCATCCCAAGCAGTTTGAGACACCACAACTAAGTTAAAATCATTTAACACAATTACATTCAACTCTCCTATTTTTTATCTAAGGGTTAAAGGCGCTGCAACACTTAAAAGTTAACTATGATAACTAAACAGAAAATAATTCAAAATGTCATTTTTCTTAGAATAAAATGCATTTTTGTTGTAGGAATCAACTAAATGTTAGCCTTTAAAATAGGCCATTATTTTCCAAGTGATCAAATATTTTTGTATAATAAACTAAAACAGGGCTGGGAGTGAAAAATGTTAATAGAAAAGTGAAAAAAGTGACAAAAAAGTGAAAAAGGTGACAATAATAGTGAAAGTTCTTACAAATTAAATATTTATTAGCTATATAAACAACTAAAAGTTGAGGTAATAGATATTAAAGTAAAGCTTCTACAGCCTTCACATTTAATATGGAAACGTCATAAAGATTCAAATTTTTTACTGAGTTTACACAAGAAAAAAAAAAAATTTTAATGACTGATTCCACTCATGTTCAGGAAATAGTCCAATGGCCTTTATTAATAATACTTACATACTAAACAAGTCAATATAACTGATTAAAAATTAAAATTAGTAAAAAATATATAAATAAGCTAAATGACATAGCATAACATCACTACGTCTTATTCTTTTTTTATTTTTCTCAAAGTAGTCCCTAATGAGGCTGTTCTTCCATTTTTCAAGTTTTAATTTTTTTTTTTTCGGCTGCAGAAATCTCTGCTTCCTCCTTTTTAGTCTTATATGACTCTAGCATTGCCTTAGCTATCTTGATTTCAATCATCATTTTTCTTTTATCCGTTGTTCACTTGCTTCATTGAAGGCTTTTTGACTTGATGATTCTTTTTGTAAGCATGAAAGCTTTTTCTCCGTCTTTTATGCTCAGCTTTTTTTCTTCTATTTCTCTTTCAAACTTTTCAGCAGCGTGTTTTTCTTCTTCTGTTTCCTTCTTTTTTCTTTCCTCTTCTATTTTTATCTTTTTTATTTCTTTTAAATGAGCCTTGTATCTGGGATAAGCTGAATGAGCCATATTCAAAAGCTCTCTAGTAATAGGGACCAGTTCAGGTTTATTACTATATGTTTTTAGTCCATATTTTATATTCAGTTTTGCATTAAGCATTTCAACTGACATTGAAGCAGTGGTTTCATCCAAAATATTGCCACTAATGGAGAAACCTCCTTCTACATCTGAATTCCATTGTGAAAGGGAAATGGATGCCTTCGCAAATTTTGAAATGAAGGGGTATTTCATTTCATCAATGCTATTTGTTTAATTAAAAATCTTATTCCAAAAAATGTGGACATCAATATCTTGGTCAATATTATTAGTGTCACTAACTTGCAAAAGTTTCCACTCATCTTGAAGGCAAACTATCTCAAAATCCAAAGGGTAAAGTTTGTTAATAATCTTTATATCAGTCAAACAATGATTATTTTTTATGGTAACAGGATTTAGGCATCTGAACCATTTTACAAAATTGCATTTAATATGGATTTATCCAGTAGGTAAATTAAAGCCTCTTTATAAAAACCACAGGAATTTTTTCAAAAGATCTCTTTTTTTTCAGGCAGGCTGTTATATTCGCTTTCAATACCACTACCGCAAATCACATGATGTATCGAAAGTAAGGTACTGGTTTCCCATTCATTTATAAGTTTTTGTAATATCTTTAGAGCCATTTGCTGAGGTAAGGGCAGAACTTTTGAACATCCTGCTTGATATTTTATTGGCAACATTCATTAACTCATCATGCATTTGATGAATGGGCTGCATGTTTGAAATACTTACTAAATTTACTAAAAATTGGACATGTGCCTACAATAAATTTCATCTCTGGTATAATTGTTGGCATTTTTAAACATTTTGCAATTTCTTTAAAATAAAAATTGCTCATTAAGTTCTTAGTTTCTTTTTTTTCTGGAATATGTTAAAAAATATTTTTATATGGCACAAAACTGCTCCAAAAATCTGATAGCTGCTGCTTCCAAAGATAGCCCTCTACTGGACACTTGTTTCAAGATCTTGTGATTGGGCAGTTGTAATTCATTTTGAATTTATTTAAAATCTTGCCATCGCCCTAACCAATAACAGCGGACAGCATGAGCCATAAGTACCAAATGATTGAATAGCTTTTTTGAAGGCATTATTAACCACATGCAAATTGCATGTTCCTACATCAAGTAAGCTCTTGCCGCGTGTCTGTTTTAGGATTTCATTCATATTTCTAAAAATTGACCTATTAACATTTGGACCATCAGATCCTAACATCAACATGTTTTCATATTTTAAATTTGCACTGTTAAGTGTGTCAATTATTTTTGCAACAACAGTTTCTGCAAGAGGATGCCCGAAAAAAATGTTTTCAAATGGCTTGTTTCGGAAAAATATTTTATACAAATTTATAATTCTTTAAAGTTTTCAGCATCTGTTGTCTCATCATATAAAATGCTAAAAAATGAATTGGAGATATCCTCAATTAATTTGCCTTTAAAATATGGCCCTAAAGCGTAGGTAATTAAATAAGATAATTTCTTTTCAATAGAATTATAACGATTAAAAAAAGAAGTATCAAAATTCACAGAAAATATGAATAAAAATATTAAATTCTAAATTAAAAAAAAAGAAGTGAAAGTGACATTTCTTTTAAAAAGTGACAAAAAAAGTGAAAAAATGACACCGCTCCCAGCCCTGCTAAAATGATGTAAAAGATAGAACATAATAATAGCATTAACACTATCCTCTCATTCTTGAAAGAATTAAAGGAACATCTCATACTAATTTGATTGAACACAAAGGCAAAATTAAGTCTGAACAGAAGTGAGGTTTAAAGATAACACTATATCACACTAAAATACTAAATATGACTGGCTATCTACACTTAATAATTGTAATTTACACTATATATCATTATAACCAGTAACTTAATAGGTTTAAAACTTGAAAATAATCCAAGATCAAATCTAGTTATATTATTTGGATGGGAACTACCCATACATTTTCAAAGATAAGAATGAACAATTTTGCCTTGTACAAAACTTTTACTTACATCATAGGAGGCAAGAGTGCCAGACTGAAGATCAGACTCGATGTTACCTGGATCAAGGTAAGCAATACTCATCAGAAAACCAGGTCCTGTGAATGCCCAAAGTTTTCTGAAGCTAAATAATTTCTGGTAAGAAAAGAACATCAATGGTAAGAGTTGGAAAAAAGTATTTACACAAAATACTATGCAATCATTTTTCATAAAAAAGCAAATAAATGAGCATACACGGGGGACAAAAAGAGAAAATAGAGAATGACAAGAATTAAGACATTAAGTTGTCTCTTGCAATGTGGAGATCCGCTTACTAGATAATGAAATGCACATAAAGATCAGAATGATAATTTCACTGTTAGGCTCAAAGTACTAGGGACTGATTCTTATTCGGGAATGGTTTTATACATGAATGAGCAATCATAGAACCTTCTGTGGTTCTGCATCAGGAGTATGTCATTATGAGAGCCGCCATGGATACTAGTACACTATCAGCAGGGTTCCAGAACAGAGTGGTTATGTTGTAGAGCTACTTACCCCTGTGAGGGTAAGTTTCAGTATATCCACCAATGGGTGGCTAAGTCATGATGCAACCGAAAGTTTAGATCCATACTCACTGTGATTGAACCTGTGCCTCAACACTGTAGGTTCAATGCTGTATCAACTAGGCTAGCAAAAGCTCTACTTCAATAGATTTCAAATATAAAAAGTAGACATAAGATTGGTGGAACTTACAAGAATAAGCTATTCATGATGCATCCAAATTAAGCCCTAGCTAGAATAATCAAAATTTATACATATTTCAACTTTACCAGTAAAAAGAGAACTATAAATATATTTTATTCCAATCTCACTCAAAGGTGGATAAAAATATTAGTTTTTGAAGTTGAACCTTTTCAATTTGGCACTCCATCAATCTCTACACTGAATTTTTTTAATGAACTTGTTTTGTATCTAAGAACTTTAAGCATACTTATGTGATACATACACCCTGGGCCAAAAGTATAAAACAACCCTCATATTTAACATATTTAATCAAACTTTTTAGAATTTATCAGATTATTCATAAATATTTAAAATAATGTGTATTTTACCAATATGTTCGCACATTTTGTTAATATATTTGAATTACTTAGTATTTTATTAAATGGTATGCATAATTAATAAAATGGTATGTTTTCTAAAATCAGAATTTAATCAATATTTCTTGTTTCAACTCAAATTTATAACTATTGTGTATTCAATCATGTTTTAAATAACTAAAACTAAAGAACTTATAGAAACACAAATCCAACTTGTCCATAACCCAAGGTTATCACAAGTAGAAATTACTATACACTGATATCCAGAAACCAAGAGGTTGATAACAAGGAAGACCAAGAAACCAAGAGGTTGGTAACAAGGAAGATCAAGTGTCAAAAAATGTCTCAATTCATAGAGAAGACGTCAATCATTCAGGCTTCCCTACAAAATCACAGAAAGATATCTTCTGAACTTGCTAGAGATTTCAATGAAGCATAGTTCAAAAATATCACCTAAAACAGTTTTAAGGAGACAAAGATCAAAGGCTAAAAGGATGCAAGGCAATAAAGAAGCCATTGACATCTGAGGTCTACAGGAAAAAATGTCTTCATTGGGACAGCAATCACAAAAATTGGACATATGAACAATGCCTAAAGTTATCTGGTCAGATGAAAGTAATTATCAGGCTACCTTTGTGAGAGAGAGTTGAAGAAGAATTTCCCTTTGCTTGTGTGGTACCAACTGAAGCATGGAGGTAGTTCTATCATGAAATTTTGCTTCAGGTCTTCATTAGTGCCAGGGAAGAATGAGCTCCACAGCTTATACTACCATGTCACAACTTTTAGAATCATCTATCCAGAAATCACATTCCATACATCCAATCACACCAAGAAATGGTTTGGAAAAATGGGGATTATCCGTATGGAGTGGCCAGCAAAGAGGCTAAACTAAAATCCAATAGAACACTTGTGGGGAGTACTTGGAAAACAATATCACATGTACAAATAAAACAGAACTGCATGAAAAATTACAAGCTGAGTAGGGAAAGATAAGACAGAAATTTGTAAAAGAATTATGGTTGTAATTAAAGCAAAAGGGGAGGTCTAAGTATACATACAATATATATACTGAATTCACTTACCACAATTATATGAATGATTCCATAGGATGCTTTATACTTTGAACCAAGGAAAAAAATAAATAACTATAGTGAGTGACCTATATTTTTTTCCCATCATAACACTCACAGCCAAATAATTTGAAAGTGCAAAATGCAAATGCCATACAAAATAAAACAGGAGTAGAAAAGTGAAAAAAGCCTAATAGATAATAGGTTGCCTTGAGGCAGGTTAAGCTTAGCATATCCTCAACCCAAAGTTGCTTAATAAATTAATGGAATTATTATACAAGAGAATGAATTCCTAGCCTGGCATTGCTTCCATTTCACACATCCATATTTAGTTGCTGCCTATAATGCTAAACTGAAACCCCACAGAGAGCATTCAAACTATCCTAATGGGATTTATATATTTTATGTTTATATTCTACCTAAATTAAAAATAATCTTTAATTATAATGAATTCATACCAAACAATTATACTTACATCGGAATCAGGAATGTGAATTTTGTCAGAGTCAAGATATGTAGAAAATTCTCCCTCAACACTGGTAAGACTAGAGGTTTCATTCACAGTGGAATTTGAGGTTGAAGTAGCATAGAGTGGAGGAGGCCAAGTTGAAGTATCTTCAATAACAGCGGATGTAGATACTTGAACATCAGCACTTTGAGGAGCCACATTTTCATCAGTTGTACCTTTGCTTCTCTCATGTGTGACATTTTCCATTTTTTTTCTAACGTCTCAAAACCAATTAACAAAATAACAACCAAAGCTTTAATCAATTAGGCTTGATAAAGCCAAGTATATAAAAAAAATTAAAAATAGGCTGAAATGTTTAAAAATTCATAAATTATCATTAATGGATAATTGTATTCAAATAAAAGTGAAAACATATTTTTCCTCTATAAGACTACATTAATGCCCTCCTTACTGCGCAAGTGTAGAATAATAGAGAGAGAATAAAACTACTGTAAGAGCCAACTTCAGAGAAAATGAAGGGTTATCAAATGTGAGAGAGGTGGAACTCATTTAATTCCCACACAAATTTGATAAGAGTTTGAATTCCTTTTTTATCATAAAAAGATTTAGTAATCTAAGATATGTTTGGGGGATTTGTAAACTTGAAATTTTCTTATATAACAAAAGTATCCCCCCAAAAATATATTGGAGAACAAAATAAGACATTTAAAACTGAAACATCTACAGTTACTATAGAAATGTTAAGCCTCAGGCGCATCAATATGACTGGGGGATGCACCTCATCCACACTGAGCATCTGTATACAATACACGAGGAGACTCCTCTAGGCGTATCCAATATAATGTAGAGGAAGCTTGCAATTGATAGGGTAACCGCATTCCAGATGAATTATAAAAAAGTTAAATAAAATTCATATCTAAGAGTTTATTAGCAAACCTCCCACTTCCCATACAAATATAACACAGATAATGCCCAGTATCAAAATGGATACAGGACTATATTTCCAAAAAGAAATAAGATCAATAAACAAAGGTAAAATAACAATCAACACACATGAAACCAAATTGAGATTATCATCAACATTTACAAGTCATACATCCATCCTTCCCGCACCACTCCTAACTACAACCTGGGTACCCAATCTTGCAACCACACACCAGCATACTATGGAAGACAAAAGAAAATGCATTCCACCTTGCCACAGGATGCTCCTACAGCACCACAATTACCCACCTATACCAGGGGTGTCAAACATATGGCCTACCTGCATGTTCAATCCAGCCTACAACCATTTTTATCTTAACCATCCCTTCATAAAATATGAGTTTGCCCTTGCTGTTTGTTTTTATTGCAATAGAAAATGTGATAACTTAATGAAATAAAAATATAGTGGCAATAAATAAATTCCATTTTATTATTGTGCTCCAGTGTAAAACCCCTACCAACTTATTTTTTTAAGGATAAGAGATTTCATTTAAATAATTTTACCAATACAGTAAACCCTCGATATAACAAACTATATGGGGCGGGGGGTCGTTCGTTAAACCTGATGGGCGTTAAGAGCAATGGAAATAAAGAACCAAGTTCATATTGATATGTAATACGTATGTAATTACTAATAAAGTTAAGTGGACTACACAACATAGTATTGATACAAACCTTGCACTGTAGGAGACATGTGACACACCAACACTCACTCATAACGCTTGCCTGTTAAACCTGATGGAGTTCAGCCAGGAAATTTGGTTCATTATATCCAAAATTTGTTATATTGAGGTTCGTTATATCGAGGGTTTACTATACCAGCTTCTTTTTTTTCCCCCTTCCTAGTCAAATAAAACAAAAAGCAGGAAGGAAGCACATTCGAGCATCAGGGGGTAGACCCCCCTTTACCAGGGCACAGGAACAAGCAACCAACACAAAAGAGAATCAAATAAAATGGAGGAGGCTAACTTCCTCCAAAAAGTCAAATAGTCCACAAGGCTGTAGAAGAGGGTTAGAGGAGCCCCAGGAGAAAGCACAGGGGAAGCCACTTCCTTTTCTGAGGTGGAGCTGCCTGTGGGTGGCTATTTGAGTGAGGGAGGGATAGTAACACTATTAAGGAAAGCAAGCAGGTGGTAAATCCAGCCCCCCCCCCCCTCCGCACTTTCCAGCCCTTTAGGTCCTGCTGTCTCATCCCAAGTGGTGAGCTCCGGTGTCAGAGGTGCGTTGTGCGAGTGTTGTTGCAATCATCCACCCCTTTGGTCCTGCTCAAAAGATATCAATACCCACCGGTGTTACTGAGTGCTACCTGACTCGCTTGTCTTGCTCGCGAGAGATAAGACCACCATGCCTGTGCCCCTATTCCCACTCCACATTGAGAATAAGTAAGGGTACTGCCCCAGATATGCGCAATAAAATGTCCTGGGGGCCAAATAGAGGCAATTAAAGGTGTAGTGGGCTGTCTCAAATAGTATCTAAAATAGTGAAGTCAAGAGTTGGATACTCACCTGGTAGGGCTACCTTACGGCAGCACATGGTGCCAATGACCAAGCAGCCCAATAGTTTAAATGGACAGGCCAGTCAATTGATAGAATAGATGATTGATTAAAATTGGTGCGACTAGTATAATGTGTCCAACAATGAGTTGATGGATGCATAAAGCTAGTTTTCCACTTGAGCTAGCAGACCAATGTTGGGGGAGGAAAGAGTGGGGAATTGAGGTAGAAAAGGCTGTGATTGGTGGTTATAGTGTGTCATGTAGGGGTTGTAAAAGTTTAGCTTTGAACGTTTGTAGTGAAGTTGAGCAGACTACATCCTTAGGTAGGGCATTCCATGGTTTGACAACCCTACATGTGAAGAACTGTCTTCTGGCCTCTGTTGAGATGTGGGTGACAAATATTTTATATGGGTAGCCTCTCATCCCCTGGTGTGGAGCCATAGTAAATAGGTCAGTGGGTTTAATGGGTGATAAGTTATTAAAGATTTTGTAGCATTGGATCAAGTTGCTCCTCAGAAGTCTTCCCTTGATGGAGAAGAGGTTCAGAGTCGCTAGCCGGTCAGTATAAGGGAAATCACTTAAGTCTGTGACTTGTTTGGTCCAACGTCTCTGTACAGATTCCAGCAGTCTTAGGTCGCCGAGGAAACCTGTATTCCATACAACAGAGGCAAAGTCAACAATTGGTCTTATGTCAAAGATGAAAAGGTTGTTCATGAATGTAGGGGTGCGACATACTGTGGATTTAAGGAGTTTGCTGTCCACCATCACACCCAGATCTTTGTGGGATTCGACTGTAGTAAGATTGTTGCTATTAATATGGTAGGCACTGGGGGGAAATGCATTAGAGCCGTGCTGGAAGTTAAGGTGGACACATTTGTTTGCTGCAAACTTTAGACCCCAGGATGAGGCTGTGATAGATAAGGTGTCAATGTTGTATTGTAATTCAGGGGAGACTGGTTGGGAGGTTGACAGTGGGTGTTGGAAATATAGTTAGAGGTCATCTGCAAATAGCATGTATTTACAAGTTAGATTGGCGCATAAGTTGTTGACAAAGAGTATGAATAGTAAGGGACCCAGGAGAGAGCCCTGCGGCACCCCACTAGTGACTGGTAGGGCATTGCTCTGGATTCCATGTATGGCCATGCTCATGGACCTATTGGAAAGAAAGCTCTTGATCCATTGAAATAGGTTGCCTGTGATGCCAATACAGTTAAGTTTGTTTAGTAGTGTCTGGTGATGAACCCGGTTGAAGGCCTTCACAAAGTCAAATAGTATCAAGTCAACTGTATGTCCTTGGTTGTGCCATAGTTATTTGGTTGTAGGTTAGGAGCAGTTGGTCTGATGCTGATCAGCAGGCTCTGAACCCAAACTGGGCATCATCAAAAAGGAGATGGTCATCGATAAAGGAATACAGGGGCTTTGTTATAAGGTGCTCCAGGGACTTACATGGAATTGGCGTGAGGCTAAATGGGTGGTAATTTAGAGGATCGGTGCAGGATCCTGTTCTTAAAGATTTTTCAAATATCAAGAAAAATGGGTATGTAAGTGACTGAGGGGAATGTTTGAAGAACATAGGGTGCAAATTGTCTGGTCCCATGGCACTGTCAGTATTGAGCATGCTTAGTCAGGATTGAACATCTGAGATGCTGATGTTGATGCTGGAGATTATGTGTTGACTGTGTTGGTGGGGCCTAGGGTTGACTGGATCCTCATTCGTAAAGACAGTGGCAAAGGCTTCTACAAATTTATTGGACATTTTGTGGGCATCGTCACAGGGTATACCATTTATTATGAGGGGGCCAACGGATGGGCGTGCAATCTTTTTGGTCCTAATGTATGAATGGAATAATTTTGGTTTGGTTTTGCGTAGGTTTATTAACTGGTTTTCATAAGTTGATTGCTGTTGGATGACGACTCGCCTGAGTGCTGCATTTGCCGCGTGAAAAGCGAAAAGTTTTTGTTGTGTGACATAGTATTTACGACCATTTACCCTTCTACTTGCTAGGTACTCGGCCCACGCCCTTGATTTGTTTCTTTGAAAAGCCTGTGCAACCTGTTTATACCAAGGGGGTTTTCTGGTGGATGATGAGGGTTTCTCAGGAATGTGGCATTGAGCCAGGTTTGACAGTATGGTCAGTCATTTGGTCAACATTGAGGTGCGAGAATTCATAGTCCCAATCATAGGTGTTAGCAGTGGAGTTCCGCAAGGATCTGTTTTGGGTCCCTTGCTATTCTTAATTTATATTAATGATCTTGACATAGGTATAAGTAGTGACCTGAGTAAATTTGCTGATGATACTAAGCTAGGTAGGGCCATTAGGGCTGATTCTGATGCTGTTGTAATGCAGGAGGAATTGACCATTCTGTCCAATTGGGCCAAGAAATGGCAAATGAAGTTTAACATAGACAAATGTAGTGTACTTAGTATAGGTAGAAATAATCCATTGAATAGTTATAAATTAAATGGGAGAATTTTAGGGAGGACCGATTGTGAGAGGGACTTGGGTATTTTGGTCAGTTCAGACCTTCGTCCTAGAAAGCAATGCCTAAATGCTAAGAATAAAGCTAATAGGATATTGGGATTCATTAGGAGGAGTGTAAGCAATAAGAGTGCTGAAGTCATTCTAAAACTGTATCTGGCACTAGTTAGGCCTCATCTAGACTATGCAGTACAATTTTGGTCACCATATTATAGGAAGGATATTGATTTGCTTGAGTCTGTGCAGAGAAGGATGACAAAGATGATTGGTGGGCTAAGGAACTTACCTTATGGTGAAAGGCTCAGAAAACTAAATCTACATACATTGGAAAGGAGAAGAGTCAGAGGGGAATTGATTGAAGTCTTCAAATGGGTAAAAGGATATAATAAAGGGGATCTGGGTAAGGTTCTTATACTTAGTGAACATGACAGGACACATAGCAATGGGTTTAAGCTTGATAAGTATAGGTTTAGGAAGGAGATTGGGAGGAATTGGTTTACAAATTGTGTGGTAGATGAATGGAATAGGCTCACTAGACATGTGATAGAAGCCTCCTCTCTGGGTAGTTTTAAGAATAGATTAGATAAATATATGGATGAAGCTGCTAGATGGGACTGACTTTTTTTTATGTACATATGTGTATATTTGTCTAAGGAGTGGGGAGATTATATTTTGCAGTTGCATGAATGGACATAATCCTCTGGATGCATTTTATGTATATTGTAGATTAGATCTGACAAACTCCTGTAAAGGGTGACAATGTTGATGACTTTTCTCTGGTAAGAAATCTTTTGTGTGTTGACTGGAACAGGAGCTGCCAAGTGTAGGCCATGAATGGTCTTTTGCAGTCTCCTTCTTTTCTTATGTTCTTATTTAGAGTTTGGTAGTTCGCTCGAGCGTAGTTTAGGTGTTTGTGGAAATTGCAGCTTGAGATTAGATCGTTTTGGAAGATATAAGTAAAATGGACTAGAACGTGGCCACAGTGAGGAAAGGGGGGATGAATTTTAAGGTCAATGAGTCATAACATAACATAACATAATTACACGGATGACAAAAGCCACAAGGGCCTATCAAAGGTCATCCGCCTCCGTCAAAACCCACCCACAAAAAGCACCATCACCAGGGGAAGACAAAATCAAAGTCCCCCACAATATAATATAACGGATGACAAAAGCCACAAGGGCTCATCATAGGTCATCCAAGTCAAGCGGCCTCTTTTTCAAGGCACCCAAACTCCCAGGAAAACTACATCCAGAGGATTGCATCCAGAAACAAGGGTATCACCAATCAAGGCTTGTCAAGAACTAAATCATGCAGCTATAGATATATACAAACAATATTAATATATACAAAACTTAGGAACCATCACAACCTTCCCTTCCCATAAACTCATCCAACCTACTCTTAAATACATTTAGATTTGGACTACCTACTACCCTCTGCGGCAATTTGTTCCAGAAGTCTACCACTCTATTGGTGAAAAAATATTTTCTTAAATCCAACCTACACCCTTGCTTTTTAATTTTCAAGTGGTGACCTCTAGTCCGATTTCCATCATCTAACTCAAAAAACTTGCTAACATCCAATTTATCTATCCCGGAAAAAATTTTAAACAGCTCAATCATATCCCCTCTCACACACCTCCTTTCGAACGAGAACATATTTAATACCCTCAGTCTATCTTCATATTCAAGGTGCCTCAGGGAAGGAATAATCTTTGTTGCCCTCCGTTGCACTGACTCAAGAAGGTTAATATCGTGTCTAAAATGTGGGGACCATGCCTGTATACAGTACTCTAGATGTGGCCTAACATAAGAGTTATAGAGTTTAAGAATAACCTCCTTACTTTTGTAACTGACATTTCTCTTAATAAAACCCAGCACTCTATTTGCCCTATTTCTTGCTTCAATACACTGCTTAGAAAACCTTAATGACTTATCTATTACTACTCCTAGATCTTTCTCATCCTCTACTGAGCTCAGCCAATGCCCATCCATTTCATAGTTAAATTCTCTATTATCTTTTCCCATGTTAATAACTTTGCACTTATCAAGGTTGAAAGTCATTTGCCACTTATGTGCCCAGGATAACAATTTATTTAAGTCCCCCTGCACTTTAAAATTATCATCAATATCTTTAACTACAGCTGCTAATTTGGTATCATCCGCAAAAATTGACACTTTATTATTAACTGCCTCCCCAAGATCGTTTATATAGATGACAAATAATAATGGACCGAGAACTGATCCCTGAGGAACCCCACTGATAACATCCCTCCACTCTGACTTTACACCATTTAGCACTACCCTTTGCTTCCTGTCTTTCAGCCACTCAGCTATCCAATTTGAAACACCCCCACATATCCCAATCATTTTTAATTTATGAACTAGTCTCCTGTGTGGTACCTTATCAAATGCTTTACTAAAATCTAAGTAAATTATATCTACATTCTCTCCCTTATCTACTTGATCTGTTACAAACTCCAGAAAGTCTAGTAAGTTAGTCAAACATGATCTACCTGATCTAAACCCATGCTGAGCATCGCTGATTAACCCCTCCCTCTCTAGATGTTGGCAAATCCCTTTTTTAACTATTTTCTCAAGAATTTTACAGACTACAGGAGTTAGGCTAACCGGTCTAAAGTTATTTGGATCCTCTTTACTAACATAACATAACATAATTACACGGATGACAAAAGCCACAAGGGCCTATCAAAGGTCATCCGCCTCCGTCAAAACCCACCCACAAAAAGCACCATCACCAGGGGAAGACAAAATCAAAGTCCCCCACAATATAATATAACGGATGACAAAAGCCACAAGGGCTCATCATAGGTCATCCAAGTCAAGCGGCCTCTTTTTCAAGGCACCCAAACTCCCAGGAAAACTACATCCAGAGGATTGCATCCAGAAACAAGGGTATCACCAATCAAGGCTTGTCAAGAACTAAATCATGCAGCTATAGATATATACAAACAATATTAATATATACAAAACTTAGGAACCATCACAACCTTCCCTTCCCATAAACTCATCCAACCTACTCTTAAATACATTTAGATTTGGACTACCTACTACCCTCTGCGGCAATTTGTTCCAGAAGTCTACCACTCTATTGGTGAAAAAATATTTTCTTAAATCCAACCTACACCCTTGCTTTTTAATTTTCAAGTGGTGACCTCTAGTCCGATTTCCATCATCTAACTCAAAAAACTTGCTAACATCCAATTTATCTATCCCGGAAAAAATTTTAAACAGCTCAATCATATCCCCTCTCACACACCTCCTTTCGAACGAGAACATATTTAATACCCTCAGTCTATCTTCATATTCAAGGTGCCTCAGGGAAGGAATAATCTTTGTTGCCCTCCGTTGCACTGACTCAAGAAGGTTAATATCGTGTCTAAAATGTGGGGACCATGCCTGTATACAGTACTCTAGATGTGGCCTAACATAAGAGTTATAGAGTTTAAGAATAACCTCCTTACTTTTGTAACTGACATTTCTCTTAATAAAACCCAGCACTCTATTTGCCCTATTTCTTGCTTCAATACACTGCTTAGAAAACCTTAATGACTTATCTATTACTACTCCTAGATCTTTCTCATCCTCTACTGAGCTCAGCCAATGCCCATCCATTTCATAGTAAAATTCTCTATTATCTTTTCCCATGTTAATAACTTTGCACTTATCAAGGTTGAAAGTCATTTGCCACTTATGTGCCCAGGATAACAATTTATTTAAGTCCCCCTGCACTTTAAAATTATCATCAATATCTTTAACTACAGCTGCTAATTTGGTATCATCCGCAAAAATTGACACTTTATTATTAACTGCCTCCCCAAGATCGTTTATATAGATGACAAATAATAATGGACCGAGAACTGATCCCTGAGGAACCCCACTGATAACATCCCTCCACTCTGACTTTACACCATTTAGCACTACCCTTTGCTTCCTGTCTTTCAGCCACTCAGCTATCCAATTTGAAACACCCCCACATATCCCAATCATTTTTAATTTATGAACTAGTCTCCTGTGTGGTACCTTATCAAATGCTTTACTAAAATCTAAGTAAATTATATCTACATTCTCTCCCTTATCTACTTGATCTGTTACAAACTCCAGAAAGTCTAGTAAGTTAGTCAAACATGATCTACCTGATCTAAACCCATGCTGAGCATCGCTGATTAACCCCTCCCTCTCTAGATGTTGGCAAATCCCTTTTTTAACTATTTTCTCAAGAATTTTACAGACTACAGGAGTTAGGCTAACCGGTCTAAAATTATTTGGATCCTCTTTACTACCCTTCTTGAAAATGGGGACTACATTCGCTCTCTTCCAATCATCGGGTATTTCTCCATATTCCAATGACCTAGTATATAACTTGTCCAGAGCTATTGAGATACTTTCTACCCCTTCTTTAAGTATCCTAGAATGAATATTATCAGGGCCGGAGGCCTTGGTAGTATCTAAATCACCTATTAGTCCTTTTATCATCCTCCGATCCACACAAATGTTAGTAAACACCTCTTTTCCTGACCTATGAGTACTATACATAGGACTATTTAGTTTCTCTTTTGTAAATACTGATGCAAAATGACCATTTAGTACCTCAACTATTTCCTCATCAGTTTCTCTCACAAACCCTTCATATTTGATAGGTCCTATTTTAACTCTGCCACACTTGTTATTAATTTTATAGTAACTAAAGAACTTTCTAGGATCTTTGTTGCTATCCTGAGCTAATTTAATTTCTGACACCCTTTTGTTCTTCTTTATAATCTTATTTAACTCATTCCTAGCCATTCTATAATCACTTAAATTTTGAATATTATTTTCTACCTGTAATTTTTTATATGCCCTTTTCTTCTCTGAAATTTTTCCAGCTATCTCCTGATTCCACCATAATGGTTTCCTACTTTTGTTCCTAATGGCCTTCATTGGGATACATTGTTCTTGGACTACATTTATTATATGCTTGAAAGTATCCCACATCCCATAAGCATTTTTACCTCTGAATTCTATATCCCAGTCTACCAAATTTAGCAAGCTTCGAAGTTTTACATAATCTCCCTTATGAAAATTTGGAACTTTTTCAGCATTCTCAGTTATTTTACCCTTCTCAATTCCCAAGTTAAAACGAACTATCTGATGGTCACTATTTCCCAATGCTTCCCCAACAGTCAATTCTTGAACTAAATGATCACTGTTAGAAAGTACTAAATCTAATATATTGTCCCCCCTCGTTGGCTCATTAACAAATTGATTCAAAAAATTATCCTCAAAGCATTCTATGAACCTGCCACTTGTTCTATCCCTACTTATCATATTTTCCCAGTCCACAGAGTTTAAGTTGAAGTCCCCAATAATAACTGCATCTGTTTCACATCCCTTACTTATTTCCCTTATCATTAGTTCATCTATATCATCAGTCTGCCCAGGTGGCCTGTAAAAAGCTCCCAAATGCACCATTCTATTTTTACTGAACCTAATATCTATCCAAAGTGACTCAACTCCATCCTGCTTTATTGAAGTATTTAAACTTGAAACAATGTTGTTTTTTATATAGATAATTATTCCTCCACCAATCCTACCTGTCCTTTGACTAATGTACATATTATAGCCCTGTAAATCAAATTCACTTATAGTGTCACTAAATTCTATTTCATTAACCCATGATTCAGTAACGCATAATATATCTATATCCTCATTGCTAATATAACTAAATAGCTCATCCTTCTTGTTTCTAAGACTACGAGCATTTGTATAGAAACAATTTAACCCCCCTATCCCTGAAGCACCTCTTGAAACTTGAATGACCTCACCTCTATCGCCTTGGAACCTATTTCTGTTATCTGCCAAGTCCATTCTACTTTCAGTACTATAATGTCCTCTCATAATTCCCTGACCACTATTAGTATCTAGTTTCCCGCCCGCAAAGACCTAATAACACGATCATACTCCTACCCTTCTTGAAAATGGGGACTACATTCGCTCTCTTCCAATCATCGGGTATTTCTCCATATTCCAATGACCTAGTATATAACTTGTCCAGAGCTATTGAGATACTTTCTACCCCTTCTTTAAGTATCCTAGAATGAATATTATCAGGGCCGGAGGCCTTGGTAGTATCTAAATCACCTATTAGTCCTTTTATCATCCTCCGATCCACACAAATGTTAGTAAACACCTCTTTTCCTGACCTATGAGTACTATACATAGGACTATTTAGTTTCTCTTTTGTAAATACTGATGCAAAATGACCATTTAGTACCTCAACTATTTCCTCATCAGTTTCTCTCACAAACCCTTCATATTTGATAGGTCCTATTTTAACTCTGCCACACTTGTTATTAATTTTATAGTAACTAAAGAACTTTCTAGGATCTTTGTTGCTATCCTGAGCTAATTTAATTTCTGACACCCTTTTGTTCTTCTTTATAATCTTATTTAACTCATTCCTAGCCATTCTATAATCACTTAAATTTTGAATATTATTTTCTACCTGTAATTTTTTATATGCCCTTTTCTTCTCTGAAATTTTTCTAGCTATCTCCTGATTCCACCATAATGGTTTCCTACTTTTGTTCCTAATGGCCTTCATTGTTATACATTGTTCTTGGACTACATTTATTATATGCTTGAAAGTATCCCACATCCCATAAGCATTTTTACCTCTGAATTCTATATCCCAGTCTACCAAATTTAGCAAGCTTCGAAGTTTTACATAATCTCCCTTATGAAAATTTGGAACTTTTTCAGCATTCTCAGTTATTTTACCCTTCTCAATTCCCAAGTTAAAACGAACTATCTGATGGTCACTATTTCCCAATGCTTCCCCAACAGTCAATTCTTGAACTAAATGATCACTGTTAGAAAGTACTAAATCTAATATATTGTCCCCCCTCGTTGAATCGTTAACAAATTGATTCAAAAAATTATCCTCAAAGCATTCTATGAACCTGCCACTTGTTCTATCCCTACCTATCATATTTTCCCAGTCCACAGAGTTTAAGTTGAAGTCCCCAATAATAACTGCATCTGTTTCACATCCCTTACTTATTTCCCTTATCATTAGTTCATCTATATCATCAGTCTGCCCAGGTGGCCTGTAAAAAGCTCCCAAATGCACCATTCTATTTTTACTGAACCTAATATCTATCCAAAGTGACTCAACTCCATCCTGCTTTATTGAAGTATTTAAACTTGAAACAATGTTGTTTTTTATATAGATAATTATTCCTCCACCAATCCTACCTGTCCTTTGACTAATGTACATATTATAGCCCTGAAAATCAAATTCACTTATAGTGTCACTAAATTCTATTTCATTAACCCATGATTCAGTAACGCATAATATATCTATATCCTCATTGCTAATATAACTAAATAGCTCATCCTTCTTGTTTCTAAGACTACGAGCATTTGTATAGAAACAATTTAACCCCCCTATCCCTGAAGCACCTCTTGAAACTTGAATGACCTCACCTCTATCGCCTTGGAACCTATTTCTGTTATCTGCCAAGTCCATTCTACTTTCAGTACTATAATGTCCTCTCATAATTCCCTGACCACTATTAGTATCTAGTTTCCCGCCCGCAAAGACCTAATAACACGATCATACTCCTCCCACAAGGTCAGAACAAGATCTAGTATGTTGCCAGATGTTATGAAGGTGGGGTTCCTGCACATGTTGTTGGAGCCACACAATCCTATGGATGCATTTTGTGGGTGGGTTTTGACAGATGCGGATGACCTTTGATAGGTCCTTGTGGCTTTTATCATTGGTGAAATTATGTTATGTTAAATAGGTCAAGGAAGAGCGAGTCAGTATGGGACAATTGTTGATCAATTATGGGTCTGTTCCAGGTAATGGATGGTAGGTTAAAATCTCCCATTATTAACACCTCCCTTCCCAGGCTAAATCTCTGTATAAAATCAGAAAGGGCATTGTTCTCCTCGGGAGGGTTTGAGGAAGGCCTATATACTGTTAGTACATAAGGGATTGTATGAGGGCAGGTGTACCGCTACTGTGTTTGGCAACATGTCATTACATGGTATACATTTATGGTTGTTTTTTAAATACATACACACTCCATGCTTAGGTTTCCCTGTAGGGGAGTCGTTTCTAAATACGGAGTAACCATGTAGATTTATCACAGAGTCTGGTACAGTGGGCTGGAGCCATGTTTCTGTAATGGCAAATAGATCAATACTAATGTTGAGGCAGTAATCTGTGATGTAGTATATCTTGTTTGTTAGGTTGTTTGGTATAGACTGGGGACTTAGTCCCTCAAGGTATACACTGGGGTGACCAGTGTGTCTAGCTGGTATGGGGGGTTCACCTGGTGGATTCTGGGGGCTATTGCTGCTGCATTCTTCTCCAGCCACAGGGCATGGTTATTGTACTGTCTGGGAGCTTGTGAAGCGTTAATGTTAGGATTGGCCCTGGTTTGTGCATGCCGTTGTTTGAGGTTTTTCCTTAGTTGAAAGGTTAGGTCCCTGTTGATATAAACATTGGAGAAAAGTGATTGTCTGAGGTTTTTTGCTTGCAGTATCAGGTCCGTTCTTAGGGATTTATTTAGTATTTTGGCCCTAACTAGGTCTGGTTTAATGGTCTTGTGTATGGTCTGGATTGAGGTGGCAAGTGTTTTTACTGTGTCAAAGAGTTGTGTGTAATCAGAGGCTGTTGGAGTGGCACAGGATTGGGAGAGAGGGTTATGGGGAGTGGAGACCTGAGGTTTACACTTGTCACAAGTGAAATAAATAGCATCAGAGGTGGACAGAGCATTGAAAATTTTAAATGCGAGGTCACTGCAATTGGGAGGAGCATGGTACCATAAAAGGCACCTTTCACATTGGACTGCGTCATCATCATCAACTATGCCTATCCCACACATACTACAGGAGTATGAGGCGTCAGGCTGTGACTGTGCATTTTGCTTATTGGTCTTTGGGCGAACCATGGCGCTTACCTTGTTAGGCTTACCTGCCAGGTGTTTGTTGTATGGAGATTGTATTGGTCCGAGGTAAATTTTTCAGGAGCCGGCGTTTGTCATATTTTCTTGACAAATTTGAAGAAAATCAATGGCACTTCGTTAAATTTACTTAAGACAAAGTAATATCTAAAACAAATTATTTATGTTTTTGTTATTTATATCAGGACTCTATCCAACATTCACACTAGATACTCCCTCCTTTTTTCAACAGAAGATTCTCTATAGCAAACACTTCCAATTCTTCCATCAAATTCTATTTTACTCTTCTATCCTGATTCACATACCATTGTTTTTTTTTAATTTTAAGAGCTCATCTGGGGATGCCTCCTTGGGCATAAGTCGCTGTACTTACCACTGCCTAGTACTAGGCTACTTTAAAATACTAACATGAAAAAAGAACAAAAAAACAACAACAATAAAAAAGGGTAATACTTCAGATTAGGGGCGCACGGTAGGTGGCACTGTTAATAGACTACAATTTTGGGCTACAATATATGTCTTATGATGTCAGATGGTAGCTTCAGATGTGACCAATCACGGCATATTTTGTTGTGGTTTGGGGGGTTTGTAACCTTTATTCTTTAATATTTGCTAAATATCGGCGCCTCTGCTCGTTTATAGTTTTTTCTAAGTTAGGTAAGGTTTTGTGTCCTTTATTGTTTTTTCCCTATTTTTTTTTTTTTCATATTTTGTTTCGCTGCGAATGATAACAGCTTTTTATTGGCAACGTCGTAGCTATAAATAGGACCCGCTGCGCAAATGTTTCAGTTTTGTCATGGCTTCTTTGTTATTCAAATTTGGGTTTATTTTGCATGACCGTGAAAAACTTTTAGATTTTTAGAGGCGCATAAACTAATCAAGAAAACTATAAAATGCCCGAAATGCAGTGCAAATTAAAAATTTTCAGAAAATTTAATGTTTTGTTGCAATAAAATATATGTAAACGAAAACAGTAAGCAACAGCGGTGCCGTTTCAAACAATCAGCACGTAGGGGTACATTTTTTGTGGGTTCCCATTTATAAGATATTGTTCAAATTTCATATTTTTTTGTAATTAATCATTTTATGTAAGTATTATTTGTCATTAGGTTACCCATTTTTTTTCTGCCAGTAAAAAGCTGTTGTCGTTCGCAGTGAAACAAAAAATATGAAAAACCCCCGGTAAATTCAAGGGGACTACTCGTGGGGAAGATATCCCTGCGGGGAGATGACCCTATGATGATCCTGAGTTTCAATCAATTGGGGGGGGTCTGTAGGGCACAGCCCCCCAGTATATACAAAAGATATAATGCTGTGATTGGTCACATCTGACGCTATCGTTTGACATCATAAGACATATATTGTAACCTATGAACAGCACCACCTACCGTGCGCCCTAAACTGAAGTGTTACCAAAAAAAGGAAGGCAGGAGGCAGGCAGGAAGCAAGCTCCAGCATCAGAGAAAGCAGTCATGAAGATTCAAGGGTCCGAGATTCCAGTCCCATTCTCCTGGTGAACGGCAGGGAGGTCCTGCGAGAACTTGCCCCAAATCCTTTTGACTCGCTTCCACACATCTGCTAGAGGGGTCTTCACATTAAGAGAAGACACGTATGCCTACCAAGAAGAGCAGCAGGCATGCTTCGAAATATACCAGAACCTAGCAGGACAAAATTCACAGACAGTGAAATTGATTGAGCGGCGCAGCATATGTAGGCATAACACTTCTGCTTGAGGGCCATCTCACACTACGCTGATCAAGACAGGAGTAGTTGGGGTGCAAAATGGCCAGACCTTCTAGGAATAGTATTTAGGCCCACTGCAATATCTATCTATCTCTATATATATATAATGTTACGTTATAATTGAGCTTTTGGTGCTTTTTAAAATCTGTTCTGTGATGGATAAGTTGGATTTTAGCAAGTTATTTGAGTTGGACTAGGGGTCACCACTTAAAAATTTAAAAAGAGGGGTGCAGGTTGGATGTTCGGAAATATTTTTTCGGTAAATATGAAGATTGGCGGCGCAAATGATGGGACGCAAAATATTTTGGCCCTGTTCCAATATATTTCACCTTTTTGGACCCCCCTACGATGATCCTGAATTTCAATCAATTGGGGGGGTCTTGGAGGCACAGCCCCCCAATATATAATCATAATTGTTTATAGAATAATGTTCTAACGTTTTTATTTAACCAAATCATTTCTGCAACTGTAATTGTTTTGCAAATTATAATGGGGGAGGGGGATCTGATGTCAGAAATGAATGAAGTGAATTTTTATTTTGTTTATCACTTAATTTCTTTTTATTATCCTCATTTATATTCATTTTTATTTGTCAATATATTTTTTCCCAATAAAGTAATAAAGTAAGTAAACAGGGTTTTTTGTTTGGAATTTTCAGGCATTTTTTTACAAAAATGGGGCCAGGTATATTTGAACTAAGGCTCAAACGCACATGAATATGCATGCGCGGGTGAATGAAACATACACGCAAAAAACCCCCACTTTTGGGGGAGCGCCGCCGATCTTCTGTTTACCATTTTTTCATCAATAGAGTGGTAGATTACTAGAATAGTTTGTCATCTGAGACGGTAGACAGTCCAAACTTGAATGTATTCAAAGGCAGATAAGATGATTATATGGGGAGGGAGGGTTAACTTTAGGGGTATTCTGGACTCATTCCTGTGGATGCAGTTTTTTATTATTATATATTATGATTAGATTTGGATTTTGACAACGAGTCTTGATGATGATGCTTTTTGTTTTTGACACATTTCTGTGTATGGTTCTAATTGTATATTGTAGATGCATGATCTGATAAACTCCTATGGATTGTTTAAATTGTATATTGTAGTTGCATGATCTGACACAATCCTATGGATGCATTTTGTGGGTGGGTTTTGACAGATGCAGATAACCTTTGATAGGTTTTTGTGGCTTTTGTCATCCATGAAATTATGTTATATTACGTGTGGAACAGCTAACTTGAATTGGTGACCTCTTGTGGTTAGTGCTTGCCCCGATGGAGCAGGTTCAGGTTAGATTTCCAAGGATGGGCTTTGGCAATAGCTCCTTGTAGTCGATTTTTCTTTTATTTGTATATAGTTGTTTCTTTAAAAATTAGGCAATTGTAATTCATCTACAAATTTTCTTGATTTTCTTTAATTAATTTGAATCTAGTTTTCCATAGTTCATGTATCTCTTAGTATCTGATATTCTTTTTTCAGTTATGTTTTCAAATAGTAATATTTTTGCAATGAGGTCTTCTTCAGTAGTATTATTACATACTGTAATATTATATTTTATTCTAATCATATATAGTTTTTTACATTTTACCAAGAAGTGGCTTAGTGTTTCATCATGCATTTTGCATAGTTTACATAGGGCGCTTTCATTCCAAAATGCATTTCTCCAATTAAGCGGTAGGGTTCTGACCGGGCTCCACACAGCAATTTTGATGCAGTCATTGCTATAGATATTTTCCTGAATTATTGTTTTTATACAGTTTGTATATGGGATTAAATTTTTTGCTTATAAGTTCTCTCATCCACATGTTGCTGTATATTTTTTTTAGATATTCTTTGCTATGTTCATTATTATTTTTCTTTAATTCATCAAAATTTAATTGGTATTGGCTCAGGTAATTTCTTATAGTTTTTATAAATATTACTTCATTTTTTTCTTATTTTGAGGTTGGCAATGTTGCTATTAGCTCATTATTTGAATTTAATAAGTGCTTTATATACAGTAGCTTTGTTTGTGCATCCCTTGTCATCATCAGTGAAGCTTCAATTTCTCTTCCTAGTGCACAATTTGGAGCATAAGATGAGGCATTTAATATTGACCTGTATACTTTGTTTTCTATTTTCTGCAACTCATCAATTTCTTGTTTTGTGAATGTTATTATCTCTATTCCATATAGTATTGTTGGAACTATAAGACCCTTCCAGTATGCTTTATCAATTATCATTCTGTTACAACTTTTTGGGATTATGGAATGTCATGTTTGCATGCTTCCTTGCTTTCTCTATTATTTTTTCTTTGTGTATCTTGAAATTTCTCTTATTATTTATTGTTATTCCTAGATATTTAATATCCTCTATAACTTTCAGGTCTTCAATCATATCTGGTGAATTTTTCATGTTGAAAATTAATATATTACTTTTTTACTATTGATCTCCAGTCCACATTCTTTAGCTATTTTCCTTATTTCATTTATTATCATTTTTGCATCTTCAATATTGTGAGTTAATATTATGCCATCATCTGCAAAGAAAAGTGCTACAATCGAATATAACTCATCTAAGAAACCTTTACCTAATTTTCCTAGTTTTTCAAAAATTAGATATGTTATCAGTAGGAATAGAAATGTTGATCCATTGCAACCTTGTTTGATTCCACTCGTTATGTTGATTACCTGGATACATCTTTCATTTATAAATAATTTGGTTGTAACCCCAGTATATATATATATTTGCAATTGTTTTTATAATATTGGGGTTTATATTGTATTTAAATAGCATTTCTATAATTTTCTCCCTTTTAATAGAGTCAAACGCCTTCTTGAAGTCAATTGCTATGACAATCAAGCTCTTTTTATTTTTGAAACTAGTGTCAATACAGTGCTTCAAAATAAACAGGTTTTCCATTCTGTAGGGGATTATTTGCTTTAATGTTAATCATATGTTCTTCCATTTTTTTTCCTTAAGATATTCATAAATATCTTATAGGATTGATTCAAAATCGCTATAGGTCTAAAGTCTTGAGCTGTGGGTTAGCTTATTTTAGGGATTAGTTTTGTTTTTAAAATTTTCCATCTTTCAGGTATTTAACATAACATAACATAATTTCACGGATGACAAAAGCCACAAGGGCCTATCAAAGGTCATCCGTTACCATCAAATCCCACTCACATAATGCATCCATAGGATTTTGTCAGATCATGCATCTACAATATACAATTTAACAATCCATAGGAATATTCAACCATGCATCTACAATATATAATTTAAAGCCTCCATAGGAATCTGTCAAAAACAAAATCAAAGTCCCCCAAAATATACAATAAAAAGAAACTGCATCCACAGCAATGAGTCAAGAAACGTATCCACATACCAAAAAGTAAGAAATTAACTCTCCATCCCCATATAATCATCCAATCTGTGCTTGAAAACATTCAAGTTTGGGCTGTCTACAGTCTCAGGTGGCAAACTATTCCAATAATCCACCACTCTGTTAGTGAAAAAATATTTTCTAACATCCAGTCTGCACCTCTGTTTTTTAATCTTTAAGTGGTGGCCTCTAGTTCTATTACTATATTCTAACTCAAATAACTTGCTGAAATCTAATTTATCCATCCCAGAAGAGATTTTAAAAAGCTCAATCATATCTCCCCTCACACACCTTCTTTCAAATGAAAACATATTTAATACCCTCAGTCTATCTTCATATTCAAGGTGCTTCAGGGATGGTATTATTTTTGTTGCCCTCCTTTGTACTGACTCTAATAAGTTTATATCATGTCTAAAATGTGGTGACCATGCCTGTATACAGTACTCTAAATGTGGCCTGACATAAGAGTTGTATAGTTTAAGGATTACCTCCTTAGTCTTGTAGCTAACATTTCTTTTAATGTAACCTAGCACCCTATTTGATCTATTTTTTGCCTCAATACACTGCTTTGAAAATTTTAGTGACCTATCTACTAGTACTCCTAAGTCCTTCTCATCTTCAATTGAATTAAGCCAATACCCATCCATCTCATAGCTAAATTCCCTATTATCTCTCTCCATGTTAATAACTTTGCATTTATTAAGGTTAAAAGTTATCTGCCACTTCTGAGCCCAAGCTAACAACTTATTTAATTCATCCTGCACTTTAAAGCTACCATCAACCTCTTTGACTACAGCTGCCAATTTAGTGTCATCAGCAAAAATTGACACTTTGCTATTTACACCTTGCCCAAGATCATTTACATAGATTATAAATAATAAAAGGCCTAAAACTGGTCCCTGAGGTACACCATTAATAACATTCCTCCCCTCTGACCTTAGTGCATTCAGTACAACTCTCTGTTTCCTATTTTTCAGCCATTCAGTTATCCAATTTAAAACCTTCCCACATATCCCATGCAGCTTTAATTTATGAACTAGTCTTCTATGTGGAACCTTATCAAAAGCTTTGCTGAAATCTAAGTAGATCACATCAACTTTTTCACCCCTATCATAAGAACATAAGAACATAATAAAAGAAGGAGACTGCAAAAGACCATTCATAGCCTACACTTGGCAGCTCCTGTTCCAGTCAACACACAAAAGATTTCTTACAAGAGAAAAGTCATCAACATTGTCACCCTTTACAGGAGTTTGTCAGATCTAATCTACAATATACATAAAATGCATCCAGAGGATTATGTCCATTCATGCAACCGCAAAATATAATCTCCCCACTCCTTAGAAAAATATATACAAATGTACATAAAAAAAAGTCAGTCCCATCTAGCAGCTTCATCCATATATTTATCTAATTTATTCTTAAAACTACCCAGAGAGGAGGCTTCTATCACATGTCTAGTGAGCCTATTCCATTCATCTACCACACGATTTGTAAACCAATTCCTCCCAATCTCCTTCCTAAACCTATACTTATCAAGCTTAAACCCATTGCTACGTGTCCTGTCATGTTCACTAAGTATAAGAACCTTACCCAGATCCCCTTTATTATATCCTTTTACCCATTTGAAGACTTCAATCAATTCCCCTCTGACTCTTCTCCTTTCCAATGTATGTAGAATTAGTTTTCTGAGCCTTTCACCATAAGGTAAGTTCCTTAGCCCACCAATCATCTTTGTCATCCTTCTCTGCCCAGACTCAAGCAAATCAATATCCTTCCTATAATATGGTGACCAAAATTGTACTGCATAGTCTAGATGAGGCCTAACTAGCGCCAGATACAGTTTTAGAATGACTTCAGCACTCTTATTGCTTACACTCCTCCTAATGAATCCCAATATCCTATTAGCTTTATTCTTAGCATTTAGGCATTGCTTTCTAGGATGAAGGTCTGAACTTACCAAAATACCCAAGTCCCTCTCACAATCGGTCCTCCCTAAAATTCTCCCATTTAATTTATAACTATTCAATGGATTATTTCTACCTATACTAAGTACACTACATTTGTCTATGTTAAACTTCATTTGCCATTTCTCGGCCCAATTGGACAGAATGGTCAATTCCTCCTGCATTACAACAGCATCAGAATCAGCCCTAATGGCCCTACCTAGCTTAGTATCATCAGCAAATTTACTCAGGTCACTACTTATACCTATGTCAAGATCATTAATATAAATTAAGAATAGCAAGGGACCCAAAACAGATCCTTGCGGAACTCCACTGCTAACACACCCCCAATCAGATTTAACTCCATCTATACTAACTCTTTGCTGTCTGTCACCAAGCCATGACTGAATCCACCTAAATATACTGCCATCGATCCCGTGTGCTTTAACTTTGCTCAGAAGCCGTAAGTGTGGCACTCGATCAAAAGCCTTACTAAAGTCCAAGTATAAAATATCATAGTTTTCATCATTATCTGCTGCTTCATACACCTTACTATAAAAAGACAGCAAATTAGTCAGACAGGATTTACCCTTACTAAAGCCATGCTGTGATTCTTTTATCAACTTATGCTTATCCAAGTGATCTCTAATATTCCTTGCTATAATAGATTCCATCATTTTCCCTGCCACTGATGTCAAACTTATCAGTACAAAATCTATACAACTCTTTTGGTTTCTTGCCTGCCAAGTAATTTCACCAGTGCATTTATCATCTGCATTTAATAGAACCAGGTTGTGGGATTCCATAATCTCCAGAACCAATTTCCTATTGAAATTCAAATTTGGGGGCCCCAAGAAGCCAATATGACCATTAAAATCTCCCAGGAGTATTATTGGTTTATCAGGATCTATATTATTTATGATATTGTTTATCTCTTGTTTGATCTTAATATTTTTTTCTTTATCATTTACAGAAAGATATATCAGAATGATATTTATTGCAAAATTCTTATATTTACTTATCACATAGAGAATATCACTATTCTTTGTACTTTGTTTATCTAAAATAAGGTTATTCCTAGACATTACTGTCAATCCCCCTCCCTTTAGTTCTTCTTTGCTTCTAATATTATAACATAACAAAACATACATAACATAACATAATTTCTCGGATGACAAAAGCCACAAGGGCCTATCAAAGGTCATCCGCATCCATCAAAACCCACCCACAAAAAGCACCATCAACAAGGGAAGACAAAATCAAAGTCCCCACAATATAATATAACAGATGACAAAAGCCACAAGGACCCATCGTAGGTCATCCAAGTCAAACAGCATCTTTTTTAAGGCACCCAAACTCCCAGGAAAACTACATCCAGAGGATTGCGTCCACAAACAAGGGTATCACCAATCAAGGCTTGTCAAGAACTAAATCATGCAGCTATAGATATATACAAACAATATTAATATATACAAAACTTAGGAACCATCACAACCTTCCCTCCCCATAAACTCATCCAACCTACTCTTAAATACATTTAAATTTGGAATACCTACTACCCTCCGCGGCAATTTGTTCCAGAAGTCTACCACTCTATTGATGAAAAAATATTTTCTTAAATCCAACCTACACCCTTGCTTTTTAATTTTCAAGTAGTGACCTCTAGTCCGATTTCCATCATCTAACTCAAAAAGCTTGCTAACATCCAATTTATCTATCCCGGAAAAAATTTTAAAGAGCTCAATCATATCCCCTCTCACACACCTCCTTTCGAACGAGAATATATTTAATACCCTCAGTCTATCTATATATTCAAGGTGCCTCAGGGAAGGAATAATCTTTGTTGCTCTCCATTGCACTGACTCAAGAAGGTTAATATCGTGTCTAAAATGTGGGGACCATGCCTGTATGCAGTACTCTAAATGTACATAAGAGTTATAGCGTTTAAGAATAACCTCCTTACTTTTGTAACTGACATTTCTCTTAATGAAACCCAGCACTCTATTTGCCCTATTCCTTGCTTCAATACACTGCTTAGAAAACCTTAATGACTTATCTATTACTACTCCTAGATCTTTCTCATCCTCTACCCATGTTAATAACTTTGCAATTATCAAGGTTGAAAGTCATTTGCCACTTATGTGCCCAGGATAACAATTTATTTAAATCCCCCTGCACTTTAAAATTATCATCAATATCTTTAACTACAGCTGCTAATTTGGTAACATCCGCAAAAATTGACACTTTATTATTAACTGCCTCCCCAAGATCGTTTATATAGATGACAAATAATAATGGAACGAGAACTGATTCCTGAGGAACCCCACTGATAACATCCCTCCACTCTGACTTTACACCATTTAGCACTACCCTTTGCTTCCTGTCTTTCAGCCACTCAGCTATCCAATTTGAAACACACCCACATATCCCAATCATTTTTAATTTATGAACTAGTCTCCTATGTGGTACCTTAATTTAATTCATCATTGAATTTAATACTGTCTCCTCGTTGTTGGGTTTCAGTTAAGCATATAATTTGAAGTTCATTGAGCTCTCGGAATATTTTGATTATTTGCTATACTTTGGTGTTTGATACAAGTTTCTACAAAAAATAGTATTATGTATAGTCTAGTGACATAGTAAACATAAATATTAAGTTATTAGATCATATATTTGGTTAATATAACAAAGTTGTTTAGCATTGTTAATTTTTCGGCCAGGTTCTTTTGTTTACCTTATTTTGTGCGGTAAAGTATGTAGTAGCTAAATTAAATTAGTGTTTTGAAACCTCGTTTCTAGGTTGATGGTTTAATTAGCGACCAATTTGGACTGTGTTGTGCCTTAAATCTTGTTTCGGTCTGTTGATTTATTTTTAAGATTTTTCTAGTTTTTTTTTCACCACAGAATCAGCGAAAGCTAAGTTGCTCTTTTTTTTTCTTATTAATACTTAAGTTCTTTCTTTGTTTGAATAAGTAATGGAGTTCGGGGATGAAAGTGAGCATGAGTGTCGGAATGTATGCATTGGTTGTGGTGTAGTTGGTGAGGGGTATACATGTGTTGTTATGTGGGCTGTGTGAATGCATTGTAGATTTAGAGGGGATGAGAATGCAGGATTTAGACAGGATATGTAGGGTGGAGGGGTTAGTTGCTGAGTTCAGGAGGGAACTTAGTGTTAGGCCTAGGGCTGGGAATAGGTTAGGTGGTGAGGTAGGCCAGTTAGATGTTTCAGGTGAAGGTAGAGGGCCGGTGGAGGAGGTAGGATATGATAGTTCTAGGGATAGTGAAGTTAGCCCCCTTAGATTAGTTAGAAATAGGCCTAGTGAGGATGGGGGACAGTGGAGAGTGGTTAGGGAGGCTTCTCCTGTTCTTTGAGAGAATAGGGTTGCCTCTGTTGAGGTGGTTAGCCAGGGGGAGAATAGGTGTGTGAGTCAGAGGGACACAGAACCTATTAGCTTCACTAATAGATTCAGTGCCCTAAGAGAGGAAGTAACTGGAAGTGATATGACTGATGGGGGTGGGGGTGGAGGTAGAGTGACTGGTAGTTTGAATGAGAATAGGAGTGGGGATGGAGTTAGGTCTGTGGGGGTTAAGAATAGGAGTCTGACTCAAGTGCTTGTGATGGGTGATTCGCGAGTTAGATATTTAGATAGGAAGTTGAATGCAAGTAGATTGAATGGTTTGAGGGTGTGTTTGCCGGGTGCTGGAATGAGAGATCTGTCTGATAGGTATGAGGAGCTGGTGTCTGGCTGTGCAAGGGAAGCAGTTGTGATTACACATGTAGGAGTGAATGATGTGAAGAAAGTGGGTGCATGTGAGTTACGTGAGAGGTACAAGAGGTTGATTGAAAAGGTGAAAGAAAGTAGAATGAAAGGTGTTATGACAGGTGTGCTTCCAAGAATGGATGTTGGGGTAGAATGGATATCTTGTGCGATTGGGCTGAATGATTATGTGAGGAGGATCTGTGAGATGGAAGGTGTCATGTTTGTGGATGTGTGGGATAGGTTTGTTGGAATGAAAGAAATGTATGCGATGGATGGACTGCATTTGAGTAGGAGGGGGGTAGATGTGTTGTGGGAGGAGTATGATCGTGTTATTAAGTCTTTGCAGGCGGGAAACTAGATACTAATAGTGGTCAGGGAATTATGAGAGGACATTATAGTACTGAAAGTAGAATGGACTTGGCAGATAACAGAAATAGGTTCCAATGCAATAGAGGTGAGGTCATTCAGGTGTCAAGAGGTGCTTCAGGTAAAGGGGGGTTAAATTATTTCTATACAAATGTTCGTAGTCTTAGAAACAAGAAGGATGAGCTATTTAGTTATATTAGCGATGAGGATATAGATATATTATGTGTTACTGAATCATGGATTAATGAAATAGAATTTAGTGACACTATAAGTGAATTTGATTTACAGGGCTATAATATGTACATTAGTCAAAGGACAGGTAGGATTGGTGGAGGAATAATTATCTATATAAAAAACAACATTGTTTCAAGTTTAAATACTTCAATAAAGCAGGATGGAGTTGAGTCACTTTGGATAGATATTAGGTTCAGTAAAAATAGAATGGTGCATTTGGGAGCTTTTTACAGACCACCTGGGCAGACTGATGATATAGATGAACTAATGATAAGGGAAATAAGTAAGGGATGTGAAACAGACGCAGTTATTATTGGGGACTTCAACTTAAACTCTGTGGACTGGGAAAATATGATAGGTAGGGATAGAACAAGTGGCAGGTTCATAGAATGCTTTGAGGATAATTTTTTTAATCAATTTGTTAATGAGCCAACGAGGGGGGACAATATATTAGATTTAGTACTTTCTAACCGTGATCATTTAGTTCAAGAATTGACTGTTGGGGAAGCTTTGGGAAATAGTTGTAGCGGGCCGAAAAATTTAGATTAACCCCAATCAATCCAACCTGCTCCCTACACTAATCCGGACGTGAGAAATCGAAGGAGAATAAAACGGATTGTATGTACAGTCCTTTACTAACAAAAAATACAATATTTACAAAAAATATGGATAAATATGCACAAAATATCTACAATAGAGAGGGGCGATTATATTGGAGATCTTACTTTTCACCAAAAAATACAAAAAGAAAATCCTATATATATGAATACTATTTAATCAATCCTAATAAACATAAAAAATCAAACAACCAAAAAAATCCTGACTATAACAGTCAATATATAAACAACAAACAAGGCCTCACTTTGTACAAAGAGGATGGGGAGATGTCCAGCCACCTGCCACTCGAGCGAGCAAAATGCCTAGGACTTACAACAAGTGTGGCGCCTCTGCGCTTGATGGAAGATAATGACCTTAAAAAGCTTGCGTGGCTATTATAAGCCCTCCTTCATTAAGCTATACTATTGGCCTTTATTTATTAACAATAATATATAGCTTTCCAGAATATAACGCTTTGTTTGTAATATAAGGATATATGAAACTAAGTCCTATCTTTCCAGAATATGGCGCCTGGAAAGAAAGAAAAAAAACATGGTAATCATTTTTATACATAAAATAAACAAAAAACAACAAACCCATTCCCATTCAGACACACACATTTTTACAGAGGAAGGGATAGGGTACTGAGAAAAGGGGTGGGAGAATGGCCCTTTTACACACACTCACATTCGCTCCACCACACCCCTCCTTCCTTAAGCCATTCAACGAGCCACTCACTAAACCCTTTCAATCACTCTTCACGGTACCACTTGTGCTCAATCGCAGTCAGTCTCATCGTCACTATTGATCATCTCATCAACCATACTCTTAGCCCTCATTACCAGTTCTCCCATCTCACGACAGAATTCTTTCATACTCTTCCGTTCAGAACCTTCATCTTCATACCCCCATTCATCAGCTCCTCACTCACAGCTCTCATCCAACTCAAGGTACATTCTTGCGAAACAGACAGGTCACTCACATCCCCTGTATTCTCAACAGGCATACCAGAAACCCCTTCGACTGGTTCCCAACAGAAAACTGAAAAATCAGCCACTTCATCATTCACTAAATCAAACTCATCCCTACTATTACCATTCGTAAAACCTGAAAAATCAGCCACGCTAGGTTCGTTCTGCCCAAATACACTATCATTCATACTGTTCCCAAAACCAGAAAAATCAGGCACAGGCAGCTCACTCACTCGTCTACTTATACCAACCAAATCACTCACCTGTTTACACAAAAACTCAATCTCCCTTTCAAGATCCCCCATACCAGAAACACTCTGCTCAGACTTACTTTCATTCTTCCTTTCACTCTTCTTTGTACGCTTTCTACTCCTCGAGACTAAGACTAGCTCTTTCCCAGACAGATCCATACTATCACATTCAATCTCATCATCATGCACTTTACCTCTCTCTCTACACAGTCCATACACCGGATGGCTCACCAGGTAGTCAGGAGGTTCTCTCCATCTCCTTAACTGACTCTGATGAGCCCGCACTCTCTCAGTCATACCGTCATTCAAACTCTCCAAAACATACGTCACCCCATTTTCCTAAACCCTCACAGCTCTATAAGGTCCATCAAACTTCTCACTCATCTTTGACACATTCAACCTACCCTTCACTTCTTTCACCTTCAATACTTTTGCACCAAATTCAAATGAATGGAACCTTTCATGCGCCTCACACCATACACTTTGCTCACTTTCACTCAAACAAAACCTATCTTTCACTCGCCTTTCAAAATTCATCACAAACTGACATGGGGACATTCCAGTTGCACTATGCACAGTTGAATTATACACCCACAACACTCTCCCCAGACACACATCCCAGTCATTCACTGTCGTACTCATCATTCTCAACATCTCACACAAGGTTCTTATAGTACGTTCAGCCAATCCATTTGAAGACGGTACATACGGAGTTGTTCTCACATGCTCCACACCATTCTCTCTCAACATTTGCTCAAACACTTCTCCTACAAATTCAGGCCCATTATCACTCAGACATCTTCTAGGCTTCCATACACACATAGGAAAAAACAACTGCTCAACCACACGCGCAACAGTCACACTCATTTTATCTCTCACAGGCGCTGCATACACAAACTTACTTTTATGATCAACCATCACAACCATACCAACATTCCCAGCACTCGTACGCGGCAGACACACAATCAATCACTACCAATTCAAACGGTTCTTTAGCATCAACTTTCAACATCGGTGGTTTCACTTGCACACCTTGCACCTTTCGCTTCTGACACCTTTCACACGTAGTTTCAACATCATTCACAACAGTTCTCAGAAACGGATGGAACACACGCTCCTTCATACACTCCCACAGCTTAAACTTGCCCATATGCACATAATTATCATGCACAACCTTCACCAGACCAATCATACCAACTAAGGACATCACAGGTACATACATATCATCACCACCCTTCACATGCCTCACAAAATATACAACATCCATACAAACAACAAAATCCTTAGCATACCTTTTAAAATCACTTAAACACTCTGGCCATTCATTCAAATCAACACGCATCATTACACACTTCTTCAACTCACTAACAAAAGGACATATCTCTTGCATCTCTAGAATATCCTTATCACTTACAATCTCATTCTCATCATCCATGACCAACTCAATCATACCGCAAAACTTGACAACATTCTTTGCACACTCATTCAACCTCATCACCTCACATTCACCTTTCATAAGACAATCCTTATCAGCATCCAAAGACAAATCATTCAATCTCATAAAGTCTACACCAAGCAAGAAACAACACAGCATTTGCTCATCCTTTAGAATCACAAAGTCATGCTTCACATTCACACCATTACCCAAACTCACTTTAAGACCAACCTGTTCCCATGCCACTATCATGCCATTCCCTAATCCACTTATCCGTAACTTCACAGGTTTATGCTCGCAACATCTGAATTCATCATACTTACTCAGAATCCTCTCATTCACTAAAGACACTTGCGCTCCAGTATCAATCAAACAACAAAAGAACCTTTCACCAACTTTCACTCTCGCTTCCATCATATCAGGTCCACCATGTTCGCAATACACAGAGGGAACAAGCATACCAACATTAGCACTGACATCCACACCATCATCAATCACCACACACTCATCTTCATCCAGACAATCCTTTATCTCTCTCATATATGAACACTTTTCAATCACCCAATTGTAGTGCACACCGCTCAAACATTGCAGATGTACCACATTAGGATCCGAACCCTTCATCTTCTTATCCTTGTACACAATCGGCCTCTTACCACCAAAGTGCACATAAACAATCACTCTATACAAACGACTCACTACAATCAACACTTCCTGAAATGGCGGGACCCCTTGCATACACATCGCTCTCAATTCTTTCATGAAGTTCCGCACCTTTGCCATACCAATGCTTTCAGGCTTTCTACACACTTCATTCATTACCTCCTTCCTTAAATCATCCACACTATCGGGTACTCTCACGTCTACTCCATCACTCTTCAAATCTTGCAAACCATTCCATACACTCTCAAACAAGGAATCACCACCACCCTTACTATCTTTTCCATTCATAACCCCTTTCGGCAAATACTCAGGATCACTCACTCCACACACATTTTCATCATTCGTACCAGGATACCTTGACATCAAATCAGCCACTCCATTCCGTTCACCAGGTACATATTCAATCACATAGTCAAAGTCACTCAAATCTTCCAAAGTCCCTGCAATCCTACTATCAGCCCACTTCATACGCTGCAGATAAACAAGAGGTTGATGATCGGTTTTTATCACAAACCTCACACCATACAAAAATGGACGCAACACTTTCAAACAATATCTTATCGCAGCCAGCTCTCGTTCCACAGTCGAATACTTTCGTTCTGCAACATTCATAGCCTTGGATACATACCCAATTATCGCCTGACATTCTCTCCATTCAAACGCTGCTCTTGCATCAGAAAACCTCCCATACAATACCCACTCGCATCTGTATACAATTCAAGCATTCTAGCATTTACACTATAATCTGGGTAAGCCAATTCAACATCTTCAGCCGCTGCCTCTTTCAGTCTCTCATATGCCTCATTCATCTTATCATTTCACTTGACAACCGTACTACCTTTCTTGCCCATCCACTCAGTCAGAGGCTTACTCACACCAGAACAATCACGTATAAACTTTCGCTGGAACTCAATCAAACCCCAAAATGACTTCAGTTGCTTCACAGTCACCGGTTTAGGAAACATTCGCACCTTCTCAACATACTTCGGTGATTTTCGCAACCCATTCTCACTCACCATATGCCCAAGGAATTCCACTTCTTTCGCAAACCATTCACACTTCGCCAATTTCACCTTCACACCAACACTCTCCAACGTTCTCAACACATCATTCACCAATCTCATATGCTCCTCAAAAGTCTCAGTCATAATCAAAATATCATCTATAAATGCAATCACATTCTTACTCGCAAACTTACTCAACACAACATTCATTGCCCGCTGGAAGGCTCCGGGAGCATTAGCCAACCCAAAGCTGAGGTTCTGGAACTGGTAATGCCTCTTTGAGGAAGAGAAGGCAGTTACTGGCCGGCTCTCCTCAGCAATGGGCATCTGGTAATACCCCTGTACCAGATCCAGCTTCATAAACCACTCCATCCCATTCATACTCAGATACCACACACATCGGAAACCTTTCTTTCACAGTCTTTCCATTCACCTTTCTATAATCCACACACAGATGCAATCTTCCATCCGGCTTACGTACAGGTACAATTGGACTATTCCATGCACTCTCGCTCTCTTCAATCACCCCCAACACTCTCCAACGTTCTCAACACATCATTCACCAATCTCATATGCTCCTCAAAAGTCTCAGTCATAATCAAAATATCATCTATAAACGCAATCACATTCTTACTCGCAAACCTACTCAATACAACATTCATTGCCCGCTGGAAGGCTCCGGGAGCATTAGCCAACCCAAAGCTGAGGTTCTGGAACTGGTAATGCCTCTTTGAGGAAGAGAAGGCAGTTACCGGCCGGCTCTCCTCAGCAATGGGCATCTGGTAATACCCCGGTACCAGATCCAGCTTCGTAAACCTCTCCATCCCATGCATACTAAACACACACATCGGAAACCTTTCTTTCACAGTCCTTTCATTCACCTTTCAATAATCCACACACAGACGCAATCTTCCACCCGGCTTACGTACAGGTACAATTGGACTATTCCATGCACTCTCGCTCTCTTCAATCACCCCCAATTGCTCCAATTCCAAACACTGCTCCTCAATCTCATCAGACACCGGACATGGGAAATGCCTCGGCACTGATAGATTGGGAAGTCCTCCTTCAGGACAATCTTGAATTCCGGGAGCTTTGCAACCCCGAAATCCAGATCACCCTTACTGAGGGCTCCCTTTCGTTCAAATATCATTCGATACACATCCTCCCTTTCATACTCAGTTAAACATCCATCCAATTTCACTATGTCCTTCACCTCATTATACATCGATTCACATGTCTTTTCATTCGCAACATTCACCCTGATATCCGTATTATCATCCATACCTACCTCATTGACAGTGGAGAGGTGGCCCAGTACATCTCCGACTTGGATTCCCCTCACCTGCCCTTTCACACTGGGGTCCGCCTGCACACATACAAATGGATCATTCATTCTCATCAAGCCATCAAACACACGAGCAACACGCCTTCCTTATAACACGCATCCTTTCCATCCAATATCACAGTGTTCTCACTCACATTCAAACTAACATCCTTACTCCAACTCACTCTAACCGCCACCCTTTCACCCTTCACAAGCCTTACATTCTCCATAGCAGTCACCTCAATACCAGTAAACACACTCCTCAAAACGCTACCATCTTTCCCTACATACAACTTATACACCCCATTTTTACCAATCTTTCTCTCAATCTGATCGCTCGCAGGATGCACAACCATACGATTCATTTTCATAAAATCATACCCCAAAATCACACCATACTCACTACTCACCTTATCAATCACAGAAAAATCACATTCATTCATCATCATACCATGCATTCGAACAGCTGACCTTATCATTCCAATCACAGGCACTCTCCTATTACCAATACCTACTAAACTACCCTTGCACTCAGACAGGAGGGCTTTCTCGCTAACCTTGTCATAAACATCTTTATACACCAAGCTCGCCTTGCATCCAGAATCTATTAAAGCCAAACACTCAATTCCATTCAATTCCACCTTCACACTCAGACACTCATACTTCGTACCAGACAGCACTTTCACACTAGACAGACTTACCAACACATTACTCACACTCATGCACCCAGAGGATACTTCACCAGGTACCCTCTTACCATTCAGTTTCCCGCTTCAGACTTTCCATTTACACCTTGCACTCTCAGTCTAATCCAACACTTTTCACTTGAATGTCCTTCCATCGCACAATAGCTACATACATTCCTCTGGTCACGACACATCCTTGCATAATGATTAGCCTTTCCACAATTACCACATGCATATTTCATACTTTCCCCACCAGTTGCTCCACCATTCAACCTCGGACAATCTTTCTTCAAATGGCCTATTTCTTTACACTCGAAGCACTCTTTCACACTTTCCTGGCAATCCTTTATCATATGCCCTTTCTTACCACACCCAAAATATGCACCAGATGTCCATCTACATTCTGCCAACATGTGACCTTTCCTTCCACACCGACGACATTCCACAATCTTTCTCCCACCATTCGGTCTCTCATTTGCTGGGACATACCTCGGTTTCTCTCTCATATATCCGTTCCCACACTTGAAATTCATCTGCCCCCTTCCATTCGACCCCCCTCCATTCTGCCGGCCCAGGAAGTTTGACATCACTCCAGCTGGTGCAGCCTTCAGGGCATCCCTGTAGCTGACAAACTGCTGGGGTGGATGAAAGCTCCTGGGCTTCTTACCTCAAACATTCACACTGTACCATCCATCCTCTTCTAGATCGCTTTCATCATCAAATCGTCCATCTTCTAACAGTTCCAACACATCCTCCCACATCAACTATTCACCTGTCAGTCTCACTCTCTCCTTTCTCTTTCCACTCACCTTTCGCGGGATCGTGTCCAAAAACTTCCTCATAGGTGGTTTACATTCATTTACATCATCATCACCATACCTCGTTCTTGCCATACTCTCAAGCCTATGTGCATACATATTCACACTTTCACTCTTCCCCATTCGAGCCTTCTCAAATTCATTCACCCTTTTATACTTCACACTCTCTTTCATTCGTTTCACCTGCCCAATCAATCTCTTCTTCACTACATCATACTTTGGCTCTCCCACACTCGTTATCACTCGCAAGAACTCCAACACTTTCCCATCCAAACAATCTCACAGAACACTCACCCAGTGACCCTTGTTCTGCGGGTACTTGAGCTTGTAGTACCGCTCAAAATCCCCGAAGAACTCATCCATACTCTTTTCCCCATGCAATCTAAACTTATCAATCCTTGGCACTTCCCTAATCAAAATTCCTTTCCCCACATTCACTTCACTCTCCGAAGAGCTACTCTCGGTCTCACTCATTCAAATCATACCATCACTCTCTCCTTCATCCGAGTACAATGAGTCCACACTCTTGACTCTTACCTTCCTATCCTTCCCCTTTGCACCACTCTTCCTTCTCTTGCGTTCAACTCTCTTCCATTCTCCGTCCTTCCTACCACTCACCGTATCTTCTTTAGACTCAATCCTACTGCCATCCATTCCTTTTAACGGAGTCCCTTCAGTAGGAGCAGGGGTCAGGGTTGTAGGTCCTGGGGCTGATCCAGCCCCTGTCATCATGTTATACAGGTCCTGCATCCATCGGTCCGTCTGATCCTGTCTGATCCCATTTCCTTCTTCATCCTATCAGTCTTTTAATTCATCCCTTCTATTTTATTCTCCATTCCCTCCATCATTCCCCGCAACATTTCACACTCCTCTTCTTTCTTTCTCAACTCCAGTCTCAATTGCACTACTTCTTCATTCAATGTTTCCGCTACAGCCATTGTTCCCAAGTTAGTAAAAAGATAGGAGGAGGGAAAAATCAGTCAAACTACTTGTCACACTAATTGGGTATGGACTGCAATCCAATCCAGTCACGCTCCTGGTTTCGAAGTCTCACGTCCCTATTCGGGCGCCAAATGTAGCGGGCCAAAAAATTTAGATTAACCCCAATCAATCCAACCCGCTCCCTACACTAATCCGGACATGAGAAATCGAAGGAGAATAAAACGGATTGTATGTACAGTCCTTTACTAACAAAAAAATACAATATTTACAAAAAATATGGATAAATATGCACAAAATATCTACAATAGAGAGGGGCGATTATATTGGAGATCTTACTTTTCACCAAAAAATACAAAAAGAAAATCCTATATATATGAATACTATTTAATCAATCCTAATAAACATAAAAAATCAAACAACCAAACCAATCCTGACTACAACAGTCAATATATAAACAACAAACAAGGCCTCACTTTGTACAAAGAGGATGCCTAGGACTTACAACAAGTGTGGCGCCTCTGCGCTTGATGGAAGATAATGACCTTAAAAAGCTTGCGTGGCTATTATAAGCCCTCCTTCATTAAGCTATACTATTGGCCTTTATTTATTAACAATAATATATAGCTTTCCAGAATATAACGCTTTGTTTGTAATATAAGGATATATGAAACTAAGTCCTATCTTTCCAGAATATGGCGCCTGGAAAGAAAGAAAAAAACATGGTAATCATTTTTATACATAAAATAAACAAAAAACAACAAACCCATTCCCATTCAGACACACACACATATTTACAGAGGAAGGGATAGGGTACTGAGAAAAGGGGTGGGAGAATGGCCCTTTTACACACACTCACATTCGCTCCACCACATAGTGACCATCAGATAGTTTGTTTTAACTTGGGAATTAAGAAGGGTAAAATAACTGAGAATGCTGTAAAAGTTCCAAATTTTCATAAGGGAGATTATGTAAAACTTCGAAGCTTGCTAAATTTGGTAGACTGGGATGTAGAATTCAGAGGTAAAAATGCTTATGGAATGTGGGATACTTTCAAGCATATAATAAATGTAGTCCAAGAGCAATGCATCCCAATGAAGGCTATTAGGAACAAAAGTAGGAAACCATTATGGTGGAATCAGGAGATAGCTAGAAAAATTTCAGAGAAGAAAAAGGCATATAAAAAATTACAGGTAGAAAATAATATTCAAAATTTAAGTGATTATAGAATGGCTAGGAATAAGTTAAATAAGATTATAAAGAAGAACAAAAGGGTGTCAGAAATTAAATTAGCTCAGGATAGCAACAAAGATCCTAGAAAGTTCTTTAGTTACCATAAAATTAATAACAAGTCTGGCAGAGTTAAAATAGGACCTATCAAATATGAAGGGGTTGTGAGAGAAACTGATAAGGAAATAGTTGAGGTACTAAATGGTCATTCTGCATCAATATTTACAAAGGAGAAACTAAATAGTCTTATGTATAGTACTCATGGGACAGGGAAAAAGGTGTTTACTACCATTAGTGTGGTTTGGAGGAAGATAAAAGGACTAATAGGTGAGTTAGATGCTACCAAGGCCTCCGGCCCTGATAATATTCATTCAAGGATACTTAAAGAAGGGGTAGAAAGTATCTCAATAGCTCTGGAGAAGTTGTATACTAGGTCACTGGAATATGAAGAAATACCCGATGATTGGAAGAGAGCGAATGTAGTCCCCATTTTCAAGAAGGGTAGTAAAGAGGATCCAAATAACTTTAGACTGGTTAGCCAACTCCTGTAGTCTGTAAAATTCTTGAGAAAATAGTTAAAAAAGGGATTTGCCAACATCTAGAGAGGGAGGGGTTAATCAGCGATGCTCAGCATGGGTTTAGATCAGGTAGATTTTTTTTTTTAAGTTCGGGAAGATAGATAACTATGAGCATTAGACATAATACTAAAGGAATTTTTATTTTATTTTGAAAAGTTTCTCAGTATGGCTATTGCTTTGGATGATGTGAGGGTCTTTTGATGTAAGCTGTGTGTATGTAGTTTGCGAATGCCTGGTTTATTATGTGACTAGTGCAAATGTGGTTTTGGTAGAGGAGGTGAGTCGGCTACGTGATGAGTGCAAGAGATTAAGTGAGTTGGTGAATGAAGTGAGAAGGGATGCGAGTGTACGCATTGTAGCGGGCCGAAAATATATCTCTAATCCCAATCGATCCAACCCGCTTCCTACACTGTCCGGACATGAGAAATCGAGGGAGAATGAAATGGATTGTATATACAGTCCCTTTACTTAAAAAAAAGTACAATGATAATTACAGTAATTTATATTTACAAGGGAAGTGTACACACTTCAAAATGAGGTCAAATTCCACCAATCTCAACAAGATGCCAAAAGAATTTGATAACAGGTAAATAGAACAAATTTACTTAAATATATCTACACAAAACATAAAAAACACAACAACAACCGAACGAAAAGGGGCACGCGCTATCACTTTGTGTGCTGGAGGCGGGTGGTAGTAGGCTAACATAAAAGGAGGCAGGATTGTCAGCCAATGTGGGTATGGTGATCCAGGTGTCTAGCGAGGTATGAAAGCCCTCCGTCTCAGGGCTGGGCGGAGCACTCGTCTAGAGAACCCTTCTAGCCGTCCGTCCAAGCTTCCACTCTCTCTAAATGTATATCCAAACAATCCTCAAAATATAATCTTTTGATAAAAGATTATTTTAAACAAAGTACAATCTGATAAAAGATTATTTTAAGCAAAGTACAACCTGAGAAAAAAAACGGTTTTAATACATGAAATCAAATACATATATATACAAAGAGAAAATATAAAAAAAACTCATTCCCACTCACACACACATTCTTACAGAGGAAGGGATAGGGTACTGAGAAAAGGGGTGGGAGAATGGCCCTTTTACACACACTCACATTCGCTCCACCACACCCCTCCTTCCTTAAGCCTTTCGACCAGCCACGAACAAAACCCTTTCAATCACTCTTCACGGTACCACTTGTGCTCAATTGCACCCTTCTGCACCCATTCATAATCGTCTACTGGTCCCTGGCTACACGTAGCAATTGGTCGGGTTTGTTCGTCAGTCGTCCTGTCAGTCTCATCGTCACTATTGATCATCTCATCAACCATACTCTTAGCCCTCATTACCATTTCTCCCATCTCACGACAGAATTCTTTCATACTCTTCCGTTCAGAACCTTCACTCATCATACCCCCATTCATTAGATCCTCACTCACAGCTCTCATCCAACTCAAGGTACATTCTTGCGAAACAGACAGGTCACTCACATCCCCTGTATTCTCAACAGGCATACCAGAAACCTCTTCGACTGGTTCCCACCAGAAAACTGAAAAATCAGCCACTTCATAATTCACTACATCAAACTCACCCCTACTATTACCATTCATAAAACCCGAAAAATCAGCCACACTAGGTTCATTCTGCCCAAACACACTATCATTCATACTGTTCCCAAAACCAGAAAAATCAGGCACAGGCAGCTCACTCACTCGTCTACTTATACCAGCCAAATCACTCACCAGTTTACGCAAAAACTCAATCTCCATTTCAAGATCCCCCATACCAGAAACACTCTGCTCAGACTTACTTTCATTCTTCCTTTCACTCTTCTTTGTACGCTTTCTACTCCTCGAGACTAAGACTAGCTCTTTCCCAGACAGATCCATACTATCACATTCAATCTCATCATCATGCACTTTACCTCTCTCTCTACACAGTCCATACACCGGATGGCTCACCAGGTAGTCAGGAGGTTCTCTCCATCTCCTTAACTGACTCTGATGAGCCCGCACTCTCTCAGTCATACCGTCATTCAAACTCTCCAAAACATACGTCACCCCATTTTCCTAAACCCTCACAACTCTATAAGGTCCATCAAACTTCTCACTCATCTTTGACACATTCAACCTACCCTTCACTTCTTTCACCTTCAATACTTTTGCACCTAATTCAAATGAATGGAACCTTTCATGCGCCTCACGCCATACACTCTGCTCACTTTCACTCAAACAAAACCTATCTTTCACTCGCCTTTCAAAATTCATCACAAACTGACATGGGGACATTCCAGTTGCACTATGCACAGTTGAATTATACGCCCACAACACTCTCCCCAGACATACATCCCAGTCATTCACTGTCGTACTCATCATTCTCAACATCTCACACAAGGTTCTTATAGTACGTTCAGCCAATCCATTTGAAGACGGTACATACGGAGTTGTTCTCACATGCTCCACACCATTCTCTCTCAACATTTGCTCAAACACTTCTCCTACAAATTCAGGCCCATTATCACTCAGACATCTTCTAGGCTTCCATACACACATAGGAAAAAACAACTGCTCAACCACACACGCAACAGTCACACTCCTTTTATCTCTCACAGGCGCTGCATACACAAACTTACTTTTATGATCAACCATAACAACCATACCAACATTCCCAGCACTTGTACACGGCAAAGACACACAATCAATCACTACCAATTCAAACGGTTCTTTCGCATCAACTTTCAACATTGGTGGTTTCACTTGCACACCTTGCACCTTTCCCTTCTGACACCTTTCACACATAGTTGCAACATCATTCACAACAGTTCCCAGAAAGGGATGGAACACACGCTCCTTCATACACTCCCACAGCTTAAACTTGCCCATATGCACATAATTATCATGCACAACCTTCACCAGACCAATCATACCAACTAAGGACATCACAGGTACATACATATCATCACCACCCTTCACATGCCTCACAAAATATACAACATCCATACAAACAACAAAATCCTTAGCATACCTTTTAAAATCTCTTAAACACTCTGGCCATTCATTCAAATCAACACACATCATTAAACACCTCTTCAACTCACTAACAAAAGGACATATCTCTTGCATCTCTAGAATATCCTCATCACTTACAATCTCATTCTCATCATCCATGACCAACTCAATCATACCGCAAAACTTGACAACATTCTTTGCACACTCATTCAACCTCATCACCTCACATTCACCTTTCATAAGACAATCCTTATCAGCATCCAAAGACAAATCATTCAATCTCATAAAGTCTACACCAAGCAAGAAACAACAAAGCATTTGCTCATCCTTTAGAATCACAAAGTCATGCTTCACATTCACACCATTACCCAAACTCACTTTAAGACCAACCTGTTCCCATGCCACTATCATGCCATTCCCTAATCCACTTATCCGTAACTTCACAGGTTTATGCTCGCAACATCTGAATTCATCATACTTACTCAGAATCCTCTCATTCACTAAAGACACTTGCGCTCCAGTATCAATCAAACAACAAAAGAACCTTTCACCAACTTTCACTCTCACTTCCATCATATCAGGTCCACCATGTTCGCAATACACAGAGGGAACAAGCATACCAACATTAGCACTGACATCCACACCATCATCAATCACCACACACTCATCTTCATCCAGACAATCCTTTATCTCTCTCATATATGAACACTTTTCAATCACCCAATTGTAGTGCACACTGCTCAAACACTGCAGATGCACCACACTAGCATTACACCTTTCATCTTCTCATCCTTGTACACAATTGGCCTCTCACCACCAAAGTGCACATAAACAATCACTCCATACAAACGACTCACTACAATCAACACTTCCTGAAATGGTGGGACCCCTTGCATACACATCGCTCTCAATTCTTTCATGAAGTTCCGCATCTTTGCCATACCAATGCTTTCAGGCTTCCTACACACTTCATTCATTACCTCCTTCCTTAAATCATCCACACTATCGGGCACTCTCACATCTACTCCATCACTCTTCAAATCTTGCAAACCATTCCATACACTCTCAAACAAGGAATCACCACCACCCTTACTCTCTTTTCCATTCATAATCCCTTTCGGCAAATACTCAGGATCACTCACTCCACACACATTTTCATCATTCATACCAGGATACCTTGACATCAAATCAGCCACTCCATTCCATTCACCAGGCACATATTCAATCACATAGTGCCCACTTCATACGCTGCAGATACACAAGAGGTTGATGATCTGTTTTGATCACAAACCTCACACCATACAAAAACGGACGCAACACTTTCAAACAATACCTTATCGCAGCCAACTCTCGCTCCACAGTCAAATACTTTCGTTCTGCAACATTCATAGCCTTGGATACATACCCAATTATTCACCTGACATTCTCTCCATTCAAACGCTGCTCTTGCATCAGAAAACCTCCCATACAATACCCACTCGCATCTGTATACAATTCAAGCATTCTAGCATTTACACTATAATCTGGGTAAGCCAATTCAAAATCTTCAGCCGCTGCCTCTTTCAGTCTCTCATACGCCTCATTCATCTTATCATTCCACTTGACAACCGTACTACCTTTCTTGCCTATCCACTCAGTCAGAGACTTACTCACACCAGAACAATCACGTATAAACTTTCGCTGGAACTCAATCAAACCCAAAAACGACTTCAGTTGCTTCACAGTCACCGGTTTAGGAAACATTCGCACCTTCTCAACATACTTTGGTGATTTTCGCAACCCATTCTCACTCACCATATGCCCAAGGAATTCCACTTCTTTCGCAAACCATTCACACTTTGCCACTTTCACCTTCACACCAACACTCTCCAACGTTCTCAATACATCATTCCCCAATTACATATGCTCCTCAAAAGTCTCAGTCATAATCAAAATATCATCTATAAATTCAATCACATTCTTACTCGCAAACTTACTCAACACAACATTCATTGCCCGCTGGAAGGCTCCAGGAGCATTAGCCAACCCAAAGCTGAGGTTCCGGAACTGGTAATGCCTCTTTGAGGAAGAGAAGGCAGTTACCGGCCGGCTCTCCTCAGCAATGGGCATCTGGTAATACCCCCGTACCAGATCCAGCTTCGTAAACCACTCCATCCCATGCATACTATACACACACTCAGATACCACACACATCGGAAACATTTCTTTCACAGTCTTTTCATTCGCCTTTCTATAATCCACACACAGACGCAATCTTCAATCCGGCTTACGTACAGGTACAATTGGACTATTCCATGCACTCTCACTCTCTTCAATCACCCCTAATTGCTCCAATTCCAAGCACTGCTCCTCAATCTCATCAGCAACCGGACGTGGGAAGTGCCTTGGCCGCTGAAAGATTGGGGAGTCCTCCTTCAGGACAATCTTGAATTCTGGGAGCTTTGCAACCCCAAAATCCAAATCACCCTTACTGAGGGCTCCCTTTCGTTTAAATATCATTTGATACACATCCTCCCTTTCATACTCAGTTAAACATCCATCCAATTCCACCATGCTCTTCACATCATTATACGTCCATTCACACGTCTCTTCACTTGCAACATTCACCCTGACATCCGTACTATCATCCATATCTACCTCATTGACAATGGAGAGGTGACCCAGTACATCTCCGACTTGGATTCCCCTCACCTGCCCTTTCACACTGGGGTCCGCCTGCACACATACAAAAGGATCATTCATTCTCATCAAGCCATCAAACACACAAGCAACACGCCTTACCTTATAACACGCATCCTTTCCATCCAATATCCCAGTGTTCTCACCCATATTCAAACTAACATCCTTACTCCAACTCACTCTAACAGACACCCTTTCACCCTTCACAAGCCTTACATTCTCCATAGCAGTCACCTCAATACCAGTAAACACACTCCTCAAAACTCTACCATCTTTCCCTACATACAACTTATACACCCCATTTTTACCAATCTTTCTCTCAATCTGATCACTCGCAGGATGCACAACCATACGATTCATTTTCATAAAATCATACCCCAAAATCACACCATACGCACTACTCACCTTATCAATCACAGAAAATTCGCATTAATTCATCATCATACCATGTATTCGAACAGCTGACCTTATCATTCCAATCACAGGCACTCTCCTATTACCAATACCTACCAAACTACCCTTGCACTCAGACAGGAGGGCTTTCTCGCTAACCTTGTCATAAACATCTTTATACACCAAGCTCGCCTTGCATCCAGAATCTATTAAAGCCAAACACTCAATTCCATTCAATTCCACCTTCACACTCAGACACTCATACTTCGTACCAGACAGCACTTTCACACTAGACAGACTTACCAACACATTACTCACACTCATGCACCCAGAGGATACTTCACCAGGTACCCTCTTACCATTCAGTTTCCCGCTTCAGACTTTCCATTTACACCTTGCACTCTCAGTCTAATCCAACACTTTTCACTTGAATGTCCTTCCATCGCACAATAGCTACATACATTCCTCTGGTCACGACACATCCTTGCATAATGATTAGCCTTTCCACAATTACCACATGCATATTTCATACTTTCCCCACCAGTTGCTCCACCATTCAACCTCGGACAATCTTTCTTCAAATGGCCTATTTCTTTACACTCGAAGCACTCTTTCACACTTTCCTGGCAATCCTTTATCATATGCCCTTTCTTACCACACCCAAAATATGCACCAGATGTCCATCTACATTCTGCCAACATGTGACCTTTCCTTCCACACCGACGACATTCCACAATCTTTCTCCCACCATTCGGTCTCTCATTTGCTGGGACATACCTCGGTTTCTCTCTCATATATCCGTTCCCACACTTGAAATTCATCTGCCCCCTTCCATTCGACCCCCCTCCATTCTGCCGGCCCAGGAAGTTTGACATCACTCCAGCTGGTGCAGCCTTCAGGGCATCCCTGTAGCTGACAAACTGCTGGGGTGGATGAAAGCTCCTGGGCTTCTTACCCCCAACATTCACACTGTACCATCCATCCTCTTCTAGATCGCTTTCATCATCAAATCGTCCATCTTCTAACAGTTCCAACACATCCTCCCACATCAACTATTCACCTGTCAGTCTCACTCTCTCCTTTCTCTTTCCACTCACCTTTCGCGGGATCGTGTCCAAAAACTTCCTCATAGGTGGTTTACATTCATTTACATCATCATCACCATACCTCGTTCTTGCCATACTCTCAAGCCTATGTGCATACATATTCACACTTTCACTCTTCCCCATTCGAGCCTTCTCAAATTCATTCACCCTTTTATACTTCACACTCTCTTTCATTCGTTTCACCTGCCCAATCAATCTCTTCTTCACTACATCGTACTTTGGCTCTCCCACACTCATTATCACTCGCAAGAACTCCAACACTTTCCCATCCAAACAATCTCACAGAACACTCACCCAGTGACCCTTGTTCTGCGGGTACTTGAGCTTGCAGTACCGCTCAAAATCCCCGAAGAACTCATCCATACTCTTTCCCCCATGCAATCTAAACTTATCAATCCTTGGCACTTCCCTAATCAAAATTCCTTTCCCCACATTCACTTCACTCTCCGAAGAGCTACTCTCGGTCTCACTCATTCCAATCATACCATCACTCTCTCCTTCATCCGAGTACAATGAGTCCACACTCTTGCCTCTTACCTTCCTATCCTTCCCCTTTGCACCACTCTTCCTTCTCTTGCGTTCAACTCTCTTCCATTCTCCGTCCTTCCTACCACTCACCGTATCTTCTTTAGACTCAATCCTACTGCCATCCATTCCATTTAGCGGAGTCCCTTCAGTAGGAGCAGGGGTCAGGGTTGTAGGTCCTGGGGCTGATCCAGCCCCTGTCATCATGTTATATAGGTCCTGCATCCGTTGGTCCGTCTGATCCTGTCAGTCTCCCATTTCCTTCTTCATCCTATTAGTCTTTTCATTCATCCCTTTTATTTCATTCTCCATTCCCTCCATCATTCCCCGCAACATTTCACACTCCTCTTCTTTCTTCCTCAACTCCAGTCTCAATCGCACTAGTTCTTCACTCAAAGTTTCAGCTACAGCCATTGTTCCCAAGTTAGTAAAAAGATAGGAGGAGGGTAAAATCAATCAAACTACTTCTACCAATATACAGACAAACTGCAATCAAATCAAATTCCTCCGGTTTCGAGATCTCAAGGTCCCTATTCAGGCGCCAAATGTAGCGGGCCAAAAATCTAGACTAACCCGCATTCCAACCTTATCCTAGGATTTATGGAACTTTAGAACCCCGAGGAAGAATTGATACAATTTGATATACAGTCCTTTACTTTACAAAAGAATACAGTTATATTTACAGCTTATATTTACAAAAATATGGGGTAAATATTCACACAATAATTTATATTTACAAAGGAAGTGTGCACACTTCTAAATGAGGCCAAATTCCCCAATCCCAACAAGATGCCAAAAGAATTTGATAACGGGCAAATAGAACAAATTTACTTAAATGTACCTACACAACGAAATGAAAACAACAAAAACCGAATGTAAAGGGGCACGCGCTATCACTTGTGTGCTGGAGGTGGGTGGTAGTAGGCTAACATAAAAGGAGGCAGGATTGACAGCCAATGCGGGTATGGTGGTCCAGGTGTCTAGTGAGGTATGAAAGCCCTCCGTCTCAGGGCTGGGCGGAGCACTCATCTAGAGAACCCTTCTTGCCGTCCGTCCAAGCTTCCACTCTCTGTAGAAGAGATATATCCTCTGTTTATGACCCATTTACTTATACATGGAAGGGAAACTAATAAGTGGGCATTACCTGAGTAAATTTATCGACTAGCTTACCTCTAAATGTATATCCAAACAATCCTCAAAATATAATCTTTTGATAAAAGATTATTTTAAACAAGTACAATCTGATAAAAGATTATTTTAAGCAAAGTACAACCTGAGAAAAAAAAACCGGTTTTAATACATGAAATCAAATACATATATATACAAAGAGAAAATATAAAAAAAACTCATTCCCACTCACACACACATTCTTACAGAGGGAGGGAGAGGGTACAGAGAAAAGGGGTGGGAGAATGGCCCTTTTACACATACTCACATTCGCTCCACCACAGCATGAAGAATGTGGCTGGGACCAAGAGGGTGGAAGATAGGCCTAGATTAGGGACTGGAAAGAAGAAAGTGACTAACTGATTCGATGCCCTGAGAGAGGAAGAGGTTGAAAGAGATTGTTTAAATTGTATATTGTAGATGCATGATCTGACAAAATCCTATGGATGCATTATGTGGGTGGGATTTGATGGATATGGATGACCTTTGATAGGCCTTTGTGGCTTTTGTCATCCGTGAAATTATGTTATGTTATGTTAGATCATGTTTGACTAATTTACTAGACTTTCTGGAGTTCGTAACAAATCAAGTAGATAAGGGAGAGAATATAGATGTAATTTACTTGGATTTTAGTAAAGCATTTGATAAGGTACCACATAGGAGACTAGTTCATAAATTAAAAATGATTGAAATATGTGGGGGTGTTTCAAATTGGATAGCTGAGTGGCTGAAAGACAGGAAGCAAAGGGTAGTGCTAAATGGTGTAAAGTCAGAGTGGAGGGATGTTATCAGTGGGGTTCCTCAGGGATCAGTTCTCGGTCCATTATTATTTGTCATCTATATAAACGATCTTGGGGGAGGCAGTTAATAATAGTGTCAATTTTTGTGGATGATACCAAATTAGCAGCTGTAGTTAAAGATATTGATGATAATTTTAAAGTGCAGGGGGATTTAAATAAATTGTTATCTTGGGCACATAAGTGGCAAATGACTTTCAACCTTGATAAGTGCAATGTTATTAACATGGGAAAAGATAATAGAGAATTTAAATATGAAATGGATGGGCATTGGCTGAGCTCAGTAGAGGATGAGAAAGATCTAGGAGTAGTAATAGATAAGTCATTAAGGTTTTCTAAGCAGTGTATTGAAGCAAGAAATAGGGCAAATAGAGTGCTGGGTTTAATTAAGAGAAAATGTCAGTTACAAAAGTAAGGAGGTTATTCTTAAACTCTATAACTCCTATGTTAGGCCACATCTAGAGTACTGTATACAGGCATGGTCCCCACATTTTAGACACGATATTAACCTTCTTGAGTCAGTGCAACGGAGGGCAACAAAGATTATTCCTTCCCTGAGGCACCTTGAATATATAGATAGACTGAGGGTATTAAATATGTTCTCGTTCGAAAGGTGTGTTAGAGGGTAGATGATTGAGCTCTTTAAAAAAATTTCTGGGATAGATAAATTGAATGTTAGCAAGTTTTTTGAGTTAGATGATGGAAATCGGACTAGAGGTCACCACTTGAAAATTAAAAAGCAAGGGTGTAGGCTGGATTTAAGAAAATATTTTTTCACCAATATAGTGGTAGACTTCTGGAACAAATTGCTGCGGAGGGTAGTAGGTATTCCAAATTTAAATGTATTTAAGAGTAGGTTGAATGAGTTTATGGGGAGGGAAGGTTGTGATGGTTCCTAAGTTTTGTATATATTAATATTGTTTGTATATACCTATAGCTGCATGATTTAGTTCTTGACAAGCCTTGATTGGTGATACCCTTGTTTCTGGACGCAATCCTCAGGATGTAGTTTTCTTGGGAGTTTGGGTGCCTTAAAAAAGATGCCGTTTGACTTGGATGACCTACGATGGGCCCTTGTGGCTTTTGTCATCTGTTATATTATATTGTGGGGGACTTTGATTTTGTCTTCCCCTGGCGATGGTGCTTTTTGTGGGTGGGTTTTGACGGATGAGGATGACCTTTGATAGGCCCTTGTGGCTTTTGTCATCCGAGAAATTATGTTAGGTTATGTTATGTTACAATCTTTTCTAAGTCTAATAATTTTTCTTGAGTTAAGCCTTGTACGTCGATTAGGTTTATGGTTAGGTATTTTTTGTCATAAGCATTATTATTTAATTCTGTATTTCTAAAAAAGATCTGCTTAGTTTTCCCTGCTTTATAAACCATCCATTTTCTCCTTTATTTCTTTTTTCATTTAATTGCTGTCTCAAGATTCTTTCCTTCTTTCTTTTAGAGTAAGATCTGGAGCAATACCCACTATTTTATAGCTAGGTATGTCTGTATTTTTTAGATTTTTCCCTAATTTAAGTATGTCATACTTTTGCTTTGCATATATAAATCTTACCTTGATTGGTCTCGGCCTATTTTGATCATCCAATTTTTTCCCTATTCTATTTATACTTTCTATTTCTGTTTCTTCATTATATTTTAGTCCAGTCTTAAGTAGATCCTCGCAGAATTGCTCATCATATTTCTTACTTTCTCTATTGTTTCAGCAGAAGATTCCTTTACATTATACATTATATATATATTCCTCACTTTAAGTACCTTTTCTTTTATGGTGGTTTGACTCCTCACAAAACTCCAGAAATGCTTAGGGTTTACTTTTATGTCCTCACATAATTTCTTTATAAAAGCCTTTTTTTGCCTGAGGTCGTCGGAGACGGACGTGGAAGATTTTCCTACTGAGCTATTGCTGTTCTGCTGTTATTTTGCCTAATTTTGTGATTGGGAGGTTGAGAGTGAAGACTTGAACATCGCTGCGAGGATTGAAGAATACCAACATTGGAATTTTTAAATATTTAACTCAGTTTTTCTGTGTAAATAACTATCTAACCGGCGTATGTTCTTATAATGGGAGCTAAGGTGGGAGACAATGATTTGGATAAACCAAGGGACGTGTGTGGCCACTGTAATGAAAAGTGTACTACAAAGGGAAGGGGAAACGATGGTATATTATGTGATTACTGTGGTTTTGGGGTACATGCTAAATATGATGGTATGTCTACTGAGTACTTTTGTTCCCTCAATCATTGTAATATAGTGTCTAAAGAAATTCTAAAACAGTTAGGCCCTATTAGATAAAAAAATGAAGAGAATTCACAGAGAATCTTAGTTCTTGAAGATAAAGTGAGAAGGAATTCAGAAGAGTTGGAAAACAAGGTTAATGAGGAAATACAAAATACTGTCACCGAAACCATTGAGGATAAAGTAAGAAGTGTCTGGGAGACTGAGAAAGATAGGTCAGCCAGGGCAAAAAATGTACTGCTAGCCAATGTACCCGAATTGGAAGCCACAGTGGGTGAGCAAAGGAAAAAATATGATGAACAGGTTATATCAAGTTTGTTTACCGATACTCTGGGAATTGACTCAATCAATATTAATAGTAAAATTGTATCAGTTGGTAGGCTAGGAAAAAAGGAGATTGACAGGACAGCCAAAAGCCCAAGACTAATGCAAGTAGTATTAGACCAGGAGAGTACCGCACATAAGGTATTGAGAGCTGCCCCTAAACTGGGGGAATATGCTGAGGAAAAGATAAGAAATATCCAGATTTTCAGAGATATGAATCAGGAGGACAGAAACAGAAGGAAAATCCTGGTCGATAACATGAAACAAAAGAATGAAGATCTCAAACAACAGAGTATTAAGGACAGTAAGTGGATTATTAGGGGTAACAAGCTGGCTAAAGTGAAAAAGAATCAAAATGCCTCTCTAAGAAGTAATTTTTAGATACCCACACCACCCTTAAATGTATGTATACTAACACTGATGGAGTTTTCAATAAATCAAGTGAACTGCAGGTGCTGATTGATGAAATTAAACCAGATATTGTATGTTTAACAGAAACAAAATTGAGTGATCATCATAATTCAGAAATTTTTGATGTTGATAATTATACTGTATTCAGAAAAGACAAGAGTAAATCAAGCAGCGCCTGGTGGTGGTGTGGTAGTGTTAGTGAATAAAAAGATAGTATCTTCAAGTAGCAATATGAATTTTTTGAATAACCATGCTTATGCTGAAGCGGTTTGGTGTGAAGTTAAATGTCAGAATAAGGGCGTGTTAGTTGGGACAATATACAGACCCCCAGCTTCAGTAAGAGAGAAGAATAACCTTCTCTGTGACCTTATAAGGCTAAGTGGTGATTATAACAATGAATCTCAGGTGTTTATTTGTGGTGATTTTAATTTTAAGGAGATAAACTGGGAAAACCATGAAATATTTAGTGTTGGCCAGATTCTGGATGCAAGAAATTTTCTTGATAGTGTTAATGATGTGTTCTTACAACAACATGTTTTGGAAGTCACTCACAATTTAGAAGAAAACAATCCATCAAGGCTTGATCTCATTTTTACCAGGGATTCTCATGACATTACAGGTTTAGAATTGCTTCCCTCCTTAGGGAAAAGTCATCATGCTGTGATTGCATGTGATCTCTTACTGGACACGGGTAATGAAGAGCTAGATAGTAGCCAGCATCCTAGATATAATTTTCATAAAGCTAACAATGTTGGAATGAAAAGAGAGTTAGCAGAAATTAACTGGATTGAACTCTTTAGAGAAAAGGAAGTTGAAGAAATGTATAAATATTAGTCAGGATATTATATGATCTTATAGATAAGTATGTGCCAAAGATATTATGTAAGGTTGGAAAAATAAAAGCTAAGTGGATGACAAAAGAAGTGTTAAACCAAATTAGGGAGAAAGAAAGGGCATGGAAACGGCTTAAAGCTAGGAAGACACCAAGGAGAGATGAAGTTCCAGATTTTCATAAGGGAGATTATGAAAAACTCCGAAGCTTGCTAAATTTTGTAGACTGGGATGTAGAATTCAGAGGTAAAAATGCTTATGGGATGTGGGATACTTTCAAGCATATAATAAATGTAGTCCAAGAACAATGTATCCCAATGAAGACCATTAGGAACAAAAGTAGGAAACCATTATGGTGGAATCAGGAGATAGCTAGAAAAATTTCAGAGAAGAAAAGGGCATATAAAAAATTACAGGTACAAAATAATATTCAAAATTTAAGTGATTATAGAATGGCTAGGAATGAGTTAAATAAGATTATAAAGAAGAACAAAAGGGTGTCAGAAATTAAATTAGCTCAGGATAGCAACAAAGATCCTAGAAAGTTCTTTAGTTACTATAAAATTAATAACAAGTCTGGCAGAGTTAAAATAGGACCTATCAAATATGAAGGGGTTGTGAGAGAAACTGATGAGGAAATAGTTGAGGTACTAAATGGTCATTTTGCATCAGTATTTACAAAGGAGAAACTAAATAGTCTTATGTATAGTACTCATGGGTCAGGGAAAGAGGTGTTTACTACCATTAGTGTGGATAGGAGGACGATAAAATAACTAATAGGTGAGTTAGATACTACCAAGGCCTCCGGGCCCTGACAATATTCATTCTAGGATACTTAAGGAAAGGGTAGAAAGTATCTCAATAGCTCTGAGAAGTTGTATACTAGGTCATTGTGTAGCGGGCCGAAAAATTTAGACTAACCCCAATCGATCCAACCCGCTTCCTACACTAATCCGGACGTGAGAAATCGAAGGAGAATGAAACAGATTGTATGTACAGTCCTTTACTAACAAAAAAAATACAATATTTACAAAAAATATGGGTAAATATGCACCAAATGAGCCTATTTATATATATACTAAAACAATCCTATCTTGGAACCCAATCAATCAAAAAAAATATATATTAATACTAAGAGTCAGCATATACAAAAGGGGACAACCAAAACAAGAGACAACAAAAAGAGGAGTTTTCTTACGTGGTACCACGGTTTACAATTTGCCGGCCTCCCCGGGGGGAAATCTTGTCGGCAGTCACTCTTGTGACAAAATTGGGTGTGCAGGGCTTATGGTGCCTGCCACCTCGGAGCTCAGTTTTCTTTAAGATCCAGTCAAGTACTATTAGAAGACTTCTTATATCTTCTTTAAATATCTCCAAAATATTTTCGTTAAAGTCGCTCTTGCAAAATGCAGGCAATGTTTTTGTTTGTTTTGTTCTTTTTTTTCTTCTTCTTTTTTTTTATTCTGGTACTTGAACGCTGTCTCATAAAATCTTTAACATTTAGTAGCTAATAAAAAAAACATGAGATGTTAAATAACCTTATTCATACAACATGAAATCAAATACATATGTACAAAAGAAAATATAATAAAAAACCCATTCCCACTCACACACACATTCTTACAGAAGGAGGGTGAGTGTATTGGAAAAAAGGTGGGAGAATGCCCCTTCACACACTCACATTCGCTCCACCACACCTGGAATATGGAGAAATACCCGATGATTGGAAGAGAGCGAATGTAGTCCCCATTTTCAAGAAGGGTAGTAAAGAGGATCCAAATAACTTTAGACCGGTTAGCTTAACTCCTGTAGTCTGTAAAATTCTTGAGAAAATAGTTAAAAAAGGCATTTGCCAACATCTAGAGAAGGAGGGGTTAATCAGCGATGCTCAGCATGGGTTTAGATCAGGTAGATCATGTTTGACTAGTTTACTAGACTTTCTGGAGTTTGTAACAAATCAAGTAGATAAGGGAGAGAATGTAGATATAATTTACTTAGATTTTAGTAAAGCATTTGATAAGGTACCACATAGGAGACTAGTTCATAAATTAAAAATGATTGGGATATGTGGGGGTGTTTCAAATTGGATAGCTGAGTGGCTGAAAGACAGGAAGCAAAGGGTAGTGCTAAATGGTGTAAAGTCAGAGTGGAGAGATGTTATCAGTGGGGTTCCTCAGGGATCAGTTCTCGGTCCATTATTATTTGTCATCTATATAAACAATGTTGGGGAGGCAGTTAATAATAAAGTGTCAATTTTTGCCGATAATACTAAATTAGCGGCTGAGGTTAAAGATATTGATGATAATTTTAAAGTGCAGGGGGATTTAAATAAATTGTTATCCTGGGCACATTAGTGGCAAATGACTTTCAACCTTGATAAGTGTAAAGTTATTAACATGGGAAAAGATAATAGAGAATTTAAATATGAAATGGATGGGCATTGGCTGAGCTCAGTAGAGGATGAGAAAGATCTAGGAGTAGTAATAGATAAGTCATTAAGGTTTTCTAAGCAGTGTATTGAAGCAAGAAATAGGGCAAATAGAGTGCTGGGTTTCATTAAGAGAAATGTCAGTTACAAAAGTAAGGAGGTTATTCTTAAACTCTATAACTCTTATGTTAGGCCACATCTAGAGTACTGTATACAGGCATGGTCCCCACATTTTAGACACGATATTAACCTTCTTGAGTCAGTGCAACGGAGGGCAACAAAGATTATTCCTTCCCTGAGGCACCTTGAATATATAGATAGACTGAGGGTATTAAATATGTTCTCGTTCGAAAGGAGGTGTGTGAGAGGGGATATGATTGAGCTCTTTAAATTTTTTTCCGGGATATATAAATTGGATGTTAGCAAGTTTTTTGAGTTAGATGATGGAAATCGGACTAGAGGTCGCCACTTGAAAATTAAAAAGCAAGGGTGTAGGTTGGATTTAAGAAAATATTTTTTCACCAATAGAGTGGTAGACTTCTGGAACAAATTGCCGCAGAGGGTAGTAGGTATTCCAAAATTAAATGATTTAAGAGTAGGTTGGATGAGTTTATGGGGAGGGAAGGTTGTGATGGTTCCTAAGTTTTGTATATATTAATATTGTTTGTATATATATCTATAGCTGATGATTTAGTTCTTGACAAGCCTTGATTGGTGATACCCTTGTTTCTGGATGCAATCCTCTGGATGTAGTTTTCCTGGGAGTTTGGGTGCCTTAAAAAAGAGGCTGTATGATTCGGATGACCTATGATGAGCCCTTGTGGATTTTGTCATCTGTTATATTATATTGTGGGAGACTTTGATTTTGTCTTCTCCTTGTGATGGTGCTTTTTGTGGGTGGGTTTTGACGGATGCCGATGACCTTTGATAGGCCCTTGTGGCTTTTGTCATCCGTGAAATTATGTTATGTTATGTTAAGAATACAGAAGGGTCAGAAACCTAACTACAAGTGTGATTAGACAGGCAAAAAAAGCTTTTATAAAGAAATTATGTGAGGACATAAAAGTAAACCCTAAGCATTTCTGGAGTTTTGTGAGGAGTCAAACCACCATAAAAGAAAAGGTACTTAAAGTGAGGAATTAAAATGGTGAAATAACAGAAACAGACTTAGAAACTGCTAATGAAATGAATATAGCATTTCAAGGTGTGTTCATAGAGGAGGATGTATTGAATATACCAGCATTTGATGTTGGATACTATGGGCCAGTAATTGAAGACATTGATGTGGATATGTATGAGATTATGGAACTACTGAAAAAAGCTAATGGTAATAAAACAAAGGGTCCGGATGGAATTCATCCGAAGTTCTTGAGCGAATGTCACAATGAACTGGCCTCACCAGTTTTAATTATTATCAAGAAATCACTTGATTCAGGGATAGTAACGGCTCTTTGGATTCTTGAATCTTTGTGTCCAATCTATAAAAAGGGTGATATTCTTGACCCTCTAAATTACAGACCAGTATCCCTGACCTGTGTACTTTGTAAAATGTGTGAAAAACTGTTAAGAAAAGTTGTAGTTAAGTATCTAGAAGATAATGAATTGATTTATGATGGTCATCATGGGTTTAGAACAAAGAGAAGCACACTTACAAACTTATTGACATATATGGAGACCTTGACATTAGCACTGGATAATCAAATACCAGTTGATGTAAACTATCTTGACTGTAGGAAAGCGTTTGATACAGTGCCACATGAGAGACTATTAAGTAAGTTGGAGGCATATGGGATAAGAGGTAAAATTTTACACTGGACTAAGGCATTTTTAACTGGAATGGAACCGTATGTGGAGATAAGAGGGACCAAGTCTGATAAACTGAGGGTAACTTCAGGAGTACCACAGGGTTCCGTTTTGGGTCCTGTACTATTTCTTATTTACATTAATGACCTAGTGAATGAATTGGAATGTCCAGTATTGCTTTTTGCTGATGATGCAAAAAGTTTAAGGAAATTAGATCACAAGAAGACATTGAATCAATGCAGAGGGACTTGAAAAAACTTGAAAATTGGAGTGTTAAATGGTTGCTGGACTTTAATGCCGATAAATGTGTCACCATGCACATTGGTCACAGAAATCCACATAAAAACTATGATTTCAATAGAAAGCAACTCAAGGAATCAAATGTAGAAAAGGACTTAAGGGTCATTCCATATGAAATCAACCAATTTGGGGGAAAATTTTAAGTCACCATCACCGATTTTGATGAAAATTCGTATACAGGTTGAATTCGATGAGAGAAAAACAATGAGACACTTCCCAGCCCTCAATTTTGAATAGCTCAAAAGTTATAACCTGTCAAAGTTGAGAAAAATTGTCAAATTTCTTGATACCAGCATTTGAAAAAAAATTATTTCTCCCTTATTATAGCACATAAAACAATGAATTATGTATTTTTTTTAAAGCTTAAGGGTTGCTCTAAACATTTTGAACAGCCAAATTAATTTTTGATAAAAAAGGTTTTTTGACCTTAAAGGTCAACTTTTGACCTTTAAAAAAATATATTGGTATCAATAAATTTTTGTGTAATTTTTTTTAGAAATATATATGCCTTTAGACTACAATATAAGATAAATTTCATTCTGGGTTTTTCATTATATCAGGAGTTATGATCAATTTTTTAACCATTGGTATGCCAATTTTTACCTATTTTTATGTTATAAATTTTGCCTATTAGGTGTTACTTTATAAACTATGAAAGCTAATTTAAATTTTTTTCTTTTTTTTTCAGAAAGTTTAATATTTAGATAAAAAAGTAATTAATAATTTGCATTACCAATTATTTGTATTTTAACAAATTATTATGGATGAGAAGAGAAAGCATTTTTTAAATATTAAGTATTGCTGCGATCCTTACAAAGGTCACAAAAAATTAATAAAAAAAATCTGAGACTAATTTCAGAAGACTTAATAAGAGAATATCCAAAATTAAAAAATTTTAAGGACCAAAAAATCTGTGATAACTGCAGAAAAAAGATAGCTGATGATGATAGTTCTTCATCTCAAAATACGAATCCAAGCCTTTCAGAAGAATGAATGGAAATTGAGCCAATTACTGAACAGGAAGAATCACAAGAAGCATTAACTGAATTAAATAAATCATTAATAGCTATTGGAGAGTCACCGTTCAAGAAATTTAAAATGGATGTAGTAAAAAAATATAGTTCAGATAAAATGAATAAAATTCAAAAATCCATTTCAAGTAAACTCAGAACTGTAGGCTCTGCAACAAAATATCCATTACCCTTGGATCAAGACCCAGAGTCTTCTAGAACAGAATCAAGTAAAGATGGTGAAGAAATGATAAATCAACTGAAGGAGAAATTTCAAACTACTAGTAAAAGGTCTGAGCAGCTGCAAATCTTAACTGTTTTGCCAAAAAGCTGGAGCTTATCCAAAATTAAATCTGAATTTAATGTTACTAATTACATGGCCAGACAAGCTAAAAAACTAGCAATGGAAGAAGGAATAATGTCATTGCCAAGCAAAAGAAAAGGTACATTTCCATCAGAAGCAATTAAAGTAGTAGAAGACTTTTATAAAAATGAAGAAGTAAGCAGAATTATGCCAGGGAAAAAAGATTTCAAGAGTGTTAGAAAAGATGGACAGAAAACTCATGAACAAAAATACTTAATTTGGGGAAATTTAAAAGAAATTTATCATTTATTTAAAACAAAATACCCAGACACTAAGATTGGCTTTTCAAAATTTGCTGAGCTGAGACCCAACGAGTGTGTATTAGCTGGTGGTGCAGGAACTCACAGTGTGTGTGTTTGCACACATCATCAAAATGTTAAACTGATGATTATTGGTACAAGGCTACCACAGTTGACCAAAGACAGTGACCTGCATTTAGATGATTACAAAACATGTCTATCATTCATTACATGTGACCCTCCAACTTATGAGTGCTATTTTGATGAATGCTCAGAATGTTTTTCTAAAATAGACGAACTAAAACTATATGTTACTAAAATTTTGGATGACAATATGATTGATGAGGTAAATTACAAGCAGTGGCTCTCAACTGATCGCTCAACTTTAGAGCTTGTTTCAAGAACAACTGAAGAATTTATAGACACTTTTACCTTAAGTCTTCTCAATTTAAAAAAACATGATTTCATAGCAAAAAAGCAGGCACAATTTTGTTCAACTAAAAAAGAAGAACTAAAAGATGGTACTCATTCCTTCTTCAGGATGCAGCACAAGGGTACCACTGGAATAACTCCCAAGCTATATTACATCCCTTTCTTTCCTACTACAAAGAAGCTGGGGAAACACAACACATAAGTTTTGTTGTGATTTCAAACTGCTTGAAGCATGACACTGTTGCAGTCCATTTATTTAAAAAAAACTTATTGAATTTTTTAAAAAAGAACTCAAATTCCCAATAACAAAAATTATATATTTTTCTGATGGAGCTGCGTCACAATATAAAAATTTTAAAAACTTTATTAATTTATGTCACCATAAATCAGATTTTGGATTGGAAGCAGAATGGCATTTCTTTGCTACATCTCATAGAAAAGGACCATGCAATGGTGTAGGGGGCACAGTAAAAAGACTAGCAGCAAAAGCTAGCCTGCAAAGAGCATATAATGATCAGATAATGACTCCTCAACAGCTCTTTGATTTTGCTGAAAGACACATTAAGGGAATCAAATTTTCATATGTCCCAAATAGTGAATACATTGAAGAAAAAAATTATTTGCAAGAAAGATTTGACCAGGCTTCTGCAATAATTGGTACCTAAAAATTACACAGTTTTGAGCCAGTTAATGAAAATGAACTAAGAGTGAAAACAATATCATCTGCATCAGAATTCAAGAAAGTGAAAATATCCTATACAGAGGCAATATTATTGGAGGATGTAAAAGGATTTGTCACTGCTAAGTATGATGACAAATGGTACTTAGGGTGTGTATTGGATACCAATGTTGAGAAAATGACTGTTAAAATAACATTCCTAGAACCAGAAGGACCATCAAATTCATTTAAATATCCAAGAAAACCAGATGTATTAGTATTGCCATTAGATGACATATTGAGCATTGTTGAGCCTGTAACAGCAACAGGAAGAACTTACAAACTATCTAAAAATGAACAATTAAAGTCAACAGAAATAATGCAGAAAAAAATTGATTCCTAAATTATTATAAAAAGAATAAATTCATTTTGGGAGGTTGGGTGGGACCTGTGGCTTTTTTGCTGAGCTATCAGGAGTGGCCCCTTAGGCGATGGGGATACCAGCAGTTATGCAGGTATCTTAACTGTTGGTAGTGGCTCTGCCACCATTGACCATAGCAAATTATAAATTAAATACATAGGTAGGTAGCTTTAAAAATATTTATAATTTTAAATAAAAAATTACTGAAAGTTCATTTTTTCTTGTACGTAGGATTTAACACATATCTATAGAATTAATGATTCTAATACACGAGTATATATTAAAAGCATTCAAATATAATACTTAGGCATCTAATAATTGATAACTAACTCTGTGAATATGACGTAACTCTGTTAATATGACAAAGATGCATATAAAAAAAATTTATTTGTGAAGATAGCAAAAAATGGCCATACCAGTGGTTACAAAATTGATCATAACTCCTGATATAATGAAAAACCCAGAATGAAATTTATCTTATATTGTAGTCTAAAGGCATATATATTTAAAAAAAAAATTACACAAAAATTTATTGATACTAATATATTTTTTTTAAAGGTCAAACAATTTTTTTTTAACAAAAATGAATTTTGTTGTTAAAAATGTTTAGAGCAACCCTTAAGCTTAAAAAAAAATACATAATTCATTGTTTTATGTGCTATAATAAGGGAGAAATAATTTTTTTATCAATGCTGGTATCAAGAAATTTGACAATTTTTCTCAACTTTGACAGGTTATAACTTTTGAGCTATTCAAAATTGAGGGCTGGGAAGTGTCTCATTGTTTTTCTCTCATCAAAATCAACCTGTATACTAATTTTCATCAAAATCGGTGATGGTGACTAAATGTCCCTTGTTGAATTCGGAAGGAATGACCCTTAAGAGTTTATGTGTCAGCAGACCTAAAGCCTTCACATCATGTTAATGTGGTAGCAGAGAAAGCCAACCGGATGGTGGGGCTGATTAAGAGACATTTTCCTGAAATTGATTTAGATACTTGGCATAGTTTATATTGTGCGCTTGTTAGGCCACACCTTGAATATGCTGTCCAGAGCTGGTCACCGTACCACAAAAAGGACATACTTGAACTTGAAAAAATCCAAAGGCGTATGACTAAGCTTGTTCCAGAATTTGGGATCTTGAATACGAGGAAAGATGTGAGCGAATGGGTCTCACTACACTTGAGAAAAGGAGACAAAGAGGTGATTTAATAGAAACTTATAAAATCCTAAATGGATTGGAGGATATTGATTATAAGCTCTTCTTCTGGCTTTGTTCTGGAAGGTTGTCTTACAGGAAGCTCCTGGGGAAGATAACTGGCAGCAATCCTGAGCAAGAATTTTTTTGGTGTGTTAACTTTTTCCTTAGTAAATTTCTGAGAGTATGGCTGTTTGTATAGATGGTGAGAGCATGCCGTTTGAAAGTAGTGTGTATGTGGTGTGTGATGCATGTGGAGTTGAAAGGAGAGTGAATGTAACTGAATGCTGTGTGTGTTTTCTGGAAGGGGAGGTTAGGAGGTCGAGTGGGGAATGTAAGAGGTTGAATGATTTGGTGTTTGAGGTGAGAAGAGATGCAAGTGTGCGATTGAAGGGTGAGATTAGTGCTAAGAAGGTGGAAGATAGGGCTAGGACTGGGAAGAGTGGGGAAGTTGTGAGTGATGATGAATGGTGGGTGAAAATGGATAGGATAGATAAGTTAGGACAAATTAGGTGTTTGAAAAGGAAGGACATAGAACCTGTTAGGTTGACTAACAGATTCAATGTCCTGAGAGAGGAAGAGTGTGAAAGTGATTTGCCTGGTGTGATTGTGGATGAAAGCAGGATGGGTGGTAGTGTGACTGAGAGCTGGAGGGAGGGTAATGTTAGGCCAAGACAGAATAGGAGAATGACAGAGGTGCTAGTGATGGGTGACTCTCAGATTAGGTATTTAGATAGGAAGTTGAGTGATAGCAAGTGGAAGGGAATGAGAGTTTGTGTGCCGGGTGCTGGTGTAAGTGATGTTTGTGAAGGTATGATAGACTGGAATCTGGGTGTGAGAGGGATGCAGTTGTGATTACGCATGTGGGAGTGAATGATGTAAAGAAGGTGGGTACATGTGAGTTACGTGAGCAGTATAAAAGGTTAGTTGAAAGGATGAGTAAAAGCAGAGTAAAAGGTGTTGTTTCTGATGTGCTTCCGAGATTGGATGTGGGGGTAGAATGGTTGTCGTGTGCAATTGGTTTGAATGAATTTGTGAAAGGACTGTGTGAGGAGTTAGGATTGGTGTTTGTAGATGTCTGGGGTGGGTTTTACGGGAATAGGAGGTTGTATGCAATGGATGGGCTCCATCTTAGTCGGGCAGGTGTTGAGGTTCTATGGGGGGAGCTGGATAGTGTGATTAGGTCCTTACGGGTGGGAAACTAGAAGCTGTTAGAGGTAAGGTAATAACAGGAATAGAGGACAGGTGTAGGAAATGGAAGGGATGCAGAGATAGAGGAATAGCTAGGGGGGAGGGCATACTGATTTTTTTTTTTTAATTAAGGGGCTATCTGGCGACTGCCGACTTAGGCATTAGTCGCCGTAAACAAACAGCCTAGTTCTAGGCTACTTTAAAAATTAAACAGGAAACAATAAAAAGAAATAACAATAACAATAAAAAAGCAATAACAAAAACAATAACAAAAACAACAACAACAATTAAACAGGGTTAAATGAAAGGGAGAAGGCCAGCCTCCCCCAAAAAGTCAATAAGTCCACTAGTCATGGTGCACACACTCGTCCCGAGTACAAGGGACAGGCGGTAGCGACCCCGCCCATCCCGGTACCGGGACAGGTATCGTGCGCGAAGATCACCCAGACTGGGACATTCGACAAGAATGTGCCGAACAGTCTGGGGGACTACGCAGTCATTGCAATAGGGCGCAGGCGAGCGCTCCATCAAATAGCAATGCGTCACACGAGTGTGTCCGATTCGAAGACGACAGAAAGCAACCTGAAGCCGCCGCGGCATTGGGGGATAGGTCCATGGGAACAGTCGCGGCGCAATGGCACGCAACTTTAAGTTACCCTCGATCGTCTCCCATCTTCTTTGCCAAGCAGTCCGAAGAGCTGCCCGTATTCCTGCCATGTAGTCAGTGTGAAACGCTGGTCCGGTCGCAGAGTCCTCGCGGACTCTTTGGCGCCCTCATTCCCCGCAATTCCTACATGTCCAGGAACCCAGCAGAAGATAATCTCGACATCTGCCCGGCTCGCCAAAACCGTGGCGTCACAGATTTCGCGAACCAGGGGATGCGGAGATTCCAATGCCCCGAGAGCACTCAGGGCGCTTTGTGAGTCGCTATAGATCACAATCCGGTCTCCGAACCGGGCACGTCGCGTAATCTCCTGTACAGAGTGGTGTATTGCCACCAGCTCGGCCGTGAAGACAGACGCAGCGCCTGGTAGAGCCCCGCTGACTTCAAACAGAGGGAATACGGCGTGGAAGCCGACCCCCTCTTGGGACTTGGAGCCATCCGTATACACTGGCACGGTACCAGCGTGACACGATGTGTGCTCCAAAAAGGTTGAATGCAATACTCCCGGCGCAGTACAAGCTTTGGGAGCAGAGGCCTGGCGACAAATAGCCAAATGTGGTACCCTCCAGGGTGGCGTCCTGGGCAGAACCAGGGGCGCCACCAGCCCGAGAGCTATATCTACCTCTCGAAGGAGTTTCCTGGCCCTAAACCCAAAGGGCTTAGGGTATGACTGGCGTCTCTCGGCGGCATAGGCACCATCGAGATCAGGAGGGCATACTGATGCGTTATAGGGGGACTAATGCACAAGTGAATGAGCAGATAACTAGGAATAAAAAAGGCACGATGCAATGGAGATGGGAATAATAATAATAAAAAAAAACAACTTAAAAATATACTACACAAATGGTCGGAGTATAAGGAATAAGATAGATCTCTTAAGAGCATTAGCGAGTGAAGAGAATTTTGATATAATTGCGATAACAGAGTCATGGCTTGATTTGGCAGGTAATCACTTTAAACCTGAGGTTGAGATTGAGGGCTTTAACATGTTCCATACAGATAGGAATAAGAAGAGAGGAGGAGGAGGGGTTATTATTTATTATTAAAGATAATTTCCAGTGTTGTGTAAACAGTACAATTAAATTAGATGATAACACAGAGTCATTATGGCTAAATGTAAAGGAAGGTAAAAACCAAGCTTGTCATAGGATTATTATACAGACCACCAAATCTTAGTAAGGAAGCTTCAAATCTTCTGTGGCAGGAGATAGAATGGGCATGTAGAAGTAAGCATGTGTGTATAATGGGCGATTTTAATTACAGAAATATAGACTGGGAAGCTCTTGTGGGGGATCAGGAGGCTGAGGAATTTTTTAATGTTGTCCAAGATAATTTTCTGAGGCAGATTATTAGCAAACCCACTAGAGGTAATAATATACTGGATTTAGGTCTGACAAATAGGGAAGAAGTTATTAAGGATACTGAGATTGGAGGAAATTTGGGTAATAGTGACCATTGTGAAATTAGATTCAAGATGAAATGGAATGGTATTGATAGTAGCATGAACAATGTTCAAATTCATGACTTTAGAAGAGCAAATTATAATGGGCTAAGGACTTACCTGGAGGCAGTTGTACAGAAACCAGGCAATGAAATCAAATCAGGAATAGATTCAATGATATCAGTTAGTGGAGACAATAATCACCAGGAGGAAGAGATTACAATTGAAGAGGAGTATGAAAGAATAATTGAGCAATTAATTACAGGTTAGATGATTAACATTCCATATAAGGAGATTAGGACTAAAAATAATGACCCAAAATGGATGACAGATAAAATTAAGCATTATATTGGCATTAAAAAGGGCATTTATAGGAAAATACAAAATGGAGAGGATCACTTAAGGCAGAGATATAATGAACTAGCAAGAGATGTTTAAAAGTTAATTAGAGTAGCAAAGAGAAATTATGAAATTAAAGTGGCAAATAGGGCAAAGGAAGATCCTAAAAGTTTTTATCAATTATACAAAACTAAGGTTAGAGATAAAATAGGCCCACTTATAGATTCCAATGGAGAATTAGTGAGTGATAGGGACTCAATGGCTGGAATGCTAAATGACTTTTTTCTCTCAGTATTTATTTACACAGGAGGATACTCTAAATATACCCAAGGTGTCAATGATCTTTTGGGGTAATGATGAAGAGAAATTAAAGGATATCTTGATCACAAAGGAGATAGTGACAAAGGAAATTGATAAAATCAAAAGTAGTAAAGCACCCGGTCCTGATGAGGTCTTTCCTAGAATTTTGAAAGAATGTAAGGATGTGTTAAGTGAGCCCCTAGCATGCATCTTTAGAAAATCATTGGAGAGTGGCATTGTGCCAGTGGCATGGAAGTAAGCCAATGTGATACTTATATTTAAGAAAGGGGATAAAACAAATATGTCTAATTACAGACCAGTAAGTTTGACATCAGTGGTAGGAAAAATGATGGAATCTATTATAGCAAGGAATATTAGAGATCACTTGGATAAGCATAAGTTGATAAAAGAATCACAGCATGGCTTTAGTAAGGGTAAATCCTGTCTCACTAATTTGCTGTCTTTTTATAGTAAGGTGTATGAAGCAGCAGATAATGATGAAAACTATGATATTTTATACTTGGACTTTAGTAAGGCTTTTGATCGAGTACCACACTTACGGCTTCTGAGCAAAGTTAAAGCACACGGGATCGATGGCAGTATATTTAGGTAGATTCAGTCATGGCTTGGTGACAGACAGCAAAGAGTTAGTATAGATGGAGTTAAATCTGAGTGGGGGTGTGTTAGCAGTGGAGTTCCGCAAGGATCTGTTTTGGGTCCCTTGCTATTCTTAATTTATATTAATGATCTTGACATAGGTGTAAGTAGTGACCTGAGTAAATTTGCTGATGATACTAAGCTAGGTAGGGCCATCTATTATAGGAATCTATTATAGCAAGGAATATTAGGGATCACTTGGATAAGCATAAGTTGATAAAAGAATCACAGCATGGCTTTAGTAAGGGTAAATCCTGTCTCACTAATTTGCTGTCTTTTTATAGTAAGGTGTATGAAGCAGCAGATAATGATGAAAACTATGATATTTTATACTTGGACTTTAGTAAGGCTTTTGATCGAGTGCCACACTTACGGCTTCTGAGCAAAGTTAAAGCACACAGGATCGATGGCAGTATATTTAGGTGGATTCAGTCATGGCTTGGTGACAGACAGCAAAGAGTTAGTATAGATGGAGTTAAATCTGAGTGGGGGTGTGTTAGCAGTGGAGTTCCGCAAGGATGTGTTTTGGGTCCCTTGCTATTCTTAATTTATATTAATGATCTTGACATAGGTATAAGTAGTGACCTGAGTAAATTTGCTGATGATACTAAGCTAGGTAGGGCCATTAGGGCTGATTCTGATGCTGTTGTAATGCAGGAGGAATTGACCATTCTGTCCAATTGTAGTGTACTTAGTATAGGTAGAAATAATCCACTGAATAGTTATAAATTAAATGGGAGAAATTTAGGGAGGACCGATTGTGAGAGGGACTTGGGTATTTTGGTAAGTTCAGACCTTCATCCTAGAAAGCAATGCCTAAATGCTAAGAATAAAGCTAATAGGATATTGGGATTCATTAGGAGGAGTGTAAGCAATAAGAGTGCTGAAGTCATTCTAAAACTGTATCTGGCACTAGTTAGGCCTCATCTAGACTATGCAGTACAATTTTGGTCACCATATTATAGGAAGGATATTGATTTGCTTGAGTCTGTGCAGAGAAGGATAACAAAGATGATTGGTGGGCTAAGGAACTTACCTTATGCTGAAAGGCTCAGAAAACTAAATCTACATACATTGGAAAGGAGAAGAGTCAGAGGGGAATTGATTGAACTCTTCAAATGGGTAAAAGGATATAATAAAGGGGATCTGGGTAAGGTTCTTCTACTTAGTGAACATGACAAGACACGTAGCAATGGGTTTAAGCTTGATAAGTATAGGTTTAGGAAGGAGATTGGGAGGAATTGGTTTACAAATCGTGTGGTAGATGAATGGAATAGGCTCACTAGACATGTGATAGAAGCCTCCTCTCTGGGTAGTTTTAAGAATAGATTAGATAAATATATGGATGAAGCTGCTAGATGGGACTGACCTTTTTTTTTATGTACATAAAATCAATTCAGGAATAGATTCAATGATATCAGTTAGTGGAGACAATAATCACCAGGAGGAAGAGATTACAATTGAAGAGGAGTATGAAAGAATAATTGAGCAATTAATTACAGGTCAGATGATTAACATTCCTTATAAGGAGATTAGGACTAAAAATAATGACCCAAAATGGATAACAGATAAAATTAAGCATTATATTGGCATTAAAAAGGGCATTTATAGGAAAATAAAAAAATGGAGAGGATCACTTAAGGCAGAGATATAATGAACTAGCAAGAGATGTTAAAAAGTTAGTTAGAGTAGCAAGGAGAAATTATGAAATTAAAGTGGCAAATAGGGCAAAGGAAGATCCTAAAAGTTTTTATCAATTATACAAAACTAAGGTTAGAGATAAAATAGGCCCACTTATAGATTCCAATGGAGAATTAGTGAGTGATAGGGACTCAATGGCTGGAATGCTAAATGACCTTTTTCTCTCAGTATTTACACAGGAGGATACTCTAAATATACCTGAGGTGTCAATGATCTTTCGGGGTAATGATGAAGAGAAATTAAAGGATATCTTGATCACAAAGGAGATAGTGACAGAGGAAATTGATAAAATCAAAAGTAGTAAAGCACCCGGTCCTGATGAGGTCTTTCCTAGAATTTTGAAAGAATGTAAGGATGTGTTAAGTAAGCCCCTAGCATGTATCTTTAGAAAATCATTGGAGAGTGGCATTGTGCCAGTGGCATGGAAGAAAGCCAATGTGATACCTATATTTAAGAAAGGGGATAAAACAAATATGTCTAATTACAGACCAGTAAGTTTGACATCAGTGGTAGGGAAAATGATGGAATCTATTATAGCAAGGAATATTAGGGATCACTTGGATAAGCATAAGTTGATAAAAGAATCACAGCATGGCTTTAGTAAGGGTAAATCCTGTCTCACTAATTTGCTGTCTTTTTATAGTAAGGTGTATGAAGCAGCAGATAATGATGAAAACTATGATATTTTATACTTGGACTTTAGTAAGGCTTTTGATCGAGTGCCACACTTACGGCTTCTGAGCAAAGTTAAAGCACACAGGATCGATGGCAGTATATTTAGGTGGATTCAGTCATGGCTTGGTGACAGACAGCAAAGAGTTAGTATAGATGGAGTTAAATCTGAGTGGGGGTGTGTTAGCAGTGGAGTTCCGCAAGGATGTGTTTTGGGTCCCTTGCTATTCTTAATTTATATTAATGATCTTGACATAGGTATAAGTAGTGACCTGAGTAAATTTGCTGATGATACTAAGCTAGGTAGGGCCATTAGGGCTGATTCTGATGCTGTTGTAATGCAGGAGGAATTGACCATTCTGTCCAATTGTAGTGTACTTAGTATAGGTAGAAATAATCCACTGAATAGTTATAAATTAAATGGGAGAAATTTAGGGAGGACCGATTGTGAGAGGGACTTGGGTATTTTGGTAAGTTCAGACCTTCATCCTAGAAAGCAATGCCTAAATGCTAAGAATAAAGCTAATAGGATATTGGGATTCATTAGGAGGAGTGTAAGCAATAAGAGTGCTGAAGTCATTCTAAAACTGTATCTGGCACTAGTTAGGCCTCATCTAGACTATGCAGTACAATTTTGGTCACCATATTATAGGAAGGATATTGATTTGCTTGAGTCTGTGCAGAGAAGGATAACAAAGATGATTGGTGGGCTAAGGAACTTACCTTATGCTGAAAGGCTCAGAAAACTAAATCTACATACATTGGAAAGGAGAAGAGTCAGAGGGGAATTGATTGAACTCTTCAAATGGGTAAAAGGATATAATAAAGGGGATCTGGGTAAGGTTCTTCTACTTAGTGAACATGACAAGACACGTAGCAATGGGTTTAAGCTTGATAAGTATAGGTTTAGGAAGGAGATTGGGAGGAATTGGTTTACAAATCGTGTGGTAGATGAATGGAATAGGCTCACTAGACATGTGATAGAAGCCTCCTCTCTGGGTAGTTTTAAGAATAGATTAGATAAATATATGGATGAAGCTGCTAGATGGGACTGACCTTTTTTTTTATGTACATAAAATCAATTCAGGAATAGATTCAATGATATCAGTTAGTGGAGACAATAATCACCAGGAGGAAGAGATTACAATTGAAGAGGAGTATGAAAGAATAATTGAGCAATTAATTACAGGTCAGATGATTAACATTCCTTATAAGGAGATTAGGACTAAAAATAATGACCCAAAATGGATAACAGATAAAATTAAGCATTATATTGGCATTAAAAAGGGCATTTATAGGAAAATAAAAAAATGGAGAGGATCACTTAAGGCAGAGATATAATGAACTAGCAAGAGATGTTAAAAAGTTAGTTAGAGTAGCAAGGAGAAATTATGAAATTAAAGTGGCAAATAGGGCAAAGGAAGATCCTAAAAGTTTTTATCAATTATACAAAACTAAGGTTAGAGATAAAATAGGCCCACTTATAGATTCCAATGGAGAATTAGTGAGTGATAGGGACTCAATGGCTGGAATGCTAAATGACCTTTTTCTCTCAGTATTTACACAGGAGGATACTCTAAATATACCTGAGGTGTCAATGATCTTTCGGGGTAATGATGAAGAGAAATTAAAGGATATCTTGATCACAAAGGAGATAGTGACAGAGGAAATTGATAAAATCAAAAGTAGTAAAGCACCCGGTCCTGATGAGGTCTTTCCTAGAATTTTGAAAGAATGTAAGGATGTGTTAAGTAAGCCCCTAGCATGTATCTTTAGAAAATCATTGGAGAGTGGCATTGTGCCAGTGGCATGGAAGAAAGCCAATGTGATACCTATATTTAAGAAAGGGGATAAAACAAATATGTCTAATTACAGACCAGTAAGTTTGACATCAGTGGTAGGGAAAATGATGGAATCTATTATAGCAAGGAATATTAGGGATCACTTGGATAAGCATAAGTTGATAAAAGAATCACAGCATGGCTTTAGTAAGGGTAAATCCTGTCTCACTAATTTGCTGTCTTTTTATAGTAAGGTGTATGAAGCAGCAGATAATGATGAAAACTATGATATTTTATACTTGGACTTTAGTAAGGCTTTTGATCGAGTGCCACACTTACGGCTTCTGAGCAAAGGCACAAGGATCGATGGCAGTATATTTAGGTGGATTCAGTCATGGCTTGGTGACAGACAGCAAAGAGTTAGTATAGATGGAGTTAAATCTGAGTGGGGGTGTGTTGGCAGTGGAGTTCCGCAAGGATCTGTTTTGGGTCCCTTGCTATTCTTAATTTATATTAATGATCTTGACATAGGTATAAGTAGTGACCTGAGTAAATTTGCTGATGATACTAAGCTAGGTAGGGCCATTAGGGCTGATTCTGATGCTGTTGTAATGCAGGAGGAATTGACCATTCTGTCCAATTGGGCTGAGAAATGGCAAATGAAGTTTAACATAGACAAATGTAGTGTACTTAGTATAGGTAGAAATAATCCACTGAATAGTTATAAATTAAATGGGAGAAATTTAGGGAGGACCGATTGTGAGAGGGACTTGGGTATTTTGGTAAGTTCAGACCTTCGTCCTAGAAAGCAATGCCTAAATGCTAAGAATAAAGCTAATAGGATATTGGGATTCATTAGGAGGAGTGTAAGCAATAAGAGTGTGGAAGTCATTCTAAAACTGTATCTGGCGCTAGTTAGGCCTCATCTAGACTATGCAGTACAATTTTGGTCACCATATTATAGGAAGGATATTGATTTGATTGAGTCTGTGCAGAGAAGGATGACAAAGATGATTGGTGGGCTAAGGAACTTACCTTATGGTGAAAGGCTCAGAAAACTAAATCTACATACATTGGAAAGGAGAAGAGTCAGAGGGGAATTGATTGAAGTCTTCAAATGGGTAAAAGGATATAATAAAGGGGATCTGGGTAAGGTTCTTATACTTAGTGAACATGACAGGACACGTAGCAATGGGTTTAAGCTTGATAAGTATAGGTTTAGGAAGGAGATTGGGAGGAATTGGTTTACAAATCGTGTGGTAGATGAATGGAATAGGCTCACTAGACATGTGATAGAAGCCTCCTCTCTGGGTAGTTTTAAGAATAGATTAGATAAATATATGAATGAAGCTGCTAGATGGGACTGACTTTTTTATGTACATATGTATATATTTTTCTAAGGAGTGGGGAGATTATTTTGCGGTTGCATGAATGGACATAATCCTCTGGATGCATTTTATGAAAAATTGTAGATTAGATCTTCGACTGACATTCGAACAGGTAGCACGTGTTTCGTAGAGCTCTCAGAATATTTTGATTATTTGATATACTTTGGTGTGTGACATAAACATAAATATTAAGTTATAAGATCATATATTTGGTTAATATAACAAAGTTAAATTGTGGTTATTTTGTATACATTGTGGTTATTTTGTTTTGGTGAGAAAGTGACTTTTGTTTACTTCGGGGCCATCTTGATTAGCAGTTTTTAAACTTGCGCGCACAAATTGGGGTCAAATTCTTGTTGTTTGTAAGTTTTTGTTTCTATTATTGTTCTTGTTTAAGTATGGCTGACTGTTTGGATGTAGAGAGTATGCCTTTTGAAAGTAGTGTGTATGTAGTGTGCGATGTCTGTGGTGTAGAGAGGAGAGTGAATGTGTCTGAGTGCCGTGTATGTGCTTTGACTGAGGAGGTGAGTCGATTACGTGCGGAATGCTTGAGACTGAACGATTTAGTGTCTGAAGTGAGAAGAGATGCAAGTGTACGTTTGAAGAGTCAGATTGGGACCAGGAGGGAGGAAGTTAGGCCTAGAACAGGGACTGGAGAGAAAGCAGTAAGTGAAGTAAGTGATGATGAGTGGTGGGTGAAAGTGAACAGAATAGATAAGTTAGGACAGGTTAGGTGTGTGAATGAGAGGGACATGGAACCTGTTAGGCTAACTAACAGATTTGATGCCCTGAGAGAGGAAGAATTTGAAAGAGATTTGTCTGGTGTGGCCGTGCCTGAAAGTAGAATAGGAGGTCGAGTGAGTGAGAGCAGGAGGGAGGGTAATACTAGGCCTAGAGAGAATAGGAGAATGACTGAGGTGATTGTGATGGGTGACTCTCAGATTAGGTATTTAGATAGGAAGTTGAATGAAAGTAAATGGAAGGGAGTGAGAGTTTGTCTGCCGGGTGCTGGTGTAAATGATGTGTGTGAGAGGTATGATAGGTTGGTGTCTGGGTGTGAGAGGGAAGCAGTTGTGATTACACATGTCGGAGTAAACGATGTAAAGAAGGTGGGTACTTGTGAGTTACGACAGCGGTATAAAAGGCTGATTGAAAGGATGTGTGAAAGTAGAGTAAAAGGCGTTGTTTCAGGTGTGCTTCCCAGAATGGATGTGGGGATGGAATGGTTGTCTCGTGCAATGGGGTTGAATGAATATGTGAAAGGTTTGTGCGAGGAGTCAGGATTGGTATTTGTAGATGTTTGGAGTGGGTTTTATGGGAATAAGGGTTTGTATGCGATGGATGGACTCCATCTGAGCCGAGATGGGGTTGAGGTTTTGTGGCGGGAATTAGATAGTGTTATTAGGTCTTTAGAGGCGGGAAACTAGGTTTTGATAGTGGTCAGGGAAATTTAATGGCTCAAAGTGAGGCAGGGAAAGGAAGCAAACACAGATTTGTAGAAGGTAGGCAGGCTAATGGAAGTGCTTTAGGGTTAAACTACTTGAGTAGTGATAGTGGTCAGGGAAATACAAGAGTACAGGGTCGGGGAAAGAGAGAAAGGAGATGCAGAGGAGATAGGCCCTCAGGTGCTTCAGGGATAGGTGGGCTGAGTTGTCTTTACACAAATGCTCGTAGTCTTAGAAATAAGAAGGATGAATTATTTAGTTATATCATTCATGAAGATATAGATATAATATGTATAGTTGAATCATGGGTTAATGAAAATATATTTAATGATAATGTCAGTGAATTTGAACTAGAGGGTTATACTATGTACATTAGTCAAAGGAGAGATAGGACTGGTGGTGGGTTGATTATTTATATCAGAAATAGCATTTCTTCAAATCTAAATAACTCTATAAAGCAAGGAGAAGGTGAATCATTATGGATAGATATTAAGGTTGGTAAAAATAGGAAAATACACTTGGGAGCTTTTTATAGACCACCAGGACAGACTGATTGTATCGATGAGTTAATGATTAGGGAAATAAGTAAAGGATGCAAAGAAGATACAGTTATTCTTGGTGACTTTAATTTAACTTCTGTAGACTGGGAAAATATGATAGGAAGAGATAGAGCAAGTTGTAAGTTTATGGAGTGTTTTGAGGATAACTTTTTGATCCAATTTGTTAATAAGCCAACAAGGGGTGCCAATATATTAGATCTAATTCTTTCAAATGATGATCACTTAGTTCAAGGATTGAGTGTAGGGGAATCATTGGGAAACAGTGATCATCAGATGGTTCGGTTTAATTTGCAAATAGTTAAGGGTAGAACAACGACAAACTCCACGAAAATTCCAAATTTTTATAGGGGAGATTACGATAAATTACGCAGCATGCTAAATCAGATTAGGTGGGATATAGAATTCCATGGAAAGAATACTTATGAGATGTGGGATATTTTTAAGACTATATTAAACATGGTTCAGGAACAGTGTATTCCGATGAAGTCTATTAGGAAGAAATGTAGGAAACCATTATGGTGGAACCAAGAAATAGCTAATAAAGTTTCAGAGAAAAAAAGGGCATACCAGAGATTACAAAGTGAGAGTAGTTTAGATAATTTAAACCATTATAGGTCAACCAGAAATGAACTAAATAAGATTATTAAGAAGACCAAAAGGACAGCAGAAATTAATTTAGCTAAAAATAATAATAAAGATCCTAAAAAATTTTTTAGCTATTATAGAATCAATAATCAATCTAACAGTGATAAAATAGGGCCTATTAAATATGAAGGGGTTTTGAAAGAATCTGATGAGGAAATAGTAGAGGTCCTTAATGATCATTTTGCTTCAGTATTCACAGAAGAGAAACCAGTTAGATTAATTGATAATAATTCTAGGTCAAGGGAAGTAGTGATAAATTCTATTAATATAGACAGAGAAGAAATTAAAGGGCTTATAATTCAGTTAAATACTAGTAAGGCATCTGGCCCTGACAACATTCATTCTAGGATACTCAAAGAAGGTGTAGAAAGTATTGCAGTAGCTCTCGAGAAGATATTTATTAGATCACTAGAGTCTGGAGAAATACCAAATGATTGGAAATTGGCAAATGTAGTGCCAATTTTTAAAAAGGGAAGCAAAGAGGACCCAAATAACTTTAGACCAGTAAGCTTAACTTCTATAGTCTGTAAAATTCTTGAGAAGATGGTTAAGAAGGGAATTTCTGATCATCTAGAGAGTAGCAGGTTAATTAATGATGCTCAGCATGGTTTTAGAAAAGATAGATCGTGTTTAACTAATTTACTGGATTTTATGGATTATGTAACTAAAGAATTAGATAGGGGTGAGAAAGTTGATGTGATCTACTTAGATTTCAGCAAAGCTTTTGATAAGGTTCCACATAACATAACATAAAACATAACATAATTACACGGATGACAAAAGCCACAAGGGCCTATCAAAGGTCATCCGCCTCCGTCAAAACCCACCCACAAAAAGCACCATCACCAGGGGAAGACAAAATCAAAGTCCCCCACAATATAATATAACGGATGACAAAAGCCACAAGGGCTCATCATAGGTCATCCGAGTCAAGCGGCCTCTTTTTCAAGGCACCCAAACTCCCAGGAAAACTACATCCAGAGGATTGCATCCAGAAACAAGGGTATCACCAATCAAGGCTTGTCAAGAACTAAATCATGCAGCTATAGATATATACAAACAATATTAATATATACAAAACTTAGGAACCATCACAACCTTCCCTTCCCATAAACTCATCCAACCTACTCTTAAATACATTTAGATTTGGACTACCTACTACCCTCTGCGGCAATTTGTTCCAGAAGTCTACCACTCTATTGGTGAAAAAATACTTTCTTAAATCCAACCTACACCCTTGCTTTTTAATTTTCAAGTGGTGACCTCTAGTCCGATTTCCATCATCTAACTCAAAAAACTTGCTAACATCCAATTTATCTATCCCGGAAAAAATTTTAAAGAGCTCAATCATATCCCCTCTCACACACCTCCTTTCGAACGAGAACATATTTAACACCCTCAGTCTATCTTCATATTCAAGGTGCCTCAGGGAAGGAATAATCTTTGTTGCCCTCCGTTGCACTGACTCAAGAAGGTTAATATCGTGTCTAAAATATGGGGACCATGCCTGTATACAGTACTCTAGATGTGGCCTAACATAAGAGTTATAGAGTTTAAGAATAACCTCCTTACTTTTGTAACTGACATTTCTCTTAATAAAACCCAGCACTCTATTTGCCCTATTTCTTGCTTCAATACACTGCTTAGAAAACCTTAATGACTTATCTATTACTACTCCTAGATCTTTCTCATCCTCTACTGAGCTCAGCCAATGCCCATCCATTTCATAGTTAAATTCTCTATTATCTTTTCCCATGTTAATAACTTTGCACTTATCAAGGTTGAAAGTCATTTGCCACTAATGTGCCCAGGATAACAATTTATTTAAATCCCCCTGCACTTTAAAATTATCATCAATATCTTTAACCTCAGCCGCTAATTTAGTATTATCGGCAAAAATTGACACTTTATTATTAACTGCCTCCCCAAGATCGTTTATATAGATGACAAATAATAATGGACCGAGAACTGATCCCTGAGGAACCCCACTGATAACATCCCTCCACTCTGACTTTACACCATTTAGCACTACCCTTTGCTTCCTGTCTTTCAGCCACTCAGCTATCCAATTTGAAACACCCCCACATATCCCAATCATTTTTAATTTATGAACTAGTCTCCTGTGTGGTACCTTATCAAATGCTTTACTAAAATCTAAGTAAATTATATCTACATTCTCTCCTTTATCTACTTGATCTGTTACAAACTCCAGAAAGTCTAGTAAGTTAGTCAAACATGATCTACCTGATCTAAACCCATGCTGAGCATCGCTGATTAACCCCTCCCTCTCTAGATGTTGGCAAATCCCTTTTTTAACTATTTTCTCAAGAATTTTACAGACTACAGGAGTTAGGCTAACCGGTCTAAAGTTATTTGGATCCTCTTTACTACCCTTCTTGAAAATGGGGACTACATTCGCTCTCTTCCAATCATCGGGTATTTCTCCATATTCCAATGACCTAGTATATAACTTGTCCAGAGCTATTGAGATACTTTCTACCCCTTCCTTAAGTATCCTAGAATGAATATTATCAGGGCCGGAGGCCTTGGTAGTATCTAAATCACCTATTAGTCCTTTTATCATCCTCCGATCCACACAAATGTTAGTAAACACCTCTTTTCCTGACCTATGAGTACTATACATAGGACTATTTAGTTTCTCTTTTGTAAATACTGATGCAAAATGACCATTTAGTACCTCAACTATTTCCTCATCAGTTTCTCTCACAAACCCTTCATATTTGATAGGTCCTATTTTAACTCTGCCAGACTTGTTATTAGTTCATAAAGACTAGTTCATAAATTAAAGCTGCATGGGATATGTGGGAACGTTTTAAATTGGATAACTGAATGGCTGAAAAATAGGAAACAGAGAGTTGTACTGAATGGAGTGAGGTCAGAGTGGAGGAATGTTATTAGTGGCGTACCTCAGGGATCAGTTTTAGGCCCTTTATTATTTATAATCTATGTAAATGATCTTGGGCAAGGTGTAAATAGCAAAGTGTCAATTTTTGCTGATGACACTAAATTGGCAGCTGTAGTCAAAGAGGTTGAGGGTAGCTTTAAAGTGCAGGGTGACTTAGATAAGCTGTTAGCTTGGGCTCAGAAGTGGCAGATGACTTTTAACCTTAATAAATGCAAAGTTATTCACATGGGGAGAGATAATAGGGAATTTAGCTATGAGATGGATGGATATTGGCTTAATTCAGTTGAAGATGAGAAAGACTTAGGAGTGGTAGTAGATAGGTCACTGAAATTTTCAAAGCAGTGTATTGAGGCAAAAAATAGAGCAAATAGGGTGCTAGGTTACATTAAAAGAAATGTTAGCTACAAGAGTAAGGAGGTCATCCTTAAACTATACAACTCTTATGTCAGGCCACATTTAGAGTACTGTATACAGGCATGGTCACCACATTTTAGACATGATATAAACTTATTAGAGTCAGTACAAAGGAGGGCAACAAAAATAATACCATCCCTGAAGCACCTTGAATATGAAGATAGACTGAGGGTATTAAATATGTTTTCATTTGAAAGAAGGTGTGTGAGGGGAGATATGATTGAGCTTTTTAAAATCTTTTCTGGGATGGATAAATTAGATTTCAGCAAGTTATTTGAGTTAGAAGGTAGTAATAGAACTAGAGGCCACCACTTAAAGATTAAAAAACAGAGGTGCAGACTGGATGTTAGAAAATATTTTTTCACTAACAGAGTGGTGGATTATTGGAATAGTTTGCCACCTGAGACTGTAGACAGCCCAAACTTGAATGTTTTCAAGCGCAGATTGGATGATTATATGGGGATGGAGGGTTAATTTCTTACTTTTTAGTATGTGGATATGTTTCTTGACTCATTCCTGTGGATGCAGTTTCTTTTTATTGTATATTTTGGGGGATTTTGATTTTGTTTTTGACAGACTCCTATGGAGGCTTTAAATTATATATTGTAGATGCATGGTTGGACATTCCTATGGATTGTTAAATTGTATATTGTAGCTGCATGATCTGACAAAATCCTATGGATGCATTATATGGGTGGGATTTGATGGATACGGATGACCTTTGATAGGCCCTTGTGGCTTTTGTCATCCGTTAAATTATGTTATGTTATGTTATGACTTTTCTCTGGTAAGAAATCTTTTGTGTGTTGACTGGAACAGGAGCTGCCAAGTGTAGGCCATGAATGGTCTTTTGCAGTCTCCTTCTTTTCTTATGTTCTTATATGTATATATTTTTCTAAGGAGTGGGGAGATTATATTTTGCGGTTGCATGAATGGACATAATCCTCTGGATGCATTTTATGTATATTGTAGATTAGATCTGACGAACTCCTGTTAAGGGTGACAATGTTAATGATTTTTCTCTGGTAAGAAATCTTTTGTGTGTTGAATGGAACAGGAGCTGCCAAGTGTAGGCCATGAATGGTCTTTTGCAGTCTCCTTCTTTTCTTATGTTCTTATGTTAAATTATGTTATGTTAAGTAGTAAATACAGCAACTATTGGCTTGTTCAAGTCAAGGTTGGACAATTGTGATTATTGATTGTTATTATTGATGTTATATATGAATAGCAAAATAAATTTTGATATATTTTTACATATTGATATGGAACTATATTTTAGTATTAAAAGGAGATTATATTCTAATGAATTTATTTTTGAGTGAACAATTTAAATTTTGTATTAAGTGTTTTGTGCGTCTACTCATTGTTGGAGTCAAGATGGGAGAAATACAAGGCAGTCTCTTAACCTCCCATATTATTGAAATAGGTAAGCATGAAATAGGTAAGATTAGATTTTTTTAGTTTTTTTTCCTCTTCCATTTCTTCTATGACTTTGTCTTTTATTTCCGCAATTAGATTTTGATTACCAATGAATTCTCTAAACATCCCTTATAATCCTTGTCCCAATTTGATTTTCATATTATCCATTCAGTAAATATGTAGATTAGCAGCTCGGCCGAAAAAGTGGAATTTTGTGTATTTACCTTTTGTTCACCACTGCCGGAATATTCATGCGCATTTGAGTCGTCTGATGTTAGACCCCACCCCCATTATAATTCGCAAAACAATTAAAGGCACTGACATGATATGGTTAAATCATTCACTTCTGTAAACCTTAGGGCAGTAGTCTATAGACAATTAGGATTATATACTGGGGTCTATGCCCCCCAGACCCCCCCAATTTATTGAAACTCAGGATCATAGTAGTGTGGTCCCCCATTGTGTTTACCCCCACACAAGCCATCCCCTTAAGTGTACTTCAAAAATATGAAACATTTTGGAATACGGATGAAATAGTACGTCCCATTGTTCGAGCTGCTAATATAAATATTTACCATCCATTCTTTCTTCCATTTTTTGACGCATTTTCAGTGTATGATTTTGGTAATTCTGAAGATCCATACCCTGTGAGCTTTCCCACTCACATTCCCATAATATTTATTCCACCTCCCAACATGTTTTCACCCAACTGTGTGATTAACTTGTTTTATTACTCATTCCTGAGGGTGAGCGTAGCGAGCAGGGGGGTATGGGGGGCACATAGCAACCCATAGTACGGTTCGCGGAGTATGGATCTTCAGGTTTACCTTTAATGTATCCAATATGGTACCATATATTACAGAGGTGACAATGTATTCCCCCATCATCTTTCACCACTTTTTTACACTTTCCACAATAGTCAGCTGTCGACTGTGAAGGGTTGATGTTGGTTAGGCCATGGGTCATCTTATAAACTTCAATAACCTCTAATTCGTCTTAGGGTAGATATTAAACAGACATCGAGTCTCCAGGGCCATAGTGTTTATCTTACCATATCCCGGGCCTCACATCACGAAACTCGACATTTGAAGAGAATGTTGACTTGTATATTATAATATAAAGAGGGGAATAATTTATGGTTAAATACTTAAGAACTAACAACAAAAATTAGAAAATTAAAAATCGCAGAAGCAGATAGGACAGAAAACAAGACTACGGCACGAAGTCAGGAGTGCCAGAACAATTTTGTAAAAAGTAGCATAAAAAAGAAAAAAATGTAGCGGATTTTGGTGGAAAGTAGCGCAATAAATAATTTCATTTTCAGAAACTCATATAACATAGAAACCATAATTATTTTTATAGTATGGTAAATATGTGGGTGACTCTTCAGAAGAACTACGCCGTGTTTTTCTGTAGTAAAAACAGTAGTGATAGTGTTTTTAGGCATTCTAGTCGTCACTTACGTCTTCGGTTAGGCGCGGAGAACACTTATTTTTAAGATACGAGTACCCTGAGTACGAGTATTTGCAGTGATACTATCTTAGAAATAACTGCTCTCTGAACCAAAATAAAGCCGTGAATGATGAGTGACATGCCTAAAAACACCATTAGTATTGCTTTTACTATTAAAAACACGGTGTAGCTCTTCTGAAGTTTCACCGGTTAAAGTACTCCTTACCTTTAAAATTTAATCAGCGCACTGGAGTTTGTTCTATAGAATTTCAAAACAATTGTATTGGATGATGGCATTTCTCGCTTAATTATTTATCCTTAATGATCTACACTAGAAATACTTGCATGTTCATAACAGAATTTATCAACAAAACATTAGTTCCCAGGTCCTGTAATAAAGCAATATCATGAACATGTTTCATATCGTATATAATGCCTAAAAAAGTAGTGGATGGTATCGTTAAAAAAATGTAAGTAGCGCAAAATAAAAAAGAAGAGCGCACTTCATTCAAAAGTAGCGCATGGCGCTTCTTGTAGAACGATCTCGCAGGCCTGCACCGAGTCACAAGATAAGAAAACATGGGTGCCAACGCATAATGTCGCTATATTAAATGCAAATATGACTAAAGTATCGCTACATTTGTATTAAATTAGCTAGAAAGACGCTAATCATATACTCAGTGTCCATTAAGAAAGGAAATTCAATAATTTGTAGTTTTAATTCTAGAAAAGAAAAAACATTATACAGGGTGAATTGAAATTTTACACAATTTGCTGTCTGCAAAAGTAACTTTACAAACATTCCTTACATAATCAACTCCAAATGCACAATGGTGAGAGCTATAAAAAGAGTATGGGATGCCACCTGCGTGGATACCTTCGCCCCGTGCAACACCATCAAGTCGGCACAAGCACCATCATCGGCGGCCGGCGCGGCGGAGGAAACCAAACGACGGAAATACGCAGCCCTTTCGCAGACGTACCACTTCGAACCCCTCGCATTTGAAACATCATGCGTAGCCGGCCCCTCGACTCTCAAGACCATCGAGGAACTGGGTCGGCGTATCAGGGCGGAGACCGGCGAGCCACGCGAGACCTTGTGGCTGAAGCAAAGGATTGGCATGGCCATCCTTCGCGGCAATGCGCTATGCGTGCTGTTGGCCGGGAGACACGAAGACAAGGACCGCCTATCCCAATTAACCTGATCTGCTGATTTTTAAAGAACTACTTTATTACTTTGGTTTTTTTTTGGGGGGGGGGGCAAATGATTTATACTATATTTTTTTTAAGGTTTATAATAAATATTCTATTTTTGCCACTTATGTGCTGAGATACAAACAGGAGGGTTTATAGGGTTTGTAATTATCAGTATGGAGATTTTAGATACCTCACTATGGAAATACTCCACCAGTAAAAAAAAGGTAAGGTCACCGATGGAGAAGTACGAAAAAAGTCCTTCGTAAACTGACTCCACGTCGACATCCAGAAGAAGACTGGATGAAGGCGGCGATTAAACAATTTTTGGTAATGTATGAATAATAACTTCTTGTTCTTCTGGTAATTTTATTCGAGAAGGTATTATTCAAATGAAGAAACCGGCAATTAACATGCAACTTCAGCCAGCAAGCATACTCCCGGCGTCTCCGAGTTGACCGCCGTTAAAAGAAGTACGTTTTCAAACTTCATTTGCCTTTGCCTCCTTTGCTAGAGAACTAGATCGGAGCGACAAAGAGTAGGACAGATAGATGAGAGAAGATTGGGGATAGTGAGAATATAGCATGAGGTTTTTAAGGGGGGGGAGTGTTAGTGTGTGTGAGAGAGTAGAAAGTAAAAGAAAGCCAGGTTACTGGCTGATTCCTTTCTTCTGATATTTCTTTTTTCTTTATCTTCTAATTGCTTTTTAGGATTTACTTTTAATGGTTACTTCTAAGTTTTTTGTACTTTGCCTTTTTTATTATCGATGTCAAAATCTTAATTTTGTTTCTTGAGGTACTTTCGGTAACTTACTTCTAAGTCGATTTCAAATTCTGTATTTATACTGTTCATTTTATGCTTTGTGTTAGGTTGTTCTAAAGTTTTTTATTTTATGTAGTTATTTCCTAGTTCTTGGTTTTGGGGTATTCATGCCTTTGAGATAGTGTTTTTATTGCTTGATTTCGCTATTTATTTCCGTATTGTATTGCTTTTTATTTGGTTAATTTGTTTCCCACATTCTTGTATCTGGTAATTTCTTTGCTTTGGGGTTTTTCCACTTGCCGTTTTTAATTGTCTCAAATATATCCTTCTTGATGATTCTGACGTCGTTGGGGAAGATCCTTATCTTGTTTTGTTCCAGTAGACTTTGTATAATACTTTCGTCATGATTTGTCATGTAATTCCATTTGCAGGCGCCTTTTTTAATACCTTTATTTATATCATTCAGTTTAGTACCTTTGGGTAGGGAATTCGCCTCGTTTACAGAGATTTTAAGTTTGAGATCTCTTGCTTCGTAACGACAGCCTTCCTCTCTTTCCGTTTCACTTTCCGTGTCAGTTTGTGTGTCCCATTCGGTTTGGTTCTCTTTAGTTGGGTGTTTTCTTGTTTTCTTTTGCCTCTTCTTTCTCTACTTTTGTTCATTCTCTGAAGTTTCCGTTTCTTCTTCCTCTCCATTAGGTTCGTCGGATTCAATTACTTCCTCGTTTTCTTCCATCTTTGCTCCTATATTCAACATATCCTTTACTTGAATGGTTGTGCCCGCCGTTACTCCGTATACTAGTGCCGAGGGGGGGTTCAGGGGGAACCACATCTTTCTAACTTCGTTTTTCTCAAGGAGAAGATTGAGCGTTTCTAAGAAACTCCCCGGTTGTGCGATGTTTTGGACGTGGGCGTACATAATGCAGGCTAGAATATCCAGGCCCGTTCCCTCGTTCACATTAATGTTAATTTTTGGTTCTTGGGTCTCCTTTATTTCTTTTACCGTAGCTTTTGCTACCCTGGCGTAGTTTGGTTTAGTTTAGAATCCTTTTTTCCTGTTGTTCCTGCTCCTTCCTGTTTATTATTTCTTTTCTTTTTGGACAGTTTACTGCCATGCGCCTGTGTGGCCCCAGGCAGTTCACGCACTTTTTTTATGGTTTCCGTGTATTCTCTGAAGGTGTGACTAGTGCTTCCACATTCCGAGCATATTTTTTTATCCTTGTTCGGGCAGTTCCTTGTGACGTGATTCTCGATGGCGTAACATTGGAAACAGGTCTGAACATTAGTGAATTTTTCTTTGTCGATGTTTTCTGGTGGTATCTTCATTCTGAATGCAAGAATTCCGTTTTCGTAGCTTTATTGGCCATCTCCGATGAAATACACACTACTTTGAAAACATGTGTATGGTGGCCGAATTTGACTATCTCTGCGATTTTGAGGTACTTGTTTTCCATTTCCAATTCTTCTCTAAGTTCTTCATTTGTGTGCGAACCGACATAAAGGTCTACTTTGCGGCACACAAATGAACGGTTCGCCATTAACGGTGGCGGTAGTTTCGGTGATAAGCCGATTTTGCTCAGAGCTTTTAGCCCATCGGTTGCTACCATCTTTACAACATCCTCCTCTTTGTGGCAGAGTGCCACGTACCCGTTTGGTACTTCTATGAGTTTCGTCAGCGCGATTTTCAAGTCAGTATATATGGTCCTGATTAGAGTTGCTTTATCTGGTTTTGTTTTTCCTGCCTCGGTCGTTAGTGGCAGTCTTCTATGCTCTTGGTTCATGTTTGTATTATGGGGGTCCCTCCCCCAATTATCCCGTAGACCCACCCTCGCTAAAATGGCTGATATGATGTGATGAATGACGATAAGATGGACCCGGGTGGGCTCCTCTTGAGGGGTAAAAAGTGACGGACTTTTGTTAGCTAGCGCGGAATCAACCGTCGCTAGCCGATGTGCCGCCTCATCGAGGGAATTAAAAACCGCGGCTGCATCCTACTATACACTGAGACGGTTGCGTGTCACTCAGTGGTCTTGGGGGCCCCTCACAGGCTGAGTTGTTATACTCCCCTGCGGATGTTGCAGCCCGGCCCATTGTCCGCGGTTCATCTAGTACGCGTATCTGGCAGTGGGCTAATCATCAAACCTTCCTCCTCCCGTACCCACAATTATGCATATGCTAGTGTTATGCATAGTTAGGACGAGGTCGAGTATCAGCATCCTTCAGCTAAAGCATTGGGCCTTGAGTGGGGGGCAGGGGGTGGGGGGTTTAGCCAGTCATGGTGAAATGTATGACGGACCTAGAAAAGTATTTCTCTCTTTTATTTAGTACCCCCCCCCCCCTGAATGGGAAGATTTGGGGTTGTGGGAGAGGAAAGGTGATCGAGACGATAGATGAAAATGAAAATGGTGAAAATAAAGTGAGCGGCGGTTTCCTTCTGAATCTCGTTTGCGAGTAAATATCCTCGTGTCGATTTCTTCTGACAGTAATACGTAAAAAAATCTTCTACGTAAAAAATCTTCGATCGAGAATGGGCTGAGTTTTTGCTAGGAGTCTGCTTTACCAAGTTTAATGTAAGTCGTCTATCAGCGATCCAATCGGCGAATTCAAAGACTCAGACAATCTGAGCCTTCCAATTTTATATATTTCTTGTAGCACTTAGTTTGCCCTTAAATTTTTCCCGCGCCATGATTTCCCAATTTTTTTAATACTTATGTTCACGTAGAAAGACTATATATATAGTGTAGCAATTTGTTAATAATTCCATTTCTGTTCGACCGCCAGAAAGAAGGCTCCCCACGAGCCACAATGGAAGACCACGAGGGTGCGAAGAGGGTACCTCTTCGTATCCTCCCCGGGAAGGAAAACCCCACGCGTGAAAGGACCCTACAAACGATCTACGCTGAAATACGAGTAATTCTACTCAGACTGAAAGATCAATATAATGGATACGTGGCACTTTGTGACACAGAGAAAGACCTGGACCTCCTCCTAAGTGAAGATGCAGCGAAGAAACTAGAAAAAATCGGTCTCGCCCCCCGTACACCCCCCAAACGTAACAACAAAAAGATCCGTCATATGCCGAAAGCTTGATCTGTGGGTCGTCGCCCATTCAGCCACGGAAATAAAGAGGAATAAGAAAAAAGAACAAAATTGGGCCAGAATTGAAGATATCGTGAAATTTAAAAACCAGACTGGGGAAGAACATCAACACCTCTTCAAAATCGTCTTTGGGACAACGGAAATGGCAAGCAAAGTGGCAGAAAATGGCCTGCTTGCCTTTTATACCAAAATCCCCCCGGATCAGATCGAAAGAGAGACGTTTGTCTCGATTCAGGTTTGCTTCAAATGTTACGCCTTGGACCAGCACGCAACCAAAGATTGCCAATTCAACTGGAAAGCTTGCTCGGAATGCTCAAGCAAAGAGCACCGGTGGGACGAATGCAGAGCAGCCGAAAGAAAGTGCCTGAACTGTGGAAACGGTCACAGAACTCTTGCAATGCCTTGCCTACAAAAAAAAACAACAATTAATAAAGAAAAGGAAAGTCGAGCTATCAGAGGAAAAAGAAAGAAAAAGGAACACAACATACGCCGCCGCAACGGGAGGAGGACCAACAAGAGTACCTATTCCACAAACCACCACCGTGAACATTCAGGAAACATGCGGCCAGACCTCATCCTCTGCATTATGCATGCTCACTTCGTGAATATTGCAAAACCTGGTTCATATGCAACCGAACTAAACATGATGCTTGAAAAGAACGGCCTAAAGAAGATGTGGTTCCCCGAGAACCCTCCCTCAAGCGAAATATACAACATAAATGAGACCAAATGAACAGGAACTAAAAACGGATAACCAAGAAGAAAATCAAATGGAGACCGACCAGGAAACCGATGCAGACACTTCTGACGAAGAGATTGCAACGCCACAAGAAAGATTGCACTAAAACCGGATAAAGAAAAACAAAAACAAAAACATCATCTAAATACCCAGGAACTCAACATTAAAATATACGGCTCCCATGCAAGCCTCTTGCCCAAAACCTGCAAACAAAAAGAAATCGTAGAAGGATTGGTCAAAGGAGGGTATAAATGGGACTACGAAGCAGATGCGGACGGGACAGAAGTCCACAACGCTCTAAAACAAGGAATGATCTTAATCGTCCCTGGTTCATGCTATAACATCTCCAGCGATCAATTCAGGAAAAAAACGATCTGGCCGTACCCGTTCCCCAGCAAGAACCGAGAAAATTAAAGCAGGAAAAGAGAGCAGAAATTAAACCATTCATGTTCACGTATCAACGCAAACTAAAAATATTTACGCTAAACGTGAACGGCTGGATGACAAAAAGAATTATCTACTCAAATATAATTAGAAAAGAAGATCCAGATATAGTCATACTAACCAAACATGGCATCAACACCGAAGTAGAAACAATAATATATATATATATATATATATATATATATATATATATATATATATATATATATATATATATATATATATATATATATATATATATATATATATATATATATATATATATATATATATATATATATATATATGCGTGTGTGTTGGGCACGCAACCAAAATAAATTGCGGCGCAATCGCGTCACTGAGAATGGCCGCGATCGCAACCGCAACTATTGTACATTAAATATATAAAATAAAAGAGGAACTAATATATAGGTGACAAATATATTTATTGAAGATTTAGGAACATGCTTCAATATTGGAATACGTTTTATTTGAAATTATTTCCTTTGAGGAATGTAAGCATTTCAAAATTTTTGTCGTTGAATATCTTTTCCTAAAGAAAAGAGTCTCTCCACTGCTGCACTTGATGGAATTGTCGAATTGTATTTCATGATTCATGAAACAAACGCACCTGATAGGAACATCGCTGGGTGAATAGATGGACTTTTAAAGCGGTTCGCAGATGGCTATAGCTATTCTTTTACTTCATTTGAAGCGTCTTTCTTCCTGGCGGCAGGCCCTTCACTTTTTAACAGGGAGCGGAGGAAGTCATCATCTGCTTCATCTGTTTCTCCTTCTGCACTGCTGCTTTCTGAGGATGTAATATCACCTAAGTGTTTTATTTAATTCGACATCTTTTTAGTAATGTTATCTACTTTTTCGGTATTATTGAGCCACTTTAGCTTGAAATAGGGATTAAAAACAGATACCAAAAGGCATTCATCATCTTCCAGCATTTTACCGAATCTGTTACAGATTACATTTTCAACAACAGTAGCAAGAAGGCCACACACCTACAATTTTTTTATTTTGCCTTAACATCAATAAGTAGATTAAGCTGTTATTGTTAGCAGCAAAATTCCTGTGTACGCTTTATCGTCTTCTTGCAATTCAAAATATATTGGCATGACAGCCACTACACTTTCGAGACGTTTAACTAGGCATCTACAAAGCGGAAGGCCTAAGAATCATATGGGAAGTGCCCATAATATAACCTAACGAGAGATATGCTCGTTGATAGCACCATTATTAAAAGAATAGAGGTCAATAAAACGAGGTTGAACATCTTAGAAGCCATATTAATAAATGAAGATAAGCCAACTATCAACACTCAAGCGACAGGCTGGCATCGCACATTAAAACTATTTTAAAATTCCACTCACATGAGTCGCCCATTTCCTCTAACGTTACGTTTAACGAGGGCGGAATAAATACTCCTTAAAAATTGTTTTCTTTCACTCTGTCAGATCCTCACTCGACTCATTACATCGGTAAAGGAAGCAAGAACATTTCAAAATGCTCAGAAGATGATCGAATAAGATCGAAAGCTTAGCAATTTAGGTTGTTTTTAACCAAACATATTCATTTTAAAAAGAGATGAATACTGGATAAGTGATCCACCATCTACAAGGTGGAATAAAAAAGATAGTTAGAAGAAGAGAAAGTTGCAAAGGAAATTAATTAAGGCAAAATACAATATGGTCTTCAACAAAATTTGCATATAAATATATATATATATATATATATATATATATATATATATATATATATATATATATATATATATATATATATATATATATATATGTCTCTCAAAGTAGCACGAGAGAATGATGAAAATGAATCCATTAAACCACATTGAAAGAGAGAACACGGAATAATTTTTCCTTGCAGTAATATTTTTATTAACTTTTTTCGAAAAAATCCGTGCAGGAAGGCGATCCGAACCAGGCACACTGAAGCAGCAAGCACCGCACACTACACTAACGGCATACTTTTAACTGTGATCAAAGCGGTGCTCGCTGCCTCAATGTGCCTGGTTCGAATCGCTTCCCTGCACGGATTTTTTCGAAAAAAGGTAATAAAAATATTACTGCCAGGAAAAATGTTCCGTTTTCTCTTTCAATGTGGTTTAATGGATTCATATATATATATATATATATATATATATATATATATATATATATATATATATATATATATATATATATATATATATATATATATATATATATTATTGTAGATGGGTAGCATTCTTTCTTGGATGCAAAATGCAAATTTTGCTCAAGACCATGGTGTAGATAGAGGAGAGTAGGAAAAGGAACAGAGAAAAAATAATAGCGTAGGCGAGTTGCAAAAAACTTTCCGCGTCGCTGGACCACTGTTAGCCAGCGGCGAATCCACTCAGCAATCCTGAGTCTCAAAAAAAAGACTCATTAAAACAAAGCTTTTAAGCCGCTCGCCTGCACTTCTCGTACGCTATAATGGTATATTTCGCCTTGATCAATTTCCTTTAGCAACTTTCTATTTTTCTTACTTTAGTCTTTTTTAGACCATATTATAGATAACTTATCTTATGATCATATCTCTTTTTAATAAATGTGTTTCGTAAAAAACAAACCTAAATTGCTGAGCTTTCGATCTATTCGATAATCTTCGAAACGTCTTTAGATATACTTTCCTCCTTTACCGATGAAGTATGGTGGAGTCAGAATGAGGTTAAATGAAAAGAAGAAGATGGTATACTCAATTTAGAAGATGGTGGGATAGTGGTAGATAGAAGTGAGTGAAATTTAAAGCGGAGAGGGGTATTTTGCCCTAGTAGGAGGGCGTCACTTTATGCTTTTCTTTAGATTTTCTTTTTGGCTTATTTTTGATAAGTTGTGTTTTTATATGTTGTTTCTTTATGTGTGGTTAGCGTGTTCTTCCTATTGTTAGTGTTTCAATTTTTCTGTACTTATTTTGGAGTTATTTCTTTGAGCATGCAAGCCTTTTATAGCTATTAGCTCAGCGATTTACCTTATGTTGTTTAAGTGTATTATTATTTATTTTCTTTGTTTTGGCTTCGGTTGTACTGCGTTAGCTTCTAGTGTTCCTGTTATGTGTATAGTGATGTAATGTTTACCTGATAGCATATCTTAGTACGTGGAAACTGGCTAGGACGGGAGACTTTCTCCCGTGGTCGTGCAGGTATATTAAGTCTGCAACCAGTTCCATGTAGTTCCGGAATGACAATATTCGTAAGGGTTGACCAGACCTTTCTTCCTAATTTTGGGGTGATGATGATGATAAGGTCCAGTTTTTACTACTATGAAGATCTCTTTGCCGTTGTTAGTCACACCTTCTGGGTTTGTTAATTATTAGAGATGCGGAGTTTTTAACACGTTGGAGTTTTCTCATTGAGGTCTTGCTGCCCGCTTGAGTCACTACTGCGGGGTAGATGAGCTTAGCCCGGACGTACATCAGGTATATTTTCCTAATGCTGGACGAGCTAAGATCTCTAAACCAGTATAGCTTGGAGATTTATCTCTTTGCTAAGCACCGCGTCTACGTGTAGTGTCTCGACTATCCGTAATCGGAGATCTTTAGGCCCAGGACAGTGACTTCGGCGGAGTAGCTGTATCTCCTCCCATCGATGATGATGGGACACGTCAACATGTGGGACGATTTTGAACTTGTCCCTATTTGTTCTAATCTTCCATCGTCTCTCATACCTGTTGATTTTTTTTTTTAAGAGCTCATCTGGCGACTGCCTACTTGGGCATTAGTCGCTGTATTAAAACTGGCCTAGTTCTAGACTACTTTGAAATAAAATTAAAGAGAGAAAAAAAACACCCCAAAAAGGGGGAAAAGAAGCAAGCTGGTGCGTCGGGGGGAGGTTCCCTCGGCGCAGGAGGGTGCAACCTAAAGGAAAAAAAACAAATGCAAAAAAAAACAAATGCAAAAAAAATAAAAACAAACCCGGCTTAAATAATAGGGATAAGGCCGGCCTCTCCCAAGAAGTCAACAAGTCCACCAGTCAATGTGCAGGCAGTCGTCCCGAGTACAAGGGAAAGGTGGTAGAGACCCCGCCCGTCCCGGTACAGAGACAAGTAACGTGCGCAAAGATCACCCAGACTGGGACATTCGACAAGAATGCGCCGAACAATCTGGGGGAAGACGCAGTCGTTGCAATAGGGCGCAGGCGAGCGCTACATCAAATAGCGATGCGTCACACGAGTGTGTCCGATTCGGAGACGACAGAAAGCGACTTGAAGCCGTCGCGGCATTGTAGGATAGGTCCATGGGAACAGTCGCGGCGCAATGGCACGCAACTTTAAGTTCCCTTCGACCATCTCCCATCTTCTTTGCCAAGCAGTCTGAGGAGCTGCGCGTATTCCTGCCATGTAGTCGGTGTGAGGAAGAGCGAAACGCTGGTCCGGTCACAGATTCCTCGCGGACTCTTTGGCACCCTAATCAGCGTGCTCATTCCCAGCAATTCCTACATGTCCAGGAACCCAGCAGAAGATAATCTCGACATCTGCCCGGCTCGCCAAAACCATGGCGTCACGGATATAGCAAACCAGGGGATGCGGAGATTCCAATGCCCCGAGAGCACTCAATGCGCTTTGTGAGTCGCTATAGATCACAATCCGGTCTCCGAACCGGGCACGTCGCGTAATCTCCCGTACCGAGTGGTGTATTGCCACCAGCTCGGCGGTGAAGACAGACGCAGCGCCTGGTAGAGCCCCGCTGACGTCAAACAGAGGGGATACAGCGTGGAAGCCGACTCTCTCTTGAGACTTGGAGCCATCCATATACACTGGCACAGTTCCAGCGTGACACGAGATGTGCTCCAAAAAGGTCAAACGCAATACTCCCGGCGCCGTACAAGCTTTGGGAGCAGAGGCGTGGTGACAAATAGCCAAATGTGGTAACCTACAGGGTGGCGTCCTTGGCAAAATCAGAAGCGTCACCGACCCGGGAGCTATATCTAGCTCTCGAAGGAGTTTCCTGGCCCTAAACCCAAAGGACTTAGGGTATGATTGGCGTCTCTCGGCGGCATAGGCACAATCGAGATCAGCTGCGGATGCAGTGAGAGCTGTTGGCGACTGAGGGAGGCGCAGGGCTAGCGCGTACAGGCGAGTGATGCACTGCACGCGGCGCAGAGCGAGTGGCATCTCCCCAGTATCGACCAACAGGCTCTCAATAGGAAAAGTGCGAAAGACACCGGTCGCAAATGCGAAGGCAGGTGTGGTGGATCGAATCCACCTTCCGCAATAAACGCTCGGCTGCGGATGCATAAAACTCGCATCCGTAGTCGAGCTTCGAGCGAACATAGGATCGATCAAAAAGTAAGGGAGTAGCCCTATCAGTGCCCCAAGCGCTGAACGTCACGGAACGGAGAATGTCCATGGCGCGGGTACAAGAGACCCTAAGTATGCGAATATCAGCCTCCCATGTGAGGCATTGGTCGAATACAAGACCAAGGAAACGGTGCGATTCCAATCACATCCAGGCGCACCCCATTAAGAAACAAATCTGGGTCGGGGTGCAGCCGTGGATGGCGGCAGAAGTGCACCACCTTAGTCTTGGCCAAAGAAAACCGAAACCTGTGCGCTTCGGCATAGCGAGAGACGCGGTTCAATGCCTGTTGGAGTCGACGCTCCAGAGTTGGCATCTGGGCCGCGCCAAAAGAGATTGAAAGGTCATCCACGTAGAGCGTAGCGAGAACATCTTCCGGCAGCACCGAGGTGATGCCGTTGATGCTCAGGGCAAAGGGTGTGACACTGAGGACACTTCCTTGCGGGACACCCTCTTCCTGCTCCTTTGGGCCAGAGAGGGCTCCCCCACCCGTACGCGGAATCAACGATCTCGCAAAAATTCAGATATAAACATTAGGAGGCGTCCCCTTACCCCATCGGGTAGGGAGTCTCCATTATACTACCGTATCGCCACGAGGTATCATAGGCCTTCTTCAGATCGAAAAACATCGTGGCGTAGTGCTGTCTACGAAGGAAAGCCTCGCAGACGGCATTTTCCAGTCGGAGCAGAGCATCCGACGTGGAGTGGAACTTGCGGAAGCCGCACTGTGAAGAAGACAGATGGTCTCTGCTGTCCAGGAAAAAGGCTAATCTGACATTTACTAATTTCTCCATCAACTTCCACTCGCAAGAGGTTAGAGAGATTGGGCGGAAACCGGTCGGAGTAGAGTGATCTCTCCCCGGCTTGTGAAAGGCGAGCACAGTAGCGATTCGCCAGGAGTCTGGGAGAAGACCTTCCACCCAGCTCCTGTTGAACAAATCTTAGAAAGGCCATGCCTCGCTCACCCAGGTGTCGAAGCATGGTGTACGGGACATCGTCCGGCCAATAAGCGGTGTCCGCGCACGAAGCGAGAGCGGAGCGCAACATACTCACAGTAAACTTGTCGTTGAAGGGTTCTCCGCCTCTGGAGGTAAAGTCCAGCTGGTAGCCTTCCGCGAAATCACGACGTGCATTGAATGCTAGCGGAGCAGCATCACGGCTAGAGAATGCGGAAAAAGCGGTCGCTAATGATTCTGCCACGGACGCAGAGTCCGAAATTGCGGTCCCATTCCCCTGGAGAACGGGATAGGGGTCCTGCGAGAACTTGCCCCAAATCCTTTTGACTCGCTTCCACACCTCTGCTAAAGGGCTCTTCCCGTTGAGTGAAGACACGCATGCCCGCCAAGAAGAGCAGCGGGCGTGCTTCGAAATATACCAGAACCTAGCCTGACGAAATTCAGCGACACTGAAATCGTTCGGGCGGTGCTTATAGCGCATGTAGGCATAACGCTTCTGTTTGAGGTCCGTCTCACACTCGGCCGACCAACATGGGAGTGGTCTTCGTGCAAAACGGCCAGACGTCTTAGGAATAGTAGTCAGGCCCACGGCGATGAGGTTGCCGGAGAAGAACTCAACGGCCTCATCTACCGACCTAAACTCCTCGACTGAGATAGAGAATTCAGTCATTTCCTGAAAGGCAGGCCACCGCGCCCGCGCCAAGCACCACAGAGGTGGGCTCTCAGGCGGCAGTTGCCCCGAAAATGACATTAGAATGGGAAAGTGATCACTACCATTGAGGTCATCGACCACCCCCAAATCAAAATCAGGCTGTGCATCCGAAGAGCACAAAGATAGATCAAGGCAAGAAAATGAAGCGGTTCTCGGACAGTGATGCGTAAACTCATCCACATTTAAGACACCTATCTCAAGCTCTTCGATCAGATCGGCAAGGACTTGTCCCCTGGGATTTATTGAGTACTCTGCCCAGAGAGGATGCCTGCCGTTCAGATCTCCAAGCAAGAGAAAGGGCCTCTGCAACCGTGCCACGACGCGGGGGAAGACCCCGCGTTGAAGTCAGCTGACGGTGGAATGTACGCAGATATGATAGTATACCTCCTATCCAGGTGCAGCTACATAGCCACTGCTAGAAAGGAGGTATCTAAAGAGAAAGGAACAACGTAGACATCATGCCGGGTGTAAACTGCGCATTCCCCAGCCCGGCCATCCTGCAGTGGTGGGGTCGCAAGACCCTTATACCCCGGCAGGGCGGGCAGGAGGCACGCGCCTAGCATGGTCTCCTGCAAAAAGATAGCTAACGGGGAACGGGACGAGACGAGCCTCCGCAGCTCCTCCCAGTTGGCCTGGAGTCCACGGCAATTCCATTGAAGGAATATGACCTCCAGGCCTAGCTCGGAGGAGACGCGGGGGCCCTCCTCGAACAGAAGACCCTTACGGGAATGGCCGTTCGCTTCCTGGGGGCAGAACCCCGGTTGCTGTTGGCCGGACAAAGCGCTGAAGGTGCTGTCGCCTTCGAGGACTTATTGGGGGAGGTTGGGCTCGCTATGCGAGTCTTTTCCTCCCTCCGCCTCGAAACCTTAGGCGGGCGTTGCGGGTTTGGAGGCGGGGGGCCGTCTTTTCGAGGACCCACCGTCTCCGAGCCACTCGCTCCACCACTAGGCGTGGGCGAAGGAGCCGAAGCTCCTTTGTTGCTGGCCTCCTTTCGGGGGACAGCTTTAGGAGCCCCGGAAGATGGCCGGATGATGTTGCCTCATGTGAGTAAATGACTCGGTAGAGGCGCGTGGCCGTTTCGCTTTACGGGAAATGGTCACGCTGGGAAAAGAGAGGGGAGCCTTGGTTTTAGCCGGGGCTTGGTATGAACCCTCTTTGCCGCCAGCTTTACCAGGGAAGCGCCCGGGTTCAGTAGAGCACGCAGAAGGGTTCCGAATGGGCACGAAAACAACCATGCTCGTTGGCCTGGATGGGTCAGGAGCAGAGGGTGTCTTTCTAACTATTGAGGCCTAGGACGTCACAGGCAGAGCCGGGCGCGTCAGGACCAAGTCCTTAGCCTCGCGGAATGAGAGTCGATCCTGGGCCCGAACGGCCAGGATTTCTTTCTCAAGGAGATATGCACCACATTGCTTCGAAAAAGCAGGGTGCGGCTCTCCGCAATTGACACACTTGGCCACACACCATTTGGACTTATCGTGTGCGACCTTGGAGCAATTTACACATACTTCGGGTGACCCCGACTTTGCACATCTACATGAGCGATTTGTTTGGCCGAAGCGGTGACAGTAATAGCACCGCCGCGGCAGTTGCACAAATGCCTTCACGCGGTAGCGGTACAAACCGGCACGCACCGACTCAGGGAGCTTGTCACAGTCGAACGTGACGAAGTGTGTAGGGGTGAGTCTCGAGGCCCCTCCCTTTTTTCCCATCACACGTTCGACCATGACCGCCCCATGGTCAGCCAGCTCTAAGGTGTTGTCCTATATGGAGTATTGAACGAGTTCCCTCGCATAAACTCCTCCTTTCATAAAGTTCATGGTAGAGTGTGGCGTCACACTCACCGGGGTGCCATGAACTGTCCGAAGAGCACTTATCTTGGCCGCCTCAGCGGGATTCGCCACATTGGCCACCAGGCTCCCGTCCGAGAAACGGGTCACCTTCGGCTCCCTACCAATTACACTAGCTAATCCTCTCCTCTGATGGATCATGTTGCCCTTGGCCAACATTCTGCCATCAGTGGAGCGAATGGCGAGGAAGCGTTTGAAGCCAGTGGGCTCGAAAACGCCAGGTAACCTCTGAATCAGGGGCCTGGATGTCATCGAGGCTCCTCCCTGTGTGCTTTGTGTCTTAGTCAGGGGCTCCGCAACCGATGGGGGAGAGGGGCCGATGTGCCGGTCTCTGCTTGGTCGCTGGCCAGAGTGGCAGCAGACCCATCCGTCCCCGCAGCCCTCGCGGATGGAGAGCAGCCCCGAGTCTTCTTTGTCTTTTTGGTCTTAGTCTTTTTTAGAAAGGAGGGCGGGGAATGAACCCGCTTCTCACCTCCGCCGGCGTTTAGCCCCTAGATCCCTCCCTTCCTTGAACTGCATCAGAAACCCTAACCGTTTGAGAAGGACCTTGAATAGGGGGGGATTTGGGTTCTTTTTTTCGTCGCCGAGCCCTGATTCTCCCCCATGGAAGGCCCTTCCGTCTGAGGCTGTGTTTCCTCAAGGACCATGTCTATCACAGGAGGGGCCTCCAGTTGGCCATCCCCTCCTAGGATATCGCAGGTCCCCTTGGCAGTGTCGCCAGTCTTGTGTGAGGAGGCACAGGCCTTGACCCCAGCAAAGTTTAAAATTCTTGCCAGCAGGTCTTTTGAGGGAGGCGACCGAAGGGGCTTGCTTACCTTCCTCCCCTAAGGAAGTTTGCCCTACCGAGCCGCCTACACGCGGGGCGGTCGGCAATGGGCCGCCTGCTGGTTTCTTGGCAGTCCTCTTAGACGGAAAAGGAGGGACTGCCGCTGGAAATAGGGAGGTGCCCGAGAGCACCTCCAGAGAAGGGGGTGAGGGGGAGTCCCCTACACCCGTAGGCGTAGGAGAGGAGTAAGCCTCATCTACGGTTAAAGAAGTATGGACGGCTCCTGCGCAAGCACAAGGATGGGACTTCGATTTTTTTCGGTGGAGCTGCCCGAGGGCGGCTCCGTTGATGTTACATGAGAATTTGGGGGTTGTTTTTTTTTATATTCATCATTGGGCATGGTGACCCCCTTTTTTACACGAGATGCAATGATGCATCACATCTTGCCTGGCTCGGCAGAGCCAGGCGCGGCCATTTGGGATCACCCCTCCCGCCTGGTGGCCTGGCGGCTCCACCTTAGACACGGCGTAAAATCAAGGATAGACAGTGAATTGATGATGAAAGGGATATGAGGAAGGTATAGGTGGGGATGAAGCAGGTTGTTAAAAAAATCCCATCCCGAACCGGAGCTCAGGGGTTATGGAACATTGTCCCCTCTTCCCTCAGCCCCGATCCGGGACGGTTGGCTTGAGAAGAAGGTCAGCACCTACGCTGTGAAATTAGAGGCTGACCAGAGAAAGTTGTGGGAGAGGTTGTAAGAAAAGCGACGAGGTAGGGGAGAAATACAGGCTATCTGGAGGAAGGAAGAGAGGCTAAGCTGAGGCCGGACGGAGCGCTGGATCCCGTCAGCACGGCGGCCAGGATGGCAAATCGCCGTGCCCCTTACAGGGGTCGTACCTATTGATGTTATTGATTTCCGCTATTGTGCGCATTGCCTGATCCCTTGCTTTCTTTACCGGGCACGAAACGATCTAGGTGACGTCATCTGCGAATTGCAGATACATCGTGTCTCTGTGCACCGGAGATGGGAGATAAATGGTAAAGACTAAGTAAAGCAGTGGGCTCAGGCAACTTCCCTGGGGAACGCCCGCCTTGAGTTCAAATTCTTTCGATCATGAGACATGCCCTTCTGTCCATGACAAAGTCACAAAAGATCTTTTCCAGGATTGGGTCTAGCTGGAGGTTCAGGATCTTGTATTAAAGTCCTTCCAGCCAGACTTTATCGAAGGCCTTCTGCACGTCCCTCAAAATAATGTCTACATAGTACCCATTTGCTCGGCAAAAGGATACTTTTTCTGTTAGGAGTGCCAGGGCTGTTTCGGTGCCCCCTTTTCTGCGAAACCGTGTTGTTGGGGAGTATGCGCTCCTAACTTGCTCAGTTGAGCTTGTAGCCTATTAGCTATAATCCTTTTAAAGATCTTGCCGTGCATCTCCCGAAGAGCGATAGTTAACCACCTGGTGTGGGGGCTTGTTTCCTTTCGGGATGAAGATGATTTTAGCCATCTTGTACCCGTCAGGAAAGAAGCCTGTATTCAGGGCGGCATTCATGGTGTTAACCAGTCCCTGTATGATTTGGCGCGGGGGATTCACGAGGTTGTTTCTCGTGATCCCAGACAAGCGAAAATCTTTTCCAGTGAGTCCTGAATCTTATTTCGAAAGACTCTGGATCTTCAATGATATCATCTCCTTCTTTTAACTGTGTTCTAGTTCTGACGGACAGTCCCTTAAGTCTTCGGATGCTGTTCCAAAAAATTACTGGACTGTCCTCCCTGTCCAGCATATCAATGATGTCATTCCAAATTTCCTTCTGTTTCTCTGTGATTGTGTGTTTTAGTTCCTCGCTTAGTTGTCTCATTCTGGCTGTCCTTTCCCGATTCGGTAATGTCATACCTATTTCCTCGTAGATTCCTCTATGTTCCCGAGCGATTTCCCTAATCTCGTCCGTCCAGCTAGGTTGTGGGAGCATTTTATTCGGAGATCCTGGGGACGGATCTCTCATCGGCTTGAATGAGATCAGGGATGTAGTTTATCTCCTCATCTATCTCTTCGAGATTGGCGTCTCCCATGCCAGCCTGTTGATATTCGTTGAGTATCTCTCTATATAGCTCCCAGTTAGCTTTCGCATAACATTTCCTAAGCGAGACGGGCTTGAAAATAGGAGCAAGCGAGATTGTTGTAATTATTGGGATGTGGTCGCTCGGTACCACAGGTCCGGGCTCATTGCTGATGTTAAAGGGGAAGTTAACGCTGGCTAACACTATGTCCGGTTCGGTTGCCGAACGATGTATTAGGTAGGTCGGGAAATCCGGTCTCTCTATATAGATAGAGGTCCCAGCTGTCACAGGCGAATCAGCCGGAGGAGAAGCTCCCTTCCCTCCTTGTGAGGCCTCGGCGGACCCTAGCCGTCTGAAGAGCTTGCACAGGGGCGGACTCGGGTTCCGTGCTTAGCACTGAGCCCAGGTTCGACCCTATGGATATAACATTTAAATATACAAACTTACGATATTTTTTGATTAGTTATCAGATTAAATAAATTATATATATATATATATATATATATATATATATATATATATATATATATATATATATATATATGTGTAGTTGGGTAACAGTCTTTCTTGAATGCAAATTTTGTCGAAGACCATCCTGTATTTTGCCTTAATTAATTTCCTTTGGCAACTTTCTCTTCTTCTAACTATCTTTTTTATTCCATCTTGTACATGGTGAATCACTTGTCCAGTATTCATATCTTTTTTAAATGAATATGTTTGGTAAAAAACAAAGTAAATTGCTGAGCTTTCGATCATCTTTACAGGAGCTGCCAAGTGTAGGCCATGAATGGTCTTTTGCAGTCTTCTTCTTTTCTTATGTTCTTATCTTCGGAACGTTTTAATATGTTATTGCCTCCTTTAACGATGTAATGAGTGGAGTGAGGATCTGACAGAGTGAAAGAAAACGACTTTTAAGGGGTATTTATTCCGCCTAGGTTGAACGTAACGTTAGAGGAAATGGGCCACTCCGTTGAGTGGAATTTTAAAATAATTTTAATGTGCGATTCCAGCTTGTCCCTTTAGTGTTGATGGCCGGCTAATCTTCATTTATTAATATGGCTTATAAGATGTTCAGCCTCGTTTAATTGACCTCTTTTCTTTTAATAACGGTGTTATTAACGAGCATATATTTCTTTAGGTTAATATTATGGGCACTCTCCATATGATTTTTAGGCCCTCCGCTTTGTAGATGCATAGTGTCGTGGTATGACATTACATTATATCAATACCATATTATATCTATGGGGAAGGGACCAATAACTTGGAAGGGACCAATAACTTAAAAGCGAACCGACAAGGGACGGAACGCCACGAGTTTCGACGCGCGGAACAGCGAAAAAAGAGTGCAACGAAGTCAGGTAAAATTTGGGCAATGGCAAAGCTAAAGGTTATTTAAAGAGGCATGGACAAAAATATAGTTTTATTTACATAAAATAAGAGAATTAATGGGCAAAATTAAATTGGTAAACGAGGGGGGAATTGCAGAGTTATGCATCAGACTCTGAAGTTAGAAATTAATGCGTTACAGAAGGAGACTATTCAAATGGTGAGAATTAACTCAAATGGGTTGCTGAAGGGGAAGAGGGGTTGGCTTACGGAATTTTTTTTTTATAGAGCCCATCTGGCAACTGCCCACTTGGGCATAAGTCGCCGGAAACAAGACAGCCTAGAACTAGGCTAGTTTAAAATAAAAATATGAAAACATAACAATGATAAAAATGTGAGAAACTTAACAATTAGGAAGCAATCTCCGGCATTATGGGGAGGTCCCCCTCACCCCGGTGCAGGAGCGTGCAACCTACAAAGAAAACAATAACAAACAAAAAAAATAGAACCTTTTTAAATAAATGGGGAGAAGCCCAGCCTTGCCCCCAAAGTCAATGTGCACGAACTCGTCACGAGTAAAAGGGACAGGCGGTAGCGACCCCTCCCACCCGGGTACCGGGACAGGTATCGTGCGCGAAGATCACCCAGACTGGGATATTCGACAAGAATGTGACGAACAGTCTAGGGGACGACGCAGTCGTCGCAATAGAGCGCTCCATCAGATAGCGAAGCGTCACACTAGTGTGCCCGATTCGGAGACGACAGAAAGCGACCTGAAGCCGTCGTGGCATTAGGGGATAGGTCCATGGGAACAGTCGCGGTGAAATGGCACGCAACTTTAAGTTCCCTTCGACCGTCTCCCATCTTCTTTGCCAAGCAGTCCGAAGAGCTGCCCGTATTCCTGCCATGTAATCGGTGTGAGGAAGAGCGAAACGCTGGTCCGGGCGCAGAGTCCGCGCAGAGTCTTTGGCGCCCTCATTCCCCGCAATTCCTACATGTCGAGGAACCCAGCAGAAGATAATCTCGACATCTGAACGGCTCGCCAAAACCGTGGCGTCACGGATATCTCGAATCAGGGGATGCGGAGATTTCAATCCCTCGAGAGCACCCAGGGCGCTTTGTGAGTAGCTATAGATCACAATCCGGTCTCCGGACCAGGCACGTCGCGTAATCTCCCGTACCGAGTGGTGTATTGCCACTAGCTCGGCCGTGAAGACAGACGCAGCGCCTGCAGGAGCCCCGCTGACGTCAAACAGAGGGGATACGGCGTGGAAGCCGACCCCCTCTTCGGACATGGAGCCATCCGTATACATTGGCGCGGTTCCAGCGTGACAAGAGGTGTGCACCAAAAAGGTCGAACGCAATACTCGCGGCGCTGTACAAGCTTTGGGAACAGAGGCGTGGCGACAAATAGCCAAATGTGGTACCCTCCAGGGTGGCGTACTGGGCAGAACCAGGGGCGCCACCGACCCGAGAGCTATACCTAGCTCTCGAAGGAGTTTCTAAACCCAAAGGGCTTAGGGTATGACTGGCGTCTCTCGGCGGCATAGGCACCGTCGAGATCAGCTGCGGATGCGGTGAGAGCTGTTGGCGACTGAGGGAGGCGCCAGGCTCGAGCGTACAGGCGAGTGATGCACTGCACGCGGCGTAGAGCGAGTGGCATCTCCCCAGTATCGACCAACAGGCTCTCAATGGGGAAAGTGCGGAAGGAACCGGTCGCAAGGCGAAGGCCGGTGTGATGGATCAAGTCCACCTTCCGCAATAAACGCTCGGCTGCGGATGCATAAAACTCGCATCCGTAGTCGAGCTTCGAACGAACATAGGATCGATAAAAAAGTAGGGCAGTAGCCCTATCAGCGCCACAAGCGCTCAACGTCACAGAACGGAGAATATCCATGGAGCGGGTACAAGAGACCCTAAGGCTGCGAAAATGAGCCTCCCAGGTGAGGCGTCGGTCAAATACAAGACCAAGGAAACGGTGCGATTCAACCACATCCAGGCGTACCCCATTAAGAAACAAATCTGGGTCGGGGTGGAACTGTGGATGGCGGCAGAAGTGCACCGCCTTAGTCTTGGCCAAAGAAAACCGAAACCTGTGCGCTTCGGCATAGCGAGAGACGCGGTTCAATGCCTGTTGGAGTCGATGCTCCAGAGTTGGCATTTTGGCCGCGCCAAAAGAGATCAAAAGGTCGGCTACGTAGAGCGTATCGAGAACATCTTCCGGCAGCACCGAGGTGATGCCGTTGATGCTCAGGGCAAAGAGTGTGACACTGAGGACACTCCCTTGCGGGACACCCTCTTCCTGCTCCTTTGAGCCGGAGAGGGCTTCCCCCACCCGCACGCGAAATCGACGATCTCGCAAAAATTCAGATAAAAACATTAGGAGGCGTCTCCTCGCCCCTATCGTGTGGAGAGTCTCCATGATACCGTATCGCCATGCGGTATCATAGGCCTTCTCCAGGGGTTAGGGAACATTCGTCCCCTCCCCCGCAATCCAGGCTGACCAGATAAAGTTGTGGGAGAGGTTGTAGCGGAAGTGAGGAAGTAGGGGAGAAATACAGGCTGTCTGAAATAAGGAGAAAAGGCTAAGCTGGGGCCAGACGGGGCACTGAGTCCTGTCAGCATGGCGGCCTGGAAGGTATATCGCCGCGCCCCTTACAGGGCCTTCGTGATAAGAAACGGGGGGACTAATGCTGGTCGAGAGATGAAGTCGCCCTTGTGCGCCTCCAAAGAAGGGAGTGAGGGGGAAGCCACCACACATGTAGATTTAGGAGAGAAGTAAGCCTCCTCTCATGTGGAAGAGGTTTGGAGGGGCCCCTGCAAAAGCGCTGCTCTAAGATGGCAAAGGGAAAGCACCTTTACTCCATAGAAATGGTAAGAGAAGAGAGCCCCTCCACTGGTCGAAGCTATGCCTCATTTTACCTCTTCCTTCCCTTGGGAGGATGAGGCTAGGGAACGACGAGGCCATGCATGGAGGCGAAATCCATGTGCCTTCAGACGCCCACTACTTGTTTGGTGATTTTGAATGCAAGGACTAGTTTTAGCCATTGCTTTTTTTCTTTAAATTATTAGTTACACGACCCTTGTGTTTTATTACATTTATGAGACAACATTTTTTTAATTAAATAATTTCTATCATCAAAAACTTTCCATTTCATGAAAATTCAGTATCTACATTTGGAAATGCTTCCATTTTCAGGTATAAAAATATATTTTAAAGCATTTATTTTTACTGTCACACAATTACCTAAATTATACTTAACAAAAATATCCATTACTTTCCACTCTTCATAAAGAATTTTTTGTTTCAAAATCACCCCCCAAACACTGAATCATGAAGCATTTAGGAAAAAATCTGAAATATTTCAATTGGAAATTAAATGTATTACAAAACAGAATGAACATTCATGATTCGGGGGGTACTTTTTAATTTTATTATTTATTTAATCATGCTTGATGGTTACAATTTCCTTATCAAGAAGACTCATTTTTGCTTCAAAATCCATTTTTAGTCTTTGTTTCTCATCTTCTTTTTCTTTGATCAGAGCATCAGTTCATCTTTTCTTGGCTTCCATGTCTGTAAAGACTTTTGTCCTGCTTCCTTTTCTTTTCAAGATCTTCTTTGTACAGTCGAGAAGAATTCCTAACTACATGCATAAGTAGTCACTTTAAACTCAGTTAAAAGCTTCTCAGTTGCAACCAAGGCATCATGTACAACTCTGAGCAATCATAGACTTCTGTTAGAGATTTTTGACTAAGATTTCTTTGTTAATATTGAAATCCCGTTCGACAGCTGCTTGGCTATGAGTGAGGCACAATATCTCATAAATAAAGCTCTTGAAGCGGGAGGTTACCTTGAAATTTGCTACCTGGAATAGGTGCACAAAATGATTTTTTTTTTTTTTTTTTTTTTTTAAGAGCTCATCTGGCGACTGCCTACTTGGGCATTAGTCGCCGTATTAAAACTGGCCTAGTTCTAGGCTACTTTAAAATGAAATTAAAGAGAAAAAAAAAAACAACACCCCAAAAGGGGGAAAGGAAGCAAGCTGGTGCGTCGGGGAGAGGTCCCCCCGGCGCAGGAGCGTGCAACTAAAGAAAAAAAAACCAAACAAAAAACAAAACAAATGCAAAAAAACAACAAAAAAAAACAAACAAACCTTGCTTAAATAATAGGGAGAAGGCCGGCCTCCCCCAAGAAGTCAACAAGTCAGTGTGCAAGAATCTGTCCCAAGCACAAGGGACAGGCGGTAGCGACCCCGCCCATCCCGGTACTGGGACAGGTATCGTGCGCGAAGATCACCCAGACTGGGACATTCGACAAGAATGTGCCGAACAGTCTGGGGGATGACGCAGTCGTTGCAATAGGGCGCAGGCGAGCGCTCCATCAGATAGCGATGCGTCACACGAGTGTGTCCGATTCGGAGACGACAGAAAGCAACCTGAAGCCGCCGCGGCATTGGGGGATAGGTCCATGGGAACAGTCGCGGCGCAATGGCACGCAACTTTAAGTTCCCTTCGACCGTCTCCCATCTTCTTTGCCAAGCAGTCCGAAGAGCTGCCCGTATTCCTGCCATGTAGTCGGTGTGAGGAAGAGCGAAACGCTGGTCCGGTCGCAGAGTCCTCGCGGACTCTTTGGCGCCCTCATCGGCGCGCTCATTCCCCGCAATTCCTACATGTCCAGGAACCCAGCAGAAGATAATCTCGACATCTGCCCGGCTCGCCAAAACCGTGGCGTCACGGATATCGCGAACCAGGGGATGCGGAGATTCCAATGCCCCGAGAGCACTCAGGGCGCTTTGTGAGTCGCTATAGATCACAATCCGGTCTCCGAACCGGGCACGTCGCGTAATCTCCCGTACCGAGTGGTGTATTGCCACCAGCTCGGCCGTGAAGACAGACGCAGCGCCTGGTAGAGCCCCGCTGACTTCAAACAGAGGGGATACGGCGTGGAAGCCGACCCCCTCTTGGGACTTGGAGCCATCCGTATACACTGGCACGGTACCAGCGTGACACGATGTGTGCTCCAAAAAGGTCGAACGCAATACTCCCGGCGCAGTACAAGCTTTGGGAGCAGAGGCGTGGCGACAAATAGCCAAATGTGGTACCCTCCAGGGTGGCGTCCTGGGCAGAACCAGGGGCGCCACCGGCCCGAGAGCTATATCTACCTCTCGAAGGAGTTTCCTGGCCCTAAACCCAAAGGGCTTAGGGTATGACTGGCGTCTCTCGGCGGCATAGGCACCATCGAGATCAGCTGCGGATGCAGTGAGAGCTGTTGGCGACTGAGGGAGGCGCCGGGCTCGCGCGTACAGGCGAGTGATGCACTGCACGCGGCGCAGAGCGAGTGGCATCTCCCCAGCATCGACCAACAGGCTCTCAATGGGGGAAGTGCGGAAGGCACCGGTCGCAAGGCGAAGGCCGGTGTGGTGGATCGAATCCACCTTCCGCAATAAACGCTCGGCTGCGGATGCATAAAACTCGCATCCGTAGTCGAGCTTCGAGCGAACAAAGGATCGATAAAAAAGTAAGGCGGTAGCCCTATCAGCGCCCCAAGCGCTGAACGTCACGGAACGGAGAATGTCCATGGCGCGGGTAGAAGAGACCCTAAGGCTGCGAATATGAGCCTCCCAGGTGAGGCGTCGGTCGAATACAAGACCAAGGAAACGGTGCGACTCAACCACATCCAGGCGCACCCCATTAAGAAACAAATCTGGGTCGGGGTGAAGCCGTGGATGGCGGCAGAAGTGCACCACCTTAGTCTTGGCCAAAGAAAACCGAAACCTGTGCGCTTCGGCATAGCGAGAGACGCGGTTCAATGCCTGTTGGAGTCGACGCTCCAGAGTTGGCATCTGGGCCGCGCCAAAAGAGATCGAAAGGTCGTCCACGTAGAGCGTAGCGAGAACATCTTCCGGCAGCACCGAGGTGATGCCGTTGATGCTCAGGGCAAAGAGTGTGACACTGAGGACACTTCCCTGCGGGACACCCTCTTCCTGCTCCTTTGGGCCAGAGAGGGCTCCCCCCACCCGTACGCGGAATCGACGATCTCGCAAAAATTCAGATATAAAAATTGGGAGGCGTCCCCTCGCCCCCATCGTGTGGAGAGTCTCCATGATACCGTATCGCCATGCGGTATCATAGGCCTTCTCCAGATCAAAAAACACCGTGGCGTAGTGCTGTCTACGAAGGAAAGCCTCGCAGACGGCACTTTCCAGTCGGAGCAGAGCATCCGACGTGGAGTGGAACTTACGGAAGCCGCACTGTGCAGAAGACAGATGGCCTCCGCTGTCCAGGAAATAGGCTAATCTAACATTTACCAATTTCTCCATCAACTTGCACACGCAAGAGATTAGAGAGATTGGGCGGAAACCGGTCGGAGTAGAGTGATCTCTCCCCGGCTTGCGAAAGGCGAGCACAGTAGCGATTCGCCAGGAGTCTGGGAGAAGACCTTCCACCCAGATCCTGTTCAACAAATCTAACAGAAAGGCCATGCCTCGCTCACCCAGGTGTCGAAGCATGGCGTACGGGACATCGTCCGGACCATGGGCGGTGTCCGCGCACGAAGCGAGAGCGGAACGCAACTCACTCACAGTAAACTTGTCGTTGAAGGGTTCTCCGCCTCTGGAGGTAAAGTCCAGCCGGCGGCCTTCCGCGACATCACGACGTGCATTGAATGCTGGCGGAGCAGCATCACGGCTAGAGAATGCGGAAAAAGCGGTCGCTAAGGATTCCGCCACGGACGCGGGGTCCGAGATTGCGGTCCCATTCTCCTGGAGAACGGGAGGGGGGTCCTGCGAGAACTTGCCCCGAATCCTTTTGACTCGCTTCCACACCTCAGCTAAAGGGGTCTTCCCGTTAAGTGAAGACACGTATGCCCGCCAAGAAGAGCGGCGGGCGTGCTTCCAAATATACCGGAACCTAGCCCTAGCCCGACGAAATTCAGCGACAGTGAAATCGTTCGGGCGGCGCTTATAGCGCATGTAGGCATAACGCTTCTGTTTGAGGGCCGTCTCACACTCGGCCGACCACCATGGGAGTGGTCGGCGTGCAAAACGGCCAGACGTCCTAGGAATAGTAGTCAGGCCTACGGCGATGAGGTTGCCGGAGAAGAACTAAACGGCCTCATCTACCGACCTAAACTCCTCGACTGAGATAGAGAATTCAGTCATTTCCTGAAATGCAGGCCACGCGCCCGCGCCAAGCACCACCGAGGTGGTCTCTCAGGCGGCAGTTGCCCTGAAAATGATATTTGAATGGGAAAGTGATCACTACCATGGAGGTCATCGACCACCCCCCAATCAAAATCAGGCTGTGCATCCGAAGAGCACAAAGATAGGTCAAGGCAAGAAAATGAAGCGGTTCTCGGACAGTGATGCGTAAACTCATCCACGTTTAGGACACCCATCTCAAGCTCTTCGATCAGATCGGCAAGGACTTGTCCCCTGGGATTTATGGAGTAATCTCCCCAGAGAGGATGCCTGCCGTTCAGATCTCCAAGCAAGAGATAGGGCCTCGGCAACCGTGCCACGACGCGGCGGAAGTCCCCCGCGTCGAAGTCAGCTGACGGTGGAATGTACGCAGAAATGATAGTATACCTCCTATCCAGGTGCAGCTGCACAGCCACTGCCTGAAAGGAGGTATCTAAAGAGAAAGGAAGAACGGAGACATCATGCCGGGTGTAAACCGCGCATCCCCCAGCCCGGCCATCCCGCGGTGGTGGGGTCGCAAGACCCTTATACCCCGGGAGGGCAGGCAGCGGGCACGCGCCTAGCATGGTCTCCTGCAAAAAAATAGCTAACGGGGAACGGGACGAGACGAGCCTCCGCAGCTCCTCCCAGTTGGCCCGGAGTCCACGGCAATTCCATTGAAGGAATATGCCCTCCAGGCCTAGCTCGGAGGAGACGCGGGGGCCCTCCTCGAATTGAAGACCCTCACGGGAATGGCCGTACGCTTCCCGGGGGCAGAACACCGGGCGCTGTTGGCCGGACAAAGCGCTGTCGCCTTCGAGGACTTATTGGGGGAGGTTGGGTTCGCCATGCGAGTCTTTTCCTCCCTCCGCCTCGAAACCTTAGGCGGGCGTTGCGGATTGGGAGGCGGGGGGCCCTCTTTTCGAGGAACCACCGTCTCCGAGCCACTCGCTCCACCTCGGGGCGTGGGCGAAGGGGCCGAAGCTCCTTTGTTGCTGTCCTCCTTTCGGGGAACAGCTTTAGGAACCCCGGAAGATGGCCTAGCGACCATCTTCAGGGGTGTTGCCTCCTGTGAGTCTAACGACTCGGTGGAGGCGCGTGGCCGTTTCGCCTTACGGGAAACGGTCACGCTGGGGGAAGAGGGGGGAGCCCTGGTATTAGCCAGGGCTGGGTGTGAACCCTTTTTGCCGCCAGCTCTACCAGGGGAGCGCCCGGGTGTAGTAGAGCCCGCAGAAGGGCTCCGAATGGGCGCGGAAACAACCGTGCTCGTTGGCCTGGATGGGCCAGGAGCAGAGGGTGCTTTTCTAACTATTGAGGCATATGACGTCCCAGGCAGAGCCGGGCGCGCCAGGACCAAGTCCTTAGCCTCGCGGAATGAGAGTCGATCCTGGGCCTGAACGGCCAGGATTTCTTTCTCAAGGAGATATGCACCACATTGCTTCGAAGAAGCAGGGTGCGGCTCTCCGCAATTGACACACTTGGCCACACACGATTTGGACTTATCGTGTGCGACCTTGGAGCAATTTACACAGACTTCGGGTGACCCCGATTTTGCACGTCTACATGATCGATTCGTGTGGCCGAAGCGGTGACAGTAATAGCACCGCCGCGGCAGTGGCACGAATGCCTTCACGCACCGACTCAGGGAGCTTGTCACAGTCGAACGTGACGAAGAGTGTAGGGGTGGGTCTCGAGGCCCCTTCCTGTTTTCTCATCACACGTTCGACCTTGACCGCCCCATGGTCGGCCAGCTCTAGGGTGATGTCTTCTATGGAATAGTCAACGAGTTCCCTCGCATAAACTACTCCTTTTACAAAGTTCATGGTAGAGTGCAGCGTCACACTCACCGGGGTGCCATGAAGTGTCCGAAGAGCACTTATCTTGGCCGCCTCGGCGGGATTCGCCAGAAGGCTCCCGTCCGAGAAACGGGTTACCTTCGGCTCTCTACCAATTGCACTAGCTAATCCTCTCCTCTGATGGATCATGTTGCCCTTGGACAACATGGTGCCATCAGTGGAGCGAATAACGAGGAAGCGTTTGAAGCCAGCGGGCTCGAAAACGCCAGGTAACCTCTGAATCAGGGGCCCCGATGTCATCGAGGCTCCGCCCTGTGCACTCTTGGTCTTAGTCAGGGGCTCCGCACACGAGGGGGTAGAGGGGCCGGATGTGCCGATCTTGGCTTGGTCGCCTACCAAAGTGGCAGCAGACCCATCCGTCCCCGCAGCCCCCGCGGATGGAGAGGAGCCCCGAGTCTTTTTCGTCCTTTTAGTCTTTTTCTTTTTTTGGAGAGGAGGGCGGGGAATGAATCCGCTTTTCACCTCCGCCGGCAGAAGCCCCTAGGCCAGATGGACCGGCCTCAGCCAGGTCCCTCTCCGAAATGGAGAAGGTCCTGGTTGTCGTAGGGGCACCTGTCGGAGGAGATCCCTCCCCTCCTTCTACTGCCTCGGAGCCCTCAGCCATTTGAGGAGGACCTTGCATAGGGGCGGACTCGGGTTCGGTGCTTGGCGCCGAGCCCGAATTCCCCCCCATGGAAGGCCCTACCGTCTGAGGCTGGGTCTCCTCAAGGACCATGTCTATCACGGGAGGGGCCTCCAGTTGGCCATCCCCTCCCAGGACATTGCAGGTCCCCTTGGCAGTGTCGCCAGTCTTGTTTGGGGAGGCACAGGCCTTGACCCCGGCAAGGTTTAATATTTTTGCCAGCAGGTCTTTTGAGGGAAGCGACCGAAGGGGCCTGGCTTGCCTCTCCCCCCTAAGGGGGTTTGCCCTACCGAGCCGCTTTGATGGGGAGCGGCTGGCTAAGGGCTGCCTGCTGGCTTTCTTGGCAGTCCCCTTGGAAAGAAAAGAGGGGACTGCCGCTGGGAAAAGGGAGGTGCCCGAAAGCACCTCCAGAGAAGGGGGTGAGGGGGAGTCCCCTGCACCCGTAGGCGAAGGAGAGGAGTAAGCCTCCTCTCCGGTTAGAGAAATATGGAGGGTCCCCTGTGCAAGCACAGGGGGGGGGGACCTCCATTTTTTTGCTGGAGCTGCCCGAGGGCGGCTCCGTTGTTCTTGGGGAAGTTGGGGGTTGGGTTTTTTTGGTGTGATTTTCATCATTGGGCATGGTGACCCTTCTTTTAATACGGGATGCAATAGCGCACACCTCTCGTAGTAGCCCGCACTGCGAGAGGTGCTTACAGGCCCAGCAGAGCCAGGCGCCGCCATTTGGGACCACCCCTCCCGCCTGGTGGCCTGGCAGTCCATCGGCATGGCGGCTCCACCTTGGACACGGCGTATAAATGATAGATTTTGAAGACGAGAGGAAAAGGGATGTGAGGAAGGTATGGGTGGGGATGAAGCAGGTAGATAAAAACCAGCCACCCCAGACCGGAGCTCAGGGGTTAGGGAACATTGTCCCCCACCCCCTCAGCCCCGATGCGGGACGGTTGGCTGAAAGGAAGGTCAGCATCTACCCTGTGAAATTAGAGGCTGACCAGAGAAAGTTGTGGGAGAGGTTCTGTGAAAAGAGAGGAAACAAGTGTTTTGAAGGAAGGAAGAGAGGCTAGGCTGGGGCCGGACGGGGTGCTGAGTCCCGTCAGCACGGCGGCCAGAATGGCAAATCGTCGCGCCCCTTACGGGGGCACAAAATGAGCATCAAGACGAGTTTCTCTGGAGAACCTTTTATTTGATTCGCAGACATTATTGTCAGTGAAAAATTGCTTTTACTCTGTTTTGATGTCATCAGTAGCTTTTCCGAACAGTTTTTCTATAGACACAAGTTATCTCAGAAGGATCTCAATCCTGGACTCGTACTTGGATGCATTCAACATCACATTTGGATTCAAACAGCTGAAGCCTTTAACAACCAAATACTTAGAGGGCTCCTCTCGTTGATTTTTTTAACTACAGCTACGAAGTTCACTGCTTCCTTCCGAAACTGAAGAATGTCAGTGTTGGGCAGTTGTTCTCAAGCTTTTCTAATTTCTTCTTTAACAGCGAAGACGAGATCCACTTCTTCAGCAGGCAAAATTGGTGAGACGGATTGGTTAAGTCCAGACAACTCAGCTGCTTGAAAGATTTTCCCTCAACTAAATCTTTCTTGATAAAATGTAGCAAGAGAGTCGACAGCATGGCACACAAATCCTCATAACGGAATGGCATCATTGGGGTGTCAGTTGAATACCAGACCAGAAATCCTTCCAATTCCGATGAAATCTTTAAAAAAAACGTGATCTTAGTAGATAGAAGCTTATTGCACAGAGCCTCTTTCATTGTGACACATGATGCACTTTTTGGTTCTTCGTGAGTATTCTTGATTGTTCCAACGAACATCTTGATTTTGGGGAGACCTTATTAAGGGACTCGTCAAATGAAATAGAGTAGAAGGAACTACCAGCTAAAGCTTTGGCCAATTTACCAGCAAAATGAACATAAATACCATATGTTATCATGTATTTAATCTTGTCTTTGTCCAGATGCATAGATTTAACAATATCACTGTCTGGAAACATTATAGAGAACAAATTTACCCCTGAAGCCCCAGTTCATAATGATGAGCGAGTCATGAGTATGGTTCTTCGTGAGTATTCTTGATTGTTCCAACAAACATCTTGACTTTGGGGAGACCTTATTAAGGGACTCGTCAAATGAAATAGAGTAGAAGAAACTACCAGGTAAAGCTTTGGCCAATTTACCAGCAAAATGAACATAAATACCATATGTTATCATGTATTTAATCTTGTCTTTGTCCAGATGCATAAATTTAACAATATCACTGTCTGGAAACATTATAGATAACAAATTTACCCCTGAAGCCCCAGTTCATAATGATGAGCGAGTCATGAGTATGTGCCGACACCGGATAACCTTAGCCTCAGTAACAGAACTGCTTATGAGACATTTCTGCATTGGACTGGCTGATGTGGACGGCTCAGCTGTTGGTCGTACAAAGGCTTCTTTGCTTGGATTTTCCTTAGCCTGGGGAGCGATATGTGAAGAAGAATTCTGGAAGAAGCTTGGCAACCCACAAGTTTTCTTAGCAGCAATAACAGCCATGTTTAACAGATCTCATATAGCTCTTCAAAGCCGCTTCTCCCATGACAGAAAGTGATATTGTTTTTTGGCAAAAATTACAGTACGCCTCTGTTGGATGTTTGCCTTTTCTAATCCACTCGCGATAAGGAGACTCTTCAATAAGCCAATGCTCTTGAAATGAGGAAGTGAGTCTTGGACTCATTGGCAAAAAGTTTCTACAACAAAGAAAAAAATATATAAGTACACACCAGGAATTGAAAAAAATGTTTCAAATGAAAATTTTAAAAGTGATTGCGAGATAGAATAAAAAAAAATCATTTTATAAGAAATATAAATAATTATGAATAAATAGAAGTTAATCATATGTCGCATCAAGTATTATTAAGTAACTAAAGGAAACTACTATAACTAGAAATCGATATATAATGGCTATAACTATTGGGTACAAACTATTCAGTTCAGGATTCAATCTTCAGGCAAAGCACCCCAAGCTTTGCCCGAAGAATGAAGAAGGAAAGTAGAGGGCAGGTGAAATGAAAATAGAAAAAGACCTAGGTTGGGGCCTGAGTAGGCACTGGTCTTCACTACATACAGTTGACCAAAAAGTCAACTGTACCTCACACATGTAAAATTATGCAACATAGAATAGCAAAAAAACAAAAAAGTGCAATAAACATTATGGGACATTGACGAAGGTGAGGTATTTAAGGAAAAAATGGGTTATAAGCAAAGCATAACAAAAATCAACTCATCAGTGCAAAAAAACAAGAACAAGGTATCCAAGCAACAGTCACATAAGTATAGCGAGCATCCTGACTAAAATACAATGCATCCAAAGCATACATATGTTCACTCACATTAGTGAGTATTTTTTTTTAAGGGGCTATCTGGCGACTGCCCACTTAAGCATAAGTCGCCGTAAACAAACAGCCTAGTTCTAGGCTACTTTCAAAAATTTGAACAGAAAACAACAATAAAAAGAAATAACAATTAGGAAGCAATAACAATAACAAAAACAACTAAGCCTAGGTAAATGAAAGGGAGAAGGCCGACCTCCCCCCAAAAGTCAACAAGTCCACCAGTCAATGTGCACGCACTCGTCCCAAGTACAAAGGACAGGCGGTAGCGACCCCACCCATCCCGGTACTGGGACAGGTAACGTGCGCGAAGATCACCCAGACTGGGACATTCGACAAGAATGTGCCGAAAATGTGGGGGACGATGCAGTCGTCGCAATAGGGCGAAGCGAGCACTCCATAAAATAGCGGTGCGTCACACGAGTGTGCCCGATTCGGAGACGACAGAAAGCGACCTGAAGCCGTCGCGGCATTGGGGGATAGGTCCACGGGAACAGTCGCGGCGCAATGGCACGCAACTTTAAGTTCCCTTCGACCGTCACCCATCTTCTTTGCCAAGCAGTCCGAAGAGCTGCCCGTATTCCTGCCATGTAGTCGGTGTGAGGAAGAGCGAAACGCTGGTCCGGACGCAGAGTCCTCGCGGACTCTTTGGCGCCCTCATCTGCTTGCTCATTCCCCGCAATTTCTACATGTCCAGGAACCCAGCAGAAGATAATCTCAACATCTCCCCGGCTCGCCAAAACCGTGGCGTCACGGATATCGCGAATCAGGGGATGCGGAGATTCCAATGCCCCGAGAGCACTCGGGCGCTTTGTGAGTCGCTATAGATCACAATCCGGTCTCCGAACCGGGCACGTCGCGTAATCTCCCGTACCGAGTGGTGTATTGCCACCAGTTCGGCCGTGAAGACAGACTCAGCGCCTGGCAGAGCCCCGCTGACTTCAAACAGAGGGGATACGGCGTGGAAGCCGACCCCCTCCTCTTCGGACTTGGAGCCATCCGTATACACTGGCACGGTTTCAGCCTGACACGAGGTGTGCACCGAAAAGGTCGAACGCAATACTCCCGGCGCAGTACAAGCTTTGGGAGCAGAGGCGTGGCGACAAATAGCCAAATGTGGTACCCTCCAGGGTGACGTCCTGGGCAGAACCAGGGGCGCCACCGGCCCGAGAGCTATATCTACCTCTCGAAGGAGTTTCCTGGCCCTAAACACAAAGGGCTTAGGGTATGACTGGCGTCTCTCGGCGGCATAGGCACAGTCGAGATCGGCTGCGGATGCAGTGAAAGGTGTTGGCGACTGAGGGAGGCACCGGGCTCGCGCGTACAGGCGAGTGATGCACTGCACACGGCGCAGAGCGAGTGGCATCTCCCCAGCATCGACCAGCAGGCTCTCAATGGGAAAAGTGCGGAAGGCACCGGTCGAAAGGCGAAGGTCAGTGTGGTGGATCGAATCCACCTTCCGCAATAAACGCTCGGCTGCGGATGCATAAAACTCGCATCCGTAGTCGAGCTTCGAACGAACAAAGGATCGATAAAAAAGTAGGGCAGTAGCCCTATCAGCGCCCCAAGCGCTGAACGTCACGAAACGGAGAATATTCATGGCGCGGCTACAAAAGACACTAAGGCTGCGAATATGAGCCTCCCAGGTGAGGCGTCGGTCGAATACAAGACCAAGGAAACGGTGCAACTCAACCACATCCAGGTGCACCCCATTAAGAAACAAATCTGGGTCGGGATGCAGCCGTGGATGGCGGCAGAAGTGCACCGCCTTAGTCTTGGCCAAAGAAAACCTGTGCGCTTCGGCATAGCGAGAGACGCGGTTCAATGCCTGTTGGAGTCGACGCTCCAGTTGGCATCTGGGCCGCGCCAAAAGAGATCGAAAGGTCGTCCACGTAGAGCGTATCGAGAACATCTTCCAGCAGCACCGAGGTGATGCCGTTGATGATCAGGGCAAAGAGTGTGACACTGAGGACACTTCCCTGCGGGACACCCTCTTCCTGCTCCTTTGGGCCGGAGAGCTCCCCCCACCCGTACGCGGAATCGACGATCTCGCAAAAATTCAGATATAAAGACGGAGGCGTCCCGTTGGCCCCATCGTGTGGAGAGTCTCCATGATACGGTATCGCCATGCGGTATCATAGGCCTTCTCCAGATCGAAAAAGACCGTGGCGTAGTGCTGTCTACGAAGAAAAGCCTCGCAGACGGCATTTTCCAGTCGGAGCAGAGCATCCGACGTGGAGTGGAACTTGCGGAAGCCGCACTGTGCAGAAGACAGATGGCCTCCGCTGTCCAGGAAATAGGCTAATCTAACATTTACCAATTTCTCCATCAACTTGCACACGCAAGAGGTTAGAGAGATTGGGAGGAAACCGGTCGGAGTAGAGTGATCTCTCCTCGGCTTGCGAAAGGCGAGCACAGTAGCGATTCGCCAGGAATCTGGGAGAAGACCTTCCACCCAGATCCTATTCAACAAATCTAACAGAAAGGCCATGCCTCGCTCACCCAGGTATCGAAGCATGGCGTACGGGACATCGTCCGGACCATGGGCGGTGTCCGCGCACCAAGCGAGAGCGGAGCGCAACTCACTCACATTAAACTTGTCATTGAAGGGTTCTCCGCCTCTGGAGGTAAAGTCCAGCCGGCGGCCTTCCGCGACATGACGACGTGCAATGAATGAAGGCGGAGCAGCATCCCGGCTAGAGAATGCGAAAAAAGCGGTCGCGGAGGATTCCGCCACGGAGCGGGGTGCGAGGTTGCGGTCGAATTCTCCTGGAGAACGGGAGGGAGGTCCTGCGAAAACTTGACCCGAATCCTTTTGACTCGCTTCCACACCTCTGCTAAAGGGCTCTTCCCGTTAAGTGAAGATACGTATGCCCGCCAAGAAGAGCGGCGGGCGTGCTTCGAAATATACCGGAACCTAGCCCTAGCCGGACGAAATTCAGCGACAGTGAAATCGTTCGGGCGGCGCTTATAGCGCATGTAGGCATAACGCTTCTGTTTGAGGGGCCGTCTCACACTCGGCCGACCACCATGGGAGTGGTCTTCGTGCAAAACGGCCAGACGTCCTAGGAATAGTAGTCAGGCCCACGGCAATGAGGTTGCCGGAGAAGAACTCAACGGCCTCATCTACCGACCTAAACTCCTCGACCAAGATAGAGAATTCAGTCATTTCCTGAAATGCAGGCCACCGCACCCGTGCCAAGCAGCACCGAGATGATCTCTCAGGCGGCAGTTGCCCTGAAAATGACATTTGAATGGGAAAGTGATCACTACCATGGAGGTCATAGACCACCCCCCAATCAAAATCAGGCTGTGCATCCGAAGAGCACAAAGATAGATCAAGGCAAGAAAATGAAGCGGTTCTCGGACAGTGATGCGTAAACTCATCCACATTTAGGACACCTATCTCAAGCTCTTCGATCAGATCGGCAAGGACTTGTCCCCTGGGATTTATTGAGTAATCTCCCCAGAGAGGATGCCTGCCGTTCAGATCTCCAAGCAAGAGAAAGGGCCTCGGCAACCGTGCCACGACGCGGCGGAAGACCCCGCGTCGAAGTCAGCTGATGGTGGAATGTACGCAGAAATGATAGTATACCTCCTATCCAGGTGCAGCTACACAGCCACTGCCTGAAAGGAGGTATCTAAAGAGAAAGGAAGAACGGAGACATCATGCCGGGTGTAAACCGCGCATCCCCCAGCCCGGCCATCTCGAAGTGGTGGGGTCGCAAGACCGTTATACCCCGGCAGGGCGAGCAGGGGGCACGCGCCTAGCATGGTCTCCTGCAAAAAGATAGCTGACGGGAAACAAGACGAGACGAGCCTCCGCAGCTCCTCCCACTTGGCCCGGAGTCCACGGCAATTCCATTGAAGGAATATGCCCTCCAGGCCTAGCTCGGAGGAGACGCGGGGGCCCTCCTCGAACAGAAGACCCTCACGGGAATGGCCATACGCTTCCCGGGGGCAGAAACCCGGGCGCTGTTGGCCGGACAAGGCGCTGTCACCTTCGAGGACTTATTGGGGAAGGTTGGGCTCGCCATGCAAAGCTTTTCCTCCGTCCGCCTCGAAACCTTAGGCAGGCGTTGCGGCTTCGGAGGCGGGGGGCCTTCTTTTCGAGGAACCACCGTCTCCGAGCCACTCGCTCCACTACTAGGTGTGTGCGAAGGAGCCGAAGCTCCTTTGTTGCTGTCCTCCTTTCAGGGGACAGCTTTAGGAACCCCGGAAGATGGCCTGGCGACCATCTTCATGGGTGTTGCCTCCTGTGAGTCTAACGACTCGTTGTAGGCGCGTGGCCGTTTCGCTTTACGGGAAACGGTCACGCTGGGGGAAACGGGGGGAAGCCCTGGTTTTAGCCGGGGCTGGGTGTGAACCCTTTTTGCCGCCAGCTTTACCAGGGGAGTTTCCGGGTTGAGTAGAGCCTGCAGAAGGGCTCCGAATGGGCGCGCCTTTCTAACTATTGAGGCATATGACATCCCAGGGAGAGCCAGGCATGCCAGGACCAAGTCCTTAGCCTCGCGGAATGAGAGTCGATCCTGGACCTGAACGGTCAGGATTTTTTTCTCAAATAGATATGCACCACATTGCTTCGAAGAAGCGGGGTGCGGCTCTCCGCAATTGACACACTTTGCCACACATGATTTAGACTTATCGTGTGCAACCTTGGAACAATTTACTCAGACTTCGGGTGACCCCGACTTTGCACGTCTACAAAATCGATTCCTATGGCCGAAGCGGTGACAGAAATAACCGCCGCGGCAGTGGCACTAATGCCTTCACGCGGTAGCGTTACCAACCAGCACGCACCAACCCAGGAAGCTTGTCACAGTCGAACGTGACGAAGAGTGTAGGGGTGGGTCTTGAGGCCCCTCCCTGTTTTCTCATCACAAGTTCGACCTTGACCGCCCCATGTCGGCCAGCTCTAAGGTGATGTCCTCAATGGAGTAGTCAACGAGTTCCCTCACATAAACTACTCCTTTCACAAAGTTCATGGTAGAGTGCGGCGTCACACTCACCGGGGTGCCATGAAGTGTCCGAAGACACTTCCGGAAGCTAAACCAGCAATTTGTCAACTTGGATGTTGCAGTTGACAATGTTTGCTCCCCCATCTTCAACATTTTTTTTTTTTTTTTTTAAGAGCTCATCTGGCGACTGCCTACTTGGGCATTAGTCGCCGTATTAAAACTGGCCTAGTTCTAGGCTACTTTAAAATAAAATTAAAGAGAGAAAAAAAAAAAACAAACCCAAAAGGGGGAAAGGAAGCAAGCTGGTGCGTCGGGGAGAGGTCCCCCCGGTGCAGGAGCGTGCAACTAAAGGAAAAAAAAAAAAAAAAATGCAAAAAAACAACAAAACAAAACAAAAAAAACAAACAAACCTTGCTTAAATAATAGGGACAAGGCCGGCCTCCCCCAAGAAGTCGACAAGTCCACAAGTCAATGTGCACGAATCTGTCCCGAGCACAAGGGACAGGCGGTAGCGACCCCGCCCATCCCGGTACTGGGACAGGTATCGTGCGCGAAGATCACCCAGACTGGGACATTCAACAAGAATGTGCCTAACAGTCTGGGGGACGACGTAGTCGTTGCAATAGGGCGCAGGCGAGCGCTCCATCAGATAGCGATGCGTCACACGAGTGTGTCCGATTCGGAGACGACAGAAAGCAACCTGAAGCCGCCGCGGCATTGGGGGATAGGTCCATGGGAACAGTCGCGGCGCAATGGCACGCAACTTTAAGTTCCCTTCGACCGTCTCCCATCTTCTTTGCCAAGCAGTCCGAAGAGCTGCCCGCATTCCTGCCATGTAGTCGGTGTGAGGAAGAGCGAAACGCTGGTCCGGTCGCAGAGTCCTCGCGGACTCTTTGGCGCCCTCATTCCCCGCAATTCCTACATGTCCAGGAACCCAGCAGAAGATAATCTCGACATCTGCCCGGCTCGCCAAAACCGTGGCGTCACGGATATCGCGAACCAGGGGATGCGGAGATTCCAATGCCCCGAGAGCACTCAGGGCGCTTTGTGAGTCGCTATAGATCACAATCCGGTCTCCGAACCGGGCACGTCGCGTAATCTCCCGTACCGAGTGGTGTATTGCCACCAGCTCGGCCGTGAAGACAGACGCAGCGCCTGGTAGAGCCCCGCTGACTTCAAACAGAGGGGATACGGCGTGGAAGCCGACCCCCTCTTGGGACTTGGAGCCATCCGTATACACTGGCACGGTACCAGCGTGACACGATGTGTGCTCCAAAAAGGTCGAACGCAATACTCCCGGCGCAGTACAAGCTTTGGGAGCAGAGGCGTGGCGACAAATAGCCAAATGTGGTACCCTCCAGGGTGGCGTCCTGGGCAGAACCAGGGGCGCCACCGGCCCGAGAGCTATATCTAGCTCTCGAAGGAGTTTCCTGGCCCTAAACCCAAAGGGCTTAGGGTATGACTGGCGTCTCTCGGCGGCATAGGCACCATCGAGATCAGCTGCGGATGCAGTGAGAGCTGTTGGCGACTGAGGGAGGCGCCGGGCTCGCGCGTACAGGCGAGTGATGCACTGCACGCTGTGCAGAGCGAGTGGCATCTCCCCAGCATCGACCAACAGGCTCTCAATGGGGGAAGTGCGGAAGGCACCGGTCGCAAGGCGAAGGCCGGTGTGGTGGATCGAATCCACCTTCCGCAATAAACGCTCGGCTGCGGATGCATAAAACTCGCATCCGTAGTCGAGCTTCGAGCGAACAAAGGATCGATAAAAAAGTAAGGCGGTAGCCTTATCAGCGCCCCAAGCGCTGAACCTCACGGAACGGAGAATGTCCATGGCGCGGGTACAAGAGACCCTAAGGCTGCGAATATGAGCCTCCCAGGTGAGGCGTCGGTCGAATACAAGACCAAGGAAACGGTGCGACTCAACCACATCCAGGCGCACCCCATTAAGAAACAAATCTGGGTCGGGGTGAAGCCGTGGATGGCGGCAGAAGTGCACCACCTTAGTCTTGGCCAAAAAAACCGAAACCTGTGCGCTTCGGCATAGCGAGAGACGCGGTTCAATGCCTGTTGGAGTCGACGCTCCAGAGTTGGCATCTGGGCCGCGCCAAAAGAGATCGAAAGGTCGTCCACGTAGAGCGTAGCGAGAACATCTTCCGGCCACACCGAGGTGATGCCGTTGATGCTCAGGGCAAAGAGTGTGACACTGAGGACACTTCCCTGCGGGACACCCTCTTTCTTCCTGCTCCTTTGGGCCGGAGAGGGCTCCCCCCACCCGTACGCGGAATCGACGATCTCGCAAAAATTCAGATATAAACATTGGGAGGCGTCCCCTCGCCCCCATCATGTGGAGAGTCTCCATAATACCGTATCGCCATGCGATATCATAGGCCTTCTCCAGATCAAAAAACACCGTGGCGTAGTGCTGTCTACGAAGGAAAGCCTCGCAGACGGCACTTTCCAGTCGGAGCAGAGCATCCGACGTGGAGTGGAACTTACGGAAGCCGCACTGTGCAGAAGACAGATGGCCTCCGCTGTCCAGGAAATAGGCTAATCTAACATTTACCAATTTCTCCATCAACTTGCACACGCAAGAGGTTAGAGAGATTGGGCGGAAACCGGTCGGAGTAGAGTGATCTCTCCCCGGCTTGCGAAAGGCGAACACAGTAGCGATTCGCCAGGAGTCTGGGAGAAGACCTTCCACCCAGATCCTGTTCAACAAATCTAACAGAAAGGCCATGCCTCGCTCACCCAGGTGTCGAAGCATGGCGTACGGGACATCGTCCGGACCATGGGCGGTGTCCGCGCACGAAGCGAGAGCGGAACGCAACTCACTCACAGTAAACTTGTCGTTGAAGGGTTCTCCGCCTCTGGAGGTAAAGTCCAGCCGTCGGCCTTCCGCGACATCACGACGTGCATTGAATGCTGGCGGAGCAGCATCACGGCTAGAGAATGCGAAAAAAGCGGTCGCTAAGGATTCCGCCACGGACGCGGGGTCCGAGATTGCGGTCCCATTCTCCTGGAGAACGGGAGGGGGGTCCTGCGAGAACTTGCCCCGAATCCTTTTGACTCGCTTCCACACCTCAGCTAAAGGGGTCTTCCCGTTAAGTGAAGACACGTATGCCCGCCAAGAAGAGCGGCGGGCGTGCTTCGAAATATACCGGAACCTAGCCCTAGCCCGACGAAATTCAGCGACAGTGAAATCGTTCGGGCGGCGCTTATAGCGCATGTAGGCATAACGCTTCTGTTTGAGGGCCGTCTCACACTCGGCCGACCACCATGGGAGTGGTCGGCGTGCAAAACGGCCAGACGTCCTAGGAATAGTAGTCAGGCCCACGGCGATGAGGTTGCCGGAGAAGAACTAAACGGCCTCATCTACCGACCTAAACTCCTCGACTGAGATAGAGAATTCAGTCATTTCCTGAAATGCAGGCCACCGCGCCCGCGCCAAGCACCACCGAGGTGGTCTCTCAGGCGGCAGTTGCCCTGAAAATGATATTTGAATGGGAAAGTGATCACTACCATGGAGGTCATCGACCACCCCCCAATCAAAATCAGGCTGTGCATCCGAAGAGCACAAAGATAGGTCAAGGCAAGAAAATGAAGCGGTTCTCGGACAGTGATGCGTAAACTCATCCACGTTTAGGACACCCATCTCAAGCTCTTCGATCAGATCGGCAAGGACTTGTCCCCTGGGATTTATGGAGTAATCTCCCCAGAGAGGATGCCTGTCGTTCAGATCTCCAAGCAAGAGATAGGGCCTCGGCAACCGTGCCACGACGAAGCGGAAGTCCCCCGCGTCGAAGTCAGCTGACGGTGGAATGTACGCAGAAATGATAGTATACCTCCTATCCAGGTGCAGCTACACAGCCACTGCCTGAAAGGAGGTATCTAGAGAAAGGAAGAACGGAGACATCATGCCGGGTGTAAACCGCGCATCCCCCAGCCCGGCCATCCCGCGGTGGTGGGGTCGCAAGACCCTTATACCCCGGAGGGCAGGCAGGGGGCACGCTCCTAGCATGGTCTCCTGCAAAAAAATAGCTAACGGGGAACGGGACGAGGCGAGCCTCCGCAGCTCCTCCCAGTTGGCCCGGAGTCCACGGCAATTCCATTGAAGGAATATGCCCTCCAGGCCTAGCTCGGAGGAGACGCGGGGGCCCTCCTCGAATTGAAGACCCTCACGGGAATGGCCGTACGCTTCCCGGGTGCAGAACCCAGGGCGCTGTTGGCCGGACAAAGCGCTGGAGGCGCTGTTGCCTTCGAGGACTTATTGGGGGAGGTTGGGCTCGCCATGCGAGTCTTTTCCTCCCTCCGCCTCGAAACCTTAGGCGGGCGCTGCGGCTTCGGAGGCGGGGGGCCCTCTTTTCGAGGAACCACCGTCTGCGAGCCACTCGCTCCACCTCGGGGCTTGGGCGAAGGAGCCGAAGCTCCTTTGTTGCTGTCCTCCTTTCGGGGGACAGCTTTAGGAACCCCTGAAGATGGCCTAGCGACCATCTTCAGGGGTGTTGCCTCCTGTGAGTCTAACGACTCTGTGGAGGCGCGTGGTCGTTTCGCCTTGCGGGAAACGGTCACGCTGGGGGAAGAGGGGGAGAGCCCTGGTTTTAGCCGGGGCTGGGTATGAACCCTTTTTGCCGCCGGCTTTACCAGGGGAGCGCCCGGGTTGGGTAGAGCCCGCAGAAGGGCTCCGAATGGGCGCGGAAACAACCGTGCTCGTTGGCCTGGATGGGCCAGGAGCAGAGGGTGCCTTTCGAACTACTGAGGCATATGACGTCCCAGGCAGAGCTGGGCGCGCCAGGACCAAGTCCTTAGCCTCGCGGAATGAGAGTCTATCCTGGGCCTGAACGGCCATCATTTCTTTCTCCAGGAGATATGTACCACATTGCTTCGAAGAAGAAGGGTGCGGCTCTCCGCAATTGACACACTTGGCCACACACGATTTGGACTTATCGTGTGCCACCTTGGAGCAATTTACACAGACTTCGGGTGACCCCGACTTTGCACATCTACATGAGCGATTCGTATGGCCGAAGCGGTGACAGTAATAGCACCGCCGCGGCAGTGGCACGAATGCCTTCATGCGGTAGCGGTACCAACCGGCACGCACCGACTCAGGGAGCTTGTCACAGTCGAACGTGACGAAGAGTGTAGGGGTGGGTCTCGAAGCCCCTTCCTGTTTTCTCATCACACGTTCGACCTTGACCGCCCCATGTTCGGCCAGCTCTAGGGTGATGTCCTCAATGGAGTAGTCAACGAGTTCCCTCGCATAAACTACTCCTTTCACAAAGTCTATGGTAGAGTGCGGCGTCACACTCACCGGGGTGCCATGAAGTGTCCGAAGAGCACTTATCTTGGCCGCCTCGGCGGGATTCGCCGCATTCGCCAGAAGGCTGCCGTCCGAGAAACGGGTCACCTTCGGCTCTCTACCAATTGCACTAGCTAATCCTCTCCTCTGATGGATCATGTTGCCCTTGGACAACATGGTGCCATCAGTGGAGCGAATAACGAGGAAGCGTTTGAAGCCAGCGGGCTCGAAAACGCCAGGTAACCTCTGAATCAGGGGCCCCGATGTCATCGAGGCTCCGCCCTGTGCACTCTTGGTCTTAGTCAGGGGCTCCGCACACGAGGGGGTAGAGGGGCCGGATGTGCCGATCTTGGCTTGGTCGCCTACCAAAGTGGCAGCAGACCCATCCGTCCCCGTAGCCCCCGCGGATGGAGAGGAGCCCCGAGTCTTTTTCGTCCTTTTAGTCTTTTTCTTTTTTTGGAGAGGAGGGCGGGGAATGAATCCGCTTTTCACCTCCGCCGGCAGAAGCCCCTAGGCCAGATGGACCGGCCTCAGCCAGGTCCCTCTCCGAAATGGAGAAGGTCCTGGTTGTCGTAGGGGCACCTGTCGGAGGAGATCCCTCCCCTCCTTCTACTGCCTCGGAGCCCTCAGCCATTTGAGGAGGACCTTGCATAGGGGCGGACTCGGGTTCGGTGCTTGGCGCCGAGCCCGAATTCCCCCCCATGGAAGGCCCTACCGTCTGAGGCTGGGTCTCCTCAAGGACCATGTCTATCACGGGAGGGGCCTCCAGTTGGCCATCCCCTCCCAGGACATCGCAGGTCCCCTTGGCAGTGTCGCCAGTCTTGTGTGGGGAGGCACAGGCCTTGACCCCAGCAAGGTTTAAAATTCTTGCCAGCAGGTCTTTTGAGGGAAGCGACCGAAGGGGCCTGGCTTGCCTCTCCCCCCTTAAGGGGGTTTGCCCTACCGAGCCGCTTTGATGGGGAGCGGCTGGCTAAGGGCTGCCTGCTGGCTTTCTTGGCAGTCCCCTTGGAAAGAAAAGGAGGGACTGCCGCTGGAGATAGAAAGGTGCCTGAAAGCACCTCCAAAGAAGGGGGTGAGGGGGAGTCCCCTACACCCGTAGGCATAGGAGAGGAGTAAGGCTCCTCTCTGGTTAAAGAAGTATGGAGGGTCCCCTGCGCAAGCACAAGGGGGGGACCTCCATTTTTTTCAGGGGAGCTGCCCAAGGGCGGCTCCGTTGTTGTTACAGGGGAAGTTGAGGGTTGTTTTGTTTTTTTTTAGTTGTTCATACATGGGCATGGTCACCCTTTTTTTCATACGGTACGCAATAGCTCACCACCTCTCGCAGTTGCCTACACTGCAAGAGGTGCTTACAGGTCTGGCAGAGCCAGGCGCTGCCATTTTGGACCACCCCTCCCGCCTGGTGGCCTGGCAGTCCATCGGCATGGTGGCTCCACCTTAGACACGGCGTAAAAAATATAGATTGTGAAGAGGAGAGGAAAAGGGATGTGTGGAAGGTATGGGTGGGGATGAAGCAGGTTGTTAAAAACCAGCCACCCCAGACCGGAGCTCAGGGGTTAGGGAACTTTTTCCCCCACCCCCTCAGCCCCGATGCTGGACGGTTGGCTGAAAGGAAGGTCAGCATCTACCCTGTGAAATTAGAGGCTGACCAGAGAAAGTTGTGGGAGAGGTTGTGTGAAAAGAGAGGAAACAAGTATTTTGAAGGAAGGAAGAGAGGCTAAGCTGGGGTCGGACGGAGCGCTGGATCCCGTCAGCACGGCGGCCAGGATGGCAAATCGCCGCGCCCCTTACGGGGCCATCTTCGACAACGGTAAAGAAGGTCAGCATCTACACTGTGAAATTAGAGGCTGGCCAGAGAAAGCTGTGGGAGAGGTTGTTTGAAAAGCAATGAAGTAGGGGAGAAATACAGGCTATCTGAAGGAAGGAAGAGAGGCTAAGCTGGGGCCGGACGGAGCGCTGGATCCCATCAGCACGGCGGCCAGCATGGCAAATTGCCGCGCCCCTTACTTGGACATTAGTGAGTAGATTAACTTAAATATTAACTTATAATATTACTATTTTCCTAATAGACATTAAAAGGTAGACATAAGTGAATTTGAAAAATCAAATTTGAATAATCACTTGAATGATTTATTTTAAAATTCAAGTTCCATCTACCCTTTTCCTCAAATTCAAGGATTTCAAGGGCAAAAATGAAATTAAAGGGATTTTCAAGGATTTCAAGGGCAGTAGATACCCTGGGGTACATGTGCAGTGAACTACAGGCTAGCCCTCTGCGGGGGCCTTAATCCAAGTAAAGAGAAAAAAATGCAGGGATTCTCATAGAATCCCTATTGGCACTTGGGCTGGAAGGACCTGTCGTTCCTTCTGATACTAGGGGTAACAGTCTCCAAAGGGCACCTCCTTCTGTGATGCACTGCCTAGGGCAATGAACCCATCCAATACCCCTAATGAGAGATCAAGATTCTCATTAGCCCTCATATGACCAATGAGAGGAAAGGAAAGCAGCATAGAAGCAGTAAGGAGAAAGGAAGAAGGGAAAATTAAAATAAATAGAAAGGGGAGGAGGAGAAGATGCACCTCCAGATCTTTCTGACATCATCTTGCGGGTATAGAATAGGGAAACAAGCCAAGCATTTATTCTGAAAGGTTACAAAAATAAACAAGTAACAAGTGAAGGATTTATTAAAGAATAAATCTTATTCATTAACTATAATTTAAGAAGAGGAATTTTTTGAGTATTTGAATAATAATTTCATCTTATTTTGGTTATGACTTATGTTTTTTTATCAAAGTTATTTCTAATAATTCTTTTATAATCTCAAAAAACAAAATGGTGACATTTAGAAATAAATATAAGTATCAAAATTTTGTGAATTTTTTAAAACCCAAAGAATTACAAATGGTGAAGTTCAGTCAATTTATTTTTATATATCTTAGTAGCGAATTGCAAGCTCCCCCAATAGGGGGGCATGGCGAAGCCATTGCCTGGTTTTGATAATGATAAAGAAGGATTCAGGGTGGTATAAAGTTGAAAATAACAGTTGTAATAGTTTAATTTTTTAGTTGTAATTTAATAGAATTAGAGCTCCCTTTAGAGTTTTATCTTAGGCAAAGAGTATACTGGCAATTAATAATAGATAAGAAAAGCCATTCTAAGTATATTAAAAGTACGCTAGTGTAAATATGAGAGAAAATTGTTTAAAAATGACCTATATATCTGAAATTATTTGTATTCAAATGCTTTATCTGTATTTATTAGACATACATCATCTGATTTTCCTAGGTATAATTTTTCTTTAAAATTCTGGTTGAGAAAATTGTGATTCTTTATTTTTACAACCTTAACAATTAGAAATATATCAAAGCTGTGGTTTTAAGAGAATATAAAATGTACAATATACAAAAAAGTCTCAATTTTAAACTAGTTATGAACTAATTTTAAATTTAGGGCATTAAAAGTGAGAAAAATTCAAAGGCGAGGAATATCATTAATTATACACAGAATGTAGGTTACCAGAGACTGGGAGATTCTTGGCTGTAGTTGGTATACTTAGATCTGCAGCGGCCTTTGTAAACTCTAGGTATGATTTAAGAATACCAACACATAATACACAATATTTTATACATTGAATTGCATGAGTAGGATAAATCACTTTGGTTTAAATACAAATCAGGTATGGTTAATCCTCTGCCAATATAACAAAAAAAGTATAAATTAAAATTTACTAACCACCAAGACCATGAAACGAGGTGTTTGTTGAAACTGTATGGGAAGTAATAGTCTGAATTAAATTTAGAATTGGGTATTTTTTTTAAGGTAGAGGGGTTGGCCGCAGATAATGCATCCCACTTAGTGAAACTAATTAATATTAAGGAGCAGAAATAATTGAGGGTAGTTTGTGCCCCCCCACACACCCAGAAAGTTTAATGTGAAAGGACAGGTGGATGGAAGAGGAGAGCATGAGACAGGAAATGTCTAAGGGACTGTCAAGTAGTCTAGAGAGGGTACAAGAAAGGTTTAGAGTGGCTTAATGGGTACTCAGGAAGGGCTCAATGCATGTTAAGGGAGGGTCCACTCCACATAGGCGGCTGATTGTCTGTAAAAACTGCCTTGGTCAAGAGATGGATTAATTGGTGTTTTGGGAGAGGTCAATGGGTTTTCAAGAAGGGCTCACGTGATTGCTACACATTCTGTTCCTCAAACTATGCTTTGGTTCAAGGAGGACTCAATGGATGTTACAAGAGTGATTAATGGGCTTCAAGTAAGGGTCACATTACAATGGGCACCGAATGCTAAAATCTTTCAAGACTATGGATCAACATGGCATAAAAGGGTACAAGGCCCTAAAATAGAAAAAGTAGTGCAATTAATTAAAAACAATAAACAAAATAAAAAGGGATCTCAGGGAAATAAAAAAAAAATGACAGGAATAAAATAAAAAAAGAGGTGAGGGGGCTATTACCCTGCACCAAGGCAAAAAATACATGCGTGTATACAAACAAATTTATAGTGAATTAAAAAGGTATAATTAAAAGCTATAAAAGAGAAAAATGCTAGACTGGATTAGAAATTGGAAGAGGGAATTAGTGCTAAAAGAGGTACCCTCAGCTGAGGAAGTGCAGTTGATCATTTCATGGGACGTGGAAAATAGATGGGAAGCATTTCAGACGGTGGGCAGACAGGGGCTGGCAGTCGACCAAATGATCATGTATTGATAAAGGAGAGGAACAGAGGGGACACAAGGGGGCATTGTGGGGCCCATCACTACTCATTAAATGCCCATGTGTGAGGTGTGTGTGGCCTATTCGTAAGCAACAAAAAGTCACCCCCAGAGCTCTAACAGTTACAGAAGGTGTTGAAGGAACAAGGGTAGGGGAGAAAACAGGAAGGTATAGGGTGAACCTCAACTGAGGTGGATACTTGAAGTTTCTAGGGGAAGATTGCCTGCCATTCTTGCAAGTTAGCTTCCTAGAGGGAAGGGAAGAGTCGGGAGAGGCCATATAGTTAGATCAGGACTCGTCAGTCATGACTATGTCAGAGTGGAGCACTTCAATGAATTCAATATAGGCCTGAATGGCATCCAGAATCTCTTGAGTGTCATCTGTAGATTGGACATACTCGGCCGGTGTAGGGGGAACAAGCTGAGGAAAGGAAGGGGGTATACTAAGATAAGAGACCAAACTTAGGTAGGGGTAGGAGATGAAGGTGATACAGCAGAGGGTGGTGCTGGTGCATCGGGGGAGGCTAGCAGAACAGAATGGGGTAGTATGCGCAATACGTAATAGAGCGGGATGAGAGTCAGCTGCCATGTATAGGACATCAGAGAACCTGAAACTGGGGGAGATGAATTTCTTCCAGACTAGTCGATGGGCCTCATGCAAATCAACCTTAGCAGAATCACAGACAGCTAAGACCTCTTTTCAAAGAGAAATAAGCAATATTTTGAAGATGCACTATGGGATTATCCACAGTTGGTACAGCGGCGAGGATGGTCATTGGGATGACCATGCTAGGTCTTTGCGCAATCCATGCATGCCCAGAGGTGGCGACAGGCAGTGCTCACATGATCAAATGTATGACAGTTGAAGCAGTGCCTTGGATTGGATATATGGGGTTTGGCTGGTATCCTTAAGTAGCCTGATTAAATAGGTGATGGGAGATCCCGACAATCAAACATTAGGAACATCGTTGGTGTATTCACCTGAATCTCGCTAACAGTTCGCTGATGTCTATGGATGTTAATGATCTGTTGGGTAGCCTGTTTTGACTGAAGTATCTTAAGGTCATAGTCCATAAGGTGGTTAGAACGGATAACACACTTCATAGTGTTGAAGGTTGGATGAGACGAGACAGTAAGTCTTGAGGGCTTGGACAAAACCATGTTGGGGGTGGGAGGTGACCTCCACTTCCAGGGCTACGTCGTTATGGGATCACATGCAGCATGGTTCAATGCACTGTTCATCAAAATCATCACTGACGTCAAAAATATTAAGTTTGGATAGGAGAATATCAGATTTAGTTTGAAGGACCCCAAAGTGGTGGTAATCCAAATCAGGGTCCACCTCAGAGGAAAATGGATCTAACGTGAGAAAATGGGAAGAACTGAAACAAGATCCAGAAATACAAGAAGCAGAAACTTCTGCGAAGTAGTTTTTAGCGATAAACTATTTAAGGGGGCAGTCTCAGGCACTGCAGAACCTGTCAACGCAACCCCATTGGCATAGTTTTAAAAATAGGAAGCTGCCCTCATGATTTTCCCTTTGAGGACGTAAAAAGACCATCAGACTAAGCAGCCTTGGCTCAGGCACCCAACACATCCAACTCAGCACTGTTCAGCCATGGAACGATGCACCTCGGTGAGCCAGGACCAGTGCACCAAGATTGCAAAGGCCCAAACTTAAACGTAAAGCACGCACTAATGCCCACAAACTCATACAGTCAAACACTACAACCACCCAAACAGATATGCTGAGACACAATCAACCACACATGACCATCAGAAAAAAGGGAGGCATAATAAAAGTCCACTTCAGTCTGCTCCAATGACTGAGCTGAGTCCCCTATCCAATGACAAGGCAGAAGCACTCTTGCTGCAAGCCTCTGAAAACACTGAGAGCGTTGATGGGGAGTTTAAGAATGGCTCAATGGGGTCTCAAGGAAGGCCACACCACTCCAATGCAATGTGGCCCTCCTTGAGAGGCAAAGTCACACAACTTTAGGTTCTCATCAGCTGGCTGACCTGTTTCCTACCATGTAATCAGAGTGGGTAAAGTGAAACCCTGGTCTGGTTGCCCAGTCCTTGCATAATGTTTGGCACTTTCCCATAATTCCCACATCTCCCCAGCATTGACAGGGAGCCTGTCTATAGGGTCTGTGTGGAAGGCGCCAGTGAGCAAATGAAGAATAGCATGGTGGATTGGGTACACTTTCTGCAACTCACAGTCAGCTGAGAATGCATAAAACTCGCATCTGTAGTCCAACACCAATGGTGCATTTTCTCAAGCAGCAGCAGCACAGTTAAAAAAAAGAAAGAAGATATTTGGATGGGAAAGTGACCACATCCATGAAGGTATGGGCAGAGGGGTGGGGGGTATCTTGGAAGCAAAAACAGTCACAGAATGGCCATAGCCTTCCATGAATGGTTGGCTGTAGAAGGCAAAGTTGCCTTCAAGGTCTTAGTTGAGGAGGTTTGGCTCTTCGTACTTCCTTACAACAGGCAGAGTTAGGAGGCCCCAGGGATTGTTTCACAACCACCTATTTAGGGGTTTGTGAAAGGGTGATATGGTTTTAGCCGGGGCAGGGCACGAGCAAGTATTGTACCCACCTTTACCATTATGGCTCCCAGGAGAGGTAGAACCTGCAGAAGGATTCCAAATGAACACAGTGACTAACATTCTCATAGGCTTGGAGGAGGCCCGCCTGCTCCAAGAACTCGATCACACTACAGACCAGTGTGCATGAGTCTCTCCCAAGGACTGTTATCTTCTTCGCCATGCAGACAGAGTGGGAAGAGTAAAACATTGGTCTAGTCACCCAGTCCATGCACAGTCATCTGGTGACAAAAAATTACATGAAACTGCCGAAGCATTTGGGGTAGGTGCAAGAGTAATGCCATGCAACTTTAAATTCAGACTCTCCACTTCTTTGCCATGTAGTCCAAAGCACGATTCTGATTCCAGCCATATAGTAAAAGTGGGGAAGGGCAAAATGCTGGTCCAGTTGTCCAATCTTCAGTCTGGCACCATCAGCAACCCCATTTCCCACAAACCCTATATGCTCAGGAACACAGCAGAGACAATTTTGTCAGTGTCTCGGTTTGCAGAGGCCGTGGCATGGCATCATGAAGGTCATTGACCACCTCCCACCCAAAATTAGGCTGTGGGTCAGGATAGCACAGCAATAGATTGAGACAAGAAAATGAAGGGCTTTGTCAACCATGCCAGAGTACCTCCTATCCAAGTGTAGCTGCATCGACATAACTTGTGAGGAGACATTCAAAACTATAGAGAAAATAGAAACCATATCATGTGTAAATGTGGTGATAGAGTTGCAAAACAAATACAAAAAGACAGTGGGCAGATGCCCAACATAGTTACATGGAGACAAACATCTAAAGGGGAATGAGAGATGAGCCTCTGCAGCTCCTCCCAATTAGCTAGTAGGACACATCAATTCCATGAAAAAAATAGCCATCCAGATCTATATTGAAGGGACACAGAGGGTCTTATGGGAAGTAAAAACTATTACTGGGATAGCCATAACCTCCCTGAATACAACTTCAATGGTTGTTTGCTGCACATAGTAATGATACCTGTAAGAGTTACTGGAGGAGGGGTGGCTCAATGTAAAAAGACCCTTTTCTTGCCTCAAAACGATTGGCTGGGGTCAAGGTCCCTCATTCTTGCCTCCTTTCAAGGAGAAGACTCTAGAAGCCCGGGAATGGTGTCCTGAGAATCTGCCTCAATAGAGTGCAGCCACTTGTTTCTTTTGCAGAATTGCATGGGGCTAGTTTTAGCCAGGGCAGAGTGAAAGCCTGCCATGGCTCACTTGGCAGTTTTCAGGTGAGCCCAACTTTGCACTCCAACAAGTTCTCTGTGTAGTTAAAATGGTAGCAGTGGTAACACGGCAGTATTAGTCCAAATGCTTTAACCCAATAGTGTGTTAGCAGCCAGCATGCACTTACTCAGGAAGCCCATCATGGTGAATATGATGAATAGTGTAGGGGTGTCTTAAGGCCCCTCTCTGCTTCCTAATCACAGATTTGATCTTTATTTTTCCTTGGTTGGCCAGTTCTTCTGTGATGTCTTCGAGGAAGTAGTCAATGAGTTCAATCATATACACTACTACTTTCACTTTCATGGTAGAGTACAGGGTCACCTGCACAGCCGAGTTATTGAGTGTCCAAAGAGTATGAACAATGGCCACCTAGGCAGGATCAGATGCAGTCACCAGTGCCAGTAAGCTCCTGTTTGAGAAACGACTAACTTTCAGTTCCCTACCAAAATGCGGGGTAAGCAGATGTTGAAAGCCTGCTGTCCAGACGACAGCAGGTTCCCATCAGTAGAGTGAATTACTAAAAACTGTTTAAAACCAGTGTTCTAGAAGACAGGCAGCTACTCAATGAGGGGCCAAGACATCATTGGGGATCCAGTCACCTTGGTCTTTACCTTTTGGATCTTCCCTCCTCCATGGGTAGATGTGCCATCTTTGGCCAGGTCAGCTGCCAAATTAGCAGGGGACTCATCCATCCAGATAGGATCCTATACATTTTTATTCTCTCTTCTTAAAAAAGGAGGGTGGGTAAATACTAAACCCTCCCACCCTGAAGTGGCCCAGAGGATGCATGTGCCAGCCTGAGCCTGGTCCTTCTGTGACATGGAGAAGGACCTGGCTGTGCTGTCTGTCAGCCACACAGGAGAGCCCTTATTTCCTTTCGAGTGCTCGAGGGCCCATGCTACCACAGGAGGATCTTGCCCAGGAGTGTACTTAGCCTCAGGGATGTCTATCACTGCGTCAGTGTCCACTCCCGGCAAAGGCCTTACCATCTGGAATTCTTAGGGCCTTTGGATCCTCGCTCACCTTGGGAAGGCCTCCATCTGTCCATCCTCAAAGGTATCAGAGCTCCTAACCTCTGCGGGGGGGGTATGTAATATGAGGTCATTGAGTGAGAATCTGTGGAAAGGGGCACAGTGGATAAGGTTTGGGGCCAGTGATGTGGGGCATTTTAGTGAACTGAGATGTTGGGTCTTTGGATGGGGCTTGTTAGTTGGCATCTTTAGGAGTGGTTTGGGGAAGTGCCCTTGTGGTAGCGGGTTTAGGAAGGACATGGGTAGTAGGGGATTAGGGAAGGGCCCTTTCGGTAGGAGTTTTGTGAGTTAGGTTTGGGGAAGGCTTGGGGTATGGGTTTTTTGGGAGGGGACTAAGGAGTTAGAGGGTGTATCCTGCAGAAAGTTTCTAAGGAGAGATCTGTAAAGAAAGTGAGGGTAATGAAAATGGTGGAAGACACCTATAGATCATCCTGCAGTCATTAGGGCCAGAAAAAATTCTGATGTGCCCTTATGGGTGCATAAGAGGATAAGGAAAAGAAAGGTTGAGGTGAGTAAAGAGAAGAAGAATGCAAGCCAGAGACAAGAGTGGTGAGTAAGGGGGGGGGGTCTAAATCTAGTCTGAGGCAGCCAGGGATACTAAGGGCTGAGAGGGCATGCTGCTCTTCCAGGTACCAGGTGTAATAGTCTACAGGGCACCCCTTTGGGGGTATTTTTGTGAGGGAACACAGGGTATGAAATTTGGTGTGTTCTGGGTGATTAGAGGTTTCAGGAGGGTGTTTGGAATGGATGTGGGGAAGGCTTGTTTGATAGGGATTTTGGAGGGATGTGGAAGAAAGGGAGAACACAAAGAGGTTCCACAGAGGAATAGGTCAATTAGTGATGGTGCATACACCATTGGCACATTGTCAATGTGCATGGTGGAGTCATTTGTAGACGATTTGGGAGGGCTATTTTATGCTTGATGCTTAGCAGTGGAGAGGGGTTAGGGGATCAGTAGAATGGCCTCCAAGTCCAAAGGGGCAGAGCTAAGCTTCGGTCGGGTTGACCAAAGCAAGGCAGCTTTTGACGCTGGTTTAACAGGAAATCACCTCAAAGGAATAGGAGAGAAGCAAAGGGGTGGATAAGATTGCAGTGCGGGAATAGGGTTCAGGGTTGGGGGTAGCTCAAGTGTGTGTTAGTGTAGGAACCCAAGAGGGGCCATGGTAGGCATGCACTTGCTCCTGCACCTTTCAAGTACTTAAGAAGGAAGAGTAATGGAGGAATTGCACCTCTGACTCAAAATTGAAAGATGGACAATAACATGAATAAACTGGTGTGTGGTTTTGCTTGACAGATACGAGGGGGAACTCATAGGCACAGTTTAGGGGCATAGCCACTGCATTTAGGCAGATAGAGCTAATATAGTCCAACAAGTTACATTTAAAGCCAAACTTAGGGGATGGAGGGGTGGGGTCATCAAACTTTTAGCTACAGGGGTCACTTACACCCCAATAAATGTGCAGAGGTAAGACCAGGGAGTTAAAGGTCAGTAGCAGCCTTGGGATAAGCACTTTACCTATGGACCTTCATGACACCCTGGGAAGAAAGATCCTCTAGGAGTCCAACCACTGGCATGTCCTGAAGGCCATTGGTATCAGTTGAGGTGGATGTACTGAGTTGGTGACTGCACAACCCACTAGATTTAGGAAGGTGAGGAATGAGTCCATGCAGCTGGCCAAATAGGAGCAAGGACTCATTCAAAATCAGTCTGATATCCAAATTCAGTATTGAGGTTTTAACCAGAAGCATCTGGAAGTCACTTTTGGTATGATGGCCAATTAACTATCCTCCACAAATATAAGCACAGAATAAACTTGCCCTAATACCAACATCCATTAGATGTAACCAAGACCCAGCTGACAATAACCAACTCTGCCCCTACCTCGCACAAGTATGAAACACTCCATTACCTATTTTTATTTTATGCACTCTCCAGGATCCACCCGTGGGATGCGGTGACATTTATGAGGACTACCCACCTTATGAAATAGAGGTAGGGAGGACAAATAGTAAAGTAGAGACATTATGAACAATAACAGTCTGAGTTAATAACTAATTTATATTCAAAAAATGGAATTTTTAAGAAATTTAACCTGTTATTGAGATAGCAAAGCAGCATCACAAAGATACATAAAGATATTAGTGATGACTCAAAGCTACATTATTAACATCCATGTCCAAAATGAATAAATAGGGCACTAGTGATGACTCCAAGTAAATTACTGTGAACATACAAAAGTAAAGTGGCTGCAAGCCTCAAAACTCTCAAATAAAAGTATTCTAAAGTTGCAGCAAAGGAATGAGAAAATAATGTTCATAATGGGTGTTTTTGATTTCTGAAAATATTAACATAGAAAAATGTAAAAATATATATATATATATATATATATATATATATATATATATATATATATATATATATATATATATATAAAATTGGGCAGTGGTAAAAATGTAATCTTTTGTGTGTCAACTATGACTTAAATTAATACTCTTCAAGGTTGAATTAAAACTAACATTTTACAAATAATGGATTCTTGTTTCCAACCATACAAAGTGAGGCAGCACACAACAAATACACCAGTTTTATGTAATCTGCTAGGAAAATGACAATCTAATTAATTGCAATGAATATTTACTGTAAACCTTTGTGCTTGGTTAGGATGCAAATCTTTATAAAGAGTGTTTGCAATGGATCCGGTGAAGTACATTGTGTAAAACCTTACAGATTATAAGATTCAGTTGCTAATAATGTGCAGTAAGTATAACTAGAAAAACTTTTGTGAATTAATAAATTATGCAAAATCTGCTTAAAAAACTGCCAAGTACATACATTGTATTACCATACTGGCCGACCATTAAAAGAGAGCAATTTTAAAAAAAATATTTTAGAAAAATAACAAAATATGGAATGAATAGCTGCATCTTTCTTTAGCTCAACTAAAAACATATTTCTACTTATCCAATTTTCACCTAAAAGCAATTTTGTGCAATTATAATGAATAGATGACTAATTCATAGCATGTGCTACTTGGGCACAAGATAAAATGAGAAGATCAACAGCTGATGGAAGAATGAGAAGATCAACAGGTGATGGAAGAATGAGAAGATCAACAGGTGATGGAAGAATGAGAAGAGAAAGCAATAGGTCAAGGCATTGGATTTCGATGCTTAGACACCAAGTTTGGTTCCCTGTGAGAGTAATAAAAAAAACAAAAACCAGCATTCACAGGGAAGCAGTCATCTATTGGCAGGATATCAATTCTGACATGTGGGTGCAGGCATCCCCATTCATACATAACACACAGCCAATGAAGTGGTGCTGGTCTGCCTCTGACTGGATCACACACAGCTAATCTATGGACAATATGTACCTCTATATAACTCCCATCCATAACCAGACTCACTGTATCACAGATGCTCATTGAGTGACCCCTGTATTCAATCTCCCCCAATGTTGTTTTCTTTATTCCTTCCTACTCTGACTGAACATCCAAATCTAACACTGGCCAATGGTCCCTGGTTCTCCCGTCATTCTCAAGTTGTTGCACCGGCGTTCAATTCACAATCTCCCACCCCAATTTTCTTTTTTACTAATTCTTGATGGCAATCAGCTTCATCGAGTGAGAGAAATATCAACCAATGGCTACCCTCCTCTCCCATAAAAAAGCCAACTGCAACTGTCTCTTCTATCTCCCTCCGCACACACACACATCACTTTTCCATCTTAGAACCTGCAGAAGGGGTGTTCATCTCCACACCCCTGATGTAGAATAGGTGGCTATCCCTTGGGCCACAGAGCATTCCCTACTTACTGGTTGGTAGCAAAACATACTATAACTGCTCTCCCTGTACCTTCCCACACCCCAAAGATGACCAGTTCTTGGTTGATTCTTCTAGAATGGATGGATTATACAAAAGTCCCTTGGCGCTCACTGCAGGGTGATTGTACTGTGAATTCTTCTAGGCTTGCCATTCTAGTCTTTATATGAATTTCATTATCTAGTTGGGGACCTCAGAGTAGGTTTAAGAATTTGGTAAATGGTGAACTTTGGTAACAAAGTCAACAAGTCACAGCAACTCATTATGTATTAAAATTTTGTGAATAAAATCTTAGCTAATCATAGTACCTGAGGAGAGTGTTAATAAGTGTGTAACTTCCTGAGTAACCACAAAAGAAAATTACATAGTGCGCCAGAAACATTTAGGGCATGCAATTCTCCTAAAATCGCTTTTCTTTGCAAACAAGGGAATGTTGTGCTGGTGATAAAACTACCACATCTCTACCCAGAGATTGAGTGCAACCCTGGATCCATCTACAAACACAAGTTCAACATGCTCCAAACCCTGAACCCATTTACAGATACACATGTCCAAAATGCTTCAAAATGATCACCTTGAGTTGGCAGACCAGGACTCAGTTTAATGCAGCTCTTGCAAAAGCTTAACCCTACTTAATATGTACAACAATTATCTCCCCTACATCCTCTAATCAGCCCACCCATTCCTCCCACAATCCTACCTAAGAATATCCAACCCTATCTCTCCCATTACCACCTCCATCATCCCCTTCTCCCTCCATCCCTCCTGCGCACCAGCATCTAGTATACACTGTACACATAAACTTAACATACAAATGAATATAAATGACATTAACGCTAAAAACAATGAACATGCAAACTTCTTGAAATAACACAAAATACACATTACCATCCTACAAGAAACAAAACTGCATAGCACAAAAGACACCAACTTACCCAAACTTCAGGCAGCACCAGGCTAATGGCAATGGACTCATCAACATGGTAAACAAATCCAAAAACTTAGATACCAGTGCAATCACTAGCTCCCCTTTTCCCCCCACAAGACGACCACCTCAGAAATGCAATCAAGGTGTTCACTGGCAACAAATATCACTCAAAATAGTAAATGTTTAAGAAAAAACAACAACCATACCACCTCCCACTGTTCCACCAAATTTCTCTCCCATCTAAACCATTATCACACCCAACCTCAGCCTGGGTAGTGACTTCAATGCCAGGGCACTGACCTAGTATATCATCAACAAAGAGGTATGACATCCAGTCACAGACATAAAACTTGACTGACCAGCCATCACTTTCATACTCAATCCCCTACCACCACAATATCATGGAAAGTGGTAAAATCTTCAGAATCTAACCACTTACTCAGCATTATTACAACATACCGTAAGTACACCAATTGAGCACAGGCACACTTCCACAACTTATAAAAACAGCTAACTGGAAAGCATTCACTAATGACACAGAACAGCATTTTGAAATATCAAATAGTACATCTAGCACCACCACTGTACACACTTTCAATACATATAAAATGAAGACAAAAGGCATCCCCAGAGGCAACAGTAGAACACAAGATCCTAATTCCATACCATAAAAGGCCTGAACAGACAACAACTCACTAAAACACAAACTCCCCAATACCCCTTACACAAAACAAAGCTCACCCAATAAGAAGTTCTTAACATAAATAAACACTAAAACAGTAAAGTACACTGGCAAAATTATGTCAAAACACTTACAGAACAAACACCAACTATAAAACAATATCACACTTTCCAACAGCAACACTACATACATTTAACAAGCACTAAAACAGACAACATACAACTGAGCTATGGCTTAGCCAAGTGGAAATGCTGCTTTCAATTTTAGCAAAGTTAAGAAACATCGGGTGTAGTTAGTAGCAAGATAGAGTCCCAATTTGAGTCACTGTAGATACCTGTAGTTTGGATCCCATATTAATCAGTAGGTTTGTACTAAGAAATAATGGCAGCTTGAGTGTAGATCGGTGATAAAAATCCTACCATTAAAAAAAACAGACAGACAAGCTCTTGTAATCACCATGAAAGTGACAAGTCATCTAATGAACATAACTCTTCCCTAATGAACTGCCAAACAATTCACATTATCTACAACCTCAAGTATTCATTTGCCTCTGGTCCAGACATTCAGTAATACACCTCAGAGCACATGAAATACAAGCACTCCGCAACAGTGAAAACTACAGCTAGTCACACCATTCAATAACCAACATCTGGAATCAGTACAATCATCACAATCCCTAAGCTCCCCAAACAGGATACACTACCTTCATCACACCATCCCATCACCCTCCCCAGTAACCCCTAGGAAGTGTTATCATCATAAAACAGATCACTCCACACATTCCTATAGCACCTACAAAACATGATTTCAAACCACTACACTCAAGTATTTGTACAGACCTCTCACAAAGAATCTTTGATGGGATCGACCAAGCACAACCACACAGAACACCCTGTAATACTAGACATCAGTAAGGCTTTCAATGCTATCCCTCACCACAACATTAATAAAAATATATAGACATCAAACATAAAAAGACACTGTCCTCTGGGGACTTTAACCTCTACATGCATGAACTCTCACTCCCCCTTTATACTCTAGATACACACAACTGCATACAGAGATGACATAGCTTTCACATGTTTGCTCCATAGCAAAGGCAGCTACTTATCTCCTCCAACCCAATCTCAACAGGCTCACCACAAATAGACTCAAAATAGCCCTGACCAAATCCAAAGTACCCCTTGTAAAACATAAACAACACCCTTATACCACACACCCACAATACTTAGCATGACATTCGAACAGCATGCCAAAAACATAAAAAAACCCAAATGTTTTGTCCAACTGTTGTGTGTGTAGGTGATTTGAGGGCACTCAAATCATTCACACATACATTTGGATAAAACAGAAACTACGACCATTCATAGGTTCATTAATGGACTATGCAAAACCCTTCTTGGGTCCCTAACCTCTCTCAAAGATTCATCAACACTCTCCAGACCATACAAAACAAGGCTTTAAAACAATGACAGGCTGCACAGCTACTACACCCAGCAGACCACCTACACTCTAAAACCAAAGTCCTCAAGGTCAAGGATTGCCTTGATATGAGAAGCATACATATTCCAACAGCAGCAGCCTCTAGAAACCCAGAGCACTCACTACATGACAGAATACCCACTCCTGCAAACATTAAAACGACAAATTTATACTACATTAGAGATAAACTGTCAACTCTCCAACCACATGCATCTCAAACTAGCTTCCAGTCACTTTCACACAAAGCCCTGCTGAATGCATGGCCTACTGACATCAACCCTTCCTCATGAAGAAAGTCAACCTGGCCAGGCTGTGGTGTGGTCATCGGCCATGCCTTCCGAGCTATTAAAAGAGGATGTACATTGTAACCATTGCAGATTCATGTCCAGAATGCAAAATTTCTCCCTCAATTAAACATATAATGGAAGACTGCACTGCATACAATCACACATGCCAGCAATACAATATACACTCCATGAAGGCTCTGTGGGAAAACCTGGTAAAGGCTATATCTTTCCCCAGGGATGCTCTGACAGTCTGAGGATCATCAACAACATATTAAATCAATAACAAATAACATTAAATTAGTAGCCAAGTACAAATGCCATTATACCTAAACTTAAAATATTATTTGTTTTTAAACTTAAACTAAGAAGTAACTGTAACTTTCTAATCAGCATATTATATATATATATATATATATATATATATATATATATATATATATATATATACATACTGAAAAAAAAATTTGCCATCTTGTTCTCAAACTTTATCTATAACAAATACTAATAGAAAATTTATAGAAAAATCCTCAGCATTTTTGGCTCAATTTATATTTATAAACTTTAAATATTTCTAATAGTAAAAGGAATTCTTTAAGTAATACTTAATGCATGTGGCATTTTCTCTATAATTGTGACTTGCACTATGCGAACAAATAATATCGTATAAAAACTTAACAATTCCTTAAACAAAATCAACAGCATTTTACTTTCAAGTTTGATCATTCAAATCAGATTTTCAGGCCTTTTAAGGCAGACAATGATAGCAAACTCACTCCATCTCTCAGCATAACTGACCTCTAGCATTTTTCTAGGGCTAATGACTAGACAAAAAATGGATTGTTGTATATATGTATCAATATAAAAAAAACATTTAGTTTTTGATTATGTCAGTATTGAATGATAGTAAAATAATAATTAAGGAAAATAACTTTGGCACAAAGTTCCTTAATAGAATTATACAACTTAAAATTGTATGCAAACAATTCCATAATCCCCCTCCCCCCAATATTAATTTCAATGTAACATAATTTTGCATAAGCAACATTTATGGGTTAAAATTAGGTAGGAAGGAGTAACAATTATACTGTGAGAAAATTGTAATACTTATTTCACTGCAGTTAAAGACAAGTCACCAGAATAATCAGTCAAAGAAGATGAAATTTATATATCAAATGTTGCAGAGAGGGTGAGAGAGACTGAGGAATTCATGTTCTGAAGAAGTTTATTATATTTATGGGTGTTTGCTGGGGCAGATGTAGTTTTTGATATTTGAAATCATTTTCTTTCCCATGAAAAATATACAAGTTGATCAAATGATTAAAAAAAAAATTACTAAATCTTTTAGCTACCAAATTATAAGTTGATATATAACTTTGCTCCAGCATATAAAAAATTTGCTATATATAGGATGAAAATATGTGAAAAAATTAGTGCAATGAATTATGCATTAGACCAAATAACATGAACTGTGGGAATGATCAATCCAATTACATATTTTTACTTTGTAGTGTACTTTTTGAAAAGCATTAGAGTTAAATAATATATGTACACTGTAATGAGGAAAAGATTATTTATCATTCAAAATGCAAGGCTACATACATGGCAGGTCCCCTTAATATCTGAAAACAAAACTTCAACAAATAAGCAGCCAGAAGTCTTCTCCCAAATATATATATAACTATGCAAAATATAAGGCAAACTTGAACAAAGTTTCTCTCTCATTTTTATATTGAGATGAGAAATGATATGCAAATGACAATTTTAAAAACAAGATTTTCTTGATTTTATAAGTTGAGATTGATCATATAAGGTTTATATCGGTGATACTCAGCATCAAATAGTATTATAAAAAGGATGAGATTTGCAATATTCGAAGAACATAAGGCTATACTACACAAACCAGTAGAAGTTCAAATTCAGCACAAATATGGCTAAGAAAATTAACAAGAGTAAAAACCTTGATATATTAATTTACTGGGCTTTGTAGAAATGGTTGACAAACTCCTGCAGGTTGTATACACTGCCATAACCTGTCCCTGGATCCATGCTAATGAAGTCATCAATATTATGGATACTTTCTGAAAAGAAAGAGAGGATTCTCAAAATACACAATTCAGGTCTGATTAAGATAAGCACTGGTACAATTAGGTCAAATGATACAAAAAAAGATAATATGAGTAAATTTGTACCTGCAGAATATATAGGAGGCATTACTGGTGGAGCCTGAATCCACTTTCCATTGGGATGTCTCATATGGCGACGATCACTGGCAAATTTTTGCAAAAAGACTGAAGCTGGAATTACTCTGAAGAAACTGTTGATATATTGAAATTTATGAATTATTCAAATTTTCTTAATCTTTTGAGCGTAGTTTTAATACATTGGATATTTCTTTAGAAAATGACAAAAAGAAATGCATTTGAAATTTATTATAAAATATGACAAAAGGAAATCGATTTGAAAATTTTTATAAAATAGGATAAAAGGAAATGCACAAACCGGTAGTTCTCAGGGCGAAGAATATGATCAGTTCGCAGAGTTTCTGTGACATATTTGTGAAAGTAGGTAGGAAATGGTAAATCTGAATCTAAATCAAACACAAGACAACGATCATCCGGAATATACATGAAGATTACATGATAATCCTGTAGAATTATATTAATTATTAGAATCCTTTACAATATATTGACAATTATGAATAATTGTATAGGGTGTTGACTTTTGCTAAATCACCTAGTTTGATTTAAAGTTATATATAGGGAGGAGAATGATAGGGAAAAACATCCGAGCAAGAGAGAATTCCTGAAAAAAAGCAAAATGTCAATAAAGAACCCTCTCTTGTTGGGGCGTTTTCCCCTATCATTCTCCTCCCTATTTGTTGCCAAGCCCATTCATTAATAAAAGTTATATATTTAAATTTTAATTACAGGAACTAAAGAAAATCAAGTTACCATGTAGCCTAATCCAACAAATTTGAGGTGGCAGCAGATTTTAAACAGTGCAATAAAATGCTCTAAAATGTAAAAAAAAAAAATGTCAAAAACTACTCAAAAAAAGAGTTAAAGTTAACTATAAAAGATCATATTAGAAGGAAAATATTAAAAAGCAGAAGGGACAATTACAAATGACATATCCTAGTTACACAATGCTAAAATAGCAAAAAAGATAAAAAATAAAATGAAAAGAGCAACTAGTTTATAAAAGGTGTATTAAAGATTAAAAACAATGAAAAACTGTAAAATTGATGTAGGAGACCAATATAAAAGGAGGAGACAGAGCAAGATAGGAAGCCCAAAAGTGGGTAGGTGTGGAAGGAATCTTTTGCTAAAAGCAGGTGGAGAGAACACAGCAGGGAAGAATGGTTAGGAAAGTATGAAGCGCAAAGATCCATGAAGGTGCGACAGTTAAAAAGTGGGAGATTGAAATTATGCCTCCATAGGAAGGGCATACTAGATCAACACAAAGGTCCTCATCCGAAAATAAGGGGCCCTGACTGGCCAATTTGAAGGTGAGAAAGAGCCACCTTGAAGGGTAGGAGTTCTAAAATCTCAATTGTCATGGGTGAACTGATTGCCTCACATACCACAATTTGAAGTTGGCACAGCCATCCCCGCCCAACTCCCCCTATCAAAGATCCTACATTCCATATGCCAAAGACGCTATATACATCCTTGGTGGACTGGGAAGAAATCCCTGAAGGGCAGAACTGAATGTTTTTTTAAGAAATCTCCTCTGGCAACCACCAACAAAGGTATAGGTGCCAAAACTATGGATTAGAGTATCTTTACATATATAAAAATATTAAATAATAAAAAACAACAAAAACAGCTATAGAGTAATAAACTAACAAAACAAGCCCCACCCACATATTGGAGGAGGCATGCCTCCTCCTAAAACTCAATCAATCCACAATTGTGAGTGGATGAAACTGTAACAGGTACATCTGGTAATGTGACAGGTTGTGTGCAAGAAGCTCTCCCAAACTGAGACATTTAACAAGAATGTGCTGAAGTGTGGGTGCCTGAACAGTTGTCACAATAAGGTTCAATGGAACACTCATCAAATGGCATAGCATCAGTACAACGATTCAGATTTTTTTGGTTTTTTATAAGGCTATCTGGCAACTGCCCACTTGGATATAAGTCGCCGCAATCACACAGCCTAGCTCTAGGCTGCTTTAAAATAGGAATATGAAAACAAAACAATGATAAAAAGGGAAGATGACAACAATTAGGAAGCAAACAAGGGCATGGGGGAGGGGGGTACCCTCCCCCTGGCACAGGAGCATGTGACCTACAAAGAAAACAACAATAACAAAAAAATGAAAAAAAACAAAACAAAACCAAGTTAAATAAAAGGGAGAAGGCCAGCCTCCGCCAAAAAGTCTACAAGTCCAACAGTCATTGTGCACGCACTCGTCCGGAGTACAAGAAACAGGCAGTAGCGACCCCACCCATCCCAGTACCGGGAGAGGTAACAGGCGTGAAGATCACCCAGACTGGGACATTCAACAAGAATGTGCCGAACAGTCTGGAGGAAAACGCAGTTTTCACAGTAGGGGGCTGGCGAGCGCTCCATCAAATGATGGTGCGTCCTGCGAGTGTGCCCAATTCAGCGATGACAGAAAACAACCTGAAGCGTTCGTGGCATTAGGGGGTAGGTACATGGGATGGGATGCGGCGCAATGGCACGCAACTTTAAGTTCCCTTCAACCCTCTCCCATCTTCTTTGCCAAGCAGTCCGAAGAGCTGCCCGTATTCCTGCCATGTAGTCGGTGTGAGGAAGAGCGAAATGCTGGTCCAGTCGCAGAGTCCTCGTGGACTCTTTGGCACCCTCATTCCCCGAAACTCCCACATGTCCAGGAACCTAGCAGAAGATAATCTCGACATCCACCCGGCTAGACAAAACCGTGGCATCACGGATATCGCGAACCAGGGGATACAGAGATTCCAATGCCCCGAGAGCACTCAGGGTGCTTTGTGAGTCGCTATAGATCACAATACAGTTTCCGAACCGGGCACGTCGCGTAATCTCCCGTACCGAGTGATGTAATGCCACCGGCGCGGCCGTGAAGACAGACGCAGCGCCTGGCAGAGCCTCGCTGACTTCAAATAGAGGGGATACGGCGTGGAAGCCGACCCCCTCTTCGGACTTGGAGTCATCCGTATACACTGGCACGGTTTCAGCGTGACACGAGGTGTGCTCCAAAAAGGTCAAACGCAATACTCTCAGCGCTGTAGAAGCTTTGGGAGCAGATGCATGGCCACAAATAGCTAAATGTGGTACCCTCCAGGGTGGCATCCTGGGCAGAACCAGGGGCGACACCGGCCCAAGAGCTATACCTAGCTCTCGAAGGAGTTTCTTGACCCTAAACCCAAAGGGCTTAGGATATGACTGGCGTGTCTTGGCGGCATAGGCACCGTAGAAATCAGCTGCGAATGCAGTGAGAGCTGTTGGTGACTGAGGGAGGATGGCGCGTACTGGCGAATGATGCACTGTACACGGCGTAGATCGAGTGGCATCTCCCCAGCATCGACTAGTAGGCTCTCAATGAGGAAAGTGCGGAAGGCACCGGTCGCAAGGCGAAGGCCGGTGTGGTGGATCGATTCCACCTTCCGCAGTAAACGCTCGTCTGTGGATACATAAAACTCGCATCCGTAGTCGAGCTTCGAACGAACAAAGGATCGATAAAAAGTAAGGCAGTAGCCTTATCAGCGCCCCAAGCGCTGAACGTCACGGAACGGAGAATATTCATGGCGCGGGTACAAGAGACCCTAAGGCTGCGAATATGAGCCTCCCAGGTGAGGCGTCGGTCGAATACAAGACCGAGGAAACGGTGTGATTCAACCACTTCCAGGCATACCCCATTAAGAAACAAGTCTGGATCTGGGTGGAGCCGTGGATGGCGGCAGAAGTGCACCACCTTAGTCTTGGCCAAGGAAAACCGAAACCTGTGAGCTTCGGCAAAGCGAGAGACGCGGTTCAATGGCTGTTATAGTCGACGCTCCAGAGTTGGCATGTGGGCCGCACCAAAAGAGATCGAAGGTCTTCCACGTAGAGCGTATAGAGAACATCTCCCAGCAGCACCAAGGTGATGCCATTGATGCTCAGAGCAAAGAGTGTGACACTGAGGACACTTCCCTGCAGGACACCCTCTTCCTGCTCCCACACGTACGCGGAATCGACGATCTCGCAAAAATTCAGATATAAACATTTGGGGGCGTCCCCTCGCCCCCATCGTGTGGAGAGTCTCCATGATACCGTATCGCCATGCGGTATCATAGGCCTTTCAAAGATTGAAAAACAGTGACGTAGTGGTCTATGAAGGAAGGCCTTGCAGATGGCATTTTCCAGTTGGAGCAGAGAATCCAACATGGAGTGGAACTTGCAGAAGCCGCACTGTGCAGAATACAGATGGCCTCCGCTGTCGAGACAAAAGGCTAATCTAACATTTACCAATTCCTCCATCAACTTGCACATGCAAGAGGTTAGAGAGATTGGGCAGAAACTGGCTGGAGTAGAGTTATCTCTCCCTGGTTTGTGAAAGGCGAACACAGTAGTGATTCACCAGGAATCTGGGAGGAGACCCTCCACCCAGATCCTGTTCAACAAATCTAAGAGATAGGCCATGCCTCGCTCACCCAGGTGTCGAAGCATGGTGTACGGGACATCTTCTGGACCATAAGCAGTGTCCATGCATGAAGCAAGAGCGGAACGCAACTCACTCAGAGTAAACCTGTCATTGAAGGGTTCTCCACAGCTCCTCCCAGTTAGCCCAGAATCCGCAGCAATTCCAGTGAAAAAATATGCCCTCCAGGCTCAGCTCAGAGGAGACGCTAGGGCCCTCTTTGAAGAGAAGACCCTCAAGGGAATGGCTGTACACTTCCCGGAGGTAGAACCCTTGTCGCCTTCGAGGACTTATTGGGGAAGGTTTGGCTCACCTTGGGAGTCTTTTCCTACCTCCGCCTCGAAACCTTAGGTGGGCATTGTGGCTTCGGAGGCGGGGATGCCCTCTTTTCGAGGATCCACCATCTCCGAGCCACCCAGCCCATCAGTAGGCATGGGTAAAAGAGCCGAAGCTCTTTTCTTACTGTCCTCCTTTCAGGGGGCAGCTTTAGGAACCCCGGAAGATGGCTTGGTGACCAACTTCAGGAGTGTTGCCTCCTGTGAGTCTAATGAGTCACCTTACGGGAAACGGTCACACTGAGGCAGCCCTGGGTTTGGCCGGGGCTGGGTGTGAACCTTTTGTGCTGCCAGCTTTACCAGAAGAGCACTCGGGTTGAGTTGAACCTGCAGAAGGGCTACGAATGGGCGTGGAAACAACCATGCTCATTGGCCTGGATGGGACAGGAGCAGAGGGTGCCTTTCTTAGCATTGAGGCATAAGACGTCCCAGGGAGAGCAGGGCGTGGCAGGACCAAGTCCTTAGCCTCGCAGAATGAGAGTCGATCCTGGGCCTGAAAGGCCAGGATTTCTTTCTCAAGGAGATATGCACCATATTGCTTTGAAGAAGCGGGGTGTGGCTCTCCGCAATTGACAAACTTAGCCACACACAATTTGGACTTATCATGTGCAGCCTTGGAGCAATCTACAGACTTCAGGTGACCCCGACTTTGCATGTCTACATGAGCGATTTGTATGGCCAAATTGGTTACAGTAATAGCACCTCCATGGTAGTGGCAAGAATGCCTTCACGCAGTAGTGATGCCAACCGGCACGCACCGAATCAGGGAGCTTGTCACAGTTGAACGTGACAAAGAGTGTAGGGGTGGCTCTCAAGGCTCTTCCCTGTTATCTCATCACACATTCGACCTTGACCGCCCCATGGTCGGCCAGCTCTAAGGTGATGTCCTGTATGGAGTAGTCCACAAGTTCCCTCGCATAAACTACTAATTTCCCAAAGTTCATGGTGGAGTGCGGCATCACACTCACAGGCGTGCCATCAAGTGTCCGAAGGGCACTAACCATGGCCACCTCAGAGGGATTTGACGCATTCACCAAAAGGCTCCCATCCGAGAAACAGGTCACCTTCGGCTCTCTACCAATCAAACTAGCTAAAGCTCTCCTCTGATGGGCCATGTTGCCCTTACCCAACATGGTACCATCAGTGGAGCGAATAATGAGGAAGCATTTGAAGCCAGCAGGCTAGAAAACACCGGGTAATCTCTGAATGAGGGGCCCCTATGTAATCGAGGCTTCGCTCTGCACACTAGCACTTTTGGTTTTAGTCAGGGGCTCTGCACTCAGGGGGGCAGAGGGGCCAGATGTGCCAATCTTGGCTTAGCCACTTACCGAAGTGGCAGCAGACCCATCCATCCCCACAGCCCCCGCAGATGGAGAGGAGCCCCGAGTCTTTTTAGTCTTTTTCTGTTGTTTTTTTCTTTTTAGGAGAGGAGGGCGGGGAATGAACCTGCTTCTCCCCTCTGCCAGCAGGAGCCCCCAGGCTGGATGGACAGGCCTCAGCAAGGTCCTTCTCCGAGATGGAGAAGGTCCTGGCAGTCATAGGAGATCCCTCCCCTCCTTGTACTGCCTCGGAAACCCTAGCCATTTGAGGAGGACCTTGCATAGGGACGGACTCAAGTTTGGTGCTTGGCACCAAGCCCGGATTCGACCCCATGGAAGGCCCTACCATCTGAGGCTGGGTTGCCTCAAGGACCATGTCTATCTCAGGATGTGCTCCAGTATTCCCCCCCCCCATGACATCACAGGTCCCATTGGCAGCGCTGTCACAAGTCGAGTCTGGGGAGGCACAGGCCTCGACCCCTGCAAGGTTCAATATTCTTGCCCGTAGGCTTAGGAGAGGAGTACGCCTCCTCTCTGGTTAGAGAGATTTGGAGGGTCCCCTGTGAGAGCACAAAGGGGAGGGGGCTCCATTTTTTTCTGTGAAGCTGCCCGAGGGCAGCTACGATGATGAACAAGGGGAAATTGAGGGAAGACTTTTTTTTGGTATCATCATTGGGCATGGTGACCATATTTTTTTTACAGGAAGCAATCGCTGATCACACCTTGCAGTAGCCCGCCCTGCAAGTGGTGCATACAGGGCTGGCAGAACCAGGTACAGCCATTCAAGGCCACCCCTCCCACCTGGTAGCCTGGCAGTCCCTCAGCATGGTGGCTCCACCTTGGACACGGCATAAAATGTATAGTGTTTGAAAATAGAAAGGAAGAGGTGAGGAAGATGTGGGTGGGGATAAAGCAGGTTATTTAAAAAAAACTACCATCCCAAAATGGAGCTCAGGGGTCAGGGATCATTGTCCCCTTTCCCCTCAGCTCTGATCCAGGATAGTTGGCTGAGAAGGTCAGCTTCTACCCTGTGAAATTAGAGGTTGACCAGAGAAAGTTGTGGGAGAGGTTGTATGAAAAGCGAGGAAACAGGGGGGGAAACACAAGTGTCTGAAGGAAGGAGAAGAGGCTAAGCTTGGGGTTGGATGGGGTGCTGAGTCCCATCAGCACGGTGGCAGGAATGGCAAATCGCTGTGCCCCTTATGGGGTGGTCTAGGAGATTAAAGCCATGGTACACTTATCCTAGTTTCAGGTATACACTAAGGGCACTGAGGCTCAAAAGGAGTATCATTCCTCCAAATGCCATGGGTATAACTTTGCTGTAATTAAAACAGGCCATGTTGAGAGAGTGCCCTAAAAGAGATTTTATTATTACAAAATGAGCTAAATAAATTTGAAATTTCTAAAATCTGGTTTGATCTCAAATAATTTTTGGAATAATTATAGTTATAAACCACCTAGTTCTAAACCAAGTAGTTTTCAAGGCTATTGGCCATTAGTCACATTCCTCAGAGATCTGTTCTCGGCCCATTAAGTTTTTTTATATATACCAATTGATCTTGACACAAAATTATTGCAGAAAATTTTTAAATTTAATGAGGCAAAACTAGGTACAAGGGCAAAATATCATAGTGATTATGATAACTTGCAAAAAGACTTGGATAGAGTAGTAAAATGATAAGAGAGATGGCAGATGCAATTTACCACAGACGGGTAAAAGGTAATGATTATAGGTTATGGTAATCTCCAAAGAGATTACAATGTGTAATCAAATTTCAAACACAGTCAACATATAAAATGATAAATGTCTTGGTCTGCAAATTGAGAGAGAAATTTTTTGAAACGATGCCAATGTACACCATAAAAAGAAAACGAGGGTTCTAGTAAACATAGCTAGACATTTTGCTTTTAAATTGAAAAATATCATTCTTCCTAGAAATAAAGTGCTTGTAAGAATGCATTTAAATTATGCAGTAAAATTCTGGTCACCATACATGCAAAAGGACATTGCAATATTGAAATCCAACCAGCACTGAGTGACAGACTGATGTACTCCCAATTTACTTTCACTGGAAGACTGGTATCGTTATGGCCAAGTTGTTGAAGTCCTTAAAATAATAAAATGGTTTACTAAAATAAATTATAATTCAATATTTGAGCTAGATAATTGCAGAAACTATGAATAATGGTTTCAAACTAGTAAACAAAAGATTTAAAATATCAATAGTACAAAAATGTTCTTATAAAACACAAACTTGGAAGGCCTTGCTTAGGAATGCCATTGAAAGCACTAAGGCTGTCCCAAATTATCAGAACGCCTGTATTACTATCACAACATCTTCCAGAACTTTGGCCCTAAAAAATCAAAAGCTCTAAGTATACCCTGTAAGTATGGGTAATGGCTATACAAATTTGGATGAATAAAACAAAAGTTATCGGTAGATAAGCAATTTATGAGAAAAAGTGGTGCCCATAATGTTCAGAATGACAGTGGAAACAAATTTATATTAAAATATAATGATTAAATTATCAATGGAAAACATTTTTACAAGTTATAAGTTATTAGAATTTAGTGGAGAGGCTTTAATTCTCGAGGATGCTTTGACATCTGCCATAGGAACGAATCAATTGTTTGACACTTTTGCGCAGTAATCTTGTTTCATTTATTTTAAAGAATTTCACAGAGTTCTTGAACTGTTTTCAGATTTCTTGATTTAGACCTCCCTTTGAGTGTCTTCAGAACAGTTCCAATGGGATTCCGGGACACACTTTATGCAAACTGGTTCATAAGTGTTGTAGTCATTGTTCAGGAAGGTCTCACTGATTGGCCGCCACAGGGCACATCATCCTGCACCAAAATTGCAAGTTGGGCTTAGGAAGCTCACAGATGGGGGCAAAACATGCTGTTCCTTGTACACTTGTGCATTCACTGTGCCCATTAAGCATGCAAGGAACATAGTACCTTCTACCTAAATCACAACAGAGACCATAACACTTCCTCTGCTAAACTTCACTTTGGTTGACAGACCTGCACTGCGATGAATGAACTGCCATTGGATCCAATAAAATTGAACATAGATTTATCAGTGGTGGACTTTGTTCCATTGATCATCCATCCAAAGTTGTTGCAACAAAAGGATAGAATGAGAAACTAAGAGAAGAGAATGGATAGTCTGAAGAGAAAAATTAGAAATAGAGGGTGTGAATGGAAGAAAGGATTAGGGATAGTGAGGTAGAAATGAAGAAGAGACTAGTGAGAATGATGAGAGGATGGAAGAGCAAAGTGCAATTGGTGGTGGTATGGTCTCTGCTCTGTTAGACACAGGTTTTGAGTTGACTAAGACAAAGAGACTGCCAGACATGGATGGATCCCTGAAAGAGAAGAAGTGGAGGAAGAAAATTACCAAGACCTAACACCAAGAGAGACGCGAAAAATAAAACTAATGGCAAGCAAGTATTTTAGCTCAAACGAGAGTAGGACTGACTGTAAGAAGTGAGTGAGAGCAAAACTGAGGCACATAGGAGCATACTCATAAGGCAAGTGCTTCACTTATCTAGGTGTCAAAGCTTAGCATACAGGATATTATCGGGATGAGTAGTAGTATCCGTGCATGAAACAAGAGCAGAATGCAACTCGCACAGTTCTAGAATTTTCACAATTCTACCTAACTATTGCACCACATTACATCTTAATAGCACAAGCACCCCTTCTTTATGTTTATAGCCTATCACCACAAGTCATACTTAATTGTATTCTATTCACTGCATACTACACAAAATCTTTATTTCAATCACAATGATCTTTTAAATATATTCACTACTTCATCCCTCTTTCATCATCATCACATACTCCTTTAATTCTTACCTTGGCAAAATAACAAGTTTATATGATAAGTTACAAGTACTGTGATACCCCTGCTGACTTCTGATATAAATTCTTAGGTAATATCATTTCAAGCAACCTCTTTCCCAAGCTACCAGCTCCTATCGGGACTTAACCCTTAAAGCACCATGCTAAGAAAGTGGAGGACTCTGTCAGTGCCGAAGAAAAACTACCGTTAGGAATTCAATAGAATTTTCCATAGGCCTAAAACCATAAGACGACCAATTACTCCAAGTGGTGGTTGTATGCTGAGGACCTTTTGGTCTTGGCAGCACTTTAAGGGTTAATCACCTTATATATGGCATAATAATAAGTATTCTCCAGCACTATCTAAAATAAGAAATTATGCATGGATATGTGGTCAGATGAATGGTTTCCTGTTCATTTTATATATAGTTAAATCCAAAATATGACTCAAACTAAAGATGTTCATAATTAATCCTATGATTCATTCAAAAAAGTTGTTGTTTTTTTTAACCTATGTAGCTAAATGAAAATAGTTTACAATATAATTCATTGTACAAAAGTTTTTATCCATTTTGGAAATTGTCTTTCAACAAAATAGAAGTTTATCTATGCTTCTTGAATAAAACTCCAGACCTTGAGGCAAAAAACAAGAAAAAGCTGTTGAAGTCTTTCACTAATATCTTTATCAAAGAATCTTTCAGTGCAAATATGATTGTTTAAAGACAAATAGAGGTCTAGTATATACTGTACAACTGTAAAAAGTTGAAGGTGAGCTTATATGAAAGCATCCATATGCTGGTCAACCAAAAAGGAGTTGAGTTTCTGCACAACAATATATGACCAGAGATCGCACACATAGCACAAGCTACACTGAATATTCTAGGTTGGGAGATACAACTCATCTGCGATACTATCCTACAAATTCCTTTCTTACCACCATTTTTTTTTATTTTTCAACAATAAGATTTGCCCAGAAAGATTTTTTTATAAGAATGCACTCAAACAGATCAACATTTTTGTTCTCCTCAAAGCCTATGGAGTTTTATTCAGGAGGCATAGCTAAACTTTTATTTCATTGGGGCATATCAGTGAAATGAATAGAAACTATTTTACCAAATAAAGTCTATTATTTAAACTGTTTTCATTCAATCAAGTGGATTAAAAAAGCCTAATACCAATGAAAGCAGAACACAGAAAGTTTGTAAAGAAAGATCTGTAAAGAAAGTGAAGATGTGTGGAAGATATATTACCACAGATCCTCCTCCAGGCATTGTACATACTGGGAGGGCACATAATTCTCCAGATGTCACCCACAACAAGAGTACCTATAATACACACATCCCCTTGCAGGTGAAAGGAAGATGAATCTGTAAGTTTCCCAACCAAACCCAGTGTCTAGAAGATATGTCAATTTTAGATCAATTTTTGGCCCAAATAACTGAATATTAGTTGTTGATATTCCTCAAACTGTGTGGACAGAGCAGCCCCAAGACTCTGAGGAAGATATAGCTTGTGCTGGGTTTGTCCACATAGTCCCCAGAGAGGTCACATTGTGTTGTTTCATATATGATTGTGCACAGTGGTCTTCCATAATGTGTTTATGTGGGGTGTAGTGTTGTATTCTGAACAGGCACCTTGTAGGTGCCTGTTCAGAAGGGCTGGGTGATATCCAAACCACAACTTGGTTAGGTGGACTCTATCCTTACAAGGAAGGAAAGATTCAGAATGGTGATAGCAGAGCGTCATGCATGCAGCAGGGTATTGCATATGAGTGAATGAATAAAGCAAAGAGTGAAATGGATGTGGATATATCTGTGGAAGCTGGTTTTGATTGGGCCAGGTCAGAGAATTGATAGTTTTTCTCTAAATGAAAAGAAATTTTGATGTTCTTTTGTGGGAATGTGTTCTGTCCTGCAGTTTAGTGGGTGCTCTGGGTTTGTGTATTTTTCATGTCAAGGTTATCTTTAACCTTAAGGACTTTGATTTTAGAGTGTAGGTATGGTCTGCGGGTGTAGGAGCTGTGCAGCCTATGATTATTTATTTTTTTTTTTTGGGGGGGGGGATTTGTTTCATATGGTTTGAAGAGTGTTGAGAATCCTTGCAAGAGATTAAGGAGTCAAGCGGGGATTACAAGCAGGAAGATCTTGGGAAGATTGGGGAGTGGTCAGGCACGTGGCAAATGCCTTTTAACGTGGGAAAATGCAAAGTGATGCATATCGGCCACAGAAACCCCCAATCTCAGTATATCCTTAAGGGCACTGCTATGGAATCCACCGACACTGAGAAGGACTTGGGTGTAACAATCACTAGTGACCTCAAGTTCTCGAAACAGTGCATTGAGGCGGAGAAAAAGGCCCAAAGGATGCTAGGCTATATTAAGCGCCAGTTTGGTTATCGGAACCAGGAGATTGTACTGTGCCTGTACAACTCACTTGTCCGACCGCACCTGGAGTATGCCGTACAATTTTGGAGTCCTTCATTGCGAAAGGACATCGCGAGATTGGAACGCGTACAAGCTAGGGCAACCAAACTGATTCCCTCTATCCGACATAAAAGTTATGAGGATAGACTAAGGGAGTTAGATCTGTTCTCGCTGGAAACCCGTAGACTGCGTGGTCAGCTCATCGAGGTCTTCAAAATACTTTGAGGGTTCGACAATGTTGACTACCGGGATATTTTCATACTGAGTGAGAACAGAACGCGCAATCACGGCTTCAAACTTGAACTGAAGCGTTACAACCGCAATCTGTGTGGAAACTTTTTCACCTACAGTATCTGCGGTAAGTGGAACGCACTTCCAGTGGAAGTTGTCAACAGTGAATCTGTTGACCAGTTCAAGTCAAGACTAGACAAAGTCTTGAAAAGTAGCCGTTTAGGGACGCAAAACAATTGAGCAGCCATGTGCCCGCTCGATTGCTAGCCTAAAGGTACCCTCTTTGAATGGACCGTAAGGTCTCCTAGGGTACTTACTTTCCTTGTTACTCCTTGTTACATAATCCAGTACTGAAAATATGAATTGTGTCTATAGTGGTTGTGGCTCTGGTAAGAGTCAGATTTATGGAGAGTCTACCATTAATGAACATTTGAATTGTTACATACTGTGGTTGTGGCTCTGGCAGAAAGTCAGATATATGGAATCTACCATAAATGAATTGGAAAGTAATATCTTTTAAGTCATTTAACTTGCTTTTTGATTTTAAAAAAAATTAACAACATGCTAAGGTACACTTGAATATTTTTTTTAGAAATCAAGAAACAGGCATTTATAAATTTAAATAAGAACTAATGAATGTATTCCAAGTCCTAATTCTGACTACATGTATCTTGTGCATGATGACTATACATTCAAAAGTGACAGGGAAATATACCATAACTCACAGCAAAAGAGCCCATAAATACATGCAATATATATATATATATATATATATATATATATATATATATATATATATATATATATATTTATGTGTGGAAGATGATGGTAAACCATAATATTTGAATCAAGATTTTATTTATAACTATTGGCCTATTTTTAGCAAGATGCCATTTTCAAATAATAATGAAGAAACTAGGCAAAGAACACAGTATATATAAGGTAAGACACATCCTAAACAAAATGAAACAGCAGGAAACAATCTGGGAAAAACTTGAGTGAATCTTTGCCTAGCTTTTTCATTATTAGTTGAAAATGGCATCTTGCAGTTTACCATTATCTTCCACTGATATACATCACGCCAATGTGATATCTTCCATTCATATATATATATATATATATATATATATATATATGTGTGTGTGTGTGTGTGTGTGTGTACAAAGAAACCACTGTTGGGAATTGATTAAAATGAGACTAGTTTTGATATGTAGCTTCCAATATCATCTTCAACTGTAAACTAAAAGAAATTGACAAAAAAAAATGAAAATGTTTCCCTTCCACTAAGCCAGATTGTAAAATAAAGATGCAGGCATCTATTTAATCCTATGTAAAGCCCCAAATTGCCACTCTTTCCATGTGGGAGAGACCAGAAGGTCATTAGATAAATGCATATACAAATATATGGGGGATATTTGTAGAGCAAGCAATGCATCAAGTACTTTTAGCCATGTAAAAAATGCTAATCATGTAATAGATTTCTCTAGCGCCCCAATAATTTATTATTGCACACTGGGCCAGATATTAAGAAAATATGTAAAAAATTAAATAAATTTCTAAAAATTGAAAATTCTACTTGGAATAATTTCAAAAACATTAAATTGACCAAATTTAATCACATGTTGACATAAAATGGGAAAAAGCTAAAAGAAAATTATATATTTTACATATTATCATAGAAAAAAGAAATATGCTATTAATCCTCTAAATTCAACAAAGCAACCATTTCTTCTGGGTATGTATCAACATCTTCCCATTTGCTCTTTTTCTTTTTTGCTCTCATGGAACTTATGATAAGATCGGATGTTACAAGAAAGTGGTGCATCAAATCAGTATTTGAGGCAAGTCTACTAGATTGGGGTGTATGGTGTTTGCAAAATTGCTTAAAATCCTTATTTCTACTTTCATGAGCTTCTTCACTCATCATTCCAATTGGCAAACACATGCTTGCTGCAACCGTAGAACCATGAAACAGCAGTTTATGAACTGCATTTGGCATAGGATACCACGAGTATTCTTGAATATAAAGTTCCGCTGTTTCTTTAGTATAGCGAGAAAAAGCTTCATGATTGAGGAAATGATGGCATGAAATTGTTCTTAATATTATTAAAAACCTGAAGATTAAATTTGGGTTAATATTTAAAATTTCAACAGATACATCCCATTTTGCAAAAAAGGTTCTGGCTGTATTACCATCATTTGATGTTCCACTTCCACCAGGCAATGGCAGGTCAATAAGGAGACCTAAAGACTCCCTAAATTTGGCTTGAATAAAGTTCTTTTTTTTCATTTACCTACTTCTTCATTTTTTCTACTCTTGCTTGCCAAGATTTGAAATCAAGTCTATATGATATTTTCAAAAACATTTCCATGCATCTAATCTAGCAGTGAAGAGTGGAAAGTCCATACTGAATTGATTTTTTCTTAATTGGACAGAATAAACAGAATCCAAATCATTCATGTGTTTTGGTGAAGACCCACAAATTATGCAAACTTGAAGAGAATTAGTATCTGAAATGCAGCTGGCAACCTTACATCAATCATTGTTAATTTTAATTCATGTCACATTAATGGTTACATTTTGACTATTGAGCTCATAATATAAGGCCTTTGTTGTGTCTTTAGTTTCTTTTAAAAAAAACAAACTAATGGGACGACAAAATAATGTTGAGTTTGGACTTGGATTTGACCAGATTAATTTGCCTTCATCGCAGAGCTTTAGAGGAACTAGGCTAGCAATGAAAATGGTACTATTATCACAGGTACCTGGTGATGTAAAGGATTGTTTGTAAAGAGCTTGTCCTGATACCCCATCAAATCCATAGGTTGAAATTAATGTGAGAGGTTTTTCAATTAGTTGAATTGAATCTTTCATGATGTATTCGCAAATACATTTTGCTGTATGGTCAAGCAGTGACTGAAGAGGAATTTCTGCTCCTCTATCTGTTACATTTATCCCATTTGGATAGCATTTTCTTTCTCTTTCCTTACTTCATTATAAGAAGGATAAAGGTTGTGGTTATGCTCTATGGCTCCTGATCTACACTCTTGATAAGCAGCTTTATTCATGTTTGTTCTAATTCGAAAGGCCAAAGCTTCCTGTGATGAATAGGGACGGGATAGTTTCATTTAATTTAAGTATGCTTTTGAATTGCTTAGACTCTTGTGGGTGGCCTTCTTTCCTCATTTTCATTTGGGCTGCATAAGCAAGCTCTTTAGAGGTTGAGCTAGACTGCATTAAATTGTGAACCCTATGTCTACGGGATGGTGAACATAAAGAGTCAAATGGAAGTGATGGTTTACCTACATGCCTACTTCTTTCTTCAATTACATCATCAACCTTCATTTCGTCATCTAGCAAACTACCAGGGACATTTAAAATGCTGTCAAGCCATACCTTATACTTTTCTTCCATCTTCTTCTTATATCTTCTCACACCTGGATTCAACCATTTGCTCTTGCATATTTTATATACTCTACAAATTTATGAATTTCTTTATCTTTTTATTCTTTAATTTTCAAACTTTATTTTAAAAAAGAAACCAGCTAATATAGAATTTGAATTCAAAGATATGCCAGCATTAAAAAATACTTCAAAAAGTCGTCTGTTTGATAATGAATTTTCCCCTGACAAAAAAGGAAATAATGGGTCAAAATGACTTTAAGTGGCAAATGGTGGCAAAAAAAATTATATCAAATTTGAAATAGATACATTGAACTTTGTTTTGAGAATGATCTAAGGACAAGGAAATGTAAGCAAAAAAGTCAGTGAACCAAAATTCTTTTTTTTATTATTAAATTTAATCAAATTTTAAACTTATATTGCTTCAAACCCTAGTAAATTATTAAAACCTTTTTATAACTTGCCAACATTAGCTTCAGCTATGCTCCGTGATATTTGTTAAAAACTTCTAATTGATGTATGTAATAAATTATAATTAATTTTATTGTAATTTTATTAAAACAAATGAGCAAGTCTTATAAGTCTGAAACAAAAGAAAATAGATTATTAAAAAATAAACAGCTTTGAGTTTAAATTTGATCAAATCTATATGATAAAACAATAAAATATCATTAAATTATTGAAATTTAAGCAATAATAAATGATTTGTAATAATTAAATTCAATATTTAAAAAAGGTAAAAAAATTAATTTTATGCATCCCTGACCCAGTGTGCATTGTAATGATTATAAAAATAGAAAAATTATTGAATCCTTATTAATTATCTCATTAGCAGCCCTAGGGCGTTTCAAGGTCACCACTTCAGTACTTCATAATCGTCAAAGGGCCTTTTGTGGTGTTTAGACTTGTATTTGTCTGATTATTATCATAATTCATCATTTTTTTTAGCAAACTCTTATGTTAGTGATTAATCATCTAATTAAAATACATAAATGGCTTAGGTCAGTCTTTCTTTGCTTGTAAACCACACACCACAAAGCAACTGCAAAAAAGAGGCTGATTTATGGTTCACACGTGTGTAAACACCTATTTTTTGAGAAGTCTTCCTTTATGGGGAGGTTAAATACTTATTTTTTCCTTTTTCAACTAATTAACATGAGGAAATGACTTAAGTTAAAATATTGTTTCAAAGTGGATGAACGAGAAAGCCCATTCAGCTAAAAAAAATAGAGCGTGCTAAATGATTTTTTTTCAAGATTTCAAAATTCTTTGATATAAAAATGTTATCCATAAATAGAAACAATGTTTTCTAGAAAATGTTATGACTTTAAAGCGGTAACTAAAATGTAATAATAAATTAAATTAGTTAACAAGAAATAATTTTGAGCAACAAGCAAATATTTCCAATCATAATTCTAAATATGTAGAAGGCTATTAATGATGTTAGATCAATAGAATAATCTTTGCAATTAAAATAAAGGATTTAAATATTTTATTTTATTATTTTCCATAACGATGAACCAAGGCTAATTTCACGCAAATTAGTTGGGTGCTTTAAGAGTTAGAGAATTCGAAATTTCAATTTGTCTGAAGGGCAGTAGTCCCTATGTCTCAAACTTCATTTAAAGGATATTATTAATCACCTAAAGCTAATGACTCCAGATTAACGTCAGTTGCCTGTTATTATGTATTCCAGTATTTCAGTTTTTTATCAATTTCTTTTAGTTTACAGCTGAAGATGATATGGCAAGCTACATATCAAAACTAGTCCTATTTTAATAAACTTTATGCTCTCAAACAATGGTTTCTTTGTACATTCCATTTACCTGTTATTGAGTAAAAGAGTGCTTATTATATATATATATATATATATATATATATATATATATATATATATATATATATATATATATATATATATATATATATATATATATATATATGAGGCAAAGCTTACCCATGTTACCAGTTGATCTTCCTCCTTTCCAGCTTTTTGCCTCCACAATGGAACACATCTTGAGTTGTTGCTTATAAAGACAACAAAACACTTACTTAATTCATAATTTTTGTGCCTTCGAACATAGTCACAGAGATGCCACACATTTTCTTCACTGAAAAATTAGATATTAAACATCAGCTTAGTTGAATAAAATATTTATAACTACAAATATTCATAATATTTTAATTGCACTTTTCTAATGACTTGAAATTTCAATAGAATAAATTTTTATATATTATCCAACAATTTAACATATAGCATCTATCTAACTAGACCTGTGAAGCAATATTAATATGATCTGAAAATATAACAAAATCTGTACTTTATTTTCCTAATAAAACAGAATATGGATAAAAATTTGAATACCCAAAATACTATAGATGCAAAAGCATCAATATAAAATAATTCATAATATTAAAAAAATAGTAAATTGCTCAATAAGCTAAAATCTTCTTTTTTTTAGTACTAATCAAAAAAGAAGATGGTATGTTCAGAGGGAGGAACAGCTGGTGTAGCCAGCTATTGCATGTTCTGGAGAAAGAAAAGATGGTGTAGCCAGCTAAAGCATGTCCAGGAGTCAGGGAGAGGAACAGCTAATTAACTAGCTCTAGCATATTTAGGGGGAGGAATAGCTGGTGTAGCCAGCTATTGCATGTTCATGGAGAGACACCAGTGAGGGCACAGCTGCCAAAATATAAACCTAAACTAAAAAACAATGACAACAATAAAAAATAAATATCTACAAGACATACAGGTACTCAAGGGGGACCATCTCCCTGAGGGGGTGAGCATTCAACAAAAAATTTAAATCATTGAGTATTATGGAGGCCCATCTAAAAAAAAACTAATCACACCAGAGTACAATGTCCCTAACAAAGACATGACAGGCAGTAGTGATTACACCTGTCATGGTACTGTGGCAGGTACAGATAATGAAGTTCCTTCAAAATGCGTCTTACTGTCTGGGGGACCAAGCAATCTTAGCAGAAAGGCAGCCTGAGGAAAACCAACAACAACCAATCCCTACTTCTAATGCTATGAAGAACACAAAACAGTCTACTCACCAGCTCACCCTCTTACCAACAAATCCAAATCATACCCTTTGCAAAATCTAGACACCCACTTGACGCATCTTGCACTCCAAAACCTTCCCATTGAAACCTCACTCAACTGCCAAACCAGTCCTCTCATTAACCCATCTACAATTAGGACACTAAGCATCCGAGAGTACACAAACAAACTGAATCCTTATATCCCCCTTTAATGCCCAAGCTACAACCTTTAACACCACCAAAAACCGTTATTACCTCACCCTTTCTTGCCAAGACCTCCACCACCATAAAACCTTTTCACATTATATCCACAATGAACCTCTGGAATCAGCCTTGTACCATGGTATGCTACCTGAATGCTGGGCATGAGTGAAGAGAACCAGGAGACTATAAAAAAAAGTGTACCCTTACAATCAACATTCTACCTTAATCGCATCCAACACAGTAATTTCCCTTTTAATTTTTTACACTAGCAAACTTTCTTACACTTTTTCAGGTCCTTGCCACTTAGATCTAATATACAAAGAGAATGCAATGTTTGGCAAATCATATGTAAGATTATTATGCAAGGGTGAGTTCCTAGCACATTCCCTACATTTTAGGCAGGGGGCCAGTGCTCAAAAACTAGTGGACTGAAGCAATTATATTTTTAGGTTCATTTGTGTGTGCATGGCATTAATCCTAAATCTTAATAGGGAGTCCCAGTTTAATTGCCCTTAATCATCAGCCATATAGAATAAGAATTTTTTTTAAATGAGTCTCAATTCTCATATTTTATCCTGACTACATAGGCATAAAGCCTCTCATTCTCTAATGACGTCTTTTATGAATACAGTCATGGCAAAAAAATTGTAACATCCTTGGCAATAATAATCATAACAAATGAATTTTGTTACTGTTCCAACACAGAGAAAGTAGGTGGAGCTTGTGTTGAGGCAGTGGCCTTGACATGGCTGTAGCTACATCATGCCACTCAGGCAGGCCTCTGTGCACTACAAGTATTGTGTAAAGAGGTTGCAAAATTTGATGTACTAAGCTCAGTATGGAGAAAAAGTTGTCTCATTGCCCTATTAGACCAGAGTATGTTTGTGATTCATGTAACAGTGGACCTGAAGGGAGTCTAGATAACCCATTTATTGTTCTGTGATGCAGTGTTACCATTATCACTCAACACGATTTCCCCAAGGAAGAAAGGCCCTGGAGCTGCACGAAAGTCAACAGCAATGATGGATAAGCCATCAACAGGTGATGATGTTAGACCCTTCAGTATCAGCTGTAGCACTCAAGAAAAAGCACCCAGACACCCTCCAAAATGTCTCTGTTAGGACAATCCGGGACTGACTGGAAAAAGATCTTGAATTACCTACATTGTGTGCATCTAAGAAACCCCTTCTCACTAATGCTATGCAGAAGAAGCGGTTTTCTTTCCGCAAGAAATACAAGGAATGGACCTCAGAGGGTAATGTTCAGCGATAAAAGCACCCTCATGTTGATCAGGGGACAGTCCAAGACAGTGCATTGACCAAGCAAAGTATTACAGTTCAATCCATTGTATACAGTGAAGACAGTAAAACTTATGGACATTGCAATGGTGTAGGGTTGTTGCATTGGTGTGAAGAGCAGGGCAGGGTTGTACTTCCTCCTTGAGAACATTAAGATGAAGGGGAGCAATTACATTGATGTGTTGAAGGAACATTTGCTACATTCTGGAATATTCATTCATATAATTATTTAATGCATGATGGGACCCCTGCACACTGGTCAAACAATTTGGACAGGTAATTTGTCAGATCTGAACCACATCAAGAATTCCTAGAATGGAAAAAGATGGTATAATTGTCCAAACCAACCAGCATCAAAGACCTGCAGCAGGCATTGAAGGGGTTATGGATCAATATAAACGTCTCCTACTTTGCCAAGGTAGGCAAATCAATGCCCAAAAGAATTCAAATGGTGATAAAACACAAAGGGAATACCTATGGCAAAGTATTAAGTGTAAGGATATAATCACAATAAAATACATGTAACTGAAATATTTCTATTTTATTAATTGTATTGTGTGAATGTTACAATTTATTTGCTGTGACTGTAAATATAAAAGTTCAATGAAAATTTTTTCTCACTTTATATGGTCACTATATATCTGAAAATTTAAATAGGTAGGGTAAGGAGAACTGTGCTCTATTTCAGGGCAGCCAGCAAGTGCAATATATAGAAGCTTTTGAAAGGAATACAATTATTGTACCAATAAGAGAAGTATTCAACTTTTGGCTTAAAATTAATGAGAAATAGAAAGTCAAGAGAGTATAACTTTTGGATATCCATGAGGAAAAAGGTGATGATTAAGAAAAAAGTGCTTTAAATTATATTCTTAAAGATAATGACACACTAGATAGCCAATATCAATCCTTATAGACCTATTAAACTATTAAAATTAAATCCAAAAGAGCACTATTAACATTTATTAGACAATTTCTCACTTAAAAGGATGTGTGTCTATTTACTAAATATTCTGATCTAAAGGACACAATCCTCTGGAAAGTCATAATAATTAAGTTGTTTTCCCTGACATATATACTTCTTGATCAATTTTTTAAGCAATGAAGAATGTTTAAAAAAAATATTAAATGGATCCCACTTTTAAAGGGACTGGGGACTTTTCTTTACACAATAAAATACAACAATACTAAAAAATACCCTAATAAGCTAGGTTATAAATTCAAGCTAAAGCTAGAATACAGAAAAACTTCAATTTAACCATCCTAGAACCAATGACATCAGCTATAACGAAGAAAATCTGCCGAGGGGTAGTGTCCAGATGGAATATCAATACATCCACACATCATACATAGCGAACAAAGACTGTTGGTTCCAGAATTGACATCTGTTGTACCAATGTTGTTTACTTGCACACATAGCAGACAAAGTCTGTTAGTTCCAGAATTGGCTACTGTTGTTTACTTGCCGATGTAGCAAACAAAGTCTGTTAGTTCCAGAATTGGCCAGTGTTGTTTACTTGCTGATGTAGCAAACAAAGTCTGGTACTTCTGGAATTGGCCACTGTTGTTTACATCAAATTGCATTGTTTATATACATTGTTTCTTGAACATTTTATATCATTTTGCTGTGCCTTTTACTGTCATCCAAGCATAAAGAAAGTGAGAAAAGGAAGCGCACTAACCTCAGCAGTGGTAGTAAATTAGAACTTATTAAGAAGTTGGAGTTGGGAGTTTCCGTGGCTAGAGTATGTGACAAATACACTGTGAAAAAAAAAACAATGACATATGTAGGAGTAAGGAAAAACTACAAACTTTTGCAGTGAAGTTTGATGTGTTTTTAAGCTGCCAAAAAACAATGATTCAAATTAATGGACAATCCAGTTTAACAGACTACCCTTTCCCCTATTAGTCTGTTAAATCAAAGTTTTTCTGTATAAAAGAGAGACTTACACAGAGGCTTTAATAATCAAATTGAAAATCAGAAGACAATATACAGCCTTATTAACATAAAACTAACTTAAGAAATGAAAATTATCTTTACCAATAATGGGAGGTGTAAGCACAATCTTTCGCTGCAGGAACAATGTTGTTTATAATTGATTTGTTGAGAAGCTTTTGTGGGCTATCTGCTCCATCATTTGCAATTTGAGTTGCCATCTATTATGTATAATAATATTATTCACTCAAAACTTAAATATATTGTAATTCAAAACTTGATTCCTGCAGAAACCTTAAAATGAATATCTAAAATATACAGACACAAGGCAATTATGAAACCAAATCTAACAAAATTACTATGTATCAGTAAGAAAAATTTGCCAGGTTAAAAATTAAGTACTTGGTAAGATTTATATAACCTTCTTAAAAAAAAATTCAAATATTTTTAAAACCATTTTAAGGATTTTAAAAAGGTAAATGACTTATGATATGAATAATCAAGTTTACAAATCATTCACAATTCTTTTTTTCTTAATGCCTTGAAATAAAACTGCCTTTCTTGTTACCATATCAGTTTCTAAACTAAGATACCTATTCTACTTTAGTCATGAGTAGCACACATTTAAAACTTGCTTATTAATTATTTGTAGACATTGTAAATATGATAGTCTCTCTCACAGAAGTATTGTGTAGGCAGTGATTTATAAAAAACATCTTACACCATGTACCAACTTATTATTTTAGGTTATTTCAGAAACTAAATATAAATCCTAGTCTCATTTGTTTAATTTGTGCTTGTGTCAGGCATATTACAAACATGTATTGAACTGTGTCTGGTCAACCATTTAGTGGACAGTGTCCAAAAATTAGCTTGTAAAAAAAAAATCACTAGAAACAATATGATGCTTACACGCCTCATATTTCTATTTATTCTCATTCTTTAATAAAATCAAGGCTATTTTTTAATAACCTTTACTTAAACCATAGAAAATTGGAGTTTATTTCAAGATGGAGAGACTAAGTGAATTTTATGGCAAGTCAAGGTAAGGTTATTAAAAATATTATGGTCGATAATTTACTTTATCACACCTACAATAATTTATTTATTGGAAGGGAAGTTCTGGAGTATAAAAGCATTACCTAATTATGTTTTTTATGCCACTTCTTATTTTATATATATATATATATATATGAATGCAATGTCCCACAGGAAAAAATGAAATGGTGTTTCCAAGTACTTTCAAACTTTATTAAGTTTCTTATCAAGGATGGCAGGTAGTTATCCTTGATAAGGAACTTAATAAAGCTTGAAAGTACTTGGAAACACCATTTCATTTTTTCCTGCGGGACATTGCATTCATTTGCTACCCTTGTGATACTTTGTGAGTTTTTCATTTATATATAAAAAACTAATTTTATTGATTGCAAATAGATTTCTTTTGATACATTGGCACAGTGTTGTCTTCTACATTCATTAGTAAGCAGTTTGGGCACCCTTAGCATCTATGAGTGCTTTAATACGTCTTGGCATGGCATTGATCGATGATTTGCATATTTCCTGGATTTGCTTAGATCTGAACCAAACTTCAATGAGATAGCATATAAGTTGCTGTTTGGTCGTAATGGGCTCTGTGTGTATTTCATCTTTCAACAAACACCATAAATTCTCAATCAAATTCATGTCCGGAGAATTTCCGGGACATAGAAGCAGCTGAGCTTTTTGTGCACACCATCCCTTCACTGATTTTTCTGTATGACATGGGGTTGCATCAATACCCAAGATCAGTCGGCATACAATTCCCCTCATTTGTGCCAGTAAATGACCTTTAAGAACTATATACTTTTCTTGGTTCAGAGTTTTCTCAACAATATGCAAAAGATTTATTCTGTGCAGCAAAATGGGTCCCCACACCATGATTTTTGTTGGAAATTATACTCTTTTCCTTAGAAATAAATTTTTTCTCCAGGCTGCTTTCTTGCACTCTGCATGAGGGTCATCTAGCACTGCAAAGGTTGATTCATCAGAGAAAACTACCCGCAAAAGTAGAAAATACAACATAAGTAGTTGAACAGCCATAGAAGTATTGGAAAAGCCATTGAAGTAATGAATGGCTCCAAGGCGTTATTTAAAGGTTCCAAAGCCTCTCTTCTCACACGGCATAAGGTAGCTGGTGAGGCCCTTAAGACTTGACTTGACTTGAATGCTGTTCGGGGATTGCTTTTGTAACAGCTCCCCTTTTCGGCTTTTCTTATCTTCTAGCTGTAAGTATTTTCCTTTTCATTATCATTTTTTCCAAAATTTCTTTGTTTCTCTCCCTTTTCAATTCATCTCTTTCAAATAAGAATTTTCCCAACATTCGCTCTTCATCCTCCTCATGTGGTCTCTGCAGTACTCTTACCCCCTGCCTCTCCAGCTCATAACCTTCACAATTCACAATGAAGTGCTGCAGATTTTCCATGTCCCATCCACACACTTCACACTGTAGCGGGCCAAAAATATATCTCTAATCCCAATCGATAATCGATCCAACCCGCTTCCTACACTGTCCGGATGTGAGAAATCGAGGGAGAATGAAACGGATTGTATGTACAGTCCTTTACTAACAAAAAATACAATATTTACAAAAAATATGGATAAATATGCACAAAATATCTACAATAGAGAGGGGCGATTATATTGGAGATCTTACTTTTCACCAAAAAATACAAAAAGAAAATCCTATATATATGAATACTATTTAATCTATCCTAATAAACATAAAAAATCAAACAACCAAAAAAATCCTGACTACAACAGTCAATATATAAACAACAAACAAGGCCTCACTTTATACAAAGAGGATGGGGAGATGTCCAGCCACCTGCCACTCGAGCGAGCAAAATGCCTAGGACTTACAACAAGTGTGGCGCCTCTGCGCTTGATGGAAGATAATGACCTTAAAAAGCTTGCGTGGCTATTATAAGCCCTCTTTCATCAAGCTATACTATTGGCCTTTATTTATTAACAATAATAATATATAGCTTTCCAGGATATAACGCTTTGTTTGTAATATAAGGATATATGAAACTAAGTCCTATCTTTCCAGAATATGGTGCTGTTTCTATATACTGAGCTTTGGAGTAAAATGAATCTTGAAGTTCCATTATTGTTTTAAGCAATGAAGCAAAGCTTCTTCTGAAAACTTTGTTTGTAATATAAGGATATATGAAACTAAGTTTTCAGAAGAAGCTCAGATGAGGGAGAGAGTGACGATATGATTGTGATTGGAATGAGTGAGACCGAGAGTAGCTCTTCGGAGAGTGAAGTGAATGTGGGAAAAGGAATTTTGATTAGGGAAGTGCCAAGGATTGATAAGTTTAGATTGCATGGGGGAAAGAGTATGGATGAGTACTTCGGGGATTTTGAGCGGTACTGCAAGCTCAAGTACCCGCAGAACAAGGGTCACTGGGTGAGTGTTCTGGGAGATTGTTTGGATGGGAAAGTGTTGGAGTTCTTGCGAGTGATAACGAGTGTGGGAGAGCCAAAGTACGATGTAGTGAAGAAGAGATTGATTGGGCAGGTGAAACGAATGAGAGTGTGAAGTATAAGAGGGTGAATGAATTTGAGAAGGCTCGAATGGGGAAGAGTGAAAGTGTGAATACGTATGCACATAGGCTTGAGAGTATGGCAAGAACGAGGTATGGTGATGATGATGTAAATGAATGTAAACCACTCATGAGAAAGTTTTTGGACACGATCCCGCGGAAGGTGAGTGAATGGCTGAGTGGAAAGAGAAAGGAGAGAGTGAGACTTACAGGTGAACGGTTGATGTGGGAGGATGTGTTGGAACTATTAGAAGATGGACGATTTGATGATGAAAGCGATCTAGAAGAGGATGGATGGTACAGTGTGAATGTTGGGGGTAAGAAGTCCAGGAGCTTGCATCCACCCCAGCTGTTTGTCAGCTACAGGGAGGCCCTGAAGGCTGCACCAGCTGGAGTGATGTCAAACTTCCTGGGCCGGCAGAATGGATGGGCAAATGGAGGGTGGTCGAATGGAAGGGGGCAGATGAATTTCAAGCGTGGGAACGGATATATGAGAGAGAAGCCGAGGTATGTCCCAGCAAATGAGAGACCGAATGGTGGGAGAAAGATTGTGAAATGTCGTCGGTGTGGAAGGAAAGGTCATATGTTGGCAGAATGTAGGTGGACATCTGGTGCATGTTTTGGGTGTGGTAAGAAAGGGCATATGATAAAGGATTGCCAGGAAAGTGTGAAAGAGTGCTTTGAGTGTAAAGAAATAGGCCATTTGAAGAAAGATTGTCTGAGGTTGAATGGTGGAGCAACTGGCGGGGAAAGTATGAAATATGCATGTGGTAATTGTGGAAAGGCTGGTCATTATGCAAGGATGTGTCGTGACCAGAGGAATGTATGTAGCTATTGTGCGATGGAAGGACATTCAAGTGAAAAGTGTTGGATTAGACTGAGAGCGCAAGGTGTGAATGGAAAGTCTGAAGCCGGAAACTGAATTGTAAGAGGGTACCTGGTGAAGTATCCTCTGGGTGCATGAGTGTGAGTAATGTGTTGGTAAGTCTGTCGAGTGTGAAAGTGCTGTCTGGTAGGAAGTATGAGTGTCTGAGTGTGAAGGTGGAATTGAATGGAATTGAGTGTTTGGCTTTAATAGATTCTGGATGCAAGGCGAGCTTGGTGTATAAAGATGTGTATGACAAGGTTAGCGAGAAAGCCCTCCTGTCTGAGTGCAAGGGTAGTTTAGTAGGTATTGGTAATAGGAGAGTGCCTGTGATTGGAATGATAAGGTCAGCTGTTCGAATGCATGGTATGATGATGAATGAATGTGAATTTTCTGTGATTGATAAGGTGAGTAGTGAGTATGGTGTGATTTTGGGGTATGATTTTATGAAAATGAATCGTATGGTTGTGCATCCTGCGAGTGATCAGATTGAGAGAAAGATTGGTAAAAATGGGGTGTATAAGTTATATGTAGGGAAAGATGGTAGTGTTTTGAGGAGTGTGTTTACTGGTATTGAGGTGACTGCTATGGAGAATGTAAGACTTGTGAAGGGTGAAAGGGTGTCTGTTAGAGTGAGTTGGAGTAAGGATGTTAGTTTGAATGTGAGTGAGAACACTGTGATATTGGATGGAAAGGATGCGCGTTATAAGGTAAGGCGTGTTGCTTGTGTGTTTGATGGCTTGATGAGAATGAATGATCCTTTTGTATGTGTGCAGGCGGACCCCAGTGTGAAAGGGCAGGTGAGGGGAATCCAAGTCGGAGATGTACTGGGCCACCTGCCACTCTCCCACGAGAGCTGGCTGCGATAAGATATTGTTTGAAAGTGTTGCGTCCATTTTTGTATGGTGTGAGGTTTGTGATAAAAACCGATCATCAACCTCTTGTGTATCTGCAGCGTATGAAGTGGGCTGATAGTAGGATTGCAAGGACTTTGGAAGATTTGAGTGACTTTGACTATGTGATTGAGTATGTGCCTGGTGAACGGAATGGAGTGGCTGATTTGATGTCAAGGTATCCTGGTACGAATGATGAAAATGTGTGTGGAGTGAGTGATCCTGAGTATTTGCCGAAAGGAAGAATGCAAGTACGAATGAAAGTAAGTCTGAGCAGAGTGTTTCTGGTATGGGGGATCTTGAAAGGGAGATTGAGTTTTTGCGTAAACAGATGAGGGAGAGGGTACTGAGAAAAGGGGTGGGAGAATGGCCCTTTTACACACACTCACATTCGCTCCACCACAACACCCCACTTCCCCACCACTAAATCTTCTTCTATCATTTAATTTCAGTGTGTTAGTCCTTGCCTTATACATGAGGATTGCTCTGTATTATCATACCATCTCTCTTCTTCAATATCCTTCTTATTCATACGATATATCCTTACGCTGTTTTTCTTTTACAATGCTCTTCTCCACTCTTCTGTATCCCATTTATTCACTTCCCTCTTCATCTCATCTTCACTCATTTTTACTATCTGTGATTCCCGGAGTTTTAATTCCTTTTTATATTTTTCCACTTCATTCCTAAAACCAAAATATCTTTTTTCTCTCATGTCCTCAAGTATTCTTCTTAGCAGTTCTTGGTAATTCTGAAGATCCATACCCTGTGAGCTTTCCCGCTCGCATTCCCATAATATTTCTTCCACCTCCCAACATGTTTTCACTCAAGTGTGTGATTAACTTGTTTTATTACTTGTTCCTGAGGGTGAGCATAGCAAGTGGGGGGAAATTTGGAGGCATAGCCCCCCCCCCATATAGCAACCCATAGTACGGCTCGCGGTATGGATCTTCAGGTTTACCCAGTTCTTTTCTAACTTGTTCTTTCTCTGTTACTATGCTTCTGTAATATGTAAGCTTTCCCTTCATCACTCTTGCTACCATTGATGTTGCCCCTCTCTCTCCTCTTAAAATCTCAACCACATCTCCTTGCCCTGCCCCTAAAATCACTCTGTATGCTCTGTTCTCAATTTTCTGGAGCTCTTCTATTTCTTTTTTACTAAATCCAACCACCTTTCCTCCATATAATATTCCTGGCAATGTCACTGTCTTCCCTACCATCAATTTGTTACAGTCTGGTTCTGACTAAACAGATCAGATCAGATGATATTGTGGGAGTATTGCCTTTGTTACGGCACTCCTGTAAAATAGAATTAGGTTAGTTTTTATTTGTTTGTTATATATATATATATATATATATATATATATATATATATATATAAAGAGAGAGAGAGTTATGTCTCTCTAATCTTTCTCTTCCTTTGATTCCATAATTTTATTAAAATTTCCTTTATTTTACTTTTGAATTTATTGTTGAATAAAAGCATACCTATCAGATGCTCTTTGTTCTTTATGTATGGCTGCTGTAGTTCAATATACTTCTCTCTGGTATTTGAATATCCTTCACATATTAGTAAAAAGTGTCCTACATCCTCTCTTTCTTTACCACAGATTGGACAGTCTTGATTTTCTTCGTGTCCCAATCCTGTTAGCTCTAATGTATTTGTTCTGTATTTATATAGCAGACCTGCTGCAAAATGTTATCATATATGTACTCCTGTCCTCCCATTTCCTTTCTCCATATTCTACATATGTTTAACGAGGTTTTTGCTTGGATATCTTGTCTCCAGATATTGGTATCCCATTCTTTTATCTTTTTTTAAGAACATAAGAAAAGAAGGAGACTGCAAAAGACCATTCATGGCCTACACTTGGCAGCTCCTGTTCCAGTCAACACACAAAAGATTTCTTACCAGAGAAAAGTCATCAACATTGTCACCCTTTACAGGAGTTCGTCAGATCTAATCTACAATATACATAAAATGCATCCAGAGGATTATGTCCATTCATGCAACCGCAAAATAATCTCCCCACTCCTTAGAAAAATATATACATATGTACATAAAAAAAGTCAGTCCCATCTAGCAGCTTCATTCATATATTTATCTAATCTATTCTTAAAACTACCCAGAGAGGAGGCTTCTATCACATGTCTAGTGAGCCTATTCCATTCATCTCCACACGATTTGTAAACCAATTCCTCCCAATCTCCTTCCTAAACCTATACTTATCAAGCTTAAACCCATTGCTACGTGTCCTGTCATGTTCACTAAGTATAAGAACCTTACCCAGATCCCCTTTATTATATCCTTTTACCCATTTAAAGACTTCAATCAATTCCCCTCTGACTCTTCTCCTTTCCAATGTATGTAGATTTAGTTTTCTGAGCCTTTCACCATAAGGTAAGTTCCTTAGCCCACCAATCATCTTTGTCATCCTTCTCTGCACAGACTCAAGCAAATCAATATCCTTCCTATAATATGGTGACCAAAATTGTACTGCATAGTCTAGATGAGGCCTAACTAGCGCCAGATACAGTTTTAGAATGACTTCAGCACTCTTATTGCTTACACTCCTCCTAATGAATCCCAATATCCTATTAGCTTTATTCTTAGCATTTAGGCATTGCTTTCTAGGACGAAGGTCTGAACTTACCAAAATACCCAAGTCCCTCTCACAATCGGTCCTCCCTAAATTTCTCCCATTTAATTTATAACTATTCAGTGGATTATTTCTACCTATACTAAGTACACTACATTTGTCTATGTTAAACTTCATTTGCCATTTCTCAGCCCAATTGGACAGAATGGTCAATTCCTCCTGCATTACAACAGCATCAGAATCAGCCCTAATGGCCCTACCTAGCTTAGTATCATCAGCAAATTTACTCAGGTTACTACTTACACCTATGTCAAGATCATTAATATAAATTAAGAATAGCAAGGGACCCAAAACAGATCCTTGCGGAACTCCACTGCTAACACACCCCCACTCAGATTTAACTCCATCTATACTAACTCTTTGCTGTCTGTCACCAAGCCATGACTGAATCCACCTAAATATACTGCCATCGATCCTGTGTGCTTTAACTTTGCTCAGAAGCCGTAAGTGTGGCACTCGATCAAAAGCCTTACTAAAGTCCAAGTATAAAATATCATAGTTTTCATCCTTATCTGCTGCTTCATACACCTTACTATAAAAAGACAGCAAATTAGTCAGGCAGGATTTACCCTTACTAAAGCCATGCTGTGATTCTTTTATCAACTTATGCTTATCCAAGTGATCCCTAATATTCCTTGCTATAATAGATTCCATCATTTTCCCTACCACTGATGTCAAACTTACTGGTCTGTAATTAGACATATTTGTTTTATCCCCTTTCTTAAATATAGGTATCACATTGGCTTTCTTCCATGCCACTGGCACAATGCCACTCTCCAATGATTTTCTAAAGATGCATGCTAGGGGCTCACTTAACACATCCTTACATTCTTTCAAAATTCTAGGAAAGCCCTCATCAGGACCGGGTACTTTTGATTTTATCAATTTCCTTTGTCACTATCTCCTTTGTGATCAAGATATCCTTTAATTTCTCTTCATCATTACCCCGAAAGATCATTGACACCTCGGGTATATTTAGAGTATCCTCCTGTGTAAATACTGAGAGAAAAAAGTCATTTAGCATTCCAGCCATTGAGTCCCTATCACTCACTAATTCTCCATTGGAATCTATAAGTGGGCCTATTTTATCTCTAACCTTAGTTTTGTATAATTGATAAAAACTTTTAGGATCTTCCTTTACCCTATTTGCCACTTTAATTTCATAATTTCTCCTTGCTACTCTAACTAACTTTTTAACATCTCTTGCTAGTTCATTATATCTCTGCCTTAAGTGATCCTCTCCATTTTTTATTTTCCTATAAATGCCCTTTTTAATGCCAATATAATGCTTAATTTTATCTGTCATCCATTTTGGGTCATTATTTTTAGTCCTAATCTCCTTATAAGGAATGTTAATCATCTGACCTGTAATTAATTGCTCAATTATTCTTTCATACTCCTCTTCAATTGTAATCTCTTCCTCCTGGTGATTATTGTCTCCACTAACTGATATCATTGAATCTATTCCTGAATTGATTTCATTGCCTGGTTTCTGTACAACTGCCTCCAGGTAAGTCCTTAGCCCATTATAATTTGCTCTTCTAAAGTCAGGAATTTTAACATTGTTCATGCTACTATCAATACCATTCCATTTCATCTTGAATCTAATTTCACAATGGTCACTATTACCCAAATTTCCTCCAATCTCAGTATCCTTAATAACTTCTTCCCTATTTGTCAGAACTAAATCCAGTATATTATTACCTCTAGTGGGTTCGTTAATAATCTGCCTCAGAAAATTATCTTGGACAAAATTCAAAAATTCCTCAGCCTCCTGCTCACCCACAAGAGCTTCCCAGTCTATATTTCTGTAATTAAAATCGCCCATTATACACACATGCTTACTTCTACATGCCCGTTCAATCTCCTGCCACAGAAGATTTGAAGCTTCCTTACTAAGATTTGGTGGTCTGTATAATAATCCTATGACAAGCTTGTTTTTACCTTCCTTTACATTTAGCCATAATGACTCTGTGTTATCATCTAATTTAATTGTACTGTTTACACAACACTGGAGATTAACTTTAATATAAATAATAACCCCTCCTCCTCTCTTCCTATTCCTATCTGTATGGAACATGTTAAAGCCCTCAATCTCAACCTCAGGTTTAAAGTGATTACCTGCCAAATCAAGCCATGACTCTGTTATCGCAATTATATCAAAATTCTCTTCACTTGCTAACGCTCTTAAGAGATCTATCTTATTCCTTATACTCCGACCATTTGTGTAGTATATTTTTAAGTTTTTTCAATTATTCCCATCTTCATTGCATCGTGCTTTTTTATTCCTAGTTATCTGCTCATTCACTTGTGCATTAGTCCCCCTATAATGCATCAGTATGCCCTCCCCCCTAGCTATTCCTCTATCTCTGCATCCCTTCCATTTCCTACACTTGCCCTCTATTCCTGTTATTCCCTTACCTCTAACAGCTTCTAGTTTCCCACCCGTAAGGACCTAATCACACTATCCAGCTCCCCCCATAGAACCTCAACACCTGCCCGACTAAGATGGAGCCCATCCATCGCATACAACCTCCTATTCCCGTAAAACCCTCCCCAGACATCTACAAACACCAATCCTAACTCCTCACACAGTCCTTTCACAAATTCATTCAAACCAATTGCACGCGACAACCATTCTACCCCCACATCCAATCTCAGAAGCACACCAGAAACAACACCTTTTACCCTGCTTTTACTCATCCTTTCAACTAACCTTTTATACTGCTCACGTAACTCACATGTACCCACCTTCTTTACATCATTCACTCCCACACGCGTAATCACAACTGCATCCCTTTCACACCCAGAAACCAGCCTATCATACCTCTCACAAACATCACTTACACCAGCACCCGGCAGACAAACTCTCATTCCCTTCCACTTGCTATCACTCAACTTCCTATCTAAATACCTAATCTGAGAGTCACCCATCACTAGCACCTCAGTCATTCTCCTATTCTGTCTTGGCCTAACATTACCCTCCCTCCTGCTCTCAGTCACACTACCACCCATCCTGCTTTCATCCACAATCACACCAGGCAAATCACTTTCACACTCTTCCTCTCTCAGGACATTGAATCTGTTAGTCAACCTAACAGGTTCTATGTCCCTCTCATTCACACACCTAACCTGTCCTAACTTATCTATCCTATCCATTTTCACCCACCATTCATCATCACTCACAACTTCCACACTGTTCCCAGTCCTAGCCCTATCTTCCACCCTCTTAGCACTAATCTCACCCTTCAATCGCACACTTGCATCTCTTCTCACCTCAAACACCAAATCATTCAACCTCTTACATTCCCCACTCAACCTCCCCTTCCAGAAAACACACACGGCATTCAGTTACATTCACTCTCCTTTCAACTCCACATGCATCACACACCACATACACACTACTTTCAAACGGCATGCTCTCACCATCTATACAAACAGCCATACTCTCAGAAATTTACTAAGGAAAAAGTTAACACTCACCAAAAAAAATTCTTGCTCAGGATTGCTGCCAGTTATCTTCCCCAAAAGTATTAATCACTAATGTATTTATTACACAGTGATTGATGTATTAAATAAATACAAGAAAAACTATACACCCAAATCAGTATTATATCCCAATCTTACAATGAGAATCAAGAGCTTCCTGCAAGACAACCTTCCAGAACAAAGCCAGACAGCCAACTGGGAGCCAGACAGCCAACTGGCAGCCAGACAGCCAACTGGGAGCCTTTTTAAATATGTTCTCGTTCAAAAGGTGTGTGAGGAGGGATATGATTGAGCTCTTTAAAATTTTTTCTGGGATAGATAAATTGGATATTAGCAAGTTTTTGAGTTAGATGATGGAAATCGGACTAGAGGTCACCACTTGAAAATTAAAAAGCAAGGGTGTAGGTTGGATTTAAGAAAATATTTTTTCACCAATAGAGTGGTAGACTTCTGGAACAAATTGCTGCGGAGGGTAGTAGGTAATCCAAATTTAAATGTATTTAAGAGTAGGTTGGATGAGTTTATGGGGAGGGAAGGTTGTGATGGCCATGAATGGTCTTTTGCAGTCTCCTTCTGGTAAGAAATCTTTTGTTCTGGTAAGAAATCTTTTGTTCTGGTAAGAAATCTTTTGTTCTGGTAAGAAATCTTTTGTATCTGGTAAGAAATCTTTTGTCTGGTAAGAAATCTTTTGTTCTGGTAAGAAATCTTTTGCTCTGGTAAGAAATCTTTTGTTCTGGTAAGAAATCTTTTTTTCTGGTAAGAAATATTTTGTCTGGTAAGAAATCTTTTGATCTGGTAAGTAATTTTTTTTTCTGGTAAGAAATCTTTTGTTCTGGTAAGAAATCTTTTGTTTCTGGTAAGAAATCTTTTGTGTGTTGAATGGAACAGGAGCTGCCAAGTGTAGGCCATGAATGGTCTTTTGCAGTCTCCTTCTTTTCTTATGTTCTTATGTTCTTATATATTAATATTGTTTGTATATATCTATAGCTGCATGATTTAGTTCTTGACAAGCCTTGATTGGTGATACCCTTGTTTCCGGATGCAATCCTCGGGATGTAGTTTTCCTGGGAGTTTGGGGGCCTTAAAAAAGAGGCCGTTTGACTCGGATGACCTATAATGGGCCCTTGTGGCTTTTGTCATCTGTTATATTATATTGTGGGAGACTTTGATTTTGTCTTCCCCTGGTGATAGTGCTTTTTGTGGGTGGGTTTTGACGGAGGCAGATGACCTTTGATAGGCCCTTGTGGCTTTTGTCATCCGTGAAATTATGTTATGTTATGTTATCTTCTCTATTAGACTGTCTATATTGCTTATCTCCTCCCTTTCTATTGCTTTTTCCATCTCTTCTTCAAATATTTTGATTGCTGTTTCATCTAATTTTAGATCATTTATTTCCTTTATGTTTTCAGCAACCTCTTTGCTTTCCTTGTAATCAAGATATATAATTATCAAGTTGTGGTCTGATATGTCTATTTCCTGTTTATTTTCATCTATAGTCATTCTTTTGAAGTTTTTATACATATTCTGGTTCATTAGTATGAGGTCTATAGCACTTTTTTTATTATTTCTTTCCTAGGTGTATGTACCATTGCACTCTAGGTCTCAATTTAGTAATATTAGATTGTATTCATCTATTAGCTTATTTATGATTTTCCCATTTTTATTTTATTTTTGGCTTCCTAGAAAGCCAAGATGTCCATTAAAGTCTCCTAGTAAAAGTACTTATAGTGGTCAGGGAATTATGAGAGGACATTATAGTACTGAAAGTAGAATGGACTTGGCACATAACAGAAATAGGTTCCAAGGCGATAGAGGTGAGGTCATTCAAGTTTCAAGAGGTGCTTCAGGGATAGGGGGGTTAAATTGTTTCTATACAAATGCTCGTAGTCTTAGAAACAAGAAGGATGAGCTATTTAGTTATATTAGCAATGAGGATATAGATATATTATGCGTTACTGAATCATGGGTTAATGAAATAGAATTTAGTGACACTATAAGTGAATTTGATTTTCAGGGCTATAATATGTACATTAGTCAAAGGACAGGTAGGATTGGTGGAGGAATAATTATCTATATAAAAAACAACATTGTTTCAAGTTTAAATACTTCAATAAAGCAGGATGGAGTTGAGTCACTTTGGATAGATATTAGGTTCAGTAAAAATAGAATGGTGCATTTGGGAGCTTTTTACAGGCCACCTGGGCAGACTGATGATATAGATGAACTAATGATAAGGGAAATAAGTAAGGGATGTGAAACAGATGCAGTTATTATTGGGGACTTCAACTTAAACTCTGTGGACTGGGAAAATATGATAGGTAGGGATAGAACAAGTGGCAGGTTCATAGAATGCTTTGAGGATAATTTTTTGAATCAATTTGTTAATGAGCCAACGAGGGGGGACAATATATTAGATTTAGTACTTTCTAACAGTGATCATTTAGTTCAAGAATTGACTGTTGGGGAAGCATTGGGAAATAGTGACCATCAGATAGTTCGTTTTAACTTGGGAATTGAGAAGGGTAAAATAACTGAGAATGCTGAAAAAGTTCCAAATTTTCATAAGGGAGATTATGTAAAACTTCGAAGCTTGCTAAATTTGGTAGACTGGGATATAGAATTCAGAGGTAAAAATGCTTATGGGATGTGGGATACTTTCAAGCATATAATAAATGTAGTCCAAGAACAATGTATCCCAATGAAGGCCATTAGGAACAAAAGTAGGAAACCATTATGGTGGAATCAGGAGATAGCTAGAAAAATTTCAGAGAAGAAAAGGGCATATAAAAAATTACAGGTAGAAAATAATATTCAAAATTTAAGTGATTGTAGAATGGCTAGGAATGAGTTAAATAAGATTATAAAGAAGAACAAAAGGGTGTCAGAAATTAAATTAGCTCAGGATAGCAACAAAGATCCTAGAAAGTTCTTTAGTTACTATAAAACTAATAACAAGTGTGGCAGAGTTAAAATAGGACCTATCAAATATGAAGGGTTTGTGAGAGAAACTGATGAGGAAATAGTTGAGGTACTAAATGGTCATTTTGCATCAGTATTTACAAAAGAGAAACTAAATAGTCCTATGTATAGTACTCATAGGTCAGGAAAAGAGGTGTTTACTAACATTTGTGTGGATCGGAGGATGATAAAAGGACTAATAGGTGATTTAGATACTACCAAGGCCTCCGGCCCTGATAATATTCATTCTAGGATACTTAAGGAAGGGGTAGAAAGTATCTCAATAGCTCTGGACAAGTTATATACTAGGTCATTGGAATATGGAGAAATACCCGATGATTGGAAGAGAGCGAATGTAGTCCCCATTTTCAAGAAGGGTAGTAAAGAGGATCCAAATAACTTTAGACCAGTTAGCCTAACTCCTGTAGTCTGTAAAATTCTTGAGAAAATAGTTAAAAAAGGCATTTGCCAACATCTAGAGAGGGAGGGGTTAATCAGCGATGCTCAGCATGGGTTTAGATCAGGTAGATCATGTTTGACTAACTTACTAGACTTTCTGGAGTTTGTAACAGATCAAGTAGATAAGGGAGAGAATGTAGATATAATTTACTTAGATTTTAGTAAAGCATTTGATAAGGTACCACACAGGAGACTAGTTCATAAATTAAAAATGATTGGGATATGTGGGGGTGTTTCAAATTGGATAGCTGAGTGGCTGAAAGACAGGAAGCAAAGGGTAGTGCTAAATGGTGTAAAGTCAGAGTGGAGGGATGTTATCAGTGGGGTTCCTCAGGGATCAGTTCTCGGTCCATTATTATTTGTCATCTATATAAACGATCTTGGGGAGGCAGTTAATAATAAAGTGTCAATTTTTGCGGATGATACCAAATTAGCAGCTGTAGTTAAAGATATTGATGATAATTTTAAAGTGCAGGGGGACTTAAATAAATTGTTATCCTGGGCACATAAGTGGCAAATGACTTTCAACCTTGAAAAGTGCAAAGTTATTAACATGGGAAAAGATAATAGAGAATTTAACTATGAAATGGATGGGCATTGGCTGAGCTCAGTAGAGGATGAGAAAGATCTAGGAGTAGTAATAGATAAGTCATTAAGGTTTTCTAAGCAGTGTATTGAAGCAAGAAATAGGGCAAATAGAGTGCTGGGTTTTATTAAGAGAAATGTCAGTTACAAAAGTAAGGAGGTTATTCTTAAACTCTATAACTCTTATGTTAGGCCACATCTAGAGTACTGTATACAGGCATGGTCCCCATATTTTAGACACGATATTAACCTTCTTGAGTCAGTGCAACGGAGGGCAACAAAGATTATTCCTTCCCTGAGGCACCTTGAATATGAAGATAGACTGAGGGTATTAAATATGTTCTCGTTCGAAAGGAGGTGTGTGAGAGGGGATATGATTGAGCTCTTTAAAATTTTTTCCGGGATAGATAAATTGGATGTTAGCAAGTTTTTTGAGTTAGATGATGGAAATCGGACTAGAGGTCACCACTTGAAAATTAAAAAGCAAGGGTGTAGGTTGGATTTAAGAAAGTATTTTTTCACCAATAGAGTGGTAGACTTCTGGAACAAATTGCCGCAGAGGGTAGTAGGTAGTCCAAATCTAAATGTATTTAAGAGTAGGTTGGATGAGTTTATGGGAAGGGAAGGTTGTGATGGTTCCTAAGTTTTGTATATATTAATATTGTTTGTATATATCTATAGCTGCATGATTTAGTTCTTGACAAGCCTTGATTGGTAATACCCTTGTTTCTGGATGCAATCCTCTGGATGTAGTTTTCCTGGGAGTTTGGGTGCCTTGAAAAAGAGGCCGCTTGACTCGGATGACCTATGATGAGCCCTTGTGGCTTTTGTCATCCGTTATATTATATTGTGGGGGACTTTGATTTTGTCTTCCCCTGGTGATGGTGCTTTTTGTGGGTGGGTTTTGACGGAGGCGGATGACCTTTGATAGGCCCTTGTGGCTTTTGTCATCCGTGTAATTATGTTATGTTATTATAGTACTGAAAGTAGAATGAACTTGGCAGATAACAGAAATAGGTTCCAAGGCGATAAAGGTGAGGTCATTCAAGTTTAAGAGGTGCTTCAGGGATAGGGGGGTTAAATTGTTTCTATACAAATGCTCGTAGTCTTAGAAACAAGAAGGATGAGCTATTTAGATATATTAGCAATGAGGATATAGATATATTATGCGTTACTGAATCATGGGTTAATGAAATAGAATTTAGTGACACTATAAGTGAATTTGATTTACAGGGCTATAATATGTACATTAGTCAAAGGACAGGTAGGATTGGTGGAGGAATAATTATCTATATAAAAAACAACATTGTTTCAAGTTTAAATACTTCAATAAAGCAGGATGGAGTTGAGTCACTTTGGATAGATATTAGGTTCAGTAAAAATAGAATGGTGCATTTGGGAGCTTTTTACAGGCCACCTGGGCAGACTGATGATATGGATGAACTAATGATAAGGGAAATAAGTAAGGGATGTGAAACAGATGCAGTTATTATTGGGAAATTCAACTTAAACTCTGTGGACTGGGAAAATATGATAGGTAGGGATAGAACAAGTGGCAGGTTCATAGAATGCTTTGAGGATAATTTTTTGAATCAATTTGTTAATGAGCCAATGAGGGGGGACAATATATTAGATTTAGTACTTTCTAACAGTGATCATTTAGTTCAAGAATTGACTGTTGGGGAAGCATTGGGAAATAGTGACCATCAGATAGTTCGTTTTAGCTTGGGAATTGAGAAGGGTAAAGTAACCGAGAATGCTGTAAAAGTTCCAAATTTTCATAAGGGAGATTATGTAAAACTTCGAAGCTTGCTAAATTTGGTAGACTGGGATGCAGAATTCAGAGGTAAAAATGCTTATGGGATGTGGGATACTTTCAAGCATATAATAACATAAGAACATAAGAACATAAGAAAAGAAGGAGACTGCAAAAGACCGTTCATGGCCTACACTTGGCAGCTCCTGTTCCAGTCAACACACAAAAGATTTCTTACCAGAGAAAAGTCATCAACATTGTCACCCTTAACAGGAGTTCGTCAGATCTAATCTACAATATACATAAAATGCATCCAGAGGATTATGTCCATTCATGCAACCGCAAAATAATCTCCCCACTCCTTAGAAAAATATATACATATGTACATAAAAAAGTCAGTCCCATCTAGCAGCTTCATTCATATATTTATCTAATCTAATCTTAAAACTACCCAGAGAGGAGGCTTCTATCACATGTCTAGTGAGCCTATTCCATTCATCTCCACACGATTTGTAAACCAATTCCTCCCAATCTCCTTCCTAAACCTATACTTATCAAGCTTAAACCCATTGCTACGTGTCCTGTCATGTTCACTAAGTATAAGAACCTTACCCAGATCCCCTTTATTATATCCTTTTACCCATTTAAAGACTTCAATCAATTCCCCTCTGACTCTTCTCCTTTCCAATGTATGTAGATTTAGTTTTCTGAGCCTTTCACCATAAGGTAAGTTCCTTAGCCCACCAATCATCTTTGTCATCCTTCTCTGCACAGACTCAAGCAAATCAATATCCTTCCTATAATATGGTGACCAAAATTGTACTGCATAGTCTAGATGAGGCCTAACTAGCGCCAGATACAGTTTTAGAATGACTTCAGCACTCTTATTGCTTACACTCCTCCTAATGAATCCCAATATCCTATTAGCTTTATTCTTAGCATTTAGGCATTGCTTTCTAGGACGAAGGTCTGAACTTACCAAAATACCCAAGTCCCTCTCACAATCGGTCCTCCCTAAATTTCTCCCATTTAATTTATAACTATTCAGTGGATTATTTCTACCTATACTAAGTACACTACATTTGTCTATGTTAAACTTCATTTGCCATTTCTCAGCCCAATTGGACAGAATGGTCAATTCCTCCTGCATTACAACAGCATCAGAATCAGCCCTAATGGCCCTACCTAGCTTAGTATCATCAGCAAATTTACTCAGGTTACTACTTACACCTATGTCAAGATCATTAATATAAATTAAGAATAGCAAGGGACCCAAAACAGATCCTTGCGGAACTCCACTGCTAACACACCCCCACTCAGATTTAACTCCATCTATACTAACTCTTTGCTGTCTGTCACCAAGCCATGACTGAATCCACCTAAATATACTGCCATCGATCCTGTGTGCTTTAACTTTGCTCAGAAGCCGTAAGTGTGGCACTCGATCAAAAGCCTTACTAAAGTCCAAGTATAAAATATCATAGTTTTCATCCTTATCTGCTGCTTCATACACCTTACTATAAAAAGACAGCAAATTAGTCAGGCAGGATTTACCCTTACTAAAGCCATGCTGTGATTCTTTTATCAACTTATGCTTATCCAAGTGATCCCTAATATTCCTTGCTATAATAGATTCCATCATTTTCCCTACCACTGATGTCAAACTTACTGGTCTGTAATTAGACATATTTGTTTTATCCCCTTTCTTAAATATAGGTATCACATTGGCTTTCTTCCATGCCACTGGCACAATGCCACTCTCCAATGATTTTCTAAAGATGCATGCTAGGGGCTCACTTAACACATCCTTACATTCTTTCAAAATTCTAGGAAAGCCCTCATCAGGACCGGGTACTTTTGATTTTATCAATTTCCTTTGTCACTATCTCCTTTGTGATCAAGATATCCTTTAATTTCTCTTCATCATTACCCCGAAAGATCATTGACACCTCGGGTATATTTAGAGTATCCTCCTGTGTAAATACTGAGAGAAAAAAGTCATTTAGCATTCCAGCCATTGAGTCCCTATCACTCACTAATTCTCCATTGGAATCTATAAGTGGGCCTATTTTATCTCTAACCTTAGTTTTGTATAATTGATAAAAACTTTTAGGATCTTCCTTTACCCTATTTGCCACTTTAATTTCATAATTTCTCCTTGCTACTCTAACTAACTTTTTAACATCTCTTGCTAGTTCATTATATCTCTGCCTTAAGTGATCCTCTCCATTTTTTATTTTCCTATAAATGCCCTTTTTAATGCCAATATAATGCTTAATTTTATCTGTCATCCATTTTGGGTCATTATTTTTAGTCCTAATCTCCTTATAAGGAATGTTAATCATCTGACCTGTAATTAATTGCTCAATTATTCTTTCATACTCCTCTTCAATTGTAATCTCTTCCTCCTGGTGATTATTGTCTCCACTAACTGATATCATTGAATCTATTCCTGAATTGATTTCATTGCCTGGTTTCTGTACAACTGCCTCCAGGTAAGTCCTTAGCCCATTATAATTTGCTCTTCTAAAGTCAGGAATTTTAACATTGTTCATGCTACTATCAATACCATTCCATTTCATCTTGAATCTAATTTCACAATGGTCACTATTACCCAAATTTCCTCCAATCTCAGTATCCTTAATAACTTCTTCCCTATTTGTCAGAACTAAATCCAGTATATTATTACCTCTAGTGGGTTCGTTAATAATCTGCCTCAGAAAATTATCTTGGACAAAATTCAAAAATTCCTCAGCCTCCTGCTCACCCACAAGAGCTTCCCAGTCTATATTTCTGTAATTAAAATCGCCCATTATACACACATGCTTACTTCTACATGCCCGTTCAATCTCCTGCCACAGAAGATTTGAAGCTTCCTTACTAAGATTTGGTGGTCTGTATAATAATCCTATGACAAGCTTGTTTTTACCTTCCTTTACATTTAGCCATAATGACTCTGTGTTATCATCTAATTTAATTGTACTGTTTACACAACACTGGAGATTAACTTTAATATAAATAATAACCCCTCCTCCTCTCTTCCTATTCCTATCTGTATGGAACATGTTAAAGCCCTCAATCTCAACCTCAGGTTTAAAGTGATTACCTGCCAAATCAAGCCATGACTCTGTTATCGCAATTATATCAAAATTCTCTTCACTTGCTAACGCTCTTAAGAGATCTATCTTATTCCTTATACTCCGACCATTTGTGTAGTATATTTTTAAGTTTTTTCAATTATTCCCATCTTCATTGCATCGTGCTTTTTTATTCCTAGTTATCTGCTCATTCACTTGTGCATTAGTCCCCCTATAATGCATCAGTATGCCCTCCCCCCTAGCTATTCCTCTATCTCTGCATCCCTTCCATTTCCTACACTTGCCCTCTATTCCTGTTATTCCCTTACCTCTAACAGCTTCTAGTTTCCCACCCGTAAGGACCTAATCACACTATCCAGCTCCCCCCATAGAACCTCAACACCTGCCCGACTAAGATGGAGCCCATCCATCGCATACAACCTCCTATTCCCGTAAAACCCTCCCCAGACATCTACAAACACCAATCCTAACTCCTCACACAGTCCTTTCACAAATTCATTCAAACCAATTGCACGCGACAACCATTCTACCCCCACATCCAATCTCAGAAGCACACCAGAAACAACACCTTTTACCCTGCTTTTACTCATCCTTTCAACTAACCTTTTATACTGCTCACGTAACTCACATGTACCCACCTTCTTTACATCATTCACTCCCACACGCGTAATCACAACTGCATCCCTTTCACACCCAGAAACCAGCCTATCATACCTCTCACAAACATCACTTACACCAGCACCCGGCAGACAAACTCTCATTCCCTTCCACTTGCTATCACTCAACTTCCTATCTAAATACCTAATCTGAGAGTCACCCATCACTAGCACCTCAGTCATTCTCCTATTCTGTCTTGGCCTAACATTACCCTCCCTCCTGCTCTCAGTCACACTACCACCCATCCTGCTTTCATCCACAATCACACCAGGCAAATCACTTTCACACTCTTCCTCTCTCAGGACATTGAATCTGTTAGTCAACCTAACAGGTTCTATGTCCCTCTCATTCACACACCTAACCTGTCCTAACTTATCTATCCTATCCATTTTCACCCACCATTCATCATCACTCACAACTTCCACACTGTTCCCAGTCCTAGCCCTATCTTCCACCCTCTTAGCACTAATCTCACCCTTCAATCGCACACTTGCATCTCTTCTCACCTCAAACACCAAATCATTCAACCTCTTACATTCCCCACTCAACCTCCCCTTCCAGAAAACACACACGGCATTCAGTTACATTCACTCTCCTTTCAACTCCACATGCATCACACACCACATACACACTACTTTCAAACGGCATGCTCTCACCATCTATACAAACAGCCATACTCTCAGAAATTTACTAAGGAAAAAGTTAACACTCACCAAAAAAAATTCTTGCTCAGGATTGCTGCCAGTTATCTTCCCCAAAAGTATTAATCACTAATGTATTTATTACACAGTGATTGATGTATTAAATAAATACAAGAAAAACTATACACCCAAATCAGTATTATATCCCAATCTTACAATGAGAATCAAGAGCTTCCTGCAAGACAACCTTCCAGAACAAAGCCAGACAGCCAACTGGGAGCCAGACAGCCAACTGGCAGCCAGACAGCCAACTGGGAGCCTTTTTAAATATGTTCTCGTTCAAAAGGTGTGTGAGGAGGGATATGATTGAGCTCTTTAAAATTTTTTCTGGGATAGATAAATTGGATATTAGCAAGTTTTTGAGTTAGATGATGGAAATCGGACTAGAGGTCACCACTTGAAAATTAAAAAGCAAGGGTGTAGGTTGGATTTAAGAAAATATTTTTTCACCAATAGAGTGGTAGACTTCTGGAACAAATTGCTGCGGAGGGTAGTAGGTAATCCAAATTTAAATGTATTTAAGAGTAGGTTGGATGAGTTTATGGGGAGGGAAGGTTGTGATGGCCATGAATGGTCTTTTGCAGTCTCCTTCTGGTAAGAAATCTTTTGTTCTGGTAAGAAATCTTTTGTTCTGGTAAGAAATCTTTTGTTCTGGTAAGAAATCTTTTGTATCTGGTAAGAAATCTTTTGTCTGGTAAGAAATCTTTTGTTCTGGTAAGAAATCTTTTGCTCTGGTAAGAAATCTTTTGTTCTGGTAAGAAATCTTTTTTTCTGGTAAGAAATATTTTGTCTGGTAAGAAATCTTTTGATCTGGTAAGTAATTTTTTTTTCTGGTAAGAAATCTTTTGTTCTGGTAAGAAATCTTTTGTTTCTGGTAAGAAATCTTTTGTGTGTTGAATGGAACAGGAGCTGCCAAGTGTAGGCCATGAATGGTCTTTTGCAGTCTCCTTCTTTTCTTATGTTCTTATGTTCTTATATATTAATATTGTTTGTATATATCTATAGCTGCATGATTTAGTTCTTGACAAGCCTTGATTGGTGATACCCTTGTTTCCGGATGCAATCCTCGGGATGTAGTTTTCCTGGGAGTTTGGGGGCCTTAAAAAAGAGGCCGTTTGACTCGGATGACCTATAATGGGCCCTTGTGGCTTTTGTCATCTGTTATATTATATTGTGGGAGACTTTGATTTTGTCTTCCCCTGGTGATAGTGCTTTTTGTGGGTGGGTTTTGACGGAGGCAGATGACCTTTGATAGGCCCTTGTGGCTTTTGTCATCCGTGAAATTATGTTATGTTATGTTATCTTCTCTATTAGACTGTCTATATTGCTTATCTCCTCCCTTTCTATTGCTTTTTCCATCTCTTCTTCAAATATTTTGATTGCTGTTTCATCTAATTTTAGATCATTTATTTCCTTTATGTTTTCAGCAACCTCTTTGCTTTCCTTGTAATCAAGATATATAATTATCAAGTTGTGGTCTGATATGTCTATTTCCTGTTTATTTTCATCTATAGTCATTCTTTTGAAGTTTTTATACATATTCTGGTTCATTAGTATGAGGTCTATAGCACTTTTTTTATTATTTCTTTCCTAGGTGTATGTACCATTGCACTCTAGGTCTCAATTTAGTAATATTAGATTGTATTCATCTATTAGCTTATTTATGATTTTCCCATTTTTATTTTATTTTTGGCTTCCTAGAAAGCCAAGATGTCCATTAAAGTCTCCTAGTAAAAGTACTTATAGTGGTCAGGGAATTATGAGAGGACATTATAGTACTGAAAGTAGAATGGACTTGGCACATAACAGAAATAGGTTCCAAGGCGATAGAGGTGAGGTCATTCAAGTTTCAAGAGGTGCTTCAGGGATAGGGGGGTTAAATTGTTTCTATACAAATGCTCGTAGTCTTAGAAACAAGAAGGATGAGCTATTTAGTTATATTAGCAATGAGGATATAGATATATTATGCGTTACTGAATCATGGGTTAATGAAATAGAATTTAGTGACACTATAAGTGAATTTGATTTTCAGGGCTATAATATGTACATTAGTCAAAGGACAGGTAGGATTGGTGGAGGAATAATTATCTATATAAAAAACAACATTGTTTCAAGTTTAAATACTTCAATAAAGCAGGATGGAGTTGAGTCACTTTGGATAGATATTAGGTTCAGTAAAAATAGAATGGTGCATTTGGGAGCTTTTTACAGGCCACCTGGGCAGACTGATGATATAGATGAACTAATGATAAGGGAAATAAGTAAGGGATGTGAAACAGATGCAGTTATTATTGGGGACTTCAACTTAAACTCTGTGGACTGGGAAAATATGATAGGTAGGGATAGAACAAGTGGCAGGTTCATAGAATGCTTTGAGGATAATTTTTTGAATCAATTTGTTAATGAGCCAACGAGGGGGGACAATATATTAGATTTAGTACTTTCTAACAGTGATCATTTAGTTCAAGAATTGACTGTTGGGGAAGCATTGGGAAATAGTGACCATCAGATAGTTCGTTTTAACTTGGGAATTGAGAAGGGTAAAATAACTGAGAATGCTGAAAAAGTTCCAAATTTTCATAAGGGAGATTATGTAAAACTTCGAAGCTTGCTAAATTTGGTAGACTGGGATATAGAATTCAGAGGTAAAAATGCTTATGGGATGTGGGATACTTTCAAGCATATAATAAATGTAGTCCAAGAACAATGTATCCCAATGAAGGCCATTAGGAACAAAAGTAGGAAACCATTATGGTGGAATCAGGAGATAGCTAGAAAAATTTCAGAGAAGAAAAGGGCATATAAAAAATTACAGGTAGAAAATAATATTCAAAATTTAAGTGATTGTAGAATGGCTAGGAATGAGTTAAATAAGATTATAAAGAAGAACAAAAGGGTGTCAGAAATTAAATTAGCTCAGGATAGCAACAAAGATCCTAGAAAGTTCTTTAGTTACTATAAAACTAATAACAAGTGTGGCAGAGTTAAAATAGGACCTATCAAATATGAAGGGTTTGTGAGAGAAACTGATGAGGAAATAGTTGAGGTACTAAATGGTCATTTTGCATCAGTATTTACAAAAGAGAAACTAAATAGTCCTATGTATAGTACTCATAGGTCAGGAAAAGAGGTGTTTACTAACATTTGTGTGGATCGGAGGATGATAAAAGGACTAATAGGTGATTTAGATACTACCAAGGCCTCCGGCCCTGATAATATTCATTCTAGGATACTTAAGGAAGGGGTAGAAAGTATCTCAATAGCTCTGGACAAGTTATATACTAGGTCATTGGAATATGGAGAAATACCCGATGATTGGAAGAGAGCGAATGTAGTCCCCATTTTCAAGAAGGGTAGTAAAGAGGATCCAAATAACTTTAGACCAGTTAGCCTAACTCCTGTAGTCTGTAAAATTCTTGAGAAAATAGTTAAAAAAGGCATTTGCCAACATCTAGAGAGGGAGGGGTTAATCAGCGATGCTCAGCATGGGTTTAGATCAGGTAGATCATGTTTGACTAACTTACTAGACTTTCTGGAGTTTGTAACAGATCAAGTAGATAAGGGAGAGAATGTAGATATAATTTACTTAGATTTTAGTAAAGCATTTGATAAGGTACCACACAGGAGACTAGTTCATAAATTAAAAATGATTGGGATATGTGGGGGTGTTTCAAATTGGATAGCTGAGTGGCTGAAAGACAGGAAGCAAAGGGTAGTGCTAAATGGTGTAAAGTCAGAGTGGAGGGATGTTATCAGTGGGGTTCCTCAGGGATCAGTTCTCGGTCCATTATTATTTGTCATCTATATAAACGATCTTGGGGAGGCAGTTAATAATAAAGTGTCAATTTTTGCGGATGATACCAAATTAGCAGCTGTAGTTAAAGATATTGATGATAATTTTAAAGTGCAGGGGGACTTAAATAAATTGTTATCCTGGGCACATAAGTGGCAAATGACTTTCAACCTTGAAAAGTGCAAAGTTATTAACATGGGAAAAGATAATAGAGAATTTAACTATGAAATGGATGGGCATTGGCTGAGCTCAGTAGAGGATGAGAAAGATCTAGGAGTAGTAATAGATAAGTCATTAAGGTTTTCTAAGCAGTGTATTGAAGCAAGAAATAGGGCAAATAGAGTGCTGGGTTTTATTAAGAGAAATGTCAGTTACAAAAGTAAGGAGGTTATTCTTAAACTCTATAACTCTTATGTTAGGCCACATCTAGAGTACTGTATACAGGCATGGTCCCCATATTTTAGACACGATATTAACCTTCTTGAGTCAGTGCAACGGAGGGCAACAAAGATTATTCCTTCCCTGAGGCACCTTGAATATGAAGATAGACTGAGGGTATTAAATATGTTCTCGTTCGAAAGGAGGTGTGTGAGAGGGGATATGATTGAGCTCTTTAAAATTTTTTCCGGGATAGATAAATTGGATGTTAGCAAGTTTTTTGAGTTAGATGATGGAAATCGGACTAGAGGTCACCACTTGAAAATTAAAAAGCAAGGGTGTAGGTTGGATTTAAGAAAGTATTTTTTCACCAATAGAGTGGTAGACTTCTGGAACAAATTGCCGCAGAGGGTAGTAGGTAGTCCAAATCTAAATGTATTTAAGAGTAGGTTGGATGAGTTTATGGGAAGGGAAGGTTGTGATGGTTCCTAAGTTTTGTATATATTAATATTGTTTGTATATATCTATAGCTGCATGATTTAGTTCTTGACAAGCCTTGATTGGTAATACCCTTGTTTCTGGATGCAATCCTCTGGATGTAGTTTTCCTGGGAGTTTGGGTGCCTTGAAAAAGAGGCCGCTTGACTCGGATGACCTATGATGAGCCCTTGTGGCTTTTGTCATCCGTTATATTATATTGTGGGGGACTTTGATTTTGTCTTCCCCTGGTGATGGTGCTTTTTGTGGGTGGGTTTTGACGGAGGCGGATGACCTTTGATAGGCCCTTGTGGCTTTTGTCATCCGTGTAATTATGTTATGTTATTATAGTACTGAAAGTAGAATGAACTTGGCAGATAACAGAAATAGGTTCCAAGGCGATAAAGGTGAGGTCATTCAAGTTTAAGAGGTGCTTCAGGGATAGGGGGGTTAAATTGTTTCTATACAAATGCTCGTAGTCTTAGAAACAAGAAGGATGAGCTATTTAGATATATTAGCAATGAGGATATAGATATATTATGCGTTACTGAATCATGGGTTAATGAAATAGAATTTAGTGACACTATAAGTGAATTTGATTTACAGGGCTATAATATGTACATTAGTCAAAGGACAGGTAGGATTGGTGGAGGAATAATTATCTATATAAAAAACAACATTGTTTCAAGTTTAAATACTTCAATAAAGCAGGATGGAGTTGAGTCACTTTGGATAGATATTAGGTTCAGTAAAAATAGAATGGTGCATTTGGGAGCTTTTTACAGGCCACCTGGGCAGACTGATGATATGGATGAACTAATGATAAGGGAAATAAGTAAGGGATGTGAAACAGATGCAGTTATTATTGGGAAATTCAACTTAAACTCTGTGGACTGGGAAAATATGATAGGTAGGGATAGAACAAGTGGCAGGTTCATAGAATGCTTTGAGGATAATTTTTTGAATCAATTTGTTAATGAGCCAATGAGGGGGGACAATATATTAGATTTAGTACTTTCTAACAGTGATCATTTAGTTCAAGAATTGACTGTTGGGGAAGCATTGGGAAATAGTGACCATCAGATAGTTCGTTTTAGCTTGGGAATTGAGAAGGGTAAAGTAACCGAGAATGCTGTAAAAGTTCCAAATTTTCATAAGGGAGATTATGTAAAACTTCGAAGCTTGCTAAATTTGGTAGACTGGGATGCAGAATTCAGAGGTAAAAATGCTTATGGGATGTGGGATACTTTCAAGCATATAATAACATAAGAACATAAGAACATAAGAAAAGAAGGAGACTGCAAAAGACCGTTCATGGCCTACACTTGGCAGCTCCTGTTCCAGTCAACACACAAAAGATTTCTTACCAGAGAAAAGTCATCAACATTGTCACCCTTAACAGGAGTTCGTCAGATCTAATCTACAATATACATAAAATGCATCCAGAGGATTATGTCCATTCATGCAACCGCAAAATAATCTCCCCACTCCTTAGAAAAATATATACATATGTACATAAAAAAGTCAGTCCCATCTAGCAGCTTCATTCATATATTTATCTAATCTAATCTTAAAACTACCCAGAGAGGAGGCTTCTATCACATGTCTAGTGAGCCTATTCCATTCATCTACCACACGATTTGTAAACCAATTCCTCCCAATCTCCTTCCTAAACCTATACTTATCAAGCTTAAACCCATTGCTACGTGTCCTGTCATGTTCACTAAGTATAAGAACCTTACCCAGATCCCCTTTATTATATCCTTTTACCCATTTGAAGACTTCAATCAATTCCCCTCTGACTCTTCTCCTTTCCAATGTATGTAGATTTAGTTTTCTGAGCCTTTCACCATAAGGTAAGTTCCTTAGCCCACCAATCATCTTTGTCATCCTTCTCTGCACAGACTCAAGCAAATCAATATCCTTCCTATAATATGGTGACCAAAATTGTACTGCATAGTCTAGATGAGGCCTAACTAGCGCCAGATACAGTTTTAGAATGACTTCAGCACTCTTATTGCTTACACTCCTCCTAATGAATCCCAATATCCTATTAGCTTTATTCTTAGCATTTAGGCATTGCTTTCTAGGACGAAGGTCTGAACTTACCAAAATACCCAAGTCCCTCTCACAATCGGTCCTCCCTAAATTTCTCCCATTTAATTTATAACTATTCAGTGGATTATTTCTACCTATACTAAGTACACTACATTTGTCTATGTTAAACTTCATTTGCCATTTCTCAGCTCAATTGGACAGAATGGTCAATTCCTCCTGCATTACAACAGCATCAGAATCAGCCCTAATAGACCCTACCTAGCTTAGTATCATCAGCAAATTTACTCAGGTCACTGCTTATACCTATGTCAAGATCATTAATATAAATTAAGAATAGCAAGGGACCCAAAACAGATCCTTGCGGAACTCCACTGCTAACACACCCCCACTCAGATTTAACTCCATCTATACTAATTCTTTGCTGTCTGTCACCAAGCCATGACTGAATCCACCTAAATATACTGCCATCGATCCCGTGTGCTTTAACTTTGCTCAGAAGCCGTAAGTGTGGCACTCGATCAAAAGCCTTACTAAAGTCCAAGTATAAAATATCATAGTTTTCATCATTATCTGCTGCTTCATACACCTTACTATAAAAAGACAGCAAATTAGTCAGGCAGGATTTACCCTTACTAAAGCCATGCTGTGATTCTTTTATCAACTTATGCTTATCCAAGTGATCCCTAATATTCCTTGCTATAATAGATTCCATCATTTTCCCTACCACTGATGTCAAACTTACTGGTCTGTAATTAGACATATTTGTTTTATCCCCTTTCTTAAATATAGGTATCACATTGGCTTTCTTCCATGCCATTGGCACAATGCCACTCTCCAAGAACAATGTATTCCAATGAAGGCCATTAGGAACAAAAGTAGGAAACCATTATGGTGGAATCAGGAGATAGCTAGAAAAATTTCAGAGAAGAAAAGGGCATACAAAAAATTACAGGTACAAAATAATATTCAAAATTTAAGGGATTATAGAATGGCTAGGAATGAGTTAAATAAGATTATAAAGAAGAACAAAAGGGTGTCAGAAATTAAATTAGCTCAGGATAGTAACAAAGATCCTAGAAAGTTCTTTAGTTACTATAAAATTAATAACAAGTCTGGCAGAGTTAAAATAGGACCTATCAAATATGAAGGGGTTGTGAGAGAAACTGATGAGGAAATAGTTGAGGTACTAAATGGTCATTTTGCATCAGTATTTACAAAGGAGAAACTAAATAGTCTTATGTATAGTACTCATGGTGTAGCGGCGGGATCGCGATTCCCTGGCCAAAGATTCCCGCCGCCCTGACAAGGTCCGCTCGGTGGTTCAAGAAGAGGGTATTGAGGAGAGAGAGTATTTTCTAAATTTAATTTACACACAAAAAAGAAATTAACCACAACCCCAAAAAACAAAAATGTAAATTACCCAATTTCCAAAATATTATCTATCTTAAACCACAACCAAAGATATTTATATATATATAGATATATAGTGGGCCTTACAACTATACCCTGGCCACACACACGCAAATAGGAAATGTTTAGGGCTTCACAAACAGATTGCCCAGTGCCACCATGTGAGTCTGTTCTACTTTCTTCAGCTCTGGGAGCACTATTACCGGTATGGGAGGGGGGAGGGGGAGGGAAAGGGAGGCGGGCCCGCTTTCTTGAGGGAAGAGAGGTTCCCTTTTCTTAAGGGACTGGAAGTTCACTTCAGCCAAGGCGAATGATTTGCACTCAAGGATGAGGAAGTGGTGGCTCTAGTCAGAGCGGAAAGTGCGAGGGCTCAGGCCCCAATCAATGCGTCCCTTTTCTGCCACACGAGTCAAGATTGGCTTCAGCCGTATCCAAAAGCCAGATGTCGGCGACAATCGGTACCACGGAACTGGAAAAGAGAAGGCACATTCAGTCACCTATTCACTGCCACACTCAAACATCTTTACTCCTAACTCATTCAACCATATCCACTCTCACACAATCTTCACTCACCTATCCTCCGTCCAGGCGGTTCTTCCTTCTTCAGTCACAACTAATGACTTCCAAACTTTTACCTATACTTTCTAACTAAAAATATATGCTGAAAGAATCCGCCTAAAAAGAAAACAGGAGATGAATGGGGGAGCACGATAGAGATCCATCGAGTCCCCCCACACAAAGCAAAGACGGTGATCACACGATCCACACACACACACATTCTGCAAAAGAAGAAAAAGATTAGACATAGGGGAGGGGAGGCGGACAACCAAACTACTACATCCCTCCCAGCTAAATTCGCCTCACCTCACCATGTCTCAATCCCCATCTTCATTCATTCACAATGCTTTCGACATCACCCAGTCATACTCTTTCACTCTGCCTCTCCTCCTAGTCACAGGTCCATCAACTGTCTCTGTCATCTGTCGTAATGTCTCCTCATGTCTGACCATGGCCCCTTCTCTATGTACTTCATCCACACACACATCCGACATTCCCTGACCAATCCCACTCAAATCCTCAACTAACCTCTCTACTACATCCATCAAACCTTCCCATTCTTTCATAGCATTTATCGACTCTTGTTCCAATTTCGCACTTATCCCATTTATACTCTCTAGCATAGACTCAGACTCATTCAACGGAAACTTACAAATACTGTACGTTCTATCATATACTCCATCTCGATCTTGCACAAACCCAGAAAACTCTCTCACATCACTCTCACCAAACTGTTCCATCCATTCATCCTTTCTCAACCGTTTACTCTTACGCTTCCCCCTTCGATGTTCAACTAACACTAACTGCTTCCCCTCTAAAACACTAGCTATATCATCCACCATTTCACAGTCTTCCATTCTTTCAGACAGATATTCATTCACCGGATGTTGCACCAAATATTCAGGAGGTTCACGCCACTTTCGCAACTGACCTTGATGCGCTCTACGTTCATCCAAACTTCCATCCTCTCTTTCACGAACTATCACATAACTTACCCCATTTGACCAAACCTTTCTTACTACAAATGGACCTTCAAATTTCTCTTTCAACTTATCCACATTCAGTCTACCTTTTGTCTCAATCTCCTTTAGTACTTTATCACCCACAGAAAAACTCTCAAACCTTTCATTCCCTTTTCTCCACAACTCACGATCCTTCTCACTAAGTCCCATATGTGGCCTAATCATTCGTTCAAAGTTCATCAAATACTTACATGGTGACATTCCAATCGCCTTATGCACTGTCATGTTATACGCCCAAAGCACTCTTCCCAAACATTCATCCCATTCTTTCCCATCTTTCACCATCAATCGTAACATCTCACTCAAAGTTCTTATCGTCCTTTCAGCCAAACCATTTGCACTAGGCATATACGGCGTCGTTCGCACATGATCTATTCCCCATTCACTCAACATCTCCTCAAAAGCACGTCCCACAAACTCAGGTCCATTGTCACTCAACATTCGCACAGGCTTACACATGCACATGGGCAACATTCTCTCACTCACTTCTCTAGCAACAGTCAATGAAGATTTATTTGTCACGGGTGCAGCATACGCAAATTTGCTCTTATGATCCACCATCACAATCATCCCTACATACCCTCTTGCAGTCCTCGGAAAAGACACGCAATCGATCGCTACCATTTCAAAGGGTTCATTCACACTCAACTTTAATACAGGTGGGGCGGCATACACTCTCTGATACTTTCTCTTCTGGCACACTTCACACGTAGTCGCTACGTCCACGCAAATCTTTCTCAAAAAGGGACTAAATATACATCCTTTCATACATTCCCACAATTTATTCTTACCCATATGTCCAAACCTATCATGCACAATCTTCACCATTCCAATCGTGCCACACACGGAAAACACCGGAATATATACATCCTCATCATCTATACATTGAACAAAATACACTAGACCCTTGCACACTACAAACTTTCCAGCAAACCTTCTAAACTCTCTTAATATGCAACTCCATTCATTCACAGGAACACTGGTCATCACGCTATCTTTCAATTCACGCACCATCGGACATGACTCTTGCATGCTCTCTATATCTTCAGCAGTCAACAGCTCTTCACTCAAATCGACACCTGCCACTCCTACAAATCCAGTTGAGCCTACAAGCTCACTCTGCAACTTCCCAACTGTTACACCATCTTTCACTAAACATTCATTACATACATCCACTGAAATCCTATTCTTACGCAGAAAATCAATCCCAAACAGAAAACAATAAGGTAATTCATTCTCACTTAGCACAACAAATTCATGCAATATATCATTCAACTTCCCCATGCTTACAGACAAACTCACTTCCTCCCATGCCATAATACGTCCACTTCCGAGTCCACTTATCGAAACTGTCACACCTTTTCTAGAAACATTCCAACTCATATTATCAACATCACGCACAACTTTTGCATTCACCAAGGAAATTTGCGCACCTGTGTCAATCATTCCACAATAGCTCTTCCCATTCATAGTCAAGGTAACTTGCACTCTCTCTTCAAGTCCATGTTCACACATTATATTCAACACTTCGGTCTGTTCCACAAACACTTCTGCAGCATCCAAACCTTCATCTTCACTAACAGGAACAATTCCTTCGCAAACGTAGTCAATCTCTCTTCTTACATAATTCTTCTTCTCAATCAGCCAATTATAATGCACACCACTCAAACATTGCAGATGCAACTCACACCCATTCACTCAGTCTACACCTTTACCACGATACATCACTGGCTTCTCCACACCATAATGCACATATACTCTCACACCAAACAGCTTACTCACTATCGCTAACACTTCCTGAAACATCATCACTCCTGGCATACACATACTTCTCAACTCTTTTCTTAACCTACTTGAATTTTCCATTCCCAATTGCTCTGGTCTCTTACACGCTTCTTCCATAACCACCTTTCGTAATGCATTCACACTTTCTGGCACCTTTTCAAGCAATCCATCTTTCACCAAGTCTCGTAAACCATACAACACACTTTCGAACATAGAATCACCTCCACCCTTACATTTTCTTCCAACAACTACACCTGCTGGCAAATACTCAGGATTTATGCTTACAACATCACTCTCATTCAAACTACAAGGCAAACGTGACATCAAATCAGCAATCACATTCCTTTCACCTGGCAAATACTCAACCACAAAATCAAAATCACTCAAATCCTCTATCGTCCTTGCAAGCCTACTATCAACTAACCTCATACGCTGCAAATACACTAGTGGCTGGTGATCTGTTCTCACTACAAACCGTACTCCATACAGAAATGGTCGTAACGACTTGAGACAGAATCTTAACGCAGCCAGCTCTCTTTCAATCGTTGAATATGCACGCTCTGCCACACTAAATGCCTTGGAAACATACGCAATTACTCGCTTTCTTTCAACCCCATTCACAACTTGATCTTGCATCAAACATCCACCCATCGAATGACCACTTGCATCCGTATACACTTCAAGCATTCCTGCATTCGTTCCATATGCTGGATACGCAAGTTCCACATCTTTTGCAACTTCCGCTTTTAACTTTTCAAACGCTGCATTCATAGAGTCATTCCACCTAATCACAGTACTCTTCTTTTTCCCAGTCCATACACTCAACGGTTTCATTACACCTGAACAATCTTTCATAAACTTTCTTCCAAACTCAACTAAACCAAGAAATCCACGCAACTCTCTCACTGTGGTAGGCTTAGGAAAATTCCTAACCTTTCCCACGAACTTCTCCGATTTACGCAATCCAACCGCACTCACCTTATGTCCTAAAAACTCAACTTCACTAGCAAACCATACACATTTAGACAACTTCACTTTGACACCAACCTCTTCCAACTTTCTTAAAACATCATTCACCAAGGTCATATGTTCTTCCATGTTCTCACTCATCACCAAAATATCATCCAAAAACACTCGTACATTCTTACACGGAAAACCACTCAACTCTACATTCATAGCACGCTGAAAAGCAGCTGGGGCATTCGCCAACCCAAAGCTCAGGTTTCTAAACTGATAATGGCGCTTTGAGGTAGAGAACGCCGTAATAGGTCTACTCTCTTCAGCCACAGGCATCTGGTAGTATCCACGTACCAGATCCATCTTAGAAAACACTTTCATTCCATACATACTGTACACACATTCAGACACAACACTCATAGGAAACTTGTCTTTCAACGTTCGTTCATTCACTCTTCTATAGTCAATACACAGTCGCAAACGTCCATCTGGCTTTCGTACAGGTACAATCGGACTATTCCAGGCACTCACACTCGGCTCAATCACGCCAATTCTCTCTAATTCCTCACACTGTTCCTCAATCTCTTGAGCCACAGGGGCAGGGAAATGACGAGGCCTTTGATATATTGGCATATCGTCACTCAAAATTATTTTGAACTCAGGCAAGCGAGCGTTGCCAAAGTCCTCATCCCCTTGACTCAAAGCACCTCTCCTATTCCACAACATCCTGTAAACTTTTTGCTTCTCACATTCACTCAACTTTTCTTCCAATTTCACTTGCTCAATCAAATCTTCATACTTCCAAACATTCGACGTTACACTCACGGAAAACACATTTGCGTTCACCACATGCATATCATTCTCCATATTCACCACTGTATTTAACACACCCAATTTATCTCCCACTTGCACTCCTCTAAGACTCTTCCTTCGCAGATCAGGCCAAACTTGTATGCAGACACGCGGATCTTTCATATCAATTATACCATCAAACACATGCACCACTCGCCTTAATCGATAGTTCGCAGCACTACCATCCAAGACATAAATATTCCCATCATTCTCATTTATCTCAACATCCGAATTCCATCCAATCCTTACACTCAATGTTTCATTCTGCTTGACAGGCACACTCTCAATCGCATATACCTCCAGACCTTTCATGATGTTCACTCTCACACTTCCATCTGGATTCACATACCATTGACACTTCATACTTCCATCCTTCTTACATTCAATCATCTCTAAATCAGGGTGAATCACAATACCATTCGCTTTCAAAAACTTATAACCTAATAGCATGTCATACTTCTTGTTTGCACCTTCTACAACACAAAATTCATCTTCATTCATCCGGACACCGGCAATCAAAACACTCTCTCTAAACCTTGCAACAATCGGCACATCCTGTTCACCTAATCCAGTCAAATGATATCCACGATCCTTAACTTCACTTACTTTCATTCTTACAAATGCTTCATAGTACACCACATTCACCTTACATCCTGTATCAATCAATGCACTAACTTCTCGTTCTCCACACTTAATTTTAACACACATACACCTATTCACTCTCTGACCCCAATTCACTCCACGATTTGACAATCCTTCTCTCACATTCATCACTTGCACTCTAGAGAATTCCCCAGAAGGAACCCTCTCATTCCTTAGTTTCCCTGAGTCGTATCCTCTCGATTACTTGCATCATTCCCATTCATTCTTTCATTCATGCATCTTTCTCCAGTCCTACACAACCTTGTTGCATGACCTACCATTCCGCATTTACCACAGGTAGCTCTTGGACTGGCACACATCCTGGCATAATGCCCTATCTGCCCACAATTACCACACACTCCAGGTCCACTCATATTTACTTGACCACCTTCCCTGCAATCTCGTACCAAGTGGCCCATTCTTCCACATCCATAACACGCTCTTTCCCTCGCACGACTACAATCTTTTATCATGTGCCCCATTTGTCCACAGCCAAAGCAACTTCCTTGTGACCAGCGACAGTCAACCCTCATATGCCCAACTTTCTTGCACCTCTGACACCTAGGCTCATTTACTCTAGATCTACTGTCATTCCTACCATTTGTGCGACCACTATTCCGACCATTCTGAACCCTACTCCACCCATTCCGACTCTCACTCCTACTTTTACTACCTCTCGATTGGCGGCCAACATACACACTCTGTTGTTCATTCTGCTCGCTGTAATAATTTTCTAAAAATCTTGTCATCACATCGATCGGGTTCTCTATCAGCGCGTCCCGATAGGACCGGAACTGGGGCAACTTACTTCTACTTGAGTTGCGCACAGTGTGAATCGAGGCCTCCTCCCTTCCATAATCCTCAAATTCACGGTCCTCTAACATCTCCAGTACATCCTTCCATAGCAATCTTTCACCAGCCCATTTCATCTTCTCTTTCCTCTTATACGTCACATACTCACTCACTTCATTTGGAACCGTATTTAAAAACTTCTTCATCAGCTCCTTATTCCCATTTATTCCGTCATCTCCAAATCTCATTCGTGCCAAGGACTCTAAGCGATGCGCATAAGAATTCACATCCTCATTCTTCCCCATTCTCGCTTCCTCAAACCCATTTGTTTTCTTATATTTCACACTTGTCTTCATCCGCTTACAGTGCTCTATTATTCTCTCTTTCATAACCTCCCACTTAGGCTCACCCACGCTCATAATCGTCCGGTAAAAATCCTTCATACGCCCATCCAGAAACTCGCACAACTCTTTCACCCAAAACCTATTATTCTCTCCAAATTTTTCCTTACAATAATTTTCATACTCTTTCAAAAACACTTTCACATCTTTTGCTCCGTCCACTCTAAACTTACTTAACTTTGGCACTTCTCTGATCAGTATACTCCGATGAACCTCAGCATCACTTTCACTATCACTCACTTCTCTCCCACTTTCACTCATGCCTTCATTCGAGCTAAAATATAAGGAGTCAATACTAGCCGGTCGGGTCCTTTCCTGTCGGTCTGGGCATCTAGTCTTTGGGGTCTTCTTTTTTCGATGCCTAGTCATTTGCAGGGGTTCCTTTATGCCTGTCAATCCCTTTTTATCAGTCATGTCAATTCCAAGTGGAGTCGAGGCCACACCCCCACCAATTGCACCTGATTCTCCCATTTTCTCATTCAGCATTCGCATCAATCTTTCCTCCATTCGCACCTCACTGTCTTTAATCCTCTCTTCCATTCTCACTTCCATCTCCCTCATTTTCCTTTTCAAACTATCATTCTCTTCCCTCAAATGCGCATTTTCTCTGTCTTTCTGCCGCACTAACTCATTTAGTCTTCTCATCTCCAACTCCATGGTCCCAATCTGTTCCTCCTCCATTAGGGACAAAAAACACAGGCTCTCACTCCTCTCCTTCCTCAAACCACCGGGCAGTCCCTATTCGGGCGCCAAAAATATGTAGCGGCGGGATCGCGATTCCCTGGCCAAAGATTCCCGCCGCCCTGACAAGGTCCGCTCGGTGGTTCAAGAAGAGGGTATTGAGGAGAGAGAGTATTTTCTAAATTTAATTTACACACAAAAAAGAAATTAACCACAACCCCAAAAAACAAAAATGTAAATTACCCAATTTCCAAAATATTATCTATCTTAAACCACAACCAAAGATATTTATATATATATAGATATATAGTGGGCCTTACAACTATACCCTGGCCACACACACGCAAATAGGAAATGTTTAGGGCTTCACAAACAGATTGCCCAGTGCCACCATGTGAGTCTGTTCTACTTTCTTCAGCTCTGGGAGCACTATTACCGGTATGGGAGGGGGGAGGGGGAGGGAAAGGGAGGCGGGCCCGCTTTCTTGAGGGAAGAGAGGTTCCCTTTTCTTAAGGGACTGGAAGTTCACTTCAGCCAAGGCGAATGATTTGCACTCAAGGATGAGGAAGTGGTGGCTCTAGTCAGAGCGGAAAGTGCGAGGGCTCAGGCCCCAATCAATGCGTCCCTTTTCTGCCACACGAGTCAAGATTGGCTTCAGCCGTATCCAAAAGCCAGATGTCGGCGACAATCGGTACCACGGAACTGGAAAAGAGAAGGCACATTCAGTCACCTATTCACTGCCACACTCAAACATCTTTACTCCTAACTCATTCAACCATATCCACTCTCACACAATCTTCACTCACCTATCCTCCGTCCAGGCGGTTCTTCCTTCTTCAGTCACAACTAATGACTTCCAAACTTTTACCTATACTTTCTAACTAAAAATATATGCTGAAAGAATCCGCCTAAAAAGAAAACAGGAGATGAATGGGGGAGCACGATAGAGATCCATCGAGTCCCCCCACACAAAGCAAAGACGGTGATCACACGATCCACACACACACACATTCTGCAAAAGAAGAAAAAGATTAGACATAGGGGAGGGGAGGCGGACAACCAAACTACTACAATGGGTCAGGGAAAGAGGTGTTTACTAACATTAGTGTGGATCGGAGGATGATAAAAGGACTAATAGGTGATTTAGATACTACCAAGGCCTCTGGCCCTGATAATATTCATTCTAGGATACTTAAAGAAGGTGTAGAAAGTATCTCAATTGCTCTGGAGAAGTTATATACTAGGTCACTGGAATATGGAGAAATACCCGATGATTGGAAGAGAGCGAATGTAGTCCCCATTTTCAAGAAGGGTAGTAAAGAGGATCCAAATAACTTTAGACCGGTTAGCCTAACTCCTGCAGTCTGTAAAATTCTTGAGAAAATAGTTAAAAAAGGCATTTGCCAACATCTAGAGAGGGAGGGGTTAATCAGCGATGCTCAGCATGGGTTTAGATCAGGTAGATCATGTTTGACTAACTTACTAGACTTTCTGGAGTTTGTAACAGATCAAGTAGATAAGGGAGAGAATGTAGATATAATTTACTTAGATTTTAGTAAAGCATTTGATATGGTACTACATAGGAGACTAGTTCATAAATTAAAAATGATTGGGATATGTGGGGGTGTTTCAAATTGGATAGCTGAGTGGCTGAAAGACAGGAAGCAAAGGGTAGTGCTAAATGGTGTAAAGTCAGAGTGGAGGGATGTTATCAGTGGGGTTCCTCAGGGATCAGTTCTTGGTCAATTATTATTTGTCATCTATATAAACGATCTTGGGGAGGCAGTTAATAATAAAGTGTCAATTTTTGCGGATGATACCAAATTAGCAGCTGTAGTTAAAGATATTGATGATAATTTTAAAGTGCAGGGGGATTTAAATAAATTGTTATCTTGGGCACATAAGTGGCAAATGACTTTCAACCTTGATAAGTGCAAAGTTATTAACATGGGAAAAGATAATAGAGAATTTAACTATGAAATGGATGGGCATTGGCTGAGCTCAGTAGAGGATGAGAAAGATCTAGGAGTAGTAATAGATAAGTCATTAAGGTTTTCTAAGCAGTGTATTGAAGCAAGAAATAGGGCAAATAGAGTGCTGGGTTTTATTAAGAGAAATGTCAGTTACAAAAGTAAGGAGGTTATTCTTAAACTCTATAACTCTTATGTTAGGCCACATCTAGAGTACTGTATACAGGCATGGTCCCCACATTTTAGACACGATATTAACCTTCTCGAGTCAGTGCAAAGGAGGGCAACAAAGATTATTCCTTCCCTGAGGCACCTTGAATATATAGATAGACTGAGGGTATTAAATATGTTCTCGTTCGAAAGGAGGTGTGTGAGAGGGGATATGATTGAGCTCTTTAAATTTTTTTCCGGGATAGAAAAATTCGATGTTAGCAAGTTTTTTGAGTTAGATGATGGAAATCGGACTAGAGGTCACCACTTGAAAATTAAAAAGCAAGGGTGTAGGTTGGATTTAAGAAAATATTTTTTCACCAATAGAGTGGTAGACTTCTGGAACAAATTGCCGCAGAGGGTAGTAGGTAGTCCAAAATTAAATGATTTAAGAGTAGGTTAGATGAGTTTATGGGGAGGGAAGGTTGTGATGGTTCCTAAGTTTTGTATATATTAATATTGTTTGTATATATCTATAGCTGCATGATTTAGTTCTTGACAAGCCTTGATTGGTGATACCCTTGTTTCCGGATGCAATCCTCTGGATGTAGTTTTCCTGGGAGTTTGGGTGCCTTAAAAAATATGCCGTTTTTGACTTGGATGACCTATGATGAGCCCTTGTGGCTCTTGTCAGATATCTGTTATATTATATTGTGGGGGACTTTGATTTTGTCTTCCCCTGGTGATGGTGCTTTTTGTGGGTGGGTTTTGACACAGGCGGATGACCTTTGATAGGCCCTTGTGGCTTTTGTCATCTGTGTAATTATGTTATGTTATGTTATTGTCTTTTTCTTCCAGGATTTTCTCTATATCTTCTATTAGGCTCTTCTTTTTATTTATATCTCTCTTATCTTCTCCTGTTGGATAATATATTAGTATTATTTTGAATTTTAGTTTTTTTATCTTCAGATTACCATATAAGATATCGTAGTTTTTTGTTTTTACTTTCTCTACCATTATTTTCCTAGTGTTATTATGGATTAGCATTAGGCCTCCTCCCTTTTTATCATTTTTACTCCTCATATTTTCTATTTTATTTGTGTTTACTTATCTCAATACTATCGCTTTTTTTTGCCATGTTTCCGTTAAGCATATTATTTCATTCTTATTCTTTATTATATTTTCTATCTCACCTATCTTTACTTTCGTTAATCCTTGGACATTTAATAATTTTCTTTTTATTTCTTCAAACTGAATGTTTGTTTATTGTTGTTGTTTATGTGACAGTGGAAGGGAGTTGGTGAAACATAGTACTAACAGAATCGAACTTGGCTATCGAGCATATTAGTCTTTCGTCTATATCATTGATGTAGATGATGAACAATAGAGGCCCAAGCACTGAGCCCTGGAGCACCCTGGTACTAACTGGCGTCCTATTGATCTTTACTCGTTGCCTCCGTCCCGAGAGCCAGTTTTCTATCCATTCGGCGACCTTGCCGGTAATGCCAAGGGCACGAACTTTATTTATCAACATGCGGTGTGGTACTTTATCGAAGGCTTTTTGAAAGTCCAGGACTAAGATATCTACAGCTCGATTACGGTCATACTCGCTCAAACTACCGTGGAAAAATTCTAGTAGATTAGTGAGACATGAACGGTTCTTACGAAATCCGTGTTGGGAATCCAAGATCAGGTTGTGCGGCTCTAAGTGCTACACTATACGGTTTGCGGTTATTCCCTCGAGTAGTTTGCCTACGATGGATGTCAGACTAATAGGCCGGTAATTACCCGGACATTCGCGGTCCCCCTTCTTATGGATGGGAGTTACGTCTGCTATTCTCCAGTCTTCGGGCACCTCTCCAGTTTCCAAAGACTTGTTGAAAATGGTGGTGAGGTATGGAGCTACCTCTTCACTAACTTCTCGGAGGACTCTAGGAAGAAAGCCACCCGGACTTGGAGACTCATACGGGTTAAAGTTTCCTAGTCTAGCTACTACTTCGTTTCTCTCTAAGACTATTTCGCATAGGTTTTCGCCCTCTTCGAGATGAACCCCCGGCCTCGGAGCTGGACCATCAACTTCCTTCGTAAATACGGAAGCGAAGTAGCCGTTCATCACGTTAGCGATGTCTGGTTCTGACTTCTGTAACACGCCATTGTCATCTATCAGCGGTCCTATGCTATGGCAAATCGGCTTGCGGCTATTGACATACAGGAAGAATTCTTTCAGGTTCTCTTTACAGAGGGACGCAGCCCAAACTTATTCTCTGCGCTTAGCTCTGCGTACCAGTGCTTTAACTTGCCTACACTTTTCGCTGTATTGAAGAAGCCTTTCTTCATTACGATTGGCTTTCCAGTTATTGTAGGCAGTTTTCCTCTTCCTTATCACTGCGGCGATGCCTCGATTGAACCATCTCGGTTAGAGAGGCTTGCCGCTCCTCCTTCTGCTTGGGACAAACGCAGACTGTTGGGTCATAAAATTTTCTTTAAACGCCAACCATTTGTCCGAGGCTCCTTCTCCTGTTGCGGGCCAAAGCCGAGCTATCGCATCCCGAAAACCCACAAAGTTCGTGCGTCAGAAGTCGAGTTTAAAGATAGCGACGTGAGAGCGTCTCTCACATGGAATGTGGGCGGAAAACGTGACTGTGCGGTGACCGCTCCCGCCCAGACACTCTCCCACGTTGAGTCCGGATATCATGTCGTCCTCGGTGGTAAACACCAAATCTAACATGTTCTCACCCTTCATAGGCTCCTCTACCCATTGTGTCAGGAAGTTATCCTGAGCGAACTCGATCAATCTTCTCCCTTCCACATCGCCTGTACAGTTCCTCCAGTCAGTCCCACGGCAGTTAAAGTCACCACTTAACAAACTCGTGCGACTATTTATCAGGTCGGTGAGCTTTGCGTACAAGCTTGAATTTAACTCCTCTGACTGTTTTTGCCGCCTGTAAATCACCACTACTCGATAAGATGAGCTGGTACAATCTATGTCTAGCCCTAAAATCTCGTGATCAGATCTCACATTGCATTCGACAGCGGGGAAACAGTTCCGGACGTATACCAAAACTCCGCCGCCCTCTCGACAAGGTCAGTCACGGTGGAACATTGTATAACCGGGGATCGCAAACCTACCATCGAAATCTCGCTTGTCAGTATGGATCCACGTTTCTACGATCGTCACGATATATATTCGGTTATTGGGGGCCAATACAGCCACAAGTTCATCCCACTTGTTCCGTATCGACTTCGCTTAAAATAAAAATTAGGGAACTCTGGCTACTCCGCACGCTCCCTCCGCTAACGTTTTTCCCGACGACTCGGATGGAGTGTTGTTCTGAGAAAGGGATGTATTACCATGAGCTTCCTCCGAGTTGCCTGGATCTTCTCCACCTGGGACCGGTTCTTCGTCACCAGCAGGGCTTCCATTACTCTCTGGTTGCGGTGCAGCAGAACCTCTTGCAGTAGAATGTCCAGCATTGACTTGCTCTCGCGACTCATCTTGAGTCTCCTGCTCGGTGTTACCCGTCGAGTTGCCGCTTGGATCGTCCCGTGCAACCCTCAACAACCAGAAGGCATTCCTGTCGATTAACTCGGTCAGAAACCTTCTTCCTTGGTCGTTTAGTTGGACCCCGTCCTCCGTGTATAGGTCATCTCGTCGACCGGGTCTACAAACTTATCTCCTGTCAAGGCACAAAGGTGACCTAGACGTTCGTTAATGCCAAGAAGTTTGCTATTTGCGTACACTGTGGCAGACTTCCTGGGTATTATCCCCACGAGCATAGCCTTGCTTGTCTTTGAGAGAAGATCCTCTGCAATCTTCATCGATGTCTGGACTATATGTTCCGCTAGCCCGACTCTACCTCCTCTAAGGAAAAGGTCGTTTACTGACCATTGAGGCAAGTACGAAGCTCCTGGAGAAATTCCGCACATTCCTGATTTCGTCTTGTAGCGCCTCATTATCCCTCCCAGGAAGACATCTTACTTCCCATCTGTGGCACTTCCCCCCACCCAGGTAGTACTGAAAGCCTCTCAGCTGCGAGTCTCCCACCACTACGTATTGCGTGCCCTCGTCCGACAGGACGGCAAAGCGATTTAGGGTTCTCAAGGACTCCTCTGCACTAGGTGAGATCGTCTTCCGCTTCTTCTTCTTCTTACCACTTTTCTTTTTCCTTCTCAATTCCTGAAATTCTCCTTCGTTCGCGCTCGCACCCCTAAACTCCAGTGAACCCTCTACTGCCGGTGCCGACGTGCTCGTCTCGGTCGGTTCACTGTTGCTCATTGGTGCTTCCATCGCAGCTACTACCTGTCTTTTCTTCTTTTTCTTCGAATTGGTCCGAAGATTTACTTCAGCAACTTCAATGGGAGCACCTTCAGCCCCAGTGTTATCGTTCTCGATATTCTGTGGGTTCGTTCGAGCTGCGCCCGACACAGGAGTTCCCGCCGCCTCGAAGGTTGCCGTGGATCTTACGACGTCAACATAACTTGCCTCTGTTCTTTTACCCCCTCATTTAGCCCTGCCCTGGTCTTATCTGCGAGCTCCTTGTCCGGATTGGGCGGTACAGCTCTCTTGCATCATGTCTGCAGAGTTACTGTCCGCCACGATAGTTCCTCTAGTCTCGTTCCCATTCCCTGGAGGTGACCTGGAGATGACATGTTACCTGAGTTCGACAACTACCTCTTGAAGTTGGCCCACCTGATTCCTCAGGTTAGTTAATTCCACAATGCAGTTTTCTTCCAATTAACCAAGTTGATTTCTCACGACGGCCAGTTCGCGGTGGTGACGTTCTCCCGCTTCCTTCATCTTCCTCTCCATAGCCAATTCTATGTCGCAGAACTTGAAGACGCTCTGATGAGTGATGTTCTTAAAGTTTCCCTCTTTAAAATCTATACACCAACAAATGCCTCCGCACCTAGGACATTCAATTTTTAATTGTTGGGCACCGGCATTTTTCTCTATTAACTTCTGTGTTTTTGTCTGGTGACTAGGCGCGCGCTAATATCTTCGATGCTTGTGACCACTAAAATGAGAGGGAAAGGTTTAGTGCTGGGTCTCGCGCCGGTCACATCCGCCTACCCTGCAGGTCTTTCCAGCGCCTCCCTAGCAGACTTCCCCATTTGCCTGCCACACTAGCCGAAAGGGTTTTCCCATAGGCTAGACGTTCCCAAACTTGGCGCAGCTTACGAGCCGCAGCCACAAGTTATTTCTCACTGATTTCTCGCCAGGAGTGATAGGAGGAGGAAAGCCAAGGTCGGGGCCGTACTAGGCCCTACCGAGCGGCCAGACTTTTAGCCCAGGCATTCAAGGGATATCTTGCCATGACTAGTGACCTAGCCCGGGACCTTTCAGTTAGCCTGGCAGCCAACTAGGCGGGGAAGTTGTGACCAGTAACAGCCCAGCCTAAATAACCAAAGGACGGTCACAGGGGCTGGTCAGTCATTATGCGTTAGTGGTAAGCTTTTCAGGGCATACTAGCCTCACCACATTATTCCGTCCCCTGTTGGCCTGAGACTCCTCCGTCTCAGTCTCTCACAACCTGTGAGCGTCAAATGGTGTTATTTATAGAGGTTCCAAAGCCTCTCTTCTGGTGCATGAGGTAGCCGCCAGGTCCTTACTTGTTACTAGCAAAGAGATGATATATAAGTATAGATGAGAGTTGTTAGTAGGGGTGATACACATATACACATACTTATACACATACACAGCTATACCGAAGCATACATTTCTACAGAGAGACACGATAGCTCCCCCTTTTTTTTTTAGATATTGAGATGGGTTGAGGAAATGTGGGGAAGTTAGAGGAGAGAGAACCAGAGAGTATAAAGGAGAAACCAAAGATATAGAAAAAGAAACAGATATAAATTTAGATGAGAGAAAAGGAGAGAGAAAAGAGAGGAATAGAGTAAAGATGATGAGTTATTGAGAGAGACTCAAAGAGAGAAATGGCTAGGTGGACAGATATATGGAGATATAAATCTTTCATCTATATTGACATACATATATAATCAGTTACAACAATATATACACATACATAGAAACAGCGAAAAAAAAGAGAGGAGAGGGCTAAAGAGGGGAATACAAAGTGGCAGAGAAAAAACGGGAGCGAGAGAAAAGAGGGAACAGGAGACAATATAAGGAGACATGAGAGAGAGAGAGAGAGAGAGAGAGAGAGAGAGAGAGAAAGAGAGAAAGAGTTAGAGGGATACAAAAGAAGAGATAATAGAAAAGGGACAAAGGACAGAAGAATAAAACAAGGAGAATAAAAGATTAGGAGAAAAATAGGGAGGGGGCGAATAGAGACAAAAGAGAAAGAAGAACAGAGATATAGCGAGCGAGTGGGGGTGAGATGGTGATTGATAGATCTATAGATAATTGAGAAAGAAGAGAAAAGGAGATGAAAGTAAAAATGAACAAAATAAAGAAAATTGAGTGTTAGAAAAAAGGAGATGCTGAGAGAGATAATAAAAGAGAGCGAGTGATTGGGAGACGGAAAGAGAGGAATAGCTAGACAGACATATATAGAGGTATACATCTTCCATCTATATACACATACACATAGTCAAGGTTAGAACACGTATCTACAGATTTACACACACAAGAAGAGAGAAAAAAGACAGGGAAGAAAGAGAGAATGAGCAGACAAAAGTGGGGAGAAAAAACAGAGAGAAAAAAAGGCAGCGTGAGAGACAACGAGAGACTTAGAGAGAGACAGAAAATGAGATAAGAGAGAGAGAGAGAGAGAGAGTGTGTAACAAGGGAGTAACAAGGGAAGGAAGTACCCTAGGGGAGAGAGAGTATAGCGTACGATTTACTTTACCGCATATTGCGTTGTATTCCTAATTCAATTCTCTCATTGGGCATTCGTTAATTTCGTGAATATATTTATTTTGTCTTAAAAAAAAATAATACTAATAGCGTAGGCGAGTTGCGAAAAGCTTTCCGCGTCGCTGGACCACTGTTAGCCAGCGGCGAATCCACTCGACCATTCTGAGTCTAAAAAAAGACTCATTCAAACGAAGCTTTCAAGCCACTCGCCTGCACTTGTTGTTCGCTATGAGAGAGGGAGAGAGAGAGAGAGAGAGAGAGAGAGAGAGAGAGTTACAAGGAGTTACAAGGAAAGAGAGTACGCTAGGAGACCTTACGGTCCATTCAAAGAGGGTACCTTTGGACTAGCAATCAAGCGGGCACATGGCTGTTCAATTATTATGCGTCCCTAAACGGCTACTTTTCAAGACTTTGTCTAGTCTTGACTTGAACTGGTCAACAGATTCACTGTTGACAACTTCCACTGGAAGTGCGTTTCAATTACCGCTGATACTGTAGGTGAAAAAATTTCCACACATATTGCGGTTGTAACGCTTCAGTTCAAGTTTGAAGCCGTGATTGCGCGTTCTGTTCTCACTCAGTGTGAAAATATCCCGGTAGTCAACATTGTCGAACCCTCGAAGTATTTTGAAAACTTCGATGAGCTGACCACGCAGTCTACGGGTTTCCAGCGAGAACAGATTTAATTCCCTTAGTCTATCCTCATAACTTTTATGTCGGATAGAGGGAATCAGTTTGGTTGCCCTAGCTTGTACGCGTTCCAACCTTGCGATGTCCTTTAGAAACGAAGGTCTCCAAAATTGTACGGCATACTCCATGTGCGGCCGAACGAGGGAGTTGTACAGACAAAGTACTATCTCCTTGTTACGGTGTCCAAACTGGCGCTTTATGTAGCCTAACATCCTTTGGGCTTTCTTCTCTGCCTCGATGCACTGTTTCGAGAACTTGAGGTCGCTAGTGATAGTTACACCCAAGTCCTTCTCAGTGTCACTCGATTCAAGAGCAATGCCCTTAAGGATATACTGAGATTGGGGGTTTCTGTGGCTGATATGCATTACTTTGCATTTCCCCACGTTAAAAGGCATTTGCCACGTGTCCGACCGCTCCCCAATCTTCCCAAGATCTTCCTGCAGATGGGCAGTATTTCCATCCTTTGCAACGTTCATACCAAGCTTGGTATCGTCGGCAAATTTGGAAATCTGGCAACCATGTTACCGTCCATGTCGTTGACGTAGATGATGAATAGTAGTGGTCCCAAGACAGAACCTTGAGGCACCCCGCTAATAACGGGCACCCACTCAGAAACCTGTCCATTCACCACCACCCGTTGCTTTCTGCCACTTAGCCAGTTCTCGATTCAACCGGCTACTTTTCCGTCTATGCCAAGCGCTTGCACTTTCCGGAGAAGGCGGTGGTGTGGTACCTTATCAAAGGCTTTCTAAAAGTCTAAGTAGACCACATCCACCGGCTTGTCCCAATCGTGCTCACTGAACACGAAGTGGAAGAATTCCACAAGGTTCCTCAGGCATGACCGTTGCCTTCGGAAGCCGTGCTGGGAACTCCTCAGTAGCAGGTTTGACTCTAAATACGACGTCATTTTGTCCAACATGATGCTTTCCATGAGTTTACCGACTATCGAAGTCAGACTGATAGGTCGGTAGTTTGACGGATGGCTGGGGTCTCCTTTCTTGAAGATCGGAGTCACCTCCGCCTCGCGCCAGTCTCTAGGAACACATCCGGTCCGGATTGACATGTTAAAGATAGCGCACAAAGGCCGTGATACTTCATCGCACACTTCCTTCAACACCTTGGGTAGAAACCCGTCCGGTCCAGGGGACTTATTCGTCTTTAGGTCAGAAATCTTTTTCTTTATTTCTCCTTCGGTGAAGTCCATATCCTCCAGCTTTTTTCCCCGAGTAGGAATCCGTCGGCTGGGGAATGGGACCACACTCTTCAGTAAACCCTGAAGAGAAGTAGTCGTTGAGGAGGTTAGCATTTTCTGCATCTGAATGCTTTAATGTCCCCTCCTCATTCCTCAAAGGGCCAATCGTTCGACGGATTGGTTTACGGCTGTTTATATATCCAAAGAACTCCTTGAGGTTCTCTTTACAGAGTCTCGCCACTCGGAGTTCCTCAGACCACTTAGCCGCCCTTATGCTGGACTTGACTCTCCTGGCTAGCCTCCGGTATTCATCAAAGTCACCCGAGATCTTCGATTGCCGGTACACATTTCTCTTCTCCTTAAGCAGTTGCCCGATTTCTCGATTAAACCACTTTGGTTGAACAGAGGACCAACGAGGGCATTTCAGAGGATGAAACGCGATTGAAGACTCATGAATGTGGTTTTGAAACTGTTCCACGAATCTTCAACAGCCTCGCATCAGTCAGTCCAGCACGAAGACATGCAAAGTCTGCCCTTCTCAAATCAAGTTTCCTCGATTTACTAGTTGCAGGCCCTGCCTTGGGAACTTTGACTACAAATCTAATTAGTCGGTGATCACTGCCACCGAGCTCTTCGCCAACAGAGAGGTCCTCAACGATGTCATCATCAGAGGTGAAAACCAAGTCAAGGATATTGTCTCCTCTCGTTGGCTCTCTCACCCATTGAGTGAGGAACTCGTTGTTCGTGAACTCCAGGAGTAGTGCGTTCTCGCCACAGGGTTCTCTGGTTTCCCAGTCAACTTGTGTGTTGAAATCTCCCATGACGATACACACTCTGTCTTCGACAAGTTCTCCTAGTAGAACTACAGAAACAACGACCAGCAAAGACCCTAAGATCCGCTCAAGGCCACACCGCTTACAGATATTAACTACCTCTTTCTAACGTTAGTGTATCGTGCTTTTTTTTCTTCTTTTTTTACACTCTGGGTTTTTTTTTTTTAACTATTTCAACTCTACGCTACACATTTATCTACATGTGCACCCTTTGTATATATATTTTTTACATGATTTTTTTAATATTTCTATTCTACTGTACACACTTATCTACATGTGTATCATTTGACCCTTTTACATGCCTATTCTAATTATTTCAATTCCACGGTACACATTTATCTACATGTGTACCCTTGGCATGCAGGTTTAGCTATCCCTCAAATACACGAACACGCTTCTTCGAACCAGGGGAAAGGGGGCTGATAGGACAGGTCTCTCTTCTCCCGCAGGCTTCGCGTGGTAGTATAGGTTTTAAATTAATATTACGGTAATATCCTAGATAGTTCTTAGATCACAATAAACATAAAAACCTATATTTCGTTATTCAAAGGAATGAATTATTAAATGCTAACGCTAGTCTAAATTTTGCAGACGAATTCCTTAAGCCTAATCTGGGCGACGTTGAGAAAATGCGTGAATTAAAATCAAAGAGTTTTAGGAAAAATATATATTATTGAATAAACAGTTAGATTATTTGAGGGTGAATTTATCAAATAACAATTTATGATTGGATTGAGAATTACACGTGAATTAAATTTGAATGAGTTAACGGGAATGGATTTACAATTGATCAATATGGTTTGGTATAATTAATAAATGATAAATCATAAAAGATAATTGATAATTGGTAATTAGATTATTGGTAAATAGATTATTGGTAATTAGAGTATAACAAATGATGATTGATAATTAGTAATTAGATTTTAACAAATGATGATTGGTAATTGGATAATTGGTAAATAGTAATAGGATAATAGTAATTGGTAAATAGATAATTGGTAGATAGTAATTGGTAAATAGATAATTGGTAGATAATAAATGGTAAATAGATAATTGGTAGATAGTAATTGGCAAATAGATAATTGGTGGATAGTAATTGGATTATAGATAATTGGTGGATAGTAATTGGTAAATAGATCATTGGGGGATAGTAATTGGTAAATAGATAATTGTGGATAGTAAATGGATTATAGATAATTGGTGGATAGTAATTGGATAATAACGGAGTTGAATGGGTGTATAAATGAGACAAAATAATAAAGCATTAATTCGGGATTCTATCTGGCAAATATATATATATATATATATATATATATATATATATATATATATATATATATATATATATATATATATATATATATATATATATATATATAGTAAGAAATAAATATTTACATTTGTAGGGGTGTAGACTGCTACACTAATGATGAAAATAATAACTTAATAGGACTGACAGAAAAAGAAAAGGGGAATTCCCATTCACTCCATGCAGGGAGGCGTCGCTGGCATCTTTATATTGCTCATTTCATTTTATTTTATTCCCAACTCTTTCTTTCATATGACGTTTTCTTCTATGCTCCTACTACGTTATATTTACACTATTGAAGTACTCATCAAGTCGGTTTTTGAACATATTAACTGATGTGCTTTCTACTACACGGCTGGGAAGGCTATTCCCCGTTTGTGTGACTTTAAAGGGGAAGTGATTTTAAGCTATAGTAGAGTTAAATCGCTTGTTCACTAATTTTAAACCATTTTGGCGTGTGTTGGCCCTTTCGTCTATCTCGAACAATAGTATGTAATAATTATTAGTAAATCCTTTTTTAAGATGTTGAATACCTTGATCAATTGTCCACGAAATCGTCTACTTTCAAGTGATAGTAGGTTTAATGAGCAGAGTCTATCTTTGTACGGTTTGTTTCAGATTCCAGGAACTAGTTTAGTAGCCTGAAGTTGCACTCTTTCTAACTGCGCTATACCCTTGTTTAGGGAGGGACACCAAAATGGAACCACGTATTCGAGGTGTGGGCGCACGAGCGATTTGTATAGTGGCATGATTATATCTTTCGATTTAAAAGTAAAATTCTGAGCAATTTATCTTAGCATTCGGTCTGCTTTTTTACAAGCTTCTGCGCATTGTTTCGATACTTTAAGGTCCTCCGAGATTAAAATCCCAAGGTCTTTTTCTAAGTTAACGGATTCGAGAAATTGGCCTTTCATATGGTATTCTACTTTTAAGTACTGACCTCCTAAATGCACGGCCTTGCATTTACCTATGTTGAAGCCAATTTGCCATTTATCCGCCCATTCCACAATTTTATTAAGGTCCCTTTGCATTCACTCTACATCGGATCTCGAAAGAACTCAGCTTTCTAGCTTTGTATCATCTGCAAATTTAGAGATCCTACTAAACACTCCATTATCCAAGTCATTAATATAAACAATAAATAATAATGGGCCCAGGATTGACCCCTGTGGTACCCCGCTGGTGATTGGGGCCCAATCTGAACACGGCCCATTTACAACAACCCGATGGGAACGATTTGATAGCCAGTTTCTAATGCATTTAAGTATGTTACCCCCCACTCCAATTGCTCTAATTTTCATCATTAGCCTTTTGTGCTAAACTTTATCGAAGGCCTTTTTAAATTCAAGGTAAATTATATCCACCGCTTCAGTTTCATCGTAGATTCAAATCATATTATGAACAGATTCAGGTAAATTGGTTAGGCACGAGCGACCCCGTCTGAATCCATGCTGTGAGTCTGCAATTAAATTATTAGACTCACAATGGCTCACCAACCTATCTCTAATTATCGATTCTAAGAGTTCACCAATTACAGAAGTTAGGCTCATGGGACGGAAATTTGTAGGCTCAGTTCTATTCCCTTTTTGAATATCAGCGTAACATTTGCACGTTTGAAATCTATTGGAACTAGGCCCTCTTCTATTGATCGATTGAAAATAGTACAGAGCGGTCTTGCTAATTCATTTTTTAGTTCTTTAAGATGGGTTGGGTACACCCCATCGGGCCCGAGTGACTTCGATTTTTTTTCATTTTATTAATATATGTGAGAATCTCCCCTTCATTTATACTTATGTTGGATAGGATATTTTGTTTTTCAAAATTTATGTCCTCGCCTAGTGTTTCTAATTGCGTCACGTCTTCAATAGTAAAAACGCTCGAGAAGTGCTTATTTAATATTTTAGCAAATTGTTCTGGGACGTCCGTCATAACACCATCTTTACCTCTGATCGGCCCTATTATACCATTTATGGGCTTTCTACTGTTAACGTAACTATAAAACCGTTTCGAATTTATAATAAGTTCTTTTTCATATTTCAGCTTAGCTTCTCAAATGGTTCGTTTTACCAGCCTTCGAGAGTCTACGTATTTTTCCCGATTTTTGTCGTTTCATTTTTTCTAAAACTTTTGTTATCTTTATTACGCTCCCGAATTAAATTAATTATTAAAGGGCTAACTCAAGGTGCTATCTTTGACTTTCCATTCTTTCGACGTACGTACTTAACTAACTCGGAATCCACTGTGAGCACATTTTGCTGTAGCTCCGAGTACATTCTCTGTACTGTCTTATTATCAAAGCATGTCCCCCAGTTTATTCTTTTAATCCGGTCACGGAAGGTTTCAAAATTACAACTCCCAAATCGTGGGATTACATTATGGTCACTCGTCGCCAAATGCTCACCCACGCAAACGTTTTCTACCAAAGTCTCCTCTGTTGAGATAATCAAATCAAGTATATTTTGATCACGCGTAGGTTCCTCTACTTTTTGAACAATAAAATTATCTTGAATGAGATTGACCAATCTCTCCCCAACTTTATCCGAAGTATAGTTTGTATAGTTAACATTAGGGTGATTGAAATCTCCACAAATTATTGTTTTTCCTTTTTTCACCATAAATAAAAGGCACTCAAAGAGTAGTACGTCCTCTAATTCTATTATTTTTAGCACACTCGAGCTCAATTAGCAGAACCGCGCTCTTCATATTTACGGTCGTGGAGGCCATCGTTATCGCAGTAAATCCCTCTTTTACGTTAGCTAAAACTCCACTGCCTCTCCCAGTAAGTTGGCCCTCGTGATGGATTTTGTACCCTTCTATATTAAATTCCGCAATAAGGTCTCTAGAAGCTGTATCTAACCAAGCCTCACTTATACATATTGTAGGGGAATCGTCACTCCCCCGTTCTCTCGCGGTGGAGTCACGAGGCGATTACCGCAAAGACATCCGGCCCCAGGCACCGTCGGGTCAAGCGCGTAAACGCAGCGCCGCACCATTCGTCGCTATGAAAGACCTAAAGGTTAAAATGCAAAATCTCCCCCAGGAGAGTGAGATTCAATTTCACATCAAGTAAGAAATTGGAGACGTGTTTCTCCCAAGCTCGAAGGCTAACGAGGAGCCGATGTAAGACTTGGTGAGAAAAACCGTTTGGCACAAGAACCCTCCTAGGGCCGTCCTCAAGCCCCTCCCCCTCTTACCACTCCCCCAGTGGGGTGACAAGGTATAAATGAGGAACACTGAGGAAAATCGAGGTAGAATACGTCAGTTTCCAGGTGACGAAGTCCTCGGATTAAGATCGGGCTACCGAGACTGGACAGGTAGATTACTTGGCTCGCCAGACCAAGCAGTACCCTGCAAGAGAGGCAGGGCTACCTACCTTAAGGGGCTAAGAAGCAGCTCATCCTCGAGCTAGTCCCTTGTTATCAAACCAAACGTTAAGTTAACTTTGTTAAGTTCAACTTACTCTCGTCAGGGAGACTCCTCATATCCTGGTACATCTTAAACACCAGGGGTATTCCTCGTCCTTGAGGAATTAAGGAAAGAAGAAGAAAGAGGCTCCCCTTCGAGCCCGTTACTCAGTGGCCACACCAAACTCATAAGTTAACTTGGTTGAGGAACCAAGTTCAACTTATTCTCGTCAGAGAAACCGCCCGCCGTTATACTCGCCCTTGAGAAAGACTGGAACTAAGAAGAAGCTCATCCTCGAGCTAGTTCCTGGTTACCAAACCGACCTTCAAGTTCAACTTATTCTCGCCTAGAAAAACCCCCCTCCGTTATCCTCGCCCTTGAACAAGACCCTTCCCGAGTTCAGTCCTCGCCCATGAGGAATTAATTAACGAAGGAGAAAAGCTCCCCCTCGAGCTCGTTACTCGGTGGTCACACGGCACTCCAAGTTAACTTGTTTTAAGAATCAAGTTCGACTCACTCTCGCCAGAGAGACCAAGACTACCTTGGTGCTGCATAAAGCACCGTAATTGTTCTCGTCCTTGAAGACCCCCCCCCCCTGAATACCGTGTGGACCCCCCAGCCGCTACCCTCACCAAAAGGACCTCGTGATCCCGCCCACCTACATCTGGCCAGGCGGCACGCGTCGTGAGACAATAACATTCCTGAGGTATTTAAACTCCAATAGAGTCCGTAAGCCTAAATCTTATATATTGCTGTGTGTAGCGAAATTAACCAATTTTAAAGGGTCAAATTAATTGAATTAATTCTTGTGTATGATAATAGTCGGAGTATTGCTGTGATTAATGTTTAAATTTTGTGTATTCAATTGTTAAAGTTAAAATATAAGTTTATTTTAGGAATTATTGTGCGTTTTTTATATCGTTACGTGTTTCCAACGACTCTCTTCTTTAAAATAACAATATTAGCACTCTTAGAACAAGAAGGGGGGCATTCTACGACACATATGATATCGCAATCGTCCTCTTGAATCATGGCTTTAAATTCGAACAGTTTGTTTCTTAAACTCCGAACATTTGCGTAAATGCATTTTAATTTTCCATTTAAATAACAGCGTCCTTCTCTTCTATTGGCTGAAGAGTTTCCCTGCTTGCCTAAATTTATTGAATATGGCGTGAAATACTATTTGGCGCATTTATGACTTGGGGGCAAATAACTTCCGTACTATAGAGATTACGGAGGCTCTCATTTACAATTCTGCCCAGCTTCGAATTAAACATAGAATTAAAATGAATGCCATCATTAAAAAAAAGTGACGGTTTGTCCTGAATATCATTCAAAAATTATAAAACTTAACTCCCATTTCCTGACATAAACGTTTAAGACATTCATTAGTGTAAATTGACCTTGACTGCATTCTCAGAGTCGCTTTTAATCTTGGAATTATCCCAATTACCCCGACTTTATTCGCCTTCGCTTGGGCCGCTATATTTAGGTTCCTTGCTTGGTGTACAATCTCGGTAGTCGAGCCGTCAAAACGGTACAGATCATTCCCGCCCACGAGTGTGAGGATAGCTTGATCTTCACATGGCTCGTTCAGACTTTGGATTTCACTGACCACGTGGTTAATTCTCCCCCTTCCCTCCCGGTAGGCAGATTTTCCTACGCTTAGCTGCATTTCGTGCTTTGAATTCAGAATTCTGGTTCTTTATTAAAGAGTCTCCGATTAGAATACTCTCTGTTTCCCTATCGATTGGAGTTAACACGGCAAATTGATTAGAGCATGGAATTTCAAAACTGTGAGATGCCCTCGTTGGTCTAGTTCCTTTTTTAACCGGCCTAAATTAAGATTCCGGGGGTCTATATGAGTTTAAGATACGTGCTTGCTCATTTATAGTCACTTGCGCATCTCTACTCTCTACACGGCTCGATCAGTGGCTTTGAACGTGATCCCCCCTCCCTCCACACACACACGAAGCTCATCAAAGGATGCCCGAACGCCGCTGGCCAGTTCGTCAATCTTATGGTTCGTTGCCACTACGTCTCTTCCGACAGATTTAACTTCTGATCTAATTTCATCAATCGCGTTGGTTAATTTTGGCTCAAATGCCTCGTTTTGAAGACAAAAGCGACATATTCTAACGTTATTAGGGTTTGAGGGAGCGTATATTTCCTATTAAATGAAACCCGGCAGCGAGCACAATCAATTTGACAATAGGCATTGTAAAACACAAGATTGTTTAAAATGAGTTGAAATTTATTTAGGATAATGGAACGTATAACCTACACGGAATGTAATTTCTATCTAATTCACTTTACGACACGAAGGTTTGAGCACGACACAAACGTAAATTTTTGTACGAGCACAAAAATAATACATGTTAGCAGGAGAAGGGCTGAACGAGGAGTGAGAGCGAGCGAGCGAGAGAGAGATAGATAGAGAGAGAGAGTCGACTTAAAATAGACGAAATTATGGGAACAGGATGTTCATTCCTTTGGCAAAAAGAATGCTTGATGAGCAAGCCCTCTTGGGGCGGTAAGGCCAACCTCACCCATCGCCTATGTCAACTTGTGTGCGTAGGAATCAAGACCGAGAGAAGAACGTAGTCGTTGGTAAAACAATAAATTAAAGTGGTCGGGAAGAGGAAGGTGCGTACCATAAACTATATCTGCAGTAGAGCAAGAGCAAACTTCCTCTAATGACGAGCGAATTCCAAATGAGATCAGAGGTAAGGTGTCCATCCACCTAATACTAGGATCCATAGATCCAAGATTTGACGGAATCTACCACGTTCAATTTGGCCATTAAGTATGCAAGGGATAGTTTATGCAACGAAAATGAAATGAGCCAAGGACTAACCTGAGCGCTTGCATTGATCGAATTCGAATTGGCTCCCTCGATCGCTCATAGCCGTTGAAGGGACACAAAAATCGTGAAATCTAACCTGATAATAAAACTCAAGTAATGATAGAAACCCAGATGACTGAAATAGGAAAACCTATGACCAATGAATGAATCGATCGATCATGGTCAGAAGATAGCTACAGCATTGAAATAAGATATATCACCAACCAGATAGAGATGAATGCCATCAAATCGTGAGGGAGTAAGAGTAAAAGGAACTAGAGGGGGCTATTGAGGTCGATGGACAAGAGACCTGTTTGGAATTTCGATTTCTCGAAAAATGAGTTATGACCAATGACACAAAGATCGTGTCTGCTTGTCGTGCTTCTGAGCCAGAGATGGTTTTGCAAAGACAATGAGGGGGAGGGGGGCAGAGTTGTGTGCCGGAAATTGCGGAAATACGAGAAAGTGCATCCGGTACAACGTTGTAGAAGCGCGGAAAATGATGAATTTCGTTCGGTAGTTGAAGGATAAGGTCAAAATGACAAGCAACAACTGCAGAGTGCACGGAAGACGTATCATGGAAAAATAGGGCACAAACTAAAGTCTTGTGGACATTGAGGACAGTAAAACACACTCTTACAAAAACTGACGATTTCGGCGGATTGCGAGGTACACACCCAGTAGTTCCCGAGAGAACATGTTGTCCACTTTTTGAGAATTCGAAAGAAAGCGAGCAGTTACAAAGGGTCATGCACATTCTGCTTCAGCGTCTAACCGAGTTCGGTGGAGGAGGCGTGTAATGCAACGCGGACAGTGGCACCAAGACACAGATGGGAAAAGCAGGAGGCCGAGGAAATGAATTCTTTAGTGCTACAAAATGATTATCACACCTCTGAAAATCGAATAAGATTTTTTTTTTCTTATTTTTAGACAGTAAAATGTTGAATAGCAGCTTCATTCAAGCAACGTCAGGATTTAATATGTGGTAGAAATTAACCATACCACAAAATCGACCAAGTTGAGTGAGCGAAAAGATTGCGAAAAATCTTGAATGACAGCAACTTTGTCCTCTCGGGGTCGAATTCCTTTAGGAGAAACATGGGTTAAGAGAAGAAGATTTGCGAGATACCCAATGTCCACTTGTAAATGAGTAAAGAACTGATGAAGCTGATATAAATGTTGATCTAAATATGAATATTGTATTAGGATGTCATTTATATAGCAAAAGATGATAGGAAATTCTCTTCAAACCTGATCCATGAAGCATTGCGAAAATCATGGGGACATGCAGAGCAGTTTGACCGAGCCGAACGTAGTGGTGATATCTGTCTTCTGAACGTTTTTCAGGATTAACGGGATCTGTTTGATATCATGAACCAGATAGAAAGCTCAAAATATTGAATAAAGGAAGAGAAAAGAGATGAAATCTGACAAAATACGGTAAAGGATATCAAATCGGGCTTGGTATGAGTATTCTAAGCCCTGTAAGCGCACACTGCCATGAAACATCAACATGTGTAGCTTTCGATAAGACATGTAGTAAATAGCCTCAAATGAGGAGGAAGTGGCGGACAGCGAGATATATTCCGAGGAGTTCTCGAGAGAACGTTTCTAAAACCATAACTATAAATTTTGTTTGAACGAAGATGTCTGCCGTTAGCTTTAGACCTAATGCGACAGCGAAGTAAATTTTGCAATAAAGACTTGGGCTTTAAGAAAGACAATTATATAAATATAATTATAAAATTCAACGAATGCAAAGAGATAAGTAGGTTAAGTAAATATGGTGAATATTATGGTGAAACAATATAGTGAATGATAGAGTAAATAATATTGAGTTGTAAGTAACATAGTGTCCCAATTCACAGTCCATTATAGATACTTTAAAATACTCTAAATTACGACACGTTTAGTTTTGGGTGATTCATGCTGTCATGCATCATGATTCTCTCTCTCTCTCTCTCTCTCTCTCTCTCTCTCTCTCTCTCTCTTTCTCTCTTTATATATATATATATATATATATATATATATATATATATATATATATATATATATATATATATATATATATATATATATATATATATATATATATATATATGAATGCAATTTCCCGCAGGAAAAAAATGAAAAGGTGTTTCCAAGTACTTTCGAACTTTATTAAGTTCCTTATATATATATATATATATATATATATATATATATATATATATATATATATATATATATATATATATATATATATGGTTATACCACGTAGGGAAAAAGAAAGATTTATTGGAGTAGGTACTTTCGTTGTCTTAATATTTCCAAACTCACAATGGATTATACAATAGAGAGACACCGTATTTATACAAAGCACTGTTTTCCCTATAAGGTCAAATATTTTATGACCTCTGATAGTTCGATTTGAGGAAGAATGATAGGACTAGATCTAAGGAAAACAAACCAGGCCTTTTATTTACATTTCTCTTCTTTGTGCTGGAGATTAGGAACGCTTCAAATATATTTCTGCTAATAAAATCATTTATATGCATTATGGTATCTGCCTTTGACCAGTTAATCTGGTGACCCATCTTAAGCCTGTGGATGGCCAAAGAACTATTTGAATATCCCTTAGATACTGCATTTTGATGTCATCACTAACTCTATAATTTAAGAAGGTTTTTTTTTAGTATTTTAATAATAATTTAATCTTAATTTGGTTATGACTTTTTTATCAAAGTTATTTCTAATAATTCTTTTATAATATCAAAAAACAAAATGGTGAAGTTCAGAAATAAATATACGTATCGAAATTTCGTGAATTTTTTTAAAACCCAAAGAATTAAAAATGCTGAAGTTCAGAAAATTTATATTTATATATCTTCTTCTTCTATAGCTATATTTTAGCAACGTGATATTTTGAAAGGGGGAAAATTTAGTTTAGAGTTCCTTTTTAAAATTATTATAATTGTCGAAGTTCAGAAAATTTATAAAAAAATTACCATGGCTACTTTTTTTTAGATTTTAAATTTTAATCTTAGTAACGAAGCGCAAGTTCCGGGGGAGTGGCGAAGCCACTGCCTGGTTTGATTATATTATATGTGGCGTTTTGGGTGGCGAGCGATGATGAGGAACGTGGTGACGTGCTGTAACTTGTACATAGATTGTATCCTACTTGAAATAACGGTGTCAGTGCTTACATAATTTATTGACTTGTAGTTTTTAAGTCTTTTATCTGATTATTTATAAGCTTAACTGTTCGTTGATTTTGTTTAGAGAAATAGTCGGCAGTGCAGTTGCAAAATGTTACAAGTTAGTTAATTGGTCAATTAACTAATCTTTCTTAATATAAAAATAGGCGCAGTGTAAACAAAACAAAGGATTGGGCCTAGTTACTGTCCTTAAGTTTAATTGTAAATACTTGTTTGGAAGGCAGGCACGCATTATCTATCTTAAACCTATAAAAGAGTAGCCTAATTAATAATCAAGACAAAATGCTGGATCGAACTTAGGTTATTGGTTAGTCTAGGCAGAGTAAAAACAAAAAGCCAAGGCCTGGTGTTCAGTAAAATAATATAATAATAATGATAATGTAGTGCTGAGAAGGGGCAAAGGGAAAGCGCACTAACAACTTTCCCAGGCCCCATCAGAAAGTTCACGTCAACCCGGTGACAGCTTCTATAGTTTGCCCTTAGGCCGAGATGTGCAGTTATTTAAGGTATAAATTGTAAAGGTTACACAGCGAACCGCTTGAAGAAGTTGTTTATGGTGAGATTAGGTGTATAATGTTGTGGTACCCAGTTAGCAAGAAAGGTAGTTGTAGATTTGGCCAGGGGCTATTTTGAGTGTTTTTTTTTGTGGCGAACTATGTGTGATGTGTGTGTAGGTAGGGTTGGAGACGTTGGGTGGCTTTGTCTGCCGTTAGGTGTGTAATTGTAATTGTTATGTCGTCTGGTTAGGAAGCTATGCGTATATGTGGAGTGTAAGTTGCGGGTATATCGTGCATGTACAGGTTGAATTAGAGTTAGTGAAATTACCGATTCTTGTGGTGAACCACTTTGAAATTTATAATGACTGGTCTTCAAATGACCCGTGAGCATGTTTATCCCCCAGTTGTAAATATAGATGCTGTAGCGTGATGATAAGTACAAGCTAGCGGTTTTAATGTTTTGCTTGAATGGGTCTGTTCCAAAACTCAGGTTGGCCCAGTGGATTCGCCTCTCGCTTAATAGCCCGGCGAAGAAGAAACCTGTTTGAAACGCGCCTAACTTATTTTCGTTCCTTATTTTTTTTTATTTGCTCCATTTCCCCAAGGTTGGGAGGGAAGGGGGCGTTAAGCCTTGAATAACGTTTCCAAGCGGCCTTCGAATTTATTTTATTTTCAAATTAAGCTCCGTTTTTAGGAGGAGGCTGTGCAGAGTGGCGAGAATTGAAAGCGAGCAGTTTAAAACTTTCACTTGAATGTCTTATTTGAGAATCAGTAGAATCGCTGCTCACTAACAAGAACCTGTTCGCAATTCGCCTGCACTACTTTCGTTATTATTTTTTCGCTCCATTTTCCTACACCCTTCTTTCTATAATGTTACCCTTGGCAGGGTCAGCTACCAAGGCTCCTCGAAGTAAACAGCGGCTACACCCACACCTCAGGTTGAGTTAGAATCGTCTGTATAAAATTGGGCATAGGGGTGCATGGGAGGAGGGAGGGAACAGGAACCAGAGGCGGATCCAGGATAAAAATTTGGAGGTTAACATGAATTCCCTCCTATGAGTAGTCTGAGAAAAGGGCAGTGATCATTAATAATTCAGCTGATAGTATTTATTATGGAGGTTACCATCGTGACTGGGCATCACGGTGGGGAATTAGGGCTTGTCCTGGCTGACGTCCGCCTGATAAGCAGCAACATATGTAGCTTGATAGGAGGACTAAAACCAAGCAAACTATTTTTTTTTCTCTTTTTTAATAATGGTTATCTTACACAACATTGATGTAATGAATAACGGTATTATACATCAGAAAAATTATGAGTTGTAATTTTGGGACGTCAGCTAAGGTATAAGTTAGTTTAATAATTATTTGTGATTTACCTGTGTTTTAGACATGTATCCTATAAGGTACATTTGATTGCAAAGATTTAAAAGGCTGATATATATATATATATATATATATATATATATATATATATATATATATATATATATATATATATATATTATTACATATTTTTTTCTGAATATGTAGCTAAAAAGAAATATAATTAAACAGGTCTGAAATTTGGAGAGGGGGTGTTTCAGCCCCCCATATCTGGATCCACGCCTGCCAGGAGCTTACCCATATATATGTTAAGGGTAGGAGGGTTTTTTTGAGAGCCCATCTGCCAACACCAACTAGAGCAAAATTCGCCATACACACATCATAACCTACTACTAGGCAGGCGCAGATCCAATGGGGTGGGGGCATATGAACAGGGGGCCCGGGCCTCCCCATGACCATGGGGGAATTCCACACAGTGTGCCTGGTTTGCATCGTTTTTCGAGTTGGCACCTCGTTTCTTGAGTCACGGCATACACATGGCGCGTGCGCTTGACTCGCTGACCAGTCGGATCGCGCATCCTGACTCATACGCCTTGTCCTTCCGCTCTTTGTCAGCTGGCCTGAGCTGGCCATGTGCTCGCTGACATCTTTCACGTTCTGAACTAATTCCAGCATCCTCTCTCCTTCTTCTCTCTCTCCTCGCAACTACACCAGCATCCTCACCGCGTCATTCTCTCCCTGAAACAAAGCAGTGCAAAGTGATTTTTTTTATTATATATTGTTACGGACATGGGGTGATGTGAGCGACTGAGCTTTTCCATGTGATGCATTATGCGAGTGTCATGTGGTGATGTCAGCTAAGTGGGAGAAGTTGGTGCCTTTGTGTCCCACCAGATGTGCTGAACAGCATGATGCAGTCTTCGTGTTCATCTAGTTTCTGCCTCAAATCGCGGTCTTCATGGAAGAGGAAATGAAGCTGGATGCCAATGCTGGCGTTTTACTCGCCACGATTAAGGACCCTCGCTTTCTCATTGGGCTGGTTGTGGTGGAATCAGTTTTTGGCCGCCCACACCACACACTCGAGCTGAGCAGGACCCTGCAAAAGAAGGACGCTGACTTGGCATCTACGTACGCACTGATTCGTGAGATCGAGACTGTTTTCGCTAAGTTCAGAAAGAATGTTGTGGAGTACTTCCACACTGTATTTGCAAAAAAACAATGATGACCTCATCCCTGTTCCCCAAGTCTATGCACGACAGACAGCGCGCGAATATCCCGGCCAGAACTGCTGAGGAGTACTATCGAGGTTCGGTCTATATTCCGTTCGTTGACCAAGTAATCGCCGAGCTTAAAAGAAGATTTGAGGATGATACCGTTCCAGTTGCTCTCCGGTTGAAGGATTTCTCAAGGGCTCAAAAGCAGACGGGGATGTCATCCTTAATGCCGCTAAGCTCTATGAGAGCGATGTTGAGTCACTGGTGCTCATGCAGGCGTAGGCACAGCGGTGGACAAATTCTGCTCCGGTCTTCGGGACTGTCAAGAATTCAAGGGAGTATGACGAGACCCGTATGTTTTCGAACATTGCGAAGCTCCTGACCTTCTTAATGACTCTGTCGGTCTTAAATGCAGAGGCTGCACACTCATTCACAGTCTTGAAACGGCTAAAGACGTACGTGAGGAGCACCATTGGCCAGGATCGCCTCAACGGCCTCGCACTGCTCGCCGTCCACAATGACATTCAAGTTTCGAATAATCAAGTTTGCGGAGAAAAGCCGCCGTTTCCTCTTCGCTTAGGCAAATGAAGGGGTACATTGTGCATGGGCCTACGATTTTGAGAGAGCCTACTCCTGGAAAACAAAATACCTTTTCTATTATGTGCCTTGTTACTTAAGTGGGCGAAATGACTTGCAAGTAGCCTACATTATTATAGTCTACACTACATTTACATATTCATCATTTATGCCTATAAATTATTCGTATGTATTCAGCACTGATTATTTGTACGATCATACATCTATATACCATAATAAGCATCTTTAACAAATTTCCACTCATTTCCCCCCCCCCCATTCGCTTTTTTTCTAGATCCGCCACTGCTACTAGGCTAGACTAAAAAAACAAATAACAATATATAAATAAAAAATAACAGATATAAAAAAGACAATGTCTAAGCACAGGATACAAAACAACAACAAATAATAAAAAGCAAAAAGACAAGACGGAAGCGCATTATGTCCCAACAGTGCCCTTCGGCATAGCAAGAGACGCGGTTTAAGGGGAGGAGAGGCCCAACACTGTTAACCCATTCTGAGTCCTAACCTGTACAGGTGCATCGCTTTAGTTTTTGTAACTGATGAAAAAAGATATCCTCTCAAGGTAAAGGGTGCGAACGCCATTCGTTCTCAATTTTCAACCGGTAATTTTACGTATATGGTCAGTCCTTTTCTTCCTAAAATTATAACCATTTTTGTTTGTTTTTACAGAATAATATATATTGGAAAATTCTGAAGCACCAATTTATGTAAGGGATGGAGTCCTTGGAATACGCGCCGAAAGGACAAAGAAGGAGTTTTCAGAATTCCTCAATGTCAGCAGACGTATGGTGGAAAAGGTCAGAGAGGAGCTAGAAAAATTCACGATTTGACTACGAGGAATTCAGATCATCAACAATGATCTCAGAAAGATGATGCGTGCCATTCCAAGGGATAAAAGTTTGGATGAAAAGCTCAGCAGGGTGATGGAATACGACATTCGCGACTTCCCATACAAGCTGAGGAAGGGACAATTTCTGTTCAGGGTGAAGGCGATGCAGAAAAAGCGACTTAAGCACACCAACATGCTGAACAACAAGTTGAAACACTCGTTGGAGCAAGTCATGTCTGGAGAAGAATGTCTACCAAGACAATATCAATTCCAAGAACAACAGGTGGCTTACTGCCGCAGAGGAAACTTCCAGCGACGTTCACGGTCTTCGGTGTCGTCATGATACCCCATTTCTTCCCTAAGGACCTCAAGCTGAATAGCGAAGGCTATATCCGTGTTCTGAGCACCCTGTAATTGTAAGCGGCGGGCTGCGAATGGATGCCGCCTTGATGCACCAAAGAGGGGCAGGTAATCCACGAGGTGTTTGAAACTCGATCCGTTAGAGAGGAGACTAGACCGTTAATAGTCATTATGAAACAATTAACGCTTAAGAACTGCCCTGTGAAACATCTTTAACCTGCCTCCTTGTGTCAAAGTAAACGCTACCGAAGCAAACCTTAAAATTACGAAAATAAAAGGCTAGGGATAAAATTAGATAATAGGCCCCTCCTTCCCGTCGTAAGATATTATGCCGCCAAGTGGTACTATAAGCTTTCTATGTCAAAGAACCCCGCCAGAACATTTTTTGACAAATACCTCCCATATACACTTTTCTAGGAGGACGAGCAGGTTCACAATGATATGGTGCTTGCAAAACCTACATTGGAAAGGTGACAGCATAGCATTTTATCTATTAAATTACCAAGGCAGCTAATTAATGCGATTGGACGGTAATTATTAGGATCCAGAGAATCCTTGCTGGTTTTGGAAATGGCAACTCCACCGCAGTTCGCCAGGTGGAGGGGTACGAGTTTTTTATCCAGATTAAATTAAAAACTTCTAATAAAAATGAATCAGTACAGGGATGAAGGTGATGGATGAAATCATAGTGAACCTGGTCTAGGCTAGGAGAAGTTGATAGGCACTGTGATAGAGCAGCACGCAATTCAGCGATTCTAAATACCTTTTTTGCAAGGAAGACTAGAAGTTAGGGACAAAAGAGGAGTGTTGAGTACGACCGCGCACACTCACCTTCGAACAACGACCGCAGTGGAGCGGGCGCCTAACCTCAACCGCCATTACACCACCGGCTGGGACGTCACACTTACCGGCCGCACGTTTATGACGTCACGTCACGCTTCAATTAATTGCACAGGGCGCCATTATTACTCCGCCAGATATTAACAAGGTATTCGGGATTCCATGCAGGCATTAAAGGTTAAAAGTTCGTCTGGATAGCGGGCGAGTGTGCTAATTGATAGAAATGGTCTGACATATTTAACACCGGCCCCCTCCGTCTTTGGGAGGACAAACAAGGAGTTTTCAGAATTCCTCAATATCAGCAGAAGGATGGTGGAAAAGGTCAGAGAGGAGCTAGAAGATTCACAATTTGACTACGAGGCGACAGCAGAAAGAAAAGCCCATGTTCAACTAACTGACGCTATCGGAACGCTGGAATTCGTCTCTGAAATCCTCGTTTTTCTTTAGGGATTCGTACCAGAGAAGCTCTGGCCTTCTGGTGGTGAGAGGGAGTCAGCCCTGGGCCATTTGGGGTTCCCATGGTGCTGCCAACAAGACTTTTAACTTACCCCTCTTAGCTATCCCCCCTTCCCCTCTATTACGTTCTTTCACTGCCCTATATTTCCTCCTCCTCTTTCTCCTATATACTGGTCCTTACGGTTACCTGACCTCTGCTCGTTTTTTTTCCGGATTGATTCTTAATTCTTCTTTTGTGAAGGTCGGAGGAGGTTGGGCATCTCTACCACCTTCGTCTACCAATACCCATGGAGAAACCCATTATTGGCCTCTTTTCTCCGCGCGTAGATCTCCGGTAGCCTCCTATGTCTATAAAGATAGTGTGGTGGATCTGTATCCATTCTCCAAGAGGGCATACCCGACATAACTGAATCTAGAGTTGCAGTAGTGCCGGGCCCTTATAAGCCTCCATGGTGTGCAGTCCCGAGGAAGAATGTGAAGTTTTTTCTTTTTTCAATGGCTAGCCATAAACCTAAAGCCTCCCCTTCTCGTAAGGGTTCTCGTGCCAAATGTTCTTCAGCTCCCATTTCAGCCTTCCCTCGCACGTTGGATCCCTATGCCAACGACGTGGACCCAAATGTAGAAAAATCATACTAATATTAAATAATGATAAATATTAGTAAATAAAATTGATAATAGCTTACTAATAAGTAATACTAATCATAATAAATAAGTATAACCCATAATAATATATAACAAATACCAGAGCTGTGCAAGTGCATTCCTTTAGTGCGTTCTTTAGTACGTAAGCACTGCCTTTTTAGGAATGCAAAGTTTTTCAAAGGATTATAATATTTACTAGTATTTATTAAATACTAGTAGATAATATAATCCTAAATAATAATAGTAATGATAATAACAATAATAAAAAATATATATTTCCTGAATGTGTTTGTATGTATATATATATATATATATATATATATATATATATATATATATATATATATATATATATATATATATATAACCGCTATAGAAAGCCACTTAGTGCGGCCTTGAAGGCCAACAAAGGTAACTTGACCCGGGAAGTAATATAGGTTACTCAGATTTGGTAAAAGTGGCGCCACCTGATTGTTAGGTTAGGTTCAAATTTTTGCCCTTTATAGTTTTTTTCCCAACAAGTAATCACGGATATTAGTCGCAATTAAAACAACAATGCCTGTGAAAAAATTAAGGTTTGCCAGACTGATTATGCAACTGCAATGTTTAAAAAAAACATGACAATACCAATTATCAGCATGACCGAGACTCAATTTAGTTAAAACTCGTACTCATCTGCTTGAAGAGTGCTTTAGTCTGTGGCTGCCACCCATTTGCTGGCTCTGCCGCACTACTTCAATGTGAAAATAATTCTCTGTTAGTCTTTTATGATACAATACTCCATTAATCAAGATTAAAATAAACCTTATATTTTATATCTACCAACTTTTAAATGTGTAATTTACCTCAGGCAGAGAATTTAATTTGTTCAATATAGTTATTTTAGGCCCAGACAACGCAGGTAATGCTAATAATAATAAGAACATAAGAACATAAGAAAAGAAGGAGACTGCAAAAGACCATTCTTGGCCTACACTTGGCAGCTCCTGTTCCAGTCAACACACAAAAGATTTCTTACCAGAGAAAAGTCATCAACATTGTCACCCTTAAGGAGTTCGTCAGATCTAATCTACAATATACATAAAATGCATCCAGAGGATTATGTCCATTCATGCAACCGAAAAATATAATCTCCCCACTCCTTAGAAAAGTATATACATATGTACATAAAAATAAGTCAGTCCCATCTAGCAACTTCATCCATATATTTATCTAATCTATTCTTAAAACTACCCAGAGAGGAGGCTTCTATCACATGTCTAGTGAGCCTATTCCATTCATCTACCACACGATTTGTAAACCAATTCCTCCCAATCTCCTTCCTAAACCTATACTTATCAAGCTTAAACCCATTGCTACGTGTCCTGTCATGTTCACTAAGTATAAGAACCTTACCCAGATCCCCTTTATTATATCCTTTTAACCATTTGAAGACTTCAATCAATTCCCCTCTGACTCTTCTCCTTTTCAATGTATGTAGATTTAGTTTTCTGAGCCTTTCACCATAAGGTAAGTTCCTTAGCCCACCAATCATCTTTGTCATCCTTCTCTGCACAGACTCAAGCAAATCAATATCCTTCTTATAATATGGTGACCAAAATTGTATTGCATAGTCTAGATGAGGCCTAACTAGCGCCAGATACAGTTTTAGAATGACTTCAGCACTCTTATTGCTTACACTCCTCCTAATGAATCCCAATATCCTATTAGCTTTATTCTTAGCATTTAGGCATTGCTTTCTAGGACGAAGGTCTGAACTTACCAAAATACCCAAGTCCCTCTCACAATCGGTCCTCCCTAAAATTCTTCCATTTAATTTATAACTATTCAATGGATTATTTCTACCTATACTAAGTACACTACATTTGTCTATGTTAAACTTCATTTGCCATTTCTCAGCCCAATTGGACAGAATGGTCAATTCCTCCTGCATTACAACAGCATCAGAATCAGCCCTACCTAGCTTAGTATCATCAGCAAATTTACTCAGGTCACTACTTATACCTATGTCAAGATCATTAATATAAATTAAGAATAGCAAGGGACCCAAAACAGATCCTTGCGGAACTCCACTGCTAACACACCCCCACTCAGATTTAACTCCATCTATAATAACTCTTTGCTGTCTGTCACCAAGCCATGACTGAATCCACCTAAATATACTGCCATCGATCCCGTGTGCTTTAACTTTGCTCAGAAGCCGTAAGTGTGGCACTCGATCAAAAGCCTTACTAAAGTCCAAGTATAAAATATCATAGTTTTCATCATTATCTGCTGCTTCATACACCTTACTATAAAAAGACAGCAAATTAGTGAGACAGGATTTACCCTTACTAAAGCCATGCTGTGATTCTTTTATCAACTTATGCTTATCCAAGTGATCTCTAATATTCCTTGCTATAATAGATTCCATCATTTTCCCTACCACTGATGTCAAACTTACTGGTCTGTAATTAGACATATTTGTTTTATCCCCTTTCTTAAATATAGGTATCACATTGGCTTTCTTCCATGCCACTGGCACAATGCCACTCACCAATGATTTTCTAAAGATGCATGCTAGGGGCTCACTTAACACATCCTTACATTCTTTCAAAATTCTAGGAAAGACCTCATCAGGACCGGGTGCTTTACTACTTTTGATTTTATCAATTTCCTTTGTCACTATCTCCTTTGTGATCAATATATCCTTTAATTTCTCTTCATCATTACCCCGAAAGATCATTGACACCTCAGGTATATTTAGAGTATCCTCCTGTGTAAATACTGAGAGAAAAAAGGTAAAGTAGTGCTGAGTGTGGGTGAGGAAATAGCACACCAATAACTTTCCCAGGCCCCATCAAAGAGTTCAAGACAACCCAGTGACAGGGCCTCTCTAATTTGCAGTCAATGCGGGAGGATGGGCAACTCCTGGGGATATCAAGTGTAACAGGCTACTCCCCTGCAGGGCTTTCAACAACATGGATCCCCCATCATCAATTGTCATGTCAACAGGTACAAAACTATTGAATTGAACAAAGAGGAAACATTGTGTACCGTTCACCTGACTTGACTCTTACTTCTGGGGCTATCTGAAGGATGTAGTTTGTTTATAAGACCTATAACACTCAAACACCATAAAGGATGAAATTATAGATAATTTGAGTGTGTTGCTGGGTATGGAGGGGTAGATAAAATAAAGACTAAGAGGTATGTAAACAGGTAGTGCCATAATACTTAGTCCAACCTTCCGTTCCCCCTCAACTCAAAGGGTCACAGTCAGAAAAATAGAAGAAAAAAATGGTTATCAGGTACTTACAAAGGGATTATTAATACTTGGTGGGGTGTTCTTTCATCCTCATATATTACTGGGCATGATTAGGGACTGACCCTGGAGGTTCTGGAGCAAGGAGGGCTAAAAACAGTGTTGCAGCCTGAGATGCAAAAAAAGCAACAAGGAAGGAACAAGCAACCTACAACAGTCAAATAAAGTGGCGGAGGCCCGCTTCCTCCAGAAAGTCATATAGTACACAATTCTATGTGCATGAACCAGTCTTGAGTACGTACAAGGGACAAGCGGTACCAACCCCACTCATCACGGTATTGGGAGAGGTAACATGCACAAAGATCACCTAGAATGGGACATTCAATAAGAATATGCCAAACAGTCTGGAGAACGATGAAGCCATCACAATAAGGTGCAGTCGAGTGCTTCAACAAATGGCTGTGCACCCCACGAGTGTGTCCAATTTGGGGATGATAGAAAGAACCTGAAGCTGGCTTGGCATTGGGGGGTAGGTCGATGGAATAGTTGCACAATGGCATGTAACTTAAGTTCCCCTAGACCATCTCCCATCTCTGCCAGAGCTGCCCAATTTTCCTGCCATGTAATCGGTGTGAGGAAGAGTGAAATGCCGGTCTGGTTGCCCAGTCCTCACACTCTTTGGCACCATCATTCGAGGCAATTCCTACCTGGACAGGAATCATAGGCCTTATCCAGATTGAAAAAAAACTGTAGTGTGGTGCTGGCAACAGAGGAAGGCCTCGCAGATGGCATTTTTCAGGCAGAGCAAAGCATCCGATGTGGAGTGGAACTTGCGGAAACTACGCTGTGCAGAAGACAGGTGGCTTCCACTGTCCAGAAAAAAGGTTAATCTAGCATTAACCATTACACGGTTAAGAGAGATTGGGTGGAAACTGGCCCGAGTAGAGTAATCTCTCTCCAGTTGGCGAAAAGCGAGCACAGTAGAGATTTGCCAAAACAAAAGACAAACAAAAAGGATGGCTTTATTATATGATTGAGTGTTTAAAAGAAAGACAGAACAAGTTGATATTATGTATAATATGGTTATGCTTGGGGTGTTCTGTGCAGGACTAAACCTTGATGGATGAGATGTTACAGCATGTCACACCTCATTGGTGTGATAAAATTATGGGTAATTTTGTACCTGGTAGGATCAATGCAAGTTTACCTAAAATAGACACAAACAAAAGGGACTATAAATTCCTTTGCTGGAGACATTTATGATGGGCAAAATAATGCCTAATAAACTAGCATTCCATCCCCACAGGTTCTAGTTTCTTTGATAACTTAAAATTGCATTAAGGATAAGGTTTAGAAATGAAAGATATTGAAAAAACAAAACAAAAAACAAACTCATTAACCAAAAGTTTATTCCTGCTGCCAAAATTCTTACCTTTGATTACAACAGTGATCAGGAAACAGAAGTGCATATGAGTATCCTAATTACCTATAGTCAATTTATGCTGCATACTTCAAATCAAACTAATCTTGTACTATTACTCAATTGCTCATATGAATGGGGAGAGGGAGATATATCACAGGAAGATAATAAATCTTCATCCATCGCATACAACCTCCTACTCCCGTAAAACCCTCCCCAGACATCTACAAACACCAATCCGAACTCCTCACACAGTCCTTTCACAAATTCATTAAAACCAATTGCACGCGACAACCATTCTACTCCCACATCCAATCTCGGAAGCACACCAGAAACAACACCTTTTACCCTGCTTTTACTCATCCTTTCAACTAACCTTTTATACTGCTCACGTAAATCACATGTACCCACCTTCTTTACATCATTCACTCTCACATGCGTAATCACAACTGCATCCCTCTCACACCCAGAAACCAGCCTATCATACCTCTCACAAACATCACTTACACCAGCACCCGGCAGACAAACTCTCATTCCCTTCCACTTGCTATCACTCAACTTCCTATCTAAATACCTAATCTGAGAGTCACCCATCACTAGCACCTCAGTCATTCTCCTATTCTGTCTTGGCCTAACATTACCCTCTCTCCTGCTCTCAGTCATAAGAACATAAGAAAAGAAGGAGACTGCAAAAGACCATTCATGGCTTACACTTAGCAGCTCCTGTTCCAGTCAACACACAAAAGATTTCTTACCAGAGAAAAGTCATCAACATTGTCACCCTTTACAGGAGTTCGTCAGATCTAATCTACAATATACATAAAATGCATCCAGAGGATTATGTCTATTCATGCAACCGCAAAATATAATCTCCCCACTCCTTAGGAAAATATATACATATGTACATAAAAAAAGTCAGTCCCATCTAGCAGCTTCATCAATATATTTATCTAATCTATTCTTAAAACTACCCAGAGAGGAGACTTCTATCACATGTCTAGTGAGCCTATTCCATTCATCTACCACACGATTTGTAAACCAATTCCTCCTAATCTCCTTCCTAAACCTATACTTATCAAGCTTAAACCCATTGCTACGTGTCCTGTCATGTTCACTAAGTATAAGAACCTTACCCAGATCCCCTTTATTATATCCTTTTAACCATTTGAAGACTTCAATCAATTCCCCTCTGACTCTTCTCCTTTTCAATGTATGTAGATTTAGTTTTCTGAGTCTTTCACCATAAGGTAAGTTCCTTAGCCCACCAATCATCTTTGTCATCCTTCTCTGCACAGACTCAAACAAATCAATATCCTTCCTATAATATAGTGACCAAAATTGTACTGCATAGTCTAGATGAGGCCTAACTAGCGCCAGATACAGTTTAAAAATGACTTCAGCACTCTTATTGCTTACACTCCTCCAAATGAATCCCAATATCCTATTAGCTTTATTCTTAGCATTTAGGCATTGCATTCTAGGACGAAGGTCTGAACTTACCAAAATACCCAAGTCCCTCTCACAATCGGTAAGTCCCTCTCACACTACCACCCATCCTGCTTTCATCCACAAACACACCAGGCAAATCACTTTCACACTCTTCCTCTCTCAGGACATTGAATCTGTTAGTCAACCTAACAGGTTCTATGTCCCTCTCATTCACACAACTAACCTGTCCTAACTTATCTATCCTATCCATTTTGACCCACCATTCATCACCACTCACAACTTCCACACTGTTCCCAGTCCTAGCCCTATCTTCCACCCTCTTAGCACTAATCTCACCCTTCAATCACACACTTGCATCTCTTCTCACCTCAAACACCAAATCATTCAACCTCTTACATTCCCCACTCAACCTCCTAACCTCCCCTTCCAGAAAACACACACGGCATTCAGTTACATTCACTCTCCTTTCAACTCCACATGCATCACACACCACATACACACTACTCTCAAACGGCATGCTCTCACCATCTATACAATCAGCGATACTCTCAGAAATTTACTAAGGAAATAGTTAACATTCACCTCAAAAAATTCTTGCTCAGGATTGCTGCCAGTTATCTTCCCCAAAAGTATTAATCGCTAATGTATTTATTACACAGTGATTGATGTATTAAATAAATACAAGAAAAACTACACACCCAAATCAGTATTATATCCAAATCTTACAATGAGAATCAAGAGCTTCCTGTAAGATAACCTTCCAGAACAAAGGCAGACAGCCAACTGTCATGTTATGTTTTGTCATGCATGAAATTATGATGTTATAATCGAACCGCGCTTCTTTAGCACTCACGTGCAAAAGGCGTATTAAAACCGAACAAATGGAGTTCATGTGGTGTAAGAGTAGATGTAGGTAGGGGGTAGAGTAAGGGTGTGTAAACATATAGCGGAAAGTAGACTAGTGATGAAAACAGAAAGAAGTGTGGAAGGGGGCAAAGAGATGCTATAGAGCCTGGTGATCAGGCCTATCGCTTTTAAGTATTTGGGGGTTTGTAGTTTCTTTGTTGTCTTTGAGTTAGTTTATATATATATATATATATATATATATATATATATATATATATATATATATATATATATATAGCGTTCAAGCCATTTGTCTTCAAAATCAATTAATGTCTCTGGATATGATATGCTCATTTGCTGTTGTGGTAATAATTGATTTATTAATTTATTGTTTTGCTTAGAGTCTTTGTTTTTTTTGTATATTTTGTAATGTGTGTAATTTGTGCTATTTATTTCTTCGTGGATGTCTTTTCGGGAAATTTTGGTCTTCATCGGTGAATTTGTAGTAATCGGTGAGGTTTCATAGTTAGGTTAGCTTTTTCTTAGTCGGGCTTTTCTATATTGGTTTAGGGCAAAAACATTTCTATTGTCATGCGTAGAACGGCATTGCTGCTCCGCCAGCTAAAACCCCCGCGGAGCTTGGAAATCTGGCGCGACTTATTCCTTTTCGATTCTGGTCAATCATTTGGACGATTTCATCGTCCAATTCACCATTAACCTTTTGCAGCATATTCCTTGTCCGTTCTTCTTTGACAATGTCAATGGGACTTAACCCCGCCTCCCGGTGCAGCTCTTCTTGGCGTCTTCTTTCTAATCTGCGTGTACCTGTAATTTGGTACTTACATTTATTCTGCACCACTTGTAGTTCCATCTTTTGCGTCTTCGAGACACACGAGAGAGCGGAAGCGGGCTATAACAGCGTCGATCTTACAATTGCATTGTAGATCTTTTTTTCATTGCTTTGACGAAGCTTTCTGAACCTATATAGAGTCTTGACTGCAGCAGTGGCCTTCGTGATTCGTTCTTGGACGTGCTTCTTGTACCCCTATGAGGTAATCTGCATTCCGAGTACAGTGCACTCCGTGTTGTAGGGATACATGGGTAAGCATATTTGAATACTGTTTCTTACCTGGTGAGGCTCTCCTTCATCTCCTCATAGGTTTTGAGGATCCTCTTCCCAGCTCGGACCTACCAATTTCTGCCCCCGAGGCACGCGCGGCTCGCCCATGCGCTAAACTGGCACAAAAAACTCAAATTATCGATTATCGCTAGTTTGGAACCAAAAGTATATATAAGCGATACTGATGAATCGCTAACACGAGGAGGGGGGGGGGGGGGAATCTGAAAACCGTATAGCGTACGAGAAGTGCAGGCGAGCGGTTAAAAAGCTTCGTTTGAATAAGTCTTTTTTAAGACTCAGGATGGCCAAGTGAATTCGCCGCTGGTTAACAGTGGTCCAGCGACGCGGGAAGCTGTTCGCAACTCGTCTACGCCATTATTTTTTCTTTGCCCCCTTTCCTACTCTCCTCTATCTACAATGGTGCCCAGACCCGGGAGGGGCAACGTTAGCCCTTGAATAACATTTCCAAACGGGCTCTCTTCGTTTCTTCAAAATACGCTCCGCTTCTAGGAGGGGGGTTATATAGCGCACGAGAAGTGCAGGCGAGCGGCTAAAAAGCTTCGTTTGAATGAGTTTTTTTTTTTAGACTCAGGTTGGCCGAGTGGATTCGCTGCTGTCTAACAGTGGTCCAGTGAGGCGGGAAGCTGTTCGCAACTCGCCTGCGCTATTATTTTTCCTTTGTCACCTTTCTTACTCTCTATCTACAACCGATAACCCGATATCGTTATCGCGATAACGCTCACATATCGTCTGTAATAATGAATATGAATATATATATATATATATATATATATATATATATATATATATATATATATATATATATATATATATATATATATAAAGGGTCTTTCATCAAGGACGCTCGAGCTTTGTCAAGTGATAGTAGCCATGTTGTTAAAGCGACATCTCGCAATTCACTGTGAACTGTTCAGTAGTACTTGTCAAGTCACGATAAAAGGTTAAAGCGTTGAACAGCTTGTGTAAATTATCAAAATCAGTGCTCCGTTCGCCAAACGTTCCGCGCATTACGTGATTTCTATCCTCGCCAGAGCGACGAGGCCCATTTTTGGATGAATGGATTTATGAACAAGCAAAATTTTCGGATTTGGGACGAAAACAATCCACAAGAGATACACCAGCACCAATTGCATCCCAACAAAGTCACTGTTTAGTGCGGATTTTCGTCTAACGGAATCATCAGTCCGTAGTTTTTTGAGAACGAAGATGGGATTGCCATAACCGTCAACGGCGAGACCTACAGAGCGATGGTAAGCAACTTCTTGTGGCCTCAATTAGATAATATGCCTGATATGAATACTGACGACGTGGTTCTAACAGGACGGCGCTACGTGACACACTGCGCACGCCACGATAGACATTTTGCACCAGCGATTTGAGGGCAAGGTCATCTCGCGCGGCGGCTATGTCACCTGGCGACCGAGATCATGCGATTTAACGCCATTAGACTACTTTCATTAGGGCTACCTTAAATCGCAACTCTATGTGAACAATCCGCAAACAGTTGATGTCCTCAGTCACCCCAACGAACACCATCCAGCAAATTCAGCCAGATTTATGCGAGAAAGTCATCGAAAATTGGGCCTCCCGAATACGTTCCATCAAGCGAAACCGCGGCTGACATTTGAACGACGCCATATTCCATACTTAATGCCATAAAATGTACTTTCAAATTTAAAATAAATTGAGTGCATATATCACACACAATTTGTTTTATTTGCATTTAAAAATCGAGCGACCTTATTGAAAGACCATATATATATATATATATATATATGTGATTTACAATACAAATACCAGTTAATTTGATGGATAACAAATTGATTTTAATTATTTTTGGAGTACTACAGAACTCATTATATACACGTACATTATTTTGGGAGTACTGCGGATTCTAAAAATCTGGAAGTGCTAAACACCTATCCATGAACTGTTGCGGAATCTGTAAAGTTAATCTCTCTCAAGCCCCACCTCAATGCTAAACTAACCCCTTTCAAAATTGCCTCCAACTCTGCTACATTTATATGATTATAAACACTTTCCTTTCTTAGCCAGACAACATAGTCTACTGCACATTCGTCGATCTAAAGTAACACCCTAGGAGCGATACTAGTATAATCGCATCACACACCACTGTATTTCTTCAAAAGACACCAGCTCCCATTTACTGGGCGTGCCCTTCCGACTTCTTCTATCATACGGATTGTGTCCTCTGCTACAAAGTCATCCCACACCTTTTCCCCTCCGCTCTTCTTTAATATAGCTACAAATCATTCGCAGCAATCCAGCAAAGGGGTTGTGCCCGACCAACTTGTCACATACAGAGAGCAACATAACATAATTTCGCGGATGACAAAAGCGACAAGGGCCTATCAAAGGTCATCCGCATCCGTCAAAACCCACCCACAAAAAGCACCATCGCCAGAGTAAGACAAAATCAAAGTCCCCCCACAATATAATATAACAGATGACAAAAGCCACAAGGGCCCATCATAGGTCATCCGAGTCAAACGGCCTCTTTTTTAAGGCACCCAAACTCCCAAGAAAACTACATCCAGAGGATTGCGTCCACAAATAAGGGTATCACCAATCAAGGCTTGTCAAGAACTAAATCATGCAGCTATAGATATATACAAACAATATTAATATATACAAAACTTAGGAACCATCACAACCTTCCCTCCCCATAAACCCATCCAACCTACTCTTAAATTTGGACTACCTTCTACCCTCCCTACTAATTCTTTAGCAGACACCTGTGACTCATCACCAAGGCATTATCAATGTCTGAGCTTGTGGACAGCTGTATCCTCTCTGACTTGAGATACCACCGTTTCTAGGATTTTTACCATGATGCGTGGTACACAGTTTAACTCAAAGCCCAACCGCGTCAAGAAAATGTTCGACCTTTATACTCGACTAGTTGACATTTCCATAAGCCATAAATGGTCCTTAAGTAAATGCTTCATTCAGACTGGTTGCAATCTCATCGACGTTTTTGCTCACTTTCTTCCATTTCTAGATATATTGCTAAGGCACCACCTTTCAAATATAATGGCATGAAACTTACTAGGGCCGTTATATTCTGCGGCTTGGCCACTAACTTTACTTTCTTCAACCACGCCATCATGTCACCTTCTCAGGTGAATGGCTTTATCACATCCGATGACGCAACTTCCCTTCCATTGCTGTAGCCTAGATAGGTTGTTGCTAGATCATATAAATTAGTAATACACAGGATAAAGTCTTACTTACTCGAGATGCAGCATGGAAAACGATCGGCCCCGTCACCGCAAATAAACCTTTTCCAAACAATAACTTTATTGATCGGCGCCGGTAAACTTCACTGCTTTCCAACACCTTAATCAACCTTGGATCAAATCAGGACCACCTAGCCAACCTCAGGATTTGCCACAACGATACAACCTTACGACCAACGCGCTTTTCGCTAACCGCCGTGGTTTCATCCTTTTCAGCTGGGCTTCACATTCTTTCGAGTGCTTCTCTATAACTACACGAGGCCCAACATTTGTCACCCATTCTGAGTCCCAGAGGTCTGGGCATGTAAGGTAGCCTGTTATAATGTGCTGGAGATATAGCCGCAGACACCTGTCAAATGTGGGAGTTAATTTGACAGGTGTCTGCGGTGCGTGTAAAATATAGCACAAGCACACCTAGTCTATAAGAGAACGGCATACAGAATACTGACGGGTATGTGTAAGAAGCACCGCTGAATAGCCGTATCCCTATATTTCGAACGGTGTCTAATAACCTTGTGACGATGTGGAAGCCAAGAGTATACTTCACACACAATTTAAACGATATTAGACAAAGGCGGTGTACAAGATCCACATTGTGTGCCTGTGGAATAAAACTCTAGGAAAATCAAGGGCTTTCGGGTATATAACCTTAATATTGGGCAAGGGTAGTAGTCATTTATAGCTATAGGGCCAGGACGGTATCGTTCGCAATTTCCAACTGGTAATTCTACCGCAATACTTTATATACCTTCATTGCCTGCGTCTTTTTTTCTTAAAAACAATAACCATTGCTGCTTCTTTTTAGAATCGATAATAGAAATTTTTGAATTCCCAATTTTTAATTTGTCCGAGGCATGGAGTCCTTGGAATCCGTGCCGGAGGAAAAACTTAAGAGAATCAGAATTCCTCAGCGTTAGCAGAAGAATGGTGGAAAAGTTCATAGAGGAGCTGAAGATCTAGGATTGGACTAAGAGATCCATGTTCAATGAACTGACGCCATCAGAACACCAGAATTCGTGGCTGAAATTCTGATCATCAACAATGATCCCAGAAATTTGATGCGTGCCATTCCAAGGGATAAAGATTTGGATGAAAAGCTCATCAGGGTGGTGGAGCACGACATTTGCGACTTCCCACACAAGCTGAGGAGGGGATAATTTCTGTTGAAGACGAAGGCGATGCAGGAAAAGCGACTCAAGCACACCAACATGCTGATCAAGTTGAAACATTCGTTGGAGCCAATCATGTCTGGAGAAGAATGTCTACCGAGGCAAGATCAATTCCCATAAGTGAGTCGCTGGCGCACCGTCAAGCAGAGGAAATTTCCAGCGACAATCATGATCTTCGGTGTCGATACCCGACTTCTTCCCTAAGGGCCTCAAGCTGAACACCGATAGCTACATCAGTGTTCTGAGGACCATGTAATTGTAAGTAGCAAGGTGCCATGATGTACAAAGAGAACTAGATCATCCACAGTGGCTCAAACTCTATCTATTAAGCACTATACCGTTAATAGCGAGTATGAAACAAGTAACGCTTAAAAGCTGCCCTGTGGAAGATCTTCGGCCCGCCTGCTTGTCATAGTAGCCTTAACGATGCAAACCTTAACATTGCGAAATAATAAAAAGCCAAGGATAAAATTTTATAATAGGCCCCTCATAAGATACTATACCGCCAGGTGGAATCATTAGCTTTCTCTGTCAAAATACACCCTATAGCAATGCTTTCTGGGCATTCCTATAATAAAATCCTACTAGTAAACTTAAATATGTTTCCAAGGAGAATTTTATTATAGAAATGCCCAGAGGGGATTGCTAGACACCCGTGTCTTTTGACAAAAACCACCCATATACGTTTCTAGGAGGACGAGCGGGTAGGTCTAGAGTGCCATGGTGGTTGCGAAACCTACATTGAAAAGGTGACAGCAAACCATTTGACTCGAGAAAGAAATTTCGTCGAAGGTTTAGCATTTTCTCCATTAACTTAGCAAGACAGCTAGTTAATGCAATTGGACGTTATTAGGATCTTGAGAATCCTTGCCTGATTTTAGAAATGGCAACACCACCGGAATTTGCCAGGTGAAAGGGTATGAGCCTCGTTATCCGGATTAAATTAAAACTTCTAATAAAAATGATTCAGTACGGGGATGGATAAAATCAGTGAACCTCGTCAAGGCCAAAAGAACTTGATACGCACTGTGAAAGAGCAGCACGCATGTCAACAATTATAAATAATTTATTGTAAGAAAGACTAGTTGTGGAGAAGAGTTTGGGATTCCCTGCAGGCCTTAAAGGTTAAGAATTTGTCTGGATAATGGGCGACTGTGCTAACTTGATCGAAATGGTCAGCCAAGGGATTAGTTACTGACATATTTAACACCGGAGCAATGACCTACATATAGGACCCGGATCTTATACTCTTCGAAACTTTAAGGCAGGAGGAGATACGCCAAGAAGTTTGACGGGCTTTCAGTAATCCTTTGGCGAATAGCTCATTGCTATTCCTTTGTTTGGTGTCGTGGCGAGTTTTTTTTCCACGGTATCGGGAATGGGCAGATTTGTAGAGAACTGCAGGTGCACAATCAGTTTCCCATGGAACAGATTATCTCCGGGTTTCGGGAGACCGAGTTGGGATGGTAAGCTCGGCAGCATCATAGACAAGGGACGTTAAAAAGTAAACCGCAGTCAGAGTCGCTATAATTTCCCAACGAGGCTTCGGTATACGCCACCTCCAGAAAATCGTCCCAATCAACAATTCTTTAAGTCCAATTGCGGGGAGCGAGAGCGCTGAGGGCCAGGAAGAACAGGTGTTAGAACGATGGGAAAGTGATCACTTCCATGAAAGTCCCCTAGACAGACAACCGGAAGTCAGAGAAACAGTCTGGACATAAGGAGAAATCAACACAACTAAAGGTTTTAGATTGCACGTAGTGAGAAGTAAAATCGCCGGAGTTAAGCGAGCATACGGGATTCGAGATTAAAAGTGATTCGCAGTACGGCCTTTACCATTAGAGGTGACGTAACAAAAAAAAAAAACGGGTGACGTGAATTATAGTCATCTATCGGTAAAGACGGAGGGAAGCTGGTCACAACCAGATCTGGTGGGAGGAGGTGCAAGGAACAAAGTTAAAATTCTGGATAAAAAGACAAGCATAGCTAGTGCATGCAGAGGTGTACGAAGAGGCGTAGGTAGAGTTGCGAGACTTCGCAGTATACTAAAATAGACCCCATGGTATGGTGGGGTAGGAGAATTAAGCACACAAAATCGGTGTTAAATCGAAATGTAAGAGTTCAAAGTTTGTTTTCTTGAAGACGAACAATTCCACTGTAAGATAGGATCGATTATGTCTTAGGGATGGAATCACCTCTGGTTATTTTGCTGAGTCCTAAGGGAGAAACTGGGATAGCCGTTTTAGGCCGTCAATTGAGCCGGGCGGAGGCCAAACAAAGAAAAAAAGGACCGTCCGCCACTCGAAGATCAGGTAAGAGTTAAAGGACCAGTAGATGGGGGGAGAAGAAAAAACGGAGGTTGAACGATTGTTAGTTTAAATGAAGGAGGGGCGCTCAAAACCTGGCGGGAATAGTAACAAAGGCAGCCCCCCCCCCCAGAACCGCGAAGATCTCCGCGGGCGAGGAAGGGGGGAAATAAAGGTCTTGGTGGTAGTTTCTAAGGTTGTCGTTGCGTGCATATCCACCTTCGTGGGAAAATGGGTATTTGATGGACTTCTGGATTCTTCCTTTTTTTTCAGGTCCAACAATCAGATTTCATTGAACCCCAAACACTTGCATTACAGCCAGACAAGAAGCAAAAGAAAAAAAAACCGCTTTACTTACACATTTCCTTAAATGAAGAATGGACAATGAAATTATTAATGCAAAAAAGCACGACCATTAATTACATAATACAATAAACATATACATTTCTCCTGTGTAGTTACACTAGCAACCACAATTGTATTCACAAACTATGTTGAGTGAAGACAAGAAATTATATATATACGTACATGTATTATAGGTCTAATTCTTGAAAAGAGGGGAAACTTAAATGAAACGGGGCTTATAAAATAATTAATGGCTAAATAACTAACAGAGTATTTCCCCCATGTTCCATAGATGACACAAAAACAAATATATGAAATTAATGGGAAAGTTTCACATTCCTCAAATTTTGACTAGAACATCATGAAATAATAAAAAAAAAAACAACTTTAATTCAGAAAGGCATAAGGGGAGTAATATCTAACAGATCTTTAAATACCTTAGCTTTAGATATAATTTTATATAATATATACGATGAGACATTAATATTTACCTTTAATCTTAATATAATCAACATTAAGATAGTAATGATACCATGAATATATATCAATAGCAATGACACGGTAAAATAGCAAATAACACGATTAATAATATAATAATAATTAGCCTAAGTGACAAAATTGCCACGCAAATCTAATAATAATAATAATGTTTATAAGTATTAGAAATGACAATTATATAGAATGCTAGCACGAGAAATCAAGAGCTAGCTGGTAAGCTTCATAAAGGCTTCCTGTGGCCTCAGCAATAAAACGACCTTGATACTTTTTTAATATCTACTAGAGCCGGAGCGACTCAGATTCCCAAAGTTTGCCCCCGGCGAACCCCCGTACGTATCGGAAGTCATTTTAGAAAACTGCGTCGGGGTGGCCTCATAGGCCATACCGATGCCCGTGCCGGCAGTGTAGCCACCCCCGCTCCCAATGGGGTTATAGCGATTGCTGCTTCGATCAAGGCTCATTTTGCCCCCCTGCTGACTGAAGTCGCTGCTCAGGCCCCCGAAGTCAATGGGGCTGCCAAAACCTCTCCCGCTGGCGCCAAACACCTGTAAATGAGGGACCCATAGGTGAGTGAGAGATGAAATAAGTTTTAGGGAACTCCTTCCTGCAGGAGACAGAAAGTACAGGAATAATGAAAAGGGTTAAGATTACAACCATAAAAGTGATCCTGTTTCTCTATAGATAGTTTTTTTTTTAAGGAGCCATCTCTGACGACTGCCCACTAGGGCAAGTCTCCATAATCACGATAGAGGCTAATACTAGGCTAGATAAAACAACAACAAAAAATGCAAAAAACAAATAACAAATATACAAAAACCAAACAAAAACGAAGGCAAAGAAACAAAACAAGAAGCACCTCCGCCCCCGGGCGCAGGAACATGCGACTTACAACAAAGTCAAATAAAATAGAAGAAATCAGTTTCCTACAAAAAGTCAGATAGTCCACAAGGCTGTGTGCACGAACCCGTCCCGAGTATAAGGGATAAGGGGTAGCGAACTCGCTCACAGACTGGGGCATTCGACACGAATGTGCCTAACAGTTCGGGGTACAACGCAGTCATCGCAATAAGGTGCAGGCGAGCGCTCCATCAAATGGCGGCGCACCTCGCGAGTGTGACCAATTCGGAGAAGACAGAAAGCAACCTGAAGGGGTCGCGGCATTGGGGTTAGGTCCATGAGAACAGTCGCGGCGCAATGGCACGCAACTTTAAGTTCCCCTCGGCCTTCTCCCATCTTCTTTGCCAAGCCACCCGGAGGAAAGCCCGTATTGCGGCCAGGTAGTCGGTGTGAGGAAGAGCGAAACGCTGGTCTGGTCGTCCAGTCCTCGCGGACTCTTTGGCGCCCTCATTCCCCGCAATTTTTACATCTCCAGGAAGCCAGAAGAAGCTAATCTAGACAGCTAAACGGCTGGTGGCAACCGTGGCGTCACGGATACCACAAACCATGGGGTGGGTGTGGAGATTCCAATGCCCTAAGAGAATGTCAGGGCGCTTTGTGAGTCGCTAAATATCACAATCTGGGTCTTTGAACCAGACACGATGTGCTATTTCCCTTACCGAGCGGTTTATTGCAACCAACTCGGTCATGAAGACAGGCGTAGCTCCTTATAAAGCCAGAGTTGGATACGAATGTTTGTAGGACGCCAGTGTGGAGTGGTCGGGTATGATTTAAGGATTTGGTGGGTGACGTTGGCCTGTCTAACAAATATGAAGTTTATTATCAACATTTTGCCAATGCTGATTAATTTGATCTCCAGGAATTTGTGGGGGGGGGGGATTGTGTTGAAGGCTTTGTTTCAGTCTATTGCAGCCAGGATTGTATGTGAGGAGGGTCGCGATTGAGTGTGCTTTTTCTGAAACTGTGGCGGGTCGACCAGTTATATTTGGGCTGATTCTTTGGCGAATTATTTTTTCAAGTGTTTTTGATAGTGTGCACAGAATTGATATTGAGCGTTAGGAGTTGCCTGGTTTCTGTATGGGTATGATGCGGGCTAGTTTCCAGATTGAGAGTATTGTGTTGGTGAGCCAGGAATGGTTAAGAATTTCTGTGATGGCCGAGATTGATGTGTTGTCTAGGTGCTGAGATGGATGTTAGAAGTTTTCTGTGGTCTTTATTTTTTGTGGATTTGTCTGTTGGAAGGAAGAAGGCACATTATTAAACCTCAGAACAATTTCTTACAAAGAGCTTTTGGGAGTATGAGTATAAGCTTTATCACAAGAAATAAGAGCAAACGAGTATGAGTACAAGCTCTATTCAGAAAAAAGGGAGAGAAAATAGTAAACATTTATGTTAAAAAATAAACCAAATTTAATAATGACCACAAGGAAAGAAAAATGAAGAATAACTGAGGTGCAAAATGAAAAAGGAGGATTTACCAACCCATAGAGAAGGCTTCCTCCCTTTGGTGCTAAAAACTCAACCTATAATTTAAATAATCAGACAAAGTCACCGGCTATTATCAGTTGGAGATTAGCCATGGACACCTCTCCAAAAGCACCCTCTTTTTAGATGGAGTTTATTAGGC